>CM057225.1:12946997-13546997 GCA_029891385.1 Erythroxylum novogranatense | reverse complement strand
TTTGGCATTAAAATACGTTTTTTTGTAATTAAAAGAGAGGAGAAAGAAGGAGAAGAGAGGAAAGAGAGGAAGTTTTGGCCATCACCAAAATTTAACCTTCTTTTTGATTTTTCAACTCAAACCAAGGCGTTCTAAGCTAATATGGGGTCAAGGAACTCAAATTTATCATTAGATTTGAGAAATTCTCAAAGGATTGGAAGATATCACCAAAGGAAGGCTTAGGTAAATTTTGTCTCATCTCTCTCTACATTAGGATTTTGAGTTTGGTGTTAAGATATGTCGTTCTCCATGCTTGATTATGCATGAAAAATGGTTTATATGAATGAAATATGTCATGGAGAGGGTTCTTTAAGTCAAAACCAAAAATTGTCCCCTTTAGGTGAAAGTTTGTGAATTTTAGAATATCTTTTGGAATTGATGTTCTAAATGAATTCTATGGTGTTAATTATACATGTATGATGTGAATTGATGATGAAGAATGAAGAAGATGTGAGTTGGTTAAGTTTAGGTCAAAATGATGGAGAAGAGGTGGTTTAATGTAATGAGTTGTACAATTGAAAAAATGAAACTTAAATGAAGGAAATTGGTTGGAATGGAGTGGTGGAATGTGTCATTGATTGGAAGTGTTACTATATGACATGATAGGAGAAAGAATTATTATGATAAAGTCTTGGAAATATGACTTGAAAATCATGCACATTAGGTGTTTGATAAAATGTCTAAGTGAACTTGATTTAGGATTTAAGGCTTTATAATGGTATGCATTAGAAAACACCTTTATGTTTACTTAGAGTGAAATTGAAATGTTGCTTAGATTGACAAGTAAAGCTTAATATGCTTGAATAAAGATGTGCTTAATTATGTTTGAAAATGAGAAAGTATGGGATTAAAGGCATTAAAATGCCTTAGAAATACAAAAGAAAAGTTAATGTGACTAGTAAGGAAGTAAACCTATGAGAAGTTTAATATTCAAATTCTATAGCTTATAGGGAGTGATATTGTGTTTTATACACCTATGTGAGGGTGTATAAATAGCAAATTTATGTTTAGGTAGTAATTTCATTGTATATCTTTTTTATGCATAAAGGCTCATGGGTAGTGAATTAAGAAGCCCATATCTAGGATTGTTGAAGTTAAGAGAGTGTATACCTTCTTTTAAGGTGAGTTGGGGAATCATATTTCTCATATGGGATTAGATCACTCTAAGACATGTATGATGACTTGTATGTGAATTTTGGACCTAGGTAATACATAATAGAATTTAATCTCCAATAGATGCTAGTATATTTGTGTATTTAATAAACAATTTTGGTTTGAATAACTCTTTGTTATTAGAGTGCAACTGATGTTTTTATTTCTTATTTTGAGAAATGACATTGTTTTCAACAAACCTACACTCGAAGTGTAAAAGAATAATGTTTTATTTTCTAAAACTATGTTTTTGAACAACTTTGTACTTATAGTGCAAAAGATGACTTTTATGATATGAAATAATGTTTTCGAACTTACTTATGCATAAATGAGTCATATATGCTATGTGTACGTTTTCTCTTTTGGCTTAGAGCCACAACAAGGTTTCATTTTATCGGTTGAACCGATAAATAAAGGCATGATGCCTTACTTGATTTTTGATACTCAAATGTTGTATATGAATTTTGTGATTGGTGAGGAAACAATTGGCCAATCGTGTGCTAGAAACAACTGATTATGATTAAGTGACCCCCGTACCCTTGACGCTGGTACATTAAAGTCGAGTCGTCGTATTGACACCTTTCTATGGGACTTGTGAGTGATTCTACACCTAGGGTCTGGACATTGACGATGTCATCACCTAGGGTCATAACGCTCTTGTCGACTGTAATTCGGACTCACCACGGATGAAAGTCGAGCCAACATCAAGTATCGGTGGGTGTGCACATTAATTTAGCCAATTAATGGTGTCATATATGATTGTTTTGACTTATCTTGATATTGGCTTTCCTATCAAGATTTGATTGATACATATGATGTTTTTATGCTTTTGTATACTAGAACTGGGACTTATGTTTACCGGATGAGTGAGTTAATAGGCAGGGCCTATATGGTTCCTAACCAGTATACATTAAGTCATAGGCTGGGCTTATGTGTTTTCTATGCGTAATATATTTACTTCATAGGTTATCTACACTGTCTTGATATGAACCAATTCTATATATGATATATGTTTTTTCCTACTCACTGAGTATCTAATGTACTCACCCCCTCCACTTTCTATCCATGCAGGCTAATTTAATGAGCTTGAAGCTCTATAAGGATCGTGTGACTTTTTGATATTTCCGAGGTATTTTCGCATGTGGGTAGTCTCCTATTTTGTACTTTTATTGTCTAGTGGCTCATGAACTGTGTTTATGTAGATATGCTTTAAGATTTTGTGAGTTAACTTTTGATTGCCTTAGGTTTTGTAAAAGATTTTATGTATGAACTATTGATATTGTTGTTAAAATTGCCTTGAGTTGAGATTGCCTGGAGTTGAGAATGCCTTGAGTGGACTAGAGAGTCCTGAAGTTATGGTTGGATGTGCTTATAGAAGTGTGTTTGAAATCGTTTGCAGATTTTGGGTTTTTTAAAATACAGTCGTTGCGCTGCCCAAATTTTTCAAAAAAAAAAAGAAAAGATATTCAGTTAGCCTTGCATAGTCTGATTAAGGATACTACGAGTGTTGTTAGCCCGAGTATGCGACGATTATCATGGGCCCGATGTAGTATCGAGTCGTGACAAAGTGTCATCCTTCTATAACAAGGGTTGATTGAAATTATTAAGTTTGACTAGGCTTGTTAAGCATTTTATGTAGAGAAAAGGCCATAATGTACGCAAGGAAAGAAAAGGTTGATGATTAATTGCACCTTAAATATTTTTCTCCAAAGTGATGAGTTCCCTCTACCCAAGATTAATACACAAATAATATTCCTAAAAGAGGCAAAGATGTTCTCAAAATTTGACCTCAAAGCAGAATTTTGGCATATAAGGATAGAGTCAACAGATAGATAAAATATGGCATTTTACATCCTAAATGCCTAATATTAATGGATGGTCATACCCTTCAGACTTAAGGTTTCCCTTTCATTGTTCCAAAAGGCAATGATAAAGATCTATGAGCTCATGCTAAACAATATACTGGTCTATATTGATGATATTTTGTTGTTCTAAAAACATATGGGTAAACATAAGACCTTGCTAGAAAAATTTACAAATATCACTAAAAAATACAGTATAATGCTCTCGGTCCTAAAAAGTTAGCTTAGTAGTACCCAAATAGACTTTTTGGTTATGAAATTCTATATGGACATTATCAACCAAGCCTACACATTGCAAGTGAATTATCTAACTTCCCTAATGAGAAGCACACGAAAAACATATCTAACAATTCTTCATATCAATTATATTTGAGAATTTATCCCTTATGTTGCTGTCTAAACCAACCAACTGTTTAAGTTCTTAAAAAAGAATCATCCACTGTGGGAACGTAACAGGCACGAGTAGTACAACATTTAAAGAAGATTGCTCAGCATCCACCACCACTTAATATTCTTGACAAAGGAGAACAAATCTTACAGACTGATGTTAATAAAGAACATTGAGGTGCGGTCTTAATAGAAGAAGTGCATAGTAAAAGATTTTATTGTGGCCATGTTAGTGGCCAATTCAAGGAATTAGAAAAACATAACCATATGATCTACACAGGGATTCTTGTAATAAAACGAGGGAGAAAAAATTTAGCTTCCACCTCGACCCTTATCATTTTACTATTCAAATAGACAACATATCTTTTCGAAAGGTATTAGACCCTGAGGAAAATACCCTACCAAATAGTCAGTTTCATAGGTGGAAAGTCTAGTTTTTTGCTATAAATTTTCAGTTCAACATATAAAGGGGTATCAAAACACCATAGTTGACTACCTTGTTTAATTTTAAAGCAAGATTAAACTCCTCACTCTTACTAGAGCTATTCTTTTGATTTTCCCAATGGCTAATCTTTCCAAATTAGAAAAAATGAAAAGAATGTTTCCCCTTTATGTAAAAGAACCCACTATCATTGAGGAAATCAATGACCTGGAAAGAAGCCTTTTCCATTAGCTTCATCTCTTCTTAGAAAACAAAATTGTCCTCATGTCCCTCTTGCTTTGATATGCAAACCATGACATGTTAGCTTAAGGTTTATATTTAATCATTTTGATGGTAACTATATAATATTTCAAATTTTAAATTGAATTTATTTCCTTGTATAGATAACGATATTTTTTTAAAGGAAATAAAATCATGGAAAATTGCTTCCTTTCTTACAAGAACCTGCTTAGTAAATTTATCTTATTAACATCTGAGAGGATCTTATCTTTTCGAACAATTAGCTCCAAAAATTTCCGTTCTAGCAGAGATGATATTGAAAATCCAAAGACAACTCAAAATTAAGATGAAGCAATGGTTAGTTAAAGAAATTGACTATTTAAAGAAGAGCAACGACACTTGTGAAAAAAATGAGTATACACATACCTGCAAAACATTTGAGCAACATTTATTTTCCTGAGAGTCATATCATTCTTATTGTACCTTGGAAAGTGAAATCACTCTATTAAGAGAGAAATTGTTATTTGATAACTTACTTTTGATTTTACATTTTATTCATTTGTGAGCCTTTAGAAGCTTATTATACACTTCGAGTGTGAAAGGTTAGAGAACTTTGAAAAATATGTACTCGTGAGTTTGAAGAGACTCGTCAAATTACTACTCAGTTTTTATAGTGAAACACTTAAATTAGATACTTGGAGACTAAACGTAGGCTTGGGTTGTAAGCTGATCCAGTATAAATCAACCGCTTCCTTCTCTCTCTTCTCATAACTTTTAAAGTTCTGCATTATATTATGTGTGTGTGTGTGTGTTTATTTCAGCAAGAAGCTCCTTCACTTTATAACAGGCTCCTTCTATTTTCAACTTGCAAGTGGTTCTTTTCAACTTTAACAGGCAACTTCTGTTTTAGATTGTTTTTAACAAAACTTTTTTTTAGTAAGCTCCTGCTTTTTAACAAGTTTTTTATCGCTTAATAGGCCCTTTCTATTTAAATAGGATCCTACCACACAGCAGACTCCTACTATTTTAATTATAGAATCTATCATTTCTTTTTAAACTGAAAGTAACTTGCAAAATTTTTTAAGTTACACATAATTCACCCACCTCTTACGTGTGTTTTGCTTTATCATTTGATATCAAAGCCAGGTTTCATATTTATTGTGTTTTACAACATGTAATAGATCATGGCAAACACCTTAAGAAGTTTTGAAGGACAATTCGTCTCAAAGCCTCCTTACTTCAATGGACACAACTATTCCTATTGGAAAGAGAGAATGACAATCTATCTCCAATATATAGATATTGAAGTTTAGGAAACAATCAGAGTTGGAACTACACTTCCTGATTCATATAACGTAAAAGTATAGACTAATGTTGATAGAAGAAATGCACAACTAAACGTTAAAACAAAACATCATCTGATCTGTACATTATCTCCAAAAGAATATGAAAAAATATCCCATTGTTCTACAACAAAAGAAATGCGGGACAATCTATAAGTTGCATTTAAAGGAACAAACGAGGTAAAGAAGCATATAATAAGTCTGCTAGTATATCAAGACCATAGATGAATTCTTCGGACGCTTCAACAACATCATCACGGCCTTAAAGAACTTAGGAAAGATATAATCCAATGATGAGCTCGTAACGAAGATTTTGAGGTCACTATTAAAGGAAAGGTGACAACTCTAGAAATAGTAAAAGCTCTAGAAACTCTTTCACTTGACTAGCTATGAGGAATCAAGCAGTAATAAAAGTGACACTGAGTTTGCAAATAGATGGAGATGATGACTTCAACCTTATGGTCAAAAAATATGCCCGCTTCTATAAAAAGAAGCTAACGAAGAAAAGATAAGGAAACAAAAAAGATGGAAACAACAGGTTCCTATCAAAAGACAACAACAACAATAGTAATACAAAAAACAATCAAATCATATGCGATCACTGCAAGAAGCCTAGACACACAAAACCATAATTTCCTCTTCTTTAAAAGGACAAGTCAGAGGATAGAAAATCCAAAAAGCATGCGATGACTACAACCTAGTTAAAGGAGGATTCTAAAAACTTTGAAGAAGAAGAGCTAGAAGAAGTCAGCAACATTTGCTTCTTGGTTGAAACAGGAGAAGATGAGGTATCTTATTCTGACTCTAACATTGAAGTTGATGAATTAAAAAATGCATATTATGAATTGAAAGATCAGTTCAAAAGGTTGACAATGAAATATTTCAAAAAAGTTAAGAAATTCAATAGCAATGATGCATCTTTGAAGAGTAAGATTAAATTATTGGAATATGTAAATGAGAATTTGGTGACCAAGAATGTCTCTTAAGGTTGACTATAAGCAAAAGGTTTCTGAAAAGGAAGTTATGGAAGAAAGAGTAGATAAGTTGAAAATATGCTACTAAAAAAATTATTCTGATAAGGTAAGACAATTAGAAGAAAAAGTCACCATCTTAGAACTTCAAAAGAAGAAAAGTGCTGGAAAGATCTTATCTCTAGAAAAAGATCTGAAAATTTTTGTTGATGGAAGGAAGAATCTTGATGCATTGATTAGTAGTGGTAAATGCATTTTTGGTAAGGCAGAATAGGATACAATGAAAATAACAATATCAGGCCATACAAAAACAACAGGAACCTACTAAGTGACAAAAATCATAACAACTATTATCCATCTATTTTGTGTGATTATTGTGGTAAAAATGGTCACATTAATCATTCTTGTAATTTTCGTAAAGATAAACGGAGACAAGGGAGAATTAATGGATAGTTTATAGTGGTTGTTTGAGACACATACAAATTAAAAATATCACACTTCAACTACATTGAAAGAAAGAAAGAAGGTAATGTTGTCTTTGCAGATAAAAATAAAGCAAATGTCACCGGAATTGATAAAATTGGTTATTCTGACTTTACCTCTATTAATAAAGTTATCTTTGTTAATGGTTTGAAACATAACCTGTTGAGTGTGAGTCAACTATATGACAAGGGTTACAAAGTCATTTTCTATGCATCTCATTATGAAATTGTCGATATTCATAATAATAATATTATGTTTGTTGATCCTAGAAATTAGAATATATATTGTGCTCAATTGGAAGACATGTCCTTATAAAGTATTAAGTGTTTTGTTTCTCTATAAAAGGATTCGTTTATCTGGCACAGAATATTTGGACGTGCCAACATGAGCATTTTATCAAAATTGTCCACACACGAGTTAGTAGAAAAACTACCAATCTTAAAGTTCGAAAGCAATAAGGATTGTGAGGCTTGTTTAAAAGGTAAATAAGTCACAAGCAGCTTTCCTTCTAAAAATATTGTGTGTACTAACCAACCACTTGAACTTGTGCACATGGATTTATTCAGTCCCACTAGGACTCAAAGTTTTAGTAGTTAACATTAGGATTTTGTTCTAGTAAATGATTACTCTAAATTTACATGAGTTTATTTCTTATCAAATAAAGATAATACTTTTGAAGTGTTTGAGAAGTTTTGCAGAAAAATTCAAATAGAAAAGGGTACTACATCACTTTAATAGAGTGATCATGGAAGAGAATTTGATAACAGAAAGTTTGAAGAATTCTATAATAGCAATGATGTAACTCACAACTTCTCTTATCCAAGAATGCCTAAACAAAATGGAGTTATAGAGAGAAAGAACAACACTTTGGTTGATATGGCTAGGACTATGATGTGTGAAAGTGGACTACCTCATGGATACCGGACATAATCAATATCCACGGCATATTATATACTTAACAGATGTCTCATAAGACCTATTCTGGAAAAGACCCCCTATGAGCTGTGAAAAGGAAGAAAACCAAATGTTGCTTACTTTCGAGCATTTGGTTACAAGTGTTTTATTCTAAACAATGAAAAAAACAAACCTTAGAAAGTTCGATGTGAGATTAGAAGAAGCTATCTTTTTGGGCTATATTATCGCTAGTAAATAATTCAGAGTATATAATAAAAGAACAAAGAAGATAGAACAATCGATACATGTGGTACTTGATGAAGCACTAGTTTTGATAATAGCAACTGACTTAGATGATGAAGAGCATCCATTAATACCTAAAAATAAATCCGAGAATCAAACTACACCTATAATAACTTCAGAATTACAAAATCAAAAAGCCCCCTCTAAAGCTAAAATAGAGTAAGCTCCTTCATCTCAACAGGAGCTGATGCAACAAAAAACATCGAGAGAATAGGGAGGTCTTGATACACATCAATATATTCTGGGAGATCCCTCTGAAAACCTAAGAACACGATCGTCATTCAAGAACAAATATGTTGCTCTCATCTCATAAATAAAACCAAAGGCCGTTGAAGAGGCCCTTACTAATGAAAACTAGATTTCAGCTATAAAAGACAAACTGAATCAATTTGATAAAAACAAAGTCTAGAATCTAGTACCTCGTCCTCAAAACAAATCAATCATTGGGACTCAGTGGGTATTTCAAAAGAAACTTGATGAAAATGGTAAGGAGGTAAGAAATAAAACTAGACTTGTAGCTTAAGGTTACAATTAATAGGAAGGTATTGATTTTGATGAAACTTCTGCACTTGTTGCTAGATTGGAATCAATTCAAAATTTATTTACCTTTACATGCTATAAAAACTTCAAGTTGTTCTAAATGGATGCTAAAAATGCATTCTTAAATGATTACAATAACAAAGAAGTATTTATTAAGCAACCCTCAAGTTTTGAAGATGAAAACCATCCAAATTACAATGATGTTAACCAAAGCTCTATATCGTTTAAAGCAGGCTCCTCAAGCATGGTATGAGAGGTTAAGTAACTTTCTGCTTGAGAATCACTTTGAAAGAGAAAAAGTCGATAAAACCTTATTTATTAAAAGAAAAGAGAATGATTTACTCGTAGTGCAAATATATGTTGATAACATAATTTTTAGTACTACTAATTCATCATTCTCTGAAGAATTCTTAACATTAATGCAGGAGGAGTTTGAAATGAGCATGATGGGAGAATTATCATTCTTTCTCAGATTACAAATCAGACAAATAGAAAAAGAAATTTTCATTAGTCAAGACAAATATACAAAGGAACTCATCAAAAAAATATCATTTTGATAATGCCAAATCGATGGGTATTCTCATGGACACTGGAACTAAACTTGATAAAGAAAAAAAAAAGGTAAAGCTACAGATGAGACAAAGTATAGAGGAATGATTTGATCATTACTACATCTTACAATCTCAAGACCAGATATTATGCTACTATGTGTGTTAGGCCCCGAATTTTCTTTATGATGTCATTAAGCATGACTTGTGGTAATTATGTGATTATGTTTTAATTTGAGTTAATCGGGGGTATTAATGCGGAATTAAGGTTTAATTATGGTTTAAATGATTTTGGGCTTTGGCTTATTAGGAAGGGCCCAAGCCCTTAGGGTTTAAAGAGAAAGGATTATAAAAGAGAAGGAAAAGAAGAAAAAGAAGAGGAAAAGAAGAGAGGAGTGTGGCCGTCGACGGAGAGGAGAAGAGGAAGAGAAGAGTTGCGATTTCGATCGATTTCGACGATTCTAAAGCCTCAATCGGTAAGTTTTCGACCTCCTTGTCATGTTTTCATTTGGATTAAACATTGTAATGGCTTGGATTGAGAGAAATCGATGTTTTAGGATTTTAGGGTGAAAAATTGGGAAAATCCTTAGATTGATGATTTTAGGATGAATCTGAGGCTTAGAATGAGTTAGAATGGTAGTATAAGCCTTGATCTATGCTTTGCATGTGGTAGATTTGAGTTTGGAACAGAATCGAGCTTGGGTTATGCAGAAATTTGGGGTTCGGAGTCGAGTTCCGAACCAGACGTCGCGACGAGCGTATGAATGTCGCCGCGGCGTGTGGGGAAGAGAGCCACGTCGCGACGTGTGAATTAATTTACGTTTATTCGCCGCGACGTGTGCTCTGCTGTGGACGTCGCGACGAATGTTCGGAGACGTCGCGACGTGTGACGTTTGGTTCGCGGCGAACCTTCACTTCGCCGCGGCGATAGGATTATTCGTCGCGACGAGCGTCTCTTCGTCGCGGCGATCCCCCTGTGTTTCCGAAATAAGATTTTCATATTTTTGGGAATATCTTTTGGTATAGATGTCCGATTGAGGTGAATTTGGATTCATTGTGACCTAGAAATAAAGGGCCCGAGTTGTATGAAGTCGGGAAGTTGAATTTGCCTCGCAGGTTGAATTTTAGGAGAAGATCGGATATAGATTTTTAATGCTTTCTTTGGATTCCAAGCTTCGCACATTTACTATGGATATTGACTAAATGGAACTTGGTTGTTTTAGGAAACCAAGCTGACCCAATTTTATCGCAAGAAGAAGGACATCAGTAATCGGATTCTCGCGCGATCTTAGGTGGGTAATATACTTATAGTTATTGTGTGATTAGGCAATTTCTTGCCTATGTATGAATATATGTTATATGCTATGCATGTTAAATGTGATTAATAGAATGACTTTGATTTATCTATTTTGACATAATCATAGGAATTGATAGAAGTGCATTCTGATTTTGAGCATGTTATGCCTCGACTTCGGTCATGGCATTTTGGATAAATGAGAAACATGAAAACCTATCATTTGATAAAATGATTTCGAGTATGATTATGTGATTTTGTTTGGGCGAGAGTGGAACCATTTCGTTAAATCACGTGCACGTTGACAAGAGCCTTCTCCGGCTGCCGCTTGTGGCCTATGAGCTCCGAATGGACTCATTTCGTTCAGGATGTAAACTTCGGTTTCTTCCTTTTGTTTCCATGGAACCCTCGAGCCATTGTTATGTGCATTGCATATGTGAATTGATTATTATGACGCATACTATGTGACGTATTTATGAACTGCATTAATTATAATGAATGTGTACTTTAGTGATTGGCATGTGAATGTCTGATGTTGTATATAGATATAATATATATACATTCATATGCTGGGATTTGTGCTAATTGCCAATGGCTATAATTATATTAGCCACTGAGCTGTGTAGCTAAACCCATTCCTTTCCCTCCTCAGGTGCAGATCCGGTTGATCGTTGACTTTGCGCGGCATCGGAAACTTCGGTCAAATTAGGAGCTTTGTATTAAGTTCGTATTTTGTTGGCCCTCTGAGCATGTTAACATTGAGCATACTTACGTATTTTTGGATTTAGATTTCATTTTGTATTTTGCTATAATTGAGGATACTTGTTGACTTTTCTTTAATTTGCAATAGTATGAAATCCCTATGATTATAGGGTCTTTAATGTATGGTTGTGTATGTATGTATCGAATAATCGATTGTGCCTAAATGTTGGGATCGGGTCCGCGGTTTGGGGCGCTCGGCGCGGGCGCGACCCGAGGGGCCGCCTCGGGATTCGGGGATCCGGGGCCCGGGCTCAACAATGTGTCTTTGCGCACGCTTTCAATCAAATCCAAAAGAAAGCCACCCTGAAATAGTCAAACGAATCTTTCAATATCTCTACGAAACTATAGATTTTGGACTATGGTATCCAAAAATTGATTCATTTGACACAGTGGGCTATTGTGATGTAGATTATGTAGTTGATAAAGTTGATCGAAATAGCATAAGTGGTCACTGTCAATTTCTTAGAGGATGTCTTGTATCTTGGTCCTGCAAGAAGTAAAATTGCACAATGTTTTCAACAACTGAAGCAGAATACATAGCAACTACCAGCTATGTGCTCAAATCTTAAAGATGAAGCATCAACTATAGGTTTTTTCTCTCAACTTTTCTCATATTCCTATATTATGTGATAATACTAGTGCTATAAATCTTTCTAAAAATCCTATACATCATTATAGGACTAAGCATATAGAAATCAAACATTATTTTCTTAGATATCATGTTTTAGAAGGAACCACTGATCTTTTGCATGTTAATGCTAAGAAACAAGTAGCTAACATTTTCACCAAGCCACTCTCTGAAGATAGATTTTGCATATTAAGAAAAGACCTTAGTATGTGCAAACTCTCTGATATTATTTCTGTATGAATATTCTCTACTACTTGTCTTTGCATTTCATTTAGCAGGCTTCTTCTATTCTGATTCCTTAGAAACTCTCTTTTAGTTTAGTAGGCTCCTTAGAGTTTAGAAGGCTCCTCTTCTTTATAGAAGGCCTCTCTCGAGTTGACATTCTAAGTGATATGTGTCTTAAAAATAGGGAGTCATTTATGACATCGTTTAAGCTTTTTCAAAAATGTGGGTGCACTCTGACAACTCTACGTATGCTTTTGTCAGAAGAAACGCAACCAACTATGCTTCCTCTTTTGGCCTATACATTTACTCAACCTTTCACCTGATCAACGCTCAGGAATCACTTAGTATACCCTAAGCAAACTTCTCTCGTTTTTTCATCTCTATCATTCTCATCTGTGCCGCTTATTCTCTCTGCACCTAACTCTCTAAATTCTTATTGTCTCTTGTTTTCTCTTTCAAACTTCACTAAGCTTACCTATAATGGAAAGAACAAAATCAAAAGGACGAAAAAAAACCCCAACTTCTTCTGTTAACGATAATGAAGCTCGTATTACTGAACCTTAAGAGAAGAAAGTGCCTAAAGTGCATTGGATTACAAATAAAAAAGATTTGGATGAAGAATCTACTTGGTTAATTAGACAACCACGGACCAAAGAAAGTGATGCAAATCAAGTTGAGAAAAGTTCTGAATAGAAAGAAACCATAGATGCTAAAAAGAAAGAGGAAGAAAAAGCCAGAAAAAGAAAAAGGGGAGATATAAAGAAAGGTGAAGCGCCTATAACTAAAGATACTATTAAGGACCCTATTAAAAGAAAAGAGATGCCTCAAGAAGAGATATTTTCCAAAGAAAAAAGACAAAGGAGAAAAAGATAGCTGCACATTGAAGTGAATCACACGTTAATATAATGCTGAGAAAACGATATAAGAATGCACGAGAAGGGGGGGTTGAATTGTGTATTCTCCTTTTTGAAAATCTTTCAAAAATGTTTGTTAGAAATAAAATTCTTTTACAGAATTTCCTATAGATTCTAATTAATCAAAAACTTTTGAAAACTTTGTTTACGAATTAAGTAATGATAAAACTTGAATCTAAAAGAAAGATAGAGTAAGAGTAGTTGGCACAGAGATTTATCCTGGTTCACCCCAAACCGTGAGCTACGTCCAGTCCTCAGAGTTCTTTCTGAGATTTCACTATCTCTTCAACTTTTACAAGTATTCTTTGCGAGCCTCTTTAGGTCTCTACAATCAGTATTCTTTCACGCTTAGCCTCTGCAGGCTATCTGTATCACTTTCTCATAGATAAGTGTTTGAACACTTGTTACAGTAAAAATAGCTCTCAGCTATTTTGCACAGAATGCTTTTACAATCACGTAGATGTAAATGTGCTAATTTTCAATTATGCAATTTTTTAACTTTTAACTAACTTTGTAATCTTCGACTTCGACTTGTATTTATAGCCTTCGTCTCCAACTACTTCTTGATTCTTGTTTCTTGAATCTTGCTTCTTGAATCTTTAACAGAAACGGTTAATCAGTTGAGTTCTGTAACTAACCCGAACTGACTCTTGCGTCTGCTTCTAAATTCTTCTTCTACGTCTGTTTTTCTATTCGCGTCTTCGTCTGCTTTACTATTTGCTTCTTTGTCTGTTTTACGACTATGTCTCCGTCTACGTCTGTATTTCTCTTTTGCATCTGCGTTGCTTCGTCTGTGTTGCTTCGTCTATATTGCTTCGTCTGTGTTTATTTTGTGTCTACGTCTGTTTATTTCTTCTGCGTTCTTCGTCTACGTCTTATTGTGCGTCTGCGTCTGTGTTTCTTTGTCTGTATTACTTCGTCTGCTTTGCTTCTTCTGCTTTTGTTTTTCTTTTATTTTGCTCTTTGTTATACATCAAAATTATATCTAAGTAAAGCCATTTTGACTTAACAATCTCTCCCTTTTTTATGATAACAAATTATATACAATCAAGAAAAAAAATACAATGTATAAGGAGAAAAAA
Organism: Erythroxylum novogranatense; assembly: GCA_029891385.1. Lineage (NCBI taxonomy): Eukaryota > Viridiplantae > Streptophyta > Magnoliopsida > Malpighiales > Erythroxylaceae > Erythroxylum > Erythroxylum novogranatense. The sequence continues at coordinate 13,532,909 of CM057225.1, read as the reverse complement.
ACTTATCTTCAAACGTCTTCTTCTTCTGCCTTCTTCTTCAGCAAAAAAACTTATCTTCAAACGTCTTCTTCTTTTGCCTTCTTCTTCAGCTCCTTCAATCACACCCTTAAATTTTGACAATTTCCATTCCTCTTCTGCTCATTCTCTTCTCCCCCTATTTGTAATAATAAAAAATGATTAATGACGACGACTTTTTAACAGTTCTGTCATCATTTTCTTCAGATCATTCATCGTCTCCTTTATCTCGTTTACTTCTCCACATAATTGACTGATTTCTGCTTGGGAGGCAAACGTTGATGAGGATTGATCATTAGCTTCGGAGGGTGCTGTGAACGCAATTTTTGTAGCATATGCGTCCGAGGATGGAACATAGTCTTCATTAATCGCAAATGTGGGTGGATGAATGAATACTCTTGACTCTGGAATATCCAAGTCATAGGGAATAGGTAGCATCAGCAACTGTCTTCCTTGCAAGGGTATGTCTTCAGCTTCAATAGACAATGTATTAGATAAGGGTCTAATACACAAAACTGTCTGGACAAGGAATTCAATGAATGTCCCTGTTGTCAATCTTCCCCTTACTGGACATTCTTCTTTCTTATCAGTATAGCTACAACTAGCTCCACCATCATTCTCTTTAGAAGCCCATGCCTCATTAATTTTCTGCACTTCTTCTTTAATCTGATCTGCGGACAGATCATCACAAACTTCTTCTTCAGGAAAAAGTTTCGATTTCCCCTTATTCAAATCCAAGGGATATCTTAGCTGAATGTCTGGTACAACCTTTATTATCGACTGTTTTGTGACTGGATAAATAGTACACATACGAGAAGACATTTTGTAGGGTATGGCCTTGTAGCAGCATACCTTAAAGTATCGTAGAAGTTCCTTTCGTCTTCATTCAATATGTGTCATGTCTCACTATTTATCAGAATTGGTTGTAAGACAGCCTTTATTTGCCTTGTAGGTTGACTTCAGATAGCAATTGCAGTACTCCTCCTTGTCACCACTTCAACCAGTCTGACTTCAAACTTATCCTTCCTCAAAAATTTAGAATAGTTATGAACAACCAGACTAGGTTCATCAGATTTCTTCAATAGTACCTGCACTGAACTCAAATCTGCTGTGACTTCTTGTTGATTATCAACAGGAGTAGGCTGAACCAGGTTAGACTCCACTGATTCCTCCGGTTGCTCAACAATGGGAGTATTCTTCTCTTGATTAGCTTCCACAGGAGTAGACAAACTCCTCCTTCGACTAACCACTTTAGTTTTTATTCTTGGAGTTTTCTTCACTTGAGACTTCTGTGTCTCAGACTCCAATTTTCTCTTCTTCTCGATCTCCTTGCTCTGTTTAGCTGATTCTTCCTCCAAAATTGAGACGAGAGATCTTGTCACCTTTGCCCTTGGTGCGCTGGATCCAAAGGCTTCTTCTTGTTCCTGCTCTCTGGTTCTTCTCTCTTCTTGTTGCCTTAAGGTTCGAATCCTAGGTGATCTCCTTGCTTTCTTAGTAACTTCACCCAAAGACTCTCTCCTTTCCTTTTTGTCGCACCATCGTCTGTCCTTCGAGCAATATCATACTCTTTTCTAGGACAAGCCAGTTTTATCAAAGGCCTTTTATTTAATTTTCTCCTTTCTTCTATTGGCATACTCACACTTCCATGAAATCTAGAAGCGGGAGTCTTCTTCGATAAACGCTCCCCCTTAGTTTTTGTTCTCCTTGAAGAGTCTGCTTCTTCCTGAATCACTGTCCTCAAACCCATTCGTCGTATAGTGATTGAGTCAATAGTACTCTTCACAGGAACAATCCTTCTATTTCCTCTGTGTAGAAGGACTCCGGATTCCTTAAAAATCCTTGTAAGAAGCATGTCGTAAGAATAGTTGTTTGTATCCTTCATCCCCTTAATCATATAATGGAAGATTAAGAAGGGTAAGTCAATAGGGCTGCGATTCAGCAGGTAGAACAAACATTGTTCATCCAGAGTGGTCACCAAATGCCTTAAACCTACTCTGGGTAAAATGCAATTAAACAGAATAGCATGAAGAACCCTAGCATTTGGGACCAGACTCGAAGTCTTCCTCTCCGAAGGGTCATTCACTCCATACAACTGTCTGCTAACATCTTCTTCATTCATATTGACCATTGTCATCCATTTAGCCTTGGTTGACAGAGTCTCACCAACTGATGGACAATCGATCACTATCCTTATCAGCTCCTTTGTCACAAGAATAGATATACCATCTACTGAGGATACAATAGTGTTGTCTACAAGTTGAGCGTTCTTCCAAAAATCATACACCTCGTCAGTATAGACTGGTTCCCGTACCTGGAAGAAATTCCTCCAACCAGCCCTTTCAATCTCAGGTTCTACGTCCATACCATCCTTCCTTAGCAACTCGAAATCCACATGTCTTCTGAATATCATAGCTGCCTCTATTGTTTCATAACGAAAACTGTCTCTGGTAAGCTTTTCTTCTAGGGTAGGATGACTGAGAGAATTTGGAAAGCAAGATGAACCGACTAGAGATGAGAGAAACCGCAATAATTTCAACTTCAGGCTACTTGAAGAGTCTTATCACGCATGCCCTAGAATGGTTGGGATTCTAAAGATCGTGAAACGTTTCCCTCCAAAACTTTCTTGTCAGAGAAATTACCAGCTGTAACTCACTGTTTCTGACGTCGTTTATATTGACGTCCTTTTAGCCTGACTGTTCGCTTAACATAACCATGTTAAGGTTGCGTTTGATCTTCTGGAATCGTTCTTCACTCAATGGTTTGGTGAAGATGTCTGCCCACTGATACTCTGTTTCAATGAACTGGAGTTTAACCACCTTCCTCTGAACATAGTCTCTTAAGAAGTGATGCCTGACTTCGATGTGTTTCACTCTCGAATGCTGGATCGGATTCTTTGACAGATTGATTGCACTGGTGTTGTCGCAATAAATTGGAATCTCCTCTTCTTGAATTGAATAGTCTTCAAGTTGATATTTGATCCATAACGTTTGTGAACAGCAGCTTGCGGTAGACATATACTCTGCTTCAGCAGTTGATAGAGCTATCGAGCTTTGTCTCTTGCTTGACCAGGAAACTAGGTTTGCGCCAAGAAAGTGGCATCCTCCACTTGTGCTCTTCCTTTCGATTCTATCTCCGGCATAGTCCGCGTTGCAATATCCAATTAACCTGAAATCTTTACCTTTCTCAAACATTAAGCAAAGATCAGTAGTACCTGCGAGATATCTCATAATCCTTTTAACAGCAATGTAATGAGACTCTCTAGGATCGGCCTGAAACCTTGCACACAAGCATACACTGAACAGAATATCAGGTCTACTTGCTATAAGATACAGTAAAGAACCGATCATCCCTCTATACAGGGTTTGATCCACCTTCTTACTAAGTTCATCTTTCGACAAAAGGTTTGAAGGATGCATCGGAGTAGTCATTGGCTTCACACTTTGCATATCAAACTTATTCAACAATTCGTTCACATATTTTTGTTGATGGATAAAGATTTTCTCTTCGGTTTGCTTAACTTGCAACCCAAGAAAGAACTTTAACTCACCCATCATGCTCATTTCAAATTTATTTTTCATTAGACTCTCAAACTTCATGCATAGCCTTTTTGAAGTAGCACCAAAAATAATATCATCAACATAGATCTGAACTATTATAAATTCATTTTCATATTTCTTTCTAAAGAGCGTCTTATCAACTTGACCTCTACAAAAACCATTCTCTAAGAGAAAAGTACTCAGACGATCATACCAAGCTCTAGGAGCTTGCTTCAGGCCGTATAAGACTTTATGAAGTCTATAGACATAGTCTGGATTCTTAACATCCTCGAAACCAGGTGGTTGCTTAACATACACCTCTTCGTCTATAAAACCATTCAAAAAGGTACTCTTCACATCCATCTGAAATAGCTTTATATTATGGCAGACTGCATATGCCAGCAATATCCTAATGGCTTTAAGTCTTGCTACTGGAGCATATGTCTCATTGTAGTCTATTCCTTCTTGTTGATTATAGCCTTATGCTACTAATCTAGCCTTATTTCGACTCACTCTTCCTGATTCGTCTAACTTATTCTTAAAGACCCATCTGGTTCCTATGATGGATTTCTTAGGGGGTTTCGAAACTAAGGACCACACATTATTTCTAGTAAATTAATTCAGCTCCTCTTGCATGGCTAACACCCAAGCTTCATCTCGAAGGGCATCCTCAACCTTCTTAGGCTTTATTTCAGAGATAAAAGCTACATTAGCTTCTCTTCTGAATCTGGACCTTGTCCTAACTCCTTCTGAGGTCTCTCCGATAATCAACTCTTCTGGATGAGAACTTTTATATTTCCAGTCTCTTTTCAGTCTGATGGTTTCTGGGATATCTTCAACTTTGTCTTCATAAGTACCTGGTGCTAGAGTTTCTGTTGTGTCGTCTAAGTTCTTTGAAGGACCTTCACTCTCCATGTCATCTTCCTTATGGGGTTGGGAACTATCATCAAACTTGACATGGATGGTCTCCTCAACTGTCTTTGAAATAAGGTTGTACACCCGGAATGCCTTAGACGATGATGAGTAGCCTAAAAAGATTCCTGGATAGGTCTTTGAATCGAATGTATCCAGCAGCTCCTTTGTATTCAGAATAGAGCATTTGCACTTGAATGGATGAAAGTAAGATATGTTTGGTCTTCTTCCATTCCATAACTCATAAGGAGTCTTCTTCAACATGGGTCGCAACATAATTCTATTCTAAATATAGCATGCTATATTCACAGCTTCTGCCAGAAGTACTTAGGAAGATTCATCTCACAAAGCATAGTTCTAGCCATTTCTTGAATCGTCCTATTCTTCCTTTCAACAACTCCATTCTGTTGTGGAGTCCTGGGAGCAGAAAAATTGTGGAAAATTCCATTCTCCTCACAGAATAATCTAAACTTCTCATTTTCAAACTCTCCACCATGGTCACTCCTGATACTAGATATAGACATTCCTTTTTCATTCTATAACTTTCTGGATAAGGTCTTAAAACACTTAAAAGATTCATCTTTGTGTGATAAAAATAATATCCAACAAAATCGAGTAAAGTCATCAACAATAACGAGTCCATATTTCTTTCCGCCAAGACTTATTGTCCTTGTTGGACCAAATAAATCCATATGTAACAGCTCTAAAGGTCTAGATGATGTTACAAAATTTTTAGAAGAAAATGAAGTTTTAACTTGTTTTCCTTTCAAACAATTTTCACAGAAAAACTCTTTGTCAAAACTTATTTTTAGTAAACCTCTTACCAAATCATGTTTTGCCAACTTTGAAATGTGTTTAAAAGAGACATGACCTAGCTTTTTATGCCAGACTAGTCTTTTTTCTTCGGAAGATAGAAAACATGAAACATTTTGACTTTGAAAATCTTCTAAATCAATTTTGTAAAGATTATTTCTTCTCTTGGTAGAAAAAAGTATAGACTCATCTTTGTTTCTGACTTCACAAAGATTTTGATTGAATGTGACTATGAAACCAGAATCACACAATTGAATGATGCTGATCAAATTATGTTTCAAACCATCAACAAGCAGTACATTATTTATGCATGCAGAGGAATCTTTACCTATTTTACCGATTCCAATAATCTTTCCCCGCTGGTTGTCTTCGAAAGTTACCGATCCTCCCTTCTTATACTGAAGATCTAGGAACATAGATCTTCTTGCCATCATATGTCGCGAGCATCCACTGTCTAAATACCAATGGTGCTTGCCGCATCTTCCAAGGAAGGATATCTACAGGAGAAACTATTTTATTTTTGGTACCCATATTTTCTTGGGTCCTTTAGGGTTAGTAGCATGCACATGATGAGTTCTTTGATGCATATTACTAGTACGTTGATTAACACAAAATTTAATATAGTTTCTCTTTTGAAAGAAAGGATTCTTATGAGGATGAGACTTATTGTCTGTAAACCCTAATCCGGTTTTATCACTTGGATGTCTACATTTTTCAAACATCTCATTCATTTTCTTTGTACTCTCGGTGAAAGTAGCTAAATCAGCTGATAGATTTTTAATTCTTAGTTTCAATTGATTGATCTCTTCTGATCTATCTACCACTTTCTTTTTCTCATCTAATTGCTTCTTCAGACAGATATTTTCTCTCTCTATTACTTCTGTATGTCTAATATTTTCTACATACTTTTTCTTTAACAGTTTGTACTGTTTCATAATAGCATGAGAATCTTCTAACAATTCTGAGTAGGCATCATGCAGGTTATCGTAATCAGATTTTACCTCCTCATCACTATCTTCCTCGGCTATCAGGCAGATGTTTGCATGTTCAGATGACTCGGAACCTGTATCTGATTCTGATGAATCTAGGTCCTCCCACGTTACCATCATGATTTTCTTGCCTTCTCTACTCTTCTTTGGTTTCTTCTTTAGAGTAGGACATTCGAACTTGTAGTGTCCAGGCTGATTGCACTCGTAGCAAATGACAGATGACTTCTCTGATTTAGCTTCATCTTTGCCATTCTTCTTGAAAGTTTTATTTCCATTGTACTTCTTCTTCCACATGCGTCTTATCTTTCTAGAGATGAAAGATAATTCATCATCTTCATCACTTGACTCTTGTTCTGATTGGCTGGAGTCGTCATTCTTTGATTCTTCAATCTTTAATGCTTTTGATGACTTCCTCCTTCTTTGATTCTTGTGATTCTTTTGTCCGGCCTTCAGCGCTATCGTCTTGTCCCGTTTGGGCATGTCTTCAGCATCGAGTTTAACTTCATGAATCTTCAAGGATCCAAGCAACTCGTCAAGCTTTAGCACGCTCAGATCTTTGGCTTCTTGTACGGCAGTAACTTTAGGTCTCCACCTCTTCGGAAGACTTCTTAAAATCTTTCAAACATGATCTTGATTTTTGTACGTTCTTCCAAGAGCTTTCAATCCATTGACAATTGTTTGAAATCTTCCAAACATTTGATCAATAGATTCTTCATCTTTCATCCTGAAAAGTTCGTACTGGTGCACAAGAATACTTATCTTGGATTCTTTAACTTGACTTGTGCCTTCGTGAGCAATGGACAATGTGTCCCACATCTCCTTCGCGGTGTCGCATCCGTGGACTTTGTCATACTCGCTCCGCTAGACGCATGTGTCAAGAAGAACTTCGCTTTGAGTTGTTTGTATTCTCGCCTTTTGGTCAGCCGTCCATCTGATTCGTGGAATAGAATTGTCATCTTCATCTACTGGTGTATAAGGTCCGTTCTCTATCACGTCCCAAAGGTCGACATAAGTAGATTCTATGAATAGCAGCATCCTATCTTTCCAGTAATGATAATCTTCTCCGTTGAATGATGGAGGTCTAGTGACTGAGGCTCCTTCTGCGATGTATACATGTGATTCCGCCATTATCTTTTATCCACACTTTGTTAAAGTGATCCTTGGATACCTCGCTCTGATACCAATTGAAGTGAATTACACGTTAATACAATTCTGAGAAAACTATATAAGAATGCACGAGAAGGGGGGGTTGAATTGTGTATTCCCCTTTTTGAAAATCTTTCAAAAATGTTTGTTAGAAATAAAATTCTTTTACAGAATTTCCTATAGATTCTAATTAATCAAAAACTTTTGAAAACTTTGTTTACGAATTAAGTAATGATAAAACTTGAATCTAAAAGAAAGATAGAGTAAGAGTAGTTGACACAGCGATTTATCCTGGTTCACCCCAAACTATGGGCTACGTCCAGTCCTCAGAGTTCTTTCTGAGATTTCACTATCTCTTCAACTTTTACAAGTATTCTTTGCGAGCCTCTTCAGGTCTCTACAATCAGTATTATTTCACGCTTAGCCTCTGTAGGCTATCTGCACCACTTTCTCACGAGATAAGTGTTTGAACACTTATTACAAAGTAAAAATAGCTCTCGCTATTTTGCATGTAATCTTTTACGATCACGTAGATGTAAATCTGCTAATTTTCAATTATGCAATTTTTCAACTTTCAACTAACTTTGCAATCTTTAACTTCGACTTGTATTAATTGTTGGGCCCCGAAAAAAAATTTTATTTATCTGAATTAATTATTTATTTATTGATTTATGGATTTATTAGTTAATTATTTTATTTTGCCTTAATTGATTTAATTATGTGTTTATATAAATATTTTTATGTTGGGCTTGGGATTTGAAGTTAGAAATTAATTGAAGGCTTGGATTTAATATTGGAAAGTATGGGCTTTAGGAATGAATGAATAAGAGGAGGAGGATTAGAAATTAATGGGTGAGGTGTAGTGGGCTTGAGAGGAGGAGGAGAGCCCAAAGGTGTTAGTAGTGTGCCCTAGGCCAATGAACATTTGTGATTCATGTATTAACATTATGATTTGTTAATAATATATTATGAGGTATTCCGTTTCATATATGCATGTATTTCATTTATGTAATGTGATTTACATTCCATGAATGGTATTAAACTTATGTCATCAAGTATGTGACTTGATAGTAAAACCATAAGTGTTATAATACTATTCTAGACTGTCCCTAGTCGATCATTATTGGTGGAATAATAATGAATTAAGGCTAGTATGTGTTCTGATTGATGATCACGTTTTACTGATCATGGATATGAGATATCAAATCAAAAACATAGATATATGTTAGAGAACATATATTGGATCGACCCAAAAAGAGAATACTACATGGTTTCATGTCATTAGTGATTCTCAATAGGTTTGAATTTAGTCCTTTGACCTGAAGTCATCATGGTTCCCTACATGAGGAATTCGGTGTTTTGATATTAGACTAAGTTATTTTAACCGAATAACAAACAGTCTTATATTGGACATCAAATGAATCATTCGGAGGGATGTGAATGACGTAGATGGAATTTGTACCTCTCTTAAGTGAGAGAGATATCATTTGGGCCTCTTGACAAGTGTGACTGAAGAAATGCATGGTCGTGCTCAAACGAATTGATGAAGAGTCATCAATGTCATTTGTTATAATCAGTCAACTTGGGGATCAAGAAACTATGATTAATCAAAGGTTGACATGTACCATGCCTTATGATTAATCTTGATATCGTGTTACAAAAGGACTGAGCATATAACCATAGTTACAGGTTAAATCAGATTATCGATCCTCATTTGATTTGGGTAGTCATAATGTCTTGCTAGAGGCCGCTTATGACTTATGGGCCTTGAAGTGTAATCAAGCCCATTGCCAACATCAAATGAGCCTACAGGGTCGCACACAAAGAGTGATGTGATATGGGCTTATTCTCTTGGGCCTAATTTATTAGGTATTGAATAAATATATTTAGATATATTTATTGGGCTAGATTGAATTAAGTTATCGGGCTTTTATTATATATGATATAATGGGTCGAAACTTAATAGGGCCTGAATGAGATTAGGGTTTCTATAAAGAGAAGCTTAGGTCTCATTAGGTGAAGCGACATAATTGTCAGAAACCCAGCCGCCATCCAAGAGAAAGATCGATGCGGCGTTGTAAAGGTTTTCAGGACATGCTAGCACACTACATACCGCATGGCCCGGATCGTGCGCTCGTGTGGATACCGTAGAGGACATTAGCGATTTGCAGTGTCTTGGAATCCGAAAAAGAAAAAGAAGCAACCTATCCACGAAAATAAGGTATTTTCGTTAATCCTTCGTGTTTTCGATTATACGTGATATTTTGTATGGTCTTTTTCGCAGCGTATTGTGAATACTCGGACCGTACGCGATCCAACAAAAGGAACTTAAGTGAGAAGCCAAAACTACATAGTTTTGGTGTAGGATGAGTTAAATGAATTAAAGAAGATGGAAAGGAGAGGAGAGTATCGAAAATTCTAAAAGAGAAGAGAGAAAAACGTGAGCTAGAGGAGAAAGGAAGAGTGGTCAGCCAAGGAAGAAAGGAAGAGAGAAAAATTGTGGGAGGCTTGTGGAGAAGAAGAAAGAAGGAGAAAAAGAAGAGAAATCAAGTGAGAAAGGTAAGCTTTCATCTTTCTTAAGTTAGGTTCAAGAATGGTGTAAGATGGAGGTTAGGGTTGAGTAGAGGTTGACAAAAGATAGGAAAGAAAAGTGGGATTAAGTGGATTTTGTGATTTCTAAGCTAGGGTTAGATTATTCTAGCTTAAATGAGCCATGGGTAGGTTAGGTTTAGGTTAATGTTAGTTTTCCTTTAATTTCTGAATATTATAACCTTTCCTATGAATTTAGAAATTTATTGGAGATTTGTTTTGTTTGAAGGAACTCAAGAAAACCCTACTCAAGACAAAGAGGAAAGGCAATCTTGACTTCGGATTTCGACGATAGGTGGGTAATATTTTTATAGTTGTTGTGTAATGGACAAATGCCCTATGTGTGCTATCTTTGATAATTATGTGCATATTGAACATGTATTTTCCTTGGATTTGAAAGTAAAGTGTGAAAATATGATGATTAGAAAGAATGAAAGAAGCATAGAATGCTAGTCTTGTGCTTGAATATGTGATCATAAATTGGTTGTGATTGGGCGAGAGAGAACCTACTTCGATAAGTCACGTGTACGTTGACCCCCTTGCCTTCTCCCGGTAGCCCGCTTGTGGCCCACGAGATCCGAAAATAGATTCGTTGTGTTTACGATAAACTTCGGTTTATTCGTTGTGTTTATGGAACTCTCGAGCCTATTGTGTGCATTCTAGTCTTTAATTATGTTTATGATGCATAATATGTGTTTGATTGATATAAATTCTCATGTTATGCCTTAGGTGATGATTGTGGGTTATTTGAGCTTTATATGATAAATTGTTGTTGTTTCGGATTGTTAATGATGTGTTGTGTGGCTCATTGTGCGATGGCTATAAACATGTTAGCCACTGAGCCGTGTTAGCTCACCCCATTCTCCCTCCTCAAGTGCAAATTCAAGTTGAACTCGGAACCTTGCAAGGCATCGAACAAAACTCCAAGAACTCTAGAAACTTTTGTATTAAGTTAGTAACTAGCTTTTGGAATAGCTTTGTAAGCATATTGATCATTGAACATCTCATCTTTTGTATTTTGTACTTGATCTTGATGAATATGCCAATTTGTAATCAAAGCTATGCATGAATCTTTGTTATGATTTGGATTGTGAATGAGAGCTCTAGTACTCTCCATATTGTGAAAATGTTGATTTCCGATCTGTGTATGGCCTTGAAATAGTATGTGTATGAGTATTTTTATTTTTGAGTTGTTGCTGGGTTTTTAACTTTGGGAGAGTTCGCTGGAAAAATTGCTATGAGTTATGTGTTGTTGAACGTCTGAAATTTCTGGGTTGATATAGGTCGTATGGGATCTTTTAGATTCATGGAGAGTGGTAGGCGAGCTGTAGGACTCTCCCAGGATGATTTATGAGCCATTTATGATGAGTTAAATTGGTAGGTATGAGTCGTTGGATTTAAATGCAGGTGCTGTCCAAGTGACAGATTATCAGGCAGAGCTTTGAGTCCACTTTTGACCCTCATAGAGTTGGGATATAGGTTGGTAGTCTTCATGAAAGTTGTAGATAATTCTTTTACCTTTCCATAGACACTAAGTTTGTTAAATTTGGAGTTCTGGGTCAAAAGTTATGGAGGTTGCAAGTTCTGGTGCTGTTAGGGAGAGCTAGTCGATCAGCCTTTGAGTAAAATGTGGATTCCCTTAGTGGACGAACTTGTCTTTAAATCCTTCTTGAAAAATGTAGATTTTTCTTCTAGCTTTCCAACGCTTCCGACCGTGTCTGATTTGGAGCTCGGAGTCAAAAGTTATTGAGGTTAAAAGTCTGACAGGTCGGATCGCCGAGCAGGTCGCTCGGCTCGGCACGCGAGCACCCAAGGCTCTCGGCAGGCCGAGCGAGGCGATCGCTCGCCCATGCGGGCGAGCGACAGGCTGGTCGCCCGTGCGGGCGAGCGCTGGTCACTCGCCCGGTCGCTCGCCCATGCGGGCGAGCGATGCCGCTCGGCCATGCCGAGCGAGCTCGCGTTTGGGGGTCGGTTTTGGCCGACCGACCCCTCTCCCTTCTTTTGGCCATAACTTTTTACATAGACCTCCGATTGACCCCATTTTTGAAGCGATGGATTCCTAAGAAAATTTTCTATCTTTCTAAACCTAATTTACCAGTATTGCTTTTAAATTGAAAAAGGTGGTTTGAAACAAAGTGTGGAGGTCGGCTGATCAAGTCTGAATATACTTCACTAATTTTTAAATATCTAGAGCTATAGGGCTCGAATCGAGGCGATTCTTGTTTTAAATGAAACTAGAGACATAAATCTACACTTTTTATGAAGGAGCCGATCAGTAATTCAGCCTCTAAAGTTTTCAAATTTTGACATGAAGTCGGTAGAGAGACTGTTTTTCACTGTTTTCTTTAAGATAGTATTTTTGCCATAACTTTTTCATTTCTAATCCGAATTGAACGATTTCAGTGGCATTAGAATCGTGAGATCATGAGGAACATTCTTTTTATTAAAAATCCAATCCCAAATTTTCTATTAAAATTTTCTCTATTTGTGGTCGGTATGTGTTCAGTTTGGGTCTTCCATGCTTATATGGGTCTGAATGTTGGGCCTCGGAGATGGGGTCCAACATTTATAGCCTTCGTCTCCAACTGCTTCTTGATTCTTGTTTCTTGAATCTTGCTTCTTGAATCTTTAACAGAAACGGTTAATCAGTTGAGTTATGTAACTAACCCGAACTGACTCTTGCGTCTGCTTCTAAATTCTTCTTCTACGTCTATTTTTCTATTCGCATCTTCGTCTGCTTTACTATTCACTTCTTCGTCTATTTTACTACTGTGTCTCCGTCTGCATCTGTATTTCTCTTTTGCATCTGCGTTGCTTCGTCTGTGTTGCTTCGTTTGTGTTGCTTCGTGTTGGGCCCCGAATTTTTTTTTTTTTTGAATTATTTATTTATTTATTTATAGATTTATTCGTTAATTATTTATTTTGTCCTAATTGATTTAAATTATGTGTTTATATAAATATTTTATGTTGGGCTTGGAATTAGAAGTTAGAAATTAAATGGAGGGTTAGAATTAAATGTTGGAAATTTTGGGCTTTAGGTAAGTGGAATAAGAAGGAGGATTAGAAATTAATGGATATGTGTAGTGGGCTTGAGAGGAGGAGGAAAAGCCCAATACCAAAACTATGTAGTTTTGGATGGAGGATTTAAGTTGAGAATTTAAGAAGAGTTAAAGGAAGAGGAGGAGAAGAGAGTGTCGATGCCTTGAGAAGAGAAGAGAACAAAAACGTGAAATAGAAAGGAGAAGAGGAAGAAGAGTCGACCGTGAGCTAGAGGAGAGTGGAGGTCGCCCAAGGCTTGAGGGAGGAGAAAAGTGAAGAAAATCAAGTTGTAAGGTAAGCTACCATCTCCCTTAGTAGGGTTTGAAAATGGGATGAAATGGAGCTTAGGGTTTGTGTAAAGTTTGAAGGAGAGGTGAGATCTATGGGTTTTTGTGTTTTCCTAAGCTAGGGTTTGGTTGTTTTAGCTTAAATGGGCTATGGGTAGGTTAGGTTTAAGACTTCGTTATCGATTTATCGATTCTTGAATGTTTCGACTTTTCCAATGAGTCTCGGAATGTGTTTTATGAAGGAACCAAGGAAACCTCACTCAAGAGAGAGAGGAAGAGCAATGTGAATCCGGATTTTCGACGATAGGTGGGTAACATCTTTATAGTTATTGTGTAATGGGCAAAGCCCTATGTGTGCTATCTTTGTTATACTATGTGCATATTGAAAATGAAATTTTGTGTTTTGAGAGGAAAGAATGGAACTTTGATGATTTGAAAGAGTGAGATAAGCATAAAATGTGAATCTTTTGTTTTGATATGTGAGCATATTGATTGTGTTTTGGCGAGAGAGAACCCTTTGTGAAGTCACGTGCGTTGACCCCTATAGCCTTCTCCATTGCCGCTCGCCAGGGCTTACGAGATCCAAAACGGACTCGATGTGTTCACGATAAACCGATTTTCGGTGTGTGTATGGAACTCTCGAGCCAATTGTGTGCATTTCATCATTTATAAGTGTTTATGATGCATAATATGGGTTTTAATTGCAAGATGATTCTATGTTATGCCTTATGTGATGAGTTGAGTAAATTGTGAGTTATGTGATAAAGTTGAGTTTCAACCTATTATGTAAATTGCTAATGCTTTGGATTATTAATTGTGTGCGTGTGGCTCATTATGTGATGGCTATAAATTTGTTAGCCACTGAGCCGTGTTAGCTCACCCCATTCTCCTCCTCGTGCAAATCAAAGTTGAACTTAACCTTGCAAAAGCTTCGGGCATCGCTCCAAGAAATTTAGGAACTTTTGTATTAAGTTAGTAACTAGCTTTTGGGAATAGCTTTGTAAGCATATTGATCATTGAGCATCTCATCTTTGGTATTTTGTACTTGATTTTGATGAATATGCCAATATGTAACCAAAGCTATGCATGAATCTTGTTATGATTTTGAAATGAGAATGAGAGCTCTAGTACTCTCTTTATGTGAATTGGCTGATTTGTGTACTGTATATGGCCTTGGAAAGGCATGTGTATGATTTTGAGTATTATTTTTATATGAGTTTTGTTGGGTTTTGGCCATGGGAAAGGTCGCTGGTATGTTGTTATGGTCATGTCTTTGTTGAAGAGTATAGTGCTGCAGAATCTGGGCTAAAGTGTTCATGTGGGAAATTTTGAGTTTGTTGTGTTTGCTGAAATTTCTGGGTTGGTATAGATAGAATGGGAGTACTGAGACTTGTTGAGAGTGTTAGCCGGGCAGTAGAGCTCTCCTAGGAGGTTTTATGAGCTATTTAAGAGGTATTAAGTTGGTAGGTGGGGTTGCTGGAATTTATTTCTGGTGCTATCAAAGTGACAGATTGCTAGGCAGAGCTTTGAGTTCACTTTTGACCCTCATAGAGTGGGAATATAGGTCGGTGGTCTTCACGAAGTTTGTAGATAATTCTTTTACTTTTCCATAGACACTAATTTTGCTCAATTTGGAGGTCTGGGTCAAAAGTTATGGAGGTTGCAAGTTTTGATGCTGTTAGGGAGAGCTAGTCGATCGGCCTTTGTGTTAAAAATTTGCTTCCCTTAGTGACCGGGCTAGTCTTTGAGTTCTTCTTGAAAATATAGATTTTCTTCTAGCTTTCCAACGCTTCCGACCATGTCTGATTTGGAGCTCGGTATAAAAGTTATTGAGGTTAGAAGTCCGGTAGGTCGGATCATTGGGCAAGTCACTTTCATTCAAGACGCTTGGCGCCAAGGCGCTCGGCATGCCGAAGCGAGGCACTCGCCCACGGACGGGCGAGGCGCCGCCCAGCGCTGAAGCGAGGGACGCCCCATGCGGGCGAAGCGCCAGACCGCTCGGCAAGCCGAAAGAAGTTACAGACCGCATCGCATGCCGGTTAGAAACTTTGGGGTCGGTTTTGGCCGACCGACCCCTCTCCTTCTTTTGGCCTTAACTTTGTACACCGACCTCCGATTGAGCTGATTTTGAATCGATGATTTTCTAAGAACTTTTCTATCTTTCTACACTTAAATTTTCAGTTTTATTTTAAATTGAAAAGGTGATTTGAAACAAAGTGTGAAGGCTCATTGATTCTTTCTGGATATACTTCGCTAAATTTTAAATATCTAGAGCTGTAGGGCTCGGATCGAGGCGATTCTTATTTTAAATGAAACGAGAGACATAAATCTACACTTTTTATGAAGGAGCCAATCAGTAGTTCAGCCTCTAAAGTTTTCAAATTTTAACATGAAGTCGGTAGAGGGGTTGTTTTCACTATTTTCTTTAAGATAGCATTTTTGCCATAACTTTTTCATTTCTAATCCGAATTGAACGATTTCGGTGGCGTTAGAATCGTGAGATCAAGGGGAACATTTTATTAAAAAGCCAATCCCAAATTTTCTATTAAAAGTTTCTCTAATTGTGGTCGGTTTGTGTTTAGTTTTGGGTCTTCCATGCTTATATGGGTTCGAATGTTGGGCCTCGGGGACGGGGTCCAACATTGTTTGGTATCAGAGCTTAGGCTTACTCCTAGGCTTAAAATGTATAGTAGGGAACATTGTTTTGTATGTGATTAAATGTTTACCTTATGAATTGATTGTTTGCATTACGTGACATGCATATCATGCATACATATAGTAACTAAGCTTAAAAAACGAACTGTAGCTAATCACTAGTATTTTCATTGAAGGAGTAAGATGTCACCTCGTAGAAGGACACGAGGAGTCCTGCAAGGTTCAATTGCACCTGACTCTCCACCAAGAGCGGAGAGTACCGATGAGTCAAGAGCCTGGAGTGGCCGAGGCTTCTCGAGGCGGGGTAGTGAGCCCTCCGATCTCGAGGCAGTGATCGCTTAGTCACGGAGCAAGTGCCTGCTCTTGATCCGAGATTGTTCCATGCATTTACCCAAGCTTTTGTTCAGGCTATGGGTCAAATGCCACAGGCTTCTGGTTCGACCCCAGCTAAGAGGGGAAAACAGTTTGATAAGCTGAGGAAGTACGGAGCGGTGGATTTCTACGGGACCATGGATCCCGAGGAAGCTGAGACCTGGTTGAGGAAGACTGAGAGAGTGCTGGATCAGATGGAGTGCGAGGATGATGAGAGGGTAGTCTATGCTGCCAGTCTGCTTCAGGGTGATGCTTTGCATTGGTGGGAGACCGTGCCAGGGAGTCAGACGAGACCAGTCGGGCTGACATGGGGAGACTTCCTGACTGTCTTCAGGAAGAAGTATTTATCTGAAGTGTACATTCAGCAGAAGCAGAGAGAGTTCCTGAGCCTCACCCAGAGGGAGATGACTGTTGCTGAGTATGAGCGTCGGTTTACTCAGTTATCGAGGTATGCTGCAGATATGATGTTTAGTGAAGCTGCCAAGTACCGCCGATTTGAGTCGGGTCTACACCTAACTATCAGAGAAAAGGTAGTGGTGCAGAACTTCTGTGATTTCCAGCAGCTAGTTGAAGCGGCTCTGAGGGTTGAGAACATTGAAAATATCAAGAGTGCAGTCAGCAGGAAGAGAAAAGGGAGAGAGCAGTTCAGGAGGGGAGGTGGTACTTCTAATCCTGAGAGAAGTGCTGAACCTTTCTGCTTGAGTTTGAGGAGAGGAGCACGGTGGAGTTGACCTAGATCTGCAAGGACTCCTACTGTTTCTCACCAAGCTTCTACGGTGGGCGGCAGTAGAAGAGTAGATGGGGAGAGGCCACCTCTTCCCAAGTGTGACCATTGTGGGCTTCCCCTTAGAGGAGAATGTCATAGAAAGACTGGAGCATGTTTCAATCAGGCGAAAGGACACTTAGTTAAGTTTTGTCCCCAGCCGGATAGGAGAGAGGGATCTCAGAGGCAAGCTTCTAGGAGGACAGAGGCAGTGGTGCAAAAAGCTGTGACCGAAGTGGGTAGCTCTGGAGGTCCTAAGAGAGCTTATCCTCCAGATAGATCCAGAGGGCAAGCATCAGCCAGAGTGTTTGCAATGACACGAGAGGAGGCCGAGACCGCCCCAGACGTTGTAGCGGGTATGGTTAAATTGTTTGATGATTATGTGCTTGCTTTGATTGATTCAGGTTCTACCCATTCCTTTGTGTCTTCGGGTAGAACTATATCCAGGAGGAGTTTGAGTCCATTGGATACTCCGCTGATGGTGAGTACTCCAATCGGCCATTATATTGTCATCAGTCAAGTGTATAGAGATTGTGAGATAGAGATTAGTGGAGGAAAACTTGTGGTGGATCTCATGCCTTTGAAGATGGGAGGATTGGATGTGATCTTAGGTATGGACACATTAGAGAGGTATCATGTTACTTTAGATTGTAAACAGAAGACAGTGGAGTTCGAGCTAGAGGATAGCAGGAAAGTGATACTCATGGGAGATAGAAAAGTCAGTTCACCTCGGGTTATCTCAGCTATGATGGCAGAGAGAATGATGAGCAAGGGGTGTGAGGCCTTTTTGGCTTATGTGCTAGATATGGAGGCAGATAGAGGGAGGTTGGAAGACATTCCAGTAGTCAGGGAATTCCCGGATGTCTTTCCCAAGGAATTACCAGGACTACCTCCTCCTAGGGAAATTGAGTTTCCCATCGAGCTTCATTCAGGCACTGCGCCGATCTCAATTCCACCTTATCGGATGGCTCCGGCGAAATTGAAGGAGCTTAAGGAGCAGTTGGAGGACCTTTTAGAGAAGGGTTATGTTAGACCGAGTTCTTCGCCTTGGGGAGCTCCGGTTCTTTTTGTGAAGAAGAAAGATGGGTCGTTACGGATGTGTGTGGATTATAGGAAGCTGAACCATGCCACCATTAAGAACCGATATCCGCTCCCGCGCATTGATGACTTGTTTGATCAGTTGCAAGGGGCGAGAGTCTTTTCCAAGATAGATTTGAGATCGGGTTATCATCAGTTGAGGATTAAGGAGACCGATGTGTCAAAGACTGCTTTTAGGACGAGGTATGGTCACTTTGAGTTTTTGGTTATGCCTTTCGGATTAACTAATGCTCCTGCAGTCTTTATGGATTTGATGAATAGAGTCTTCAAGTCTTTCCTAGATCAATTTATCATTGTCTTTATTGATGATATATTGGTCTATTCTAAGAGTGATGAGGAGCACGAGGATCATTTGAGGGTTGCTTTAAAGACATTGAGGAAGAATGAGCTGTATGCCAAATTCGATAAATGTGAATTTTGGCTAAGGGAAGTGGTATTTTTGGGGCATGTGATCTCTGAGCGGGGAGTGCATGTGGATCCGCAGAAGATAGAAGCTGTGGTTAAATGGGAAGCACCTAAGAATGTAGCTGAGGTGAGGAGTTTCTTGGGATTAGCTGGATACTACAGGAGGTTTGTGGAGGGCTTTTCTTTGATAGCTGCTCCACTTTCCAAATTAACGAGAAAGAATCAGAAGTTTGAGTGGACTGAGGAGTGCCAGAGTAGTTTCGAGGAGTTGAAGAAGCGGCTTACAACCGCACCGATTCTGACATTGCCTTCGGGTGATGATGGGTACATTGTGTATAGTGATGCCTCCAGGAAGGGTTTAGGGTGTGTATTGATGCAAGGCGAGAAAGTGATTGCTTATGCCTCTAGGCAGTTGAAGCCTTATGAGATGAACTATCCGATCCATGACTTGGAGTTGGCTGCTATAATCTTTGCATTAAAGATTTGGAGACATTATCTGTATGGAGTTACCACTAGGATATTCTGAGATCATAAGAGCCTTAAATACTTGTTGACCCGAAAGAGTGAATTTGAGGCGAGGCGATGGTTAGAGTTACTAAAAGATTATGACTTGATGATAGATTACCATCCGGGAAAGCTAATGTGGTAGCGGATGCTCGAGTAGGAAGTCCACTATGGCTCACATGGAGGTGTGTACCTTCCTCGTCAAGGATTTAGCTGACTTGATGTGATGCCGAGGCAAGATGGGCCTGAGTGTATTTTGGCAAGTTTCAGGGTGAGGCCAGTGCTGAAAGAGAAGATCAAGGAATTGCAGGATCAGGATGAGTACTTGAGTAAGCTTAGGGAAGAGATAAAGAATGGCAAGCCGTCTAATGTAGAGGTAAAGGAAGATGGATTGATGGTGTGGGTAATAGATTGTGTGTCCCGCAAGTTAGAGTTGAGAGATGAGATTCTTGATGAGGCGATAATGCTCCTTATGCAATGCATCCAGGAGTTCTAAGATGTATCGAATTTGAAAGAGCATTTCGGTGGAAAGGAATGAGGAAAGATATAGCGAGTATGCTAAAGATGTTTGGTGTGCCGACAAGTTAAAGTGAACACAAGCACCTTCGAGCAAGCTTAATCCTTGCCTATTCCGGAGTGGAAATGGGAAAAGATAACTATGGATTTTCTCGATGGGATTGTCGAGATCTAGCAAGAAGCATGATGCAATATGGGTGATTGTGGATAGGTTGACTAAGTCACTCACTTCTTGCCAATTCGCCGATGATTCCTTGAATGTGTTGGCTAAGAAGTATGTGGATGAGGTGATTAGCTTCATGGGATTCCGAGTTCGATAGTTTCGATAGAGATCCTGTGTTTACCTCCTGTGTTTTGGGAGAGTTTACAGGAGGCCTTGGGGACTAGATTGCATTTCAGTACGGCTTTCCATCCGCAGACTGATGGACAGTCGGAAAGGACCATTCGGACTTTGGAGGCAATGTTGAGGGCTTGTGCTTTGGATTTCAAAGGTTCGTGGGATGATCACTTACCTTTGATTGAGTTTGCTTATAATAATTCCTATCATTCGGGAATTCAGATGGCACCTTATGAGGCTTTGTATGGTAGGAGATGTAGAACTCCTATATGTTGGGACGAGGAAGGTGAAAGAAAGCTCAATGGGCCTGAGTTAGTGCAGGTCACAGTTGATAAAATTAAGTTGGTGAAACAGAGGCTTAAGGCAGCTCAAGATAGGATGAAGAGCTATTCGGATGCTCATAGGAAAGAGATGGAGTTTGATGTGGGTGAGAAGGTGTTTCTTCGAGCTTCCCCATGGAAGGATGTGATGAGGTTTGGTAAGAAGGGCAAGCTTAGCCCGAGGTATATAGGCCCATATGAGATCAATGAGAGGATTGGGCCTTTGGCTTATAAGTTAGATTTGCCATCGAAGTTGTCTAAGATTCACAATGTGTTCCATGTGTCGATGTTGAGGAGGTACAGATCGGATCCTTCGCATATAGTTCAACCTTCAGAGGTTCAGTTGAGAGAGGATTTGACTTATGAGGAGCAACCAGTGGAAATCTTAGATTCAAAGGAAAAAGTGTTAAGAAACAAGAGTGTGAAGCTGGTTAAGGTCTTATGGAGGAACCATTCGACCGAGGAAGCAACTTGGGAGCCTTTGGAAGCCATGAGGGAGAAGTATCCCTACCTCTTCATGGATTCAGGTAAGGATTTCGAGGACGAAATTTTTTTAGGAGGGGAGAATTGTTGGGCCCCGAAAATTTTTTTTTTAATTATTTATTTATTTATTTATGGATTTATTCGTTAATTATTTATTTTGTCCTAATTGATTTAAATTATGTGTTTATATAAATATTTTATGTTGGGCTTGGAATTAGAAGTTAGAAATTAAATGGAGGGTTAGAATTAAATGTTGGAAATTTTGGGCTTTAGGTAAGTGGAATAAGAAGGAGGATTAGAAATTAATGGATATGTGTAGTGGGCTTGAGAGGAGGAGGAAAAGCCCAATACCAAAACTATGTAGTTTTGGATGGAGGATTTAAGTTGAGAATTTAAGAAGAGATAAAGGAAGAGGAGGAGAAGAGAGAGTGTCGTATGCCTTGAGAAGAGAAGAGAACAAAAAACGTGAAATAGAAAGGAGAAGAGGAAGAAGAGTCGACCGTGAGCTAGAGGAGAGTGGAGGTCGTCCAAGGCTTGAGGGGAGGAGAAAAAGTGAAGAAAAATCAAGTTGTAAGGTAAGCTACCATCTCCCCTTAGTAGGGTTTCGAAAATGGGATGAAATGGAGCTTAGGGTTTGTGTAAAGTTTGAAGGGAGAGGTGAGATTTATGGGTTTTTGTGTTTTCCTAAGCTAGGGTTTGGTTGTTTTAGCTTAAATGGGCTATGGGTAGGTTAGGTTTAAGACTTCGTTATCGATTTATCGATTCTTGAATGTTTCGACTTTCCAATGAGTCTCGGAATGTGTTTTATTGAAGGGAACCAAGGAAACCTCACTCAAGAGAGAGAGGAAGAGCAGTCGTGAATCCGGATTTTCGACGATAGGTGGGTAACATCTTTATAGTTATTGTGTAATGGGCAAAGCCCTATGTGTGCTATCTTTGTTATACTATGTGCATATTGAAAATGAAATTTTGTGTTTTGAGAGGAAAGAATGGAACTTTGATGATTTGAAAGAGTGAGATAAGCATAAAATGTGAATCTTTTGTTTTGATATGTGAGCATATTGATTGTGTTTGGGCGAGAGAGAACCCCTTTGTGAAGTCACGTGCACGTTGACCCCTATAGCCTTCTCCCGGCTGCCCGCTTGTGGCTTACGAGATCCGAAAACGGACTCGATGTGTTCACGGTAAACTTCGGTTTCCGGTGTGTGTATGGAACTCTCGAGCCAATTGTGTGCATTTCATCATTTATAAGTGTTTATGATGCATAATATGGGTTTTAATTGCAAGATGATTCTATGTTATGCCTTATGTGATGAGTTGAGTAAATTGTGAGTTATGTGATAAAGTTGAGTTTCAACCTATTATGTAAATTGCTAATGCTTTGGATTATTAATTGTGTGCGTGTGGCTCATTATGTGATGGCTATAAATTTGTTAGCCACTGAGCCGTGTTAGCTCACCCCATTCTCCCTCCTCAGGTGCAAATCAAAGTTGAACTCGGAACCTTGCAAAAGCTTCGAGCATCGCTCCAAGAAATTTAGGAACTTTTGTATTAAGTTAGTAACTAGCTTTTGGGAATAGCTTTGTAAGCATATTGATCATTGAGCATCTCATCTTTGGTATTTTGTACTTGATTTTGATGAATATGCCAATATGTAACCAAAGCTATGCATGAATCTTGTTATGATTTTGAAATGAGAATGAGAGCTCTAGTACTCTATTTATGTGAATTGGCTGATTTGTGTACTGTATATGGCCTTGGAAAGGCATGTGTATGATTTTGAGTATTATTGTTATATGAGTTTTGTTGGGTTTTGTCCATGGGAAAGGTCGCTGGAATATTTGTTATGGTCATGTCTTTGTTGAAGAGTATAGTCTTCACAGAATCTGGGCTAAAGTGTTCATGTGGGAAATTTTGAGTTTGTTGTGTTTGCTGAAATTTCTGGGTTGGTATAGGTAGAATGGGAGTACTGAGACTTGTTGAGAGTGTTAGCCGGGCAGTAGAGCTCTCCTAGGAGGTTTTATGAGCTATTTAAGAGGTATTAAGTTGGTAGGTGGGGTTGCTGGAATTTATTTCTGGTGCTATCAAAGTGACAGATTGCTAGGCAGAGCTTTGAGTTCACTTTTGACCCTCATAGAGTGGGAATATAGGTTGGTGGTCTTCACGAAGTTTGTAGATAATTCTTTTACCTTTCCATAGACACTAATTTTGCTCAATTTGGAGGTCTGGGTCAAAAGTTATGGAGGTTGCAAGTTTTGATGCTGTTAGGGAGAGCTAGTCGATCGGCCTTTGTGTTAAAAATTTGCTTCCCTTAGTGACCGGGCTAGTCTTTGAGTTCTTCTTGAAAAATATAGATTTTTCTTCTAGCTTTCCAACGCTTTCGACCATGTCTGATTTGGAGCTCGGTATAAAAAGTTATTGAGGTTAGAAGTCTGGTAGGTCGGATCGCTGGGCAGGTCACTCAGCTCGGCACGCGAAGCGCCAAGGCTTCGGCATGCCGAAGCGAGGCACTCGCCAGCAGACTAGCGAGGCACTCGCCATGACGGCGAGGCGCCGCCCAGCTGAAGCGAGGAAGCTCGCCCATGCGGGCGGCGCCCGACCTTCGGCAAGCCGAAAGAAGTTCAGACCTTACTCGGCATGCCGAAAGCGGTTAGAAACTTTGGGGTCGGTTTTGGCCGACCGACCCTCTCCTTCTTTGGCCTTAACTTTGTACACCGACCTCCGATTGAGCTGATTTTGAATCGATGGTTTTCTAAGAACTTTTCTATCTTTCTACACTTAAATTTTCAGTTTTATTTTAAATTGAAAAAGGTGATTTGAAACAAAGTGTGAAGGTCATTGATTCTTTCTGGATATACTTAGCTAATTTTAAATATCTAGAGCTGTAGGGCTCGGATCGAGGCGATTCTTATTTTAAATGAAACGAGACATAAATCTACACTTTTATGAAGGAGCCGATCAGTAGTTCAGCCTCTAAAGTTTTCAAATTTTAACATGAAGTCGGTAGAGGGTTGTTTTCACTATTTTCTTTAAGATAGCATTTTGCCATAACTTTTCATTTCTAATCCGAATTGAACGATTTCGTATGTTAGAATCGTGAGATCAAGGGGAACATTTTATTGAAAAGCCAATCCCAAATTTTCTATTAAAATTTTCTCTAATTGTGGTCGGTTTGTGTTTAGTTTTGGGTCTTCCATGCTTATATGGGTCCGAATGTTGGGCCTCGAGGACGGGGTCCAACACTTCGTCTGTGTTTATTTTGTGTCTGCGTCTGTTTATTTCTTCTACGTTCTTCGTCTACGTCTTATTGTGCGTCTGTGTCTGTGTTTCTTTGTTTGTATTACTTCGTCTGCTTTGCTTCTTCTTCTTTTATTTTTCTTTTATTTTACTCTTTGTTATACATCAAAATTATATCTAAGTAAAGTCATTTTGACTTAACACACATAAGTAAGGAAAGACATCAATATCACCAACAATGTTTGATTCGATGGAAGTTGAAGTTCATCATAAAATCACAATACAAGAAAAGAAAGGTGGTTGTTGGGCAGATCTTGCCTCCTATGATGTTCGATGATATAGGTATTCCTATCACTCCCTATTTTCTTGATGTTAGTTGGGACAATTTCTTAAACTTAAACTATGTGTGATGAACTGGTCAAATGTTTTTACACATATATGAGAAAAAAAGAAATTGATGGGAAGATGGCAGTCATCTCTTAGGTATGCGATTGCGAGATTTTGGTCACAGAGGAAATCTTAGGAAACATTCTATGTGTAATTTCTGAAGGTAAGATAAATCTTCCTTGTCATAAGTGGGACGTTGCTGACATTGATCTGGGAGAAGTAGTAAACTTCATTTGTATGAATACTGAAAATGCCCATGAAGGGAGACCTTGGTGCAGACACTTAGACCTTCTACCAAGATGCCTTGCATCATTTCAACTACCTCCATTTTTCCAATAAGTAGTTTAGTAGAGAGGTGTAGTCTCCTAGACACTTACATGGTTTACAACTTATTAAAGGACAATAAGATGAATCTCCGGGCAATGATCCTGAAATTCATGGTAGACAAGGGAAGTCACAAGAACACAAATGGTGGTCTACCTTATGGAATGATGTTGACTTAAATTTTTGCATATTTTGGAGTGTCATTTAATAACCTGAATTGGTATGAACTAGCAAAGTTTCATTCTTCCATTCCTTACCAATTTGGTTACCAGATGAAGAACAACGTGTGGGTTGAAAAGAAGTCAGAAAGAGCTGCAGGTATCTTGAGTCCAACCCCATAAAAGTCAGTTTCTGTTTCACTCCAAAGCATGAGTGACTTGATCTTACAACAACTGAAGGACATTCACTCTAATCAAGATTAAATGCGTGAAAAAATTGACAACATCCAAAGCCAAGTTCTAGATTTGCAAATTTTCCTTAGGAAAACTCTTTACTGACTGTGTGAATTCATTTTTTTCTCCTTATATTTCATTCTGTTTTATTTCACTTCTTCCCTATACTCTTATTATTTTTTATAATGATAAAGGGGAAGAGTTTATGTTGATATACTTTTTGCATGTTTCTACATATATGATGATATATTTCTCAATGTTGCTCAATGCATATTTTTTTAATGTTGCCTCGATTATATATGTCATTGATTCTATTATTGAACTTATGAAAATCTGTGATTTATAAACGATAGGTTTCTTTCTTAAGAGACAGGCTCCTTCCAATTATATCTGAACATATAGAAGTTATAGTTATCTTTCGAAATCATCTATTACCTCCTTAAATTTTGAAAATTATATCTATTATTGCTTATCATCATCAAAAAGGAGAGATTGTTAGCTCAAGGTTTATATTTAACAAATTTGATAATAAATATATAATATTTTAAAATTCAAATTGGATTTATTTCCTTGTATAGATAACAATATTTTTAAAGAAAATAAAATCATGAGAAATTTTTCTCTCTTGCAGAAATTTTATTAGTAAACTTTCCTTATTAACATCTAGGAAGATCTTACCTTTTTGAACAATTAGCTCTAGAAATTTTTGTTCTAGTAGAGATGATGTTAAAAATTCAAAGTCAACTCAGAATTAAGATGAAGCAACGACTAATTGAAGAAATTGATTATTTAAAGAAGAGCAACAACACTTATGAAAAATATGATCATACACTGACTTTCGAAACATTTGAGTAACATCTATTTTCTTGAGAGTCATATCATTCCTATTGTGCCTTAGAAAGTGAAATCACTCTATCAAGACAGAAATTGTTATTTGAGAACTTACGTTTGATTTTACATTTTATTCTTCTGTAAGTTTTTAGAAACTTGTTATACACTTCGAGTGTGAAAGGTTGGAGAATCTTGAAAAATATATACTCGTGAGCTTGAAAAGGCTCGTCAAATTACTACTTGGTTTTTATAGTGAAACACTCAAGTTGGATACTTAGAGACTGGACGTAGGCTTGAGTTGTAAGCCGAACCAGTATAAATCAACTACATCCTTCTCTCTCCTCTTAACTTTTAAAATTTTGCATTATATTGTATGTGTGTGTGTATGTGTGTGTGTATGTATTTATTTTAGCAAGAGGCTCATTCACTTTATAATAGGCTCCTTCCGTTTTCAACTTGCAAAAGGTTCTTCTGAGTTTTTTTTTTTAGGGAAGGTTCTTTTGAGTTTTAACAAGCACCTTTTGTTTAAAATTTTCTTTAACATAACTTTTTGTTTAGTAGGCTCTTGTCATTCAACAAGCTTTTTATCGCTTAATAGGCTTCTTCTGTTTAAATAGGATCTATCACATAACAGGCTCCTATGTGGGCCTTTTGATATTCCATTATTTAATGGAGAAAAGTTTTTCATCACTTTCATTGACGATTTTTCACATTATGGATATATTTATTTGCTTCATAAAAAATCTCAGTTAGTAAATGCTTTAGAAGTATTTATAAATGAGGTAGAAAGGCAATTAGATAGAAAAGTAAAAATTGTTCGATCTGATAAAAGTGGTAAATATTATGGAAGATATAATGAAAGTGGACAATGTCCTGGCCCATTTGCTAAATTTCTTGAAAAGCATAATTTATGTGTTCAATACATAATGCCAGGTACACCACAACAAAATGATATAGCAAAAAGACACAATCGTACCTTAATGGATATGATTAGGAGTATAATGAGTCATTGTTCTCTACCATCATCATTGTGGATGTATGCATTAAAAATTGTCATGTATTATTAAATAGGGTTCCTAGTAAAGCAATTCCGAAGACACCTTTTGAACTGTGGACTGGTAGGAAACCTAGTTTAAGACACCTACATACTTGGGGTTGTCTGGCGGAAGTAAGGATATATAATCCACATGAAAGGAAATTGGATTCAAAAACAACTAGTGTTTTTTTCATTGGTTATCCAAAAAAAGTCTAAAGGGTATATATTTTATTGTCCTAATCACAATACAAGAATTGTTGAAACTGGAAATG
The DNA here is from genome assembly GCA_029891385.1 of Erythroxylum novogranatense. Classification (NCBI taxonomy): domain Eukaryota; kingdom Viridiplantae; phylum Streptophyta; class Magnoliopsida; order Malpighiales; family Erythroxylaceae; genus Erythroxylum; species Erythroxylum novogranatense. The sequence goes on along the minus strand of CM057225.1, from coordinate 13,505,651 downwards.
CTAGATTTATCAAAAATGGAGAAATTAGTGGGAGTTCAGAGTCACAGAAAGTGAATATCCAAGAAGTTAAAACACAAGTTTTCTTACCTATAATTTCTTCTCAAATGTTTGTTCCTAGAGTTGTTGAAAATTTTAACAACTTACAAGAACAACAAATACATGATCAAGGGCCGCAAATGCATGACCAAACTCCAAACAACGAAGTTACCATTAATAAACCTATTGCAACAAATATAGGTATTGATAACGATCCAGTTTCGTTTTCACAAGCCATTGAAAGTGAAAATTTTTATAAATGGTTATGCACCATGAAAGAAGAGTTAAAATCTATGGATGACAATCAAGTTTGGGATGTTGTTGAATTACTAAAAGGTTGTAAAAGAGTCGGATGTAAATGGGTCTTCAAGACCAAACGTGACTCTAATGGTAATACTGAGAGATATAAAGCTAGACTTGTCGCCAAAGGTTATACTCAAAAGAATGGTGTTGATTATAATGAGACATTTTCTCTTGTTTCTAAAAAAGATTCATTTAAAATTATTATGGCAAAGGTAGTTCATTATGATTTAGAGCTCCATCAAATGGATGTGAAAACTGTCTTTCTAAATGAGAATTTAGAGGAAGAAATCTATATAGATCAACCTGAGGGTTTCTTAGTTGAAGGAAAACAAAACGTTGTGTGTAAACTTAAGAAATCAATATATGGACTTAAGCAAGCCTCCCGAAAATGGTATCTCAAATTTAATGATACCATTACTTCTTTTGATTTTAAAGAAAACATTGTTGATCGGTGTATATATCTGAAGATCGGTGGGAGTAAATTTATATTTCTAGTCCTATATGTTGATGATATCTTACTAGCTGCTAATAATCTTGGAATGTTGCATGAAACTAATACATTTCTCTATAAAAATTTTGAAATGAAAGATATGAGTGAGGCAACTTATGTGATAAGAATTGAAACATTCCGTAATCGATCACAAGGAATGTTAGGGTTGTCTCAGAAAGCATATATCAAAAAGATTTTAGAGAGATTCAATATGGGCAAATGCTTCACAAGTGTTGTTCTAATTCAAAAAGGAGATAAATTTAGTCTTAAGCAATGCCCAAAGAATGAATTGAAACACACAGAAATGGAAAGAATTCCTTATGCATCTATTGTTGGGAGTTTAATGTATGCTCAAACATGTACTAGGTCAGACATCAATTTTGCTATTGGAATGTTAGGCAGATACCAGAATAATCCTGGATTAGAATATTGGAAAGCTGCAAAGAAAGTTTTAAGATACTTACAAGGAACAAAAGATCATATGCTCACTTATAGAAGATCCAATCATCTTGAAGTGATTGAATATTCAGATTCAAACTATGCTGGATATGTTGATACAAGAAAATCAACATTTGGCTATTTGTTTCTTCTAAGTGGAGGCGCAATTTCGTAAAAGAGTGCGAAACAATCTGTCATTGCTACATCCACTATGGAAGCTGAGTTTGTGGCATGCTTTGAAGCCACAGTTTATAGTTTATGGCTGCGAAACTTTATTTTAGAACTTGGAATTGTCGACAATATTGCCAAACCGCTGAAAATCTATTGTGATAATTCTGCAGCAGTCTTCTTTTCAAAAAACGATAAGTATTCAAATGATGCTAAACATATAGAAATCAAATACTTTGTCGTTAAAGAAGAAGTTCAGAAACAAAAAGTGTTAATCGAACATATTAGCACTAATTTTATGATAGCATATCCATTAACAAAAGAATTGTCACCGAAGATATTTAATGAACATATCAAAAGAATAGACATCATTCGGTACCATGATTGAACATGTTATTATTTATGTATTTTATGCATTTGATACTCTAAGCTCATTTATATATATTGTTTCTGACGTTGGATCCTGTTATTTATTATCAGTATAATGTAGTGCCCACATCCAGCACTAATTGTGATCTATTTTGTATTTTCTCCATAAACTACTCGTCAAATCACGTAGATAAAATGCTATGTGTTGTATTATGATGCCTTTAACGCTCATTTTGCGCTGCAATCTTATTCCTGCTTTAGACGTGGAAAAAATTCATCATCAAGTGGATAAAGAACTAATTGAAAGCAAGTGACTTTGACATGTCAGGTTTCAACTTTCAAATTTAGATCCTTCTCTTCGAAGTGGCTCTGCACAGGATGCTATAACGTTATATACTTTCACTGTTTTTCAGTCCCACTTAAAAAAACTCTCAATATGATTGTTAAGTTGCAACTTGGTAGAGCTTATCGTAGCAATTCACTGAGAGTGCGACAACCCAACCCACTAGCTATACTTTTAGAAGTCATGATTTGGCAAACCATGTAATTTAACTCGAAACAATTTTCTGTTCATTGTGATGGCATGATGTACATGTTTGCTTGCTCCTCTAGGAGTCAATTTATCTTCTGATCATTAGAATCTCTTGTGTTCCGATGACCCTTAGCTACAGCAGGATTGCTTTACAAATTTAATCAAAGGGGGTTGGTTGCTACACGCTTAAGTGGAATAAACTAATCTTCAACCGATCACTAATCTATTTCCCTGTCGATGCCAACAGTTCAAGTTGGTGGTTGAAGATCACAATTTTGAAGTTGCTGCTTACCACAATTGTGAAATCATTCTCAGACAACGCCTTGAACTGGGGCTGAGAGCTTCAGCTCATGCGCTGCTTGAAAGAAGTCTGCAGCTTGCTGTAATGAGCCTTCCTCTTTTGAAATCAAACCAAGATTGAACCATGCCTCATGATTTGTGGGTTCCAATCGCAAGGCATTCAGCAGGAAGCTTCTTGAAATTGGATACGATTGGCTACCAAATTTCATGAGAACTACTGCTGTTGAGACGATACTTGGTACAAAGTCAGGGTCAACTGACAGAGAGATTGAGAAGGATACAAGGGCTTCTCTGTAATGCAATTGTGCTTCAAAAAACATTCCTGCTAAAACAATTATGGATGAGCATTTAAAATAGATGTAAAACAGGTGGCCATGTAATGGAACAGTTTTCCTACCTGTGATATGCCAAGTTCTGGGAGAATGGAATTCCATTAGCTTGGCTTTGTCAACACAAATTTTGGCATCCTGCCACAATCCAAGTCTTGTATATATAGCAGCCAAATCTTGCCACGCAGAGAGTTCTAAATTTCTTTCAATTACTGCCTACAAAGAAATTGGAAATCAGCAAACCTATCTCAACAGGTGAATGTTTAACTCTCAATTGGAGAATGTTTAGGAGCACTTGAGAAAGAAGCAGTTCATACAGTGAAAGATATAATATGAATTAAAAGACACTCGAAACTAAGGCATATTATACAAATCTGTAGACCTCTCCATGTGATCAAGAGGAGTAATCAAATAGCAACGAGAACAGATACCCATCTCCATAGTGTTACAGTTGGTAAAAGATGAGGTGGTTATCCAAATATTATTGGAAATAACCAATAAAAACAATTAATGTTCCTTACAAATTCCAATATCTAATATCAGAGCTGATATTATGTAATTTCATCATTGCAGATCAGGGTGGAGGACTAAAGCAGAAGTACCTGAGACTCGTATATTCGTGCTTGATCAGAACTCTTTGCTTGGAGATCTCTATGAGCTTGAATTAGAGAAAGCAAAATCCTATAAGTTTCTATTGCTTGCTTGGGATGCTCCTGAGCAATCTGAAGCACTGCTTTCAATCTAAGAAGTTCAAATTGATCCATCCTCCCTGCTTCATCCAATGCAAACCCAACAACTTTTTCAGCATCTCTGAACCGCTGCTGTGCAGAAACTACAAGAGCTAACAGCCTCCAACCTTTCACCGAGTTTCCAGCCACCATTTCAGCATACATCATCGCATTATTCAGAGCTGCATCAAGATTTCTTTGCACTGTGTTTTCCAGACCAAGATTAAACAGCACCTCTGGATCCTCTTTACTACTTAGGGCAGCATTGTTTAAAAATCTCAGAGACTCTTTCTGCAAAATACTCCTTTCCGAATCAGACAATGAAATCCTTGCCGCATTTCCATAACAAACACCAAGGAACTTATGGGCTTGATCAATAAAATGTCGGCCCTGATGATCAGCATAATTAATCACCTTACGAGCAAAATCAATGCCCTGATGAGCATGTTTTGGATCTTGGGAACACAACTTTGCTCCCAACAGGAATGAAGCGACATGAGGCTTATGCTTTGATTCTGAGGAACCTGAAACCTGTTGCAAGAGGTTCAAAGCTACTTCATTATGACCTCCTGCACTGTAACAAAGAGCAAGAAGGTACCATCTCTCTGCTCTGGTGTATGCACCTGGCCGGGCCTGCTCCACATGCTCTGCTAACAACTCATACTGCCCAGTAACTGAGAGTGCATAAATGAGCAGATCCATGATTTCTTCATCCTTCTTGATTTCCCCTTGGGCCACCTTACTCATGAGTACTAACAACAAAAGAATTGCTTCCTCGATATTACTTTGTGGGGTAACTGGACCATATACTTGCAACGGGGGAGGAATCTTTGCTTCAACAGCACCATAAAGTAATATAGATGATAAATCCTTCTGTATTTCAGCCAATCTTTGTGGGGACAAATTCCAAGGTTTGACCAGAGCTTGTCGGTACGCGGTAATAGCTTCATCAAGCAAACCTGCTTCTTTCCACAGAATTGGCAATAACAAAAGTGCTTTATGAAACATCTCCTCCAATTTACAGTCCTCACTAATCCCCTCAGTCATACCATTTGGAAATGCCGATTCAACTACATCCAAGATAATTCTGCACTCCTTTGCCGCCTCTAACATACATGACATGACATAAATATCAAAATTCAATTTTATGAAAGCAAAAATGAACAAGCAAAGCTACATATCTGTCAGTCATTTTGGAAAAAATAGCTAACAACTTCTGAAATTCCCAAATTTGTACCTCTGTAATGCCCAAGTTCCTTGAGGGATTCGGCTTTCAGTAAGATTGCTTCTAGAAGTAGACTCACGGAATGCATAGACATGACACTCTGAGGTACTATATCAGCTTTGGAACGTGGCTTTCTAGGCCTAGTTCTTTCAGTGATTGCCTTGATCATTTTCTGAGTTAAACCTCTAATGTCAATACCTTGAAATACCTGAAGAGAAGCATCAAAGTTGCCTTTCTGGTATTCAAGTCTCCCAAGCAATGCCCTCGCTTCCTGTATCTCATTTTAAGCATATAGACAATTGAACTGAAAATTTTCATTTGCAAACTGAACAAGTAAGAATCTGAAAAGTGGGGATCAAACCACCTCATAATTCAATGACAGAGCTTCCTTGAGAGTGGATTCAGCTTCATCCACTCGAATATCCTCAAGTTTAGCCTCCCATTCACCAGTGGCCCTGGATGAAATGCCACTCGCGGAGAAATCCCTTGTGGCCAGTGACTCCGGCGACTGCGGTGGCTCCTCAAATTTAAATTGTTCCCCTGAACAAGCGCACAACATCTCTTCTACAACAAATCACCAACAAAACTCGGATCTACTTCAGAGGAGTGAATGAGACAATGTCAAAACCTGCAACTCGTTTTTCTTCTTCATCAGCGTATACCTGGAAATGGACAATGTCAAAATATAAATCAAATCGCCACAAGATTTATGGGGAAAAAAAAAACACAGTCAAGAACAAGTAGATACTATTAAGATTTGGCACCTAAATCTATCAGTAAACCGTTTCCATGATGTTTCTCACACAAACTATCTGAAGTCATAGCCCATTGCAAGACCTATGAAGCTAAAAATTTACTCCTAATTATGGTATGAGCTATAAAAACACCATCCCTTAACATTGTTTGATCAGCATACAACAGCTGATATAACGACCGGAATGACCCAATAGAAGAAGCTAACCTTGAAAACTAGAGAATGCCATAAGAAGTTGGGGAGAATACTAAAAATAAAGAGCAAAGCTGAAAGGACAAAGAGATGTTTGGGAATGGACGATTAAGAAGAAGACAAGTTGCATAGAAAGAAACGGAACAAAAAATTTCTGGGAGACGAAGAAGAAAACGAGACGAAACTAAGAGAACAGTGCAGAGCTTTGGGCTTACCAAAAGAAAGGAACAAACAAAACCGGGCAGTGCTGTGTTCAGAGGCCATGTGAGATGAAAGCTACTTCTCGTTCTCCATTTACTTTTTCTTGGTTCAGTGAACAAGGAAAACAACTAACTAGAAGTAGGTGGTGACTAAATAAACATAAAGAACACTGTGGATTTACAATGACTAGAGCCCTGAGTTCTGAAGGTGATGGGTGAGGTATGGGCAAGGGCCAAGGGGGCATAAAATATTTCTATATTATATTATAGAGAGGAAAGAAAGACGGTTGGTTGCAGCCTTGCATTTGTCACACAGATTATGGAGTGGAGCTCTGACTCTCATCTGGTTTGAATTAAGCACAGTGAGTCATATCTTCCAATCCTGCTTGCAGCTTTCTTTGGCTTTTATTAAGCGTCAGCTAATTTTATTTAGGAAAAAGTTAGGGGATGCTTGTTTGGGGGGTAACGGAGAAAATTGTCTCGTAATGGAATGAAACCTTGAGTTTGCCAAATTATCATTGAAAGGGTAATATTTTTATTACTCAATTTTTTTACAATCCTCCATTTCCTGCTATTTTAGAAAAATGAGAATCATTAATTTATTCTTCTGATATAAGGGCTTTATGTATGTCTTTAATTTGATCATTTATCAAGGATAAATGGATTTAAAGGTAGTATGTGATTATTATTATTAAATTTACAGTTTCTTATAGTAATTTAAACAATCATAATAAATTACAGACTTACCAAATAATATTAATTTAAGGGTAATAAATACAAATAAAGTTTTAAAAAATCTGCAATTTTAAAATTGTGGAAAAAAATACCACAATATACTTGGTTTTGAACATTCTGTCATTATAAATAGAGTGTATAAAATATAATTAATTAAATTATATTTAAAATTTGATATAAAACAAAATTTTAACAAATTTTATTTCTCAAAATTTTTAACAAACCAATCATCATCAAAGGTAATGGTAATCATTTCTTCATATTAATCAAATATCATAATTATAATGATTATATCTATTCCTATGATCTTTTGTGAACCAAGCGCTCTTTTAATGTCAAAATTTTACTCTTGGTAAATGATCTATTCGGGAATTAGTTTAAATTGAATAACTTAAAGATATTTTCTTATAATTAAAACCATCCTAAAATATCTTGTAAATAAAAAAAAATCAAACAGTTTCATTAGTGGTAGGTCTCATTTCTCTTTCCAAGGCCCTAAAATTGAAATACTTAACTTAATATACGCAATCTTACGTTTAATTAAAAGTACCAATTCTTGCTCAACTTTAAATGCACATAAATAAAACACATTCTTTGGGCCAATACTAATCATTATGCATGTGTTGAATTTAGTGGTCCAACAACAACATGGAATTCTAATTGTTCCATTATTAATAGGTTTTGTTAAAAGAAGGGAAAGAAAGAAGAAACAAGTGAGTGAGCTGAGGATCGGAAAATGCAGTCAAGTGACTATAAGGAGGGAATGAAGCCAATGGGCTAATTACTCCACGCATTTCAAAAACTTTGGTGGAGCCCGAGTGTCTCTTAAGATTTCTCAAACATGATTTAGCGGGAGACTCCTAGCCATACAAATGTGTTTGCTTTTTCCGCTCTTTTCAACAACCTTTGCCTCGCCTGCTCCCACGTCTGGTCCGACTCGGCTTCTTTTTTTCTCTTTTAACATAAAGTCACTTTGCTATTTGAAATACAAAAGTACAATGCCTTGTGCAATAAATGAGATCAGATTGTGAAAATGAGGCTATTGGTCTGTCTACTCTGACAGTTAAAATAATAATAAGTTGACCACTGCATGCATGTGATAAGAAAGCGCAAGCTTGGCCTTCGGTTGGGTTTTGAATTGAATCATTGGAATTATGATGAGGTAAATAAAATTACATCGGGGCAGATACCCAAAGTAGAGACAGACAGGTGCATGCAGATGCAGGTGTAGTCCAAAAAATAACAAAGAAATCATGTGTGCTCATGTACGTTCCTCAGATATACACAACACACCAGTTTAAAAATACCCTTACTAAAACGGAGTACTCCGTCCATCCGAGGGAGAGATACGGGAGATGTCTAATCGTTTGAGGTCATTTCTTGTGTGTGCATTTAAATTTTCACTACTGACAAAATTTCTCCATTGCTTCGTACGCTTGACAGCTTCGTCTTGAAGGGAGCCCCACTGCTCTGCCTCCTACCAACTCGCATCACACATCTCATCTTCAAAACCATCAATCTTGATTTTCCCTCTAATGCAATTTCATTTCGGGGTTTATAATTTTAATTCAAAATGGTATTATTCCAATTCCCACTTCTCACACAATTATAAATACATTTTACAATAATTCATCAATTCTTCAAAATTAGATTTATAACCTTATTCTAATAATTGAAATTGTACAGATAATAACTATACCTGAATTCTAATAATCATTATGCCAAAATCAGCCGTTTTAGAACCTGAAGAAGTTCATATAGCAACAAAAAAAAGGGCTTTAATTACCACAATTGGGCCTACTACATTGAACTATGGACCGAATTCGTTGACTCTCTTCCATTTCTTTGTTTTTTTGTAACAGGGAAAAACAAAAACAAAAATCAGCCTCTGGAATACAGTGTGTCGTCCGCATCGCGGCCGAGCAGCTCCCTGAGACCAACAGGCAGCTCTTGAAGGGTATAGAGGCCCGGGCGAAGGAGGACTGCAAGGTGAGCCAAGCGGTCCACACATTGGTTGCCTTCCCGGCAAACATGCTGGAGATGAGTCTCCCACGAACGGTGGAGAAGCTCGCGGATACCTAACACCAAAGAAGAAAGCTCAGTCAGTACAAAATTAGGATCAGAGAGGATATTAATAACCTCTAGCGAGTCAACTTCGGCAATGACCCAACGGTACCCCTTCTCCCAGGCCAAATTAAGGCCGGAATACACACCCCAAAGCTTCGCTTCTAAGGGCGAACCTCGACCAAGGCTTTGCTGAAACCCTCCACACCAGATTCCATGACAATCACGGATTAACCCTCCAACGAACATGATAAGAGACCTGCAAGTAACAGTACCGTCCATGTTGACCTTTACCCACCCCTCCAGGGGTTTAGACCAACCCACAAGGGTACCCACTGGAATACCCGGGGAGGGGAAGACACAGGTCTCGATAGCTCGAGCGCGAGATATCCACTCGACGTACTCGAAAATAATACGGGTGCCAATCTCCGGCCAAGTAAAACCAGCCTAAAAAAGGTTGTTGTTTTGCCACTGCCAAAGGAACCAGCTCGCGACTCCATAGATAGTGGTCCACGGGTACTAGTGCACCCTGACCTGCTGAGTAAGGTTAGACTGGAACCACGGCTCTGCTTCCTCCTGAAAGAAACGCAGGGGAATTGCCACTCGAGGGAAGTGTCGCCACAAGACTGCTACCCGTAGACAGTCCCGGAGCACATGAACAGTCGTCTCAACCTGCCCACAGACTGGACAACGGTCATCCGTGGACAGATGCCGCGTCACGCAATGCTAGTTCGTCAGAAGTTTGTGCTTGGCAGCAAGCCAGAGAAAAGACCGAATCCACTGGGGACCAGGCCATTTCTAAATAATCTCCCAGAGCTTGGGGGGAGCCTCGAGAACGCCCAACAATCAGGTCATAGGCAGACTCCACTGTGAATCGCCCTTGGGTGGACAGAGCCCACACCACCCTGTCTGGCCCGATGTCCCTTGCACCAGGGCAGCGAGGGGCGATCGCAAGGCAGACCGCAGTTGGAAGGTAATGATGGAATTCTTGCCAAAGCCAGCAGCCCTGGCTGTCTGTGAGGTCCGCGATGGTGGCGACACGAAGATGATCGGGGACGGGAGAGGTGGGAACCCAAAGGAGAGGGCCCCAGTCAGGCAACCAATGATCCAACCAAAAATAGGTACGCGTCCCATTACCTAGCTCCCATTTGAGGCCCTGGCGAACATATTGCCCAGAGGCGGAGATTCCCTTCCAGGTAGCCGAAGCCTCGAGTCGGGATATCATCAGGGGGATCGGAGAGTCGTCGAACTTATACTTGGACCGTAGGACTCGGACCCATAAACCCTGGGGTCTCGTGAGCTGGGCCCAACCGAGCTTAACCAGCAACGCGTCATTGGTAGGCCGAATAAGTCGCAGACCCAAACCTCCAGAGTGCTTAGGAAGGCACACGAAGTCCCAATTAACCAGATGAATCTTGCGACGATCCCAAGATGACCCCAGATGAAGTCTCGCATGAGTTTCTTCAGGTCGTCGCACAACAGATGGGGGAGGCGCACCGTTTGCATCGTGAAGATGGGAAGTGCCAAAAGAACAGCTTGGGTTAAAGTAACCCTACCTGCCAGAGACAACATTTTGGCGCTCCAGCCGGCCAATTTCTGTTGGGCTTTATCAAGAATGTGCTGGTACGTGTGTCTGGTAGTCCTCTCGTAGATCAAGGGGACCCCTAAATAACGACCCAAATTGGTAGTACTGGAAACCTGAAGATCCTAGCTAATTTGGCTCGCAGTCGCCCTAGGGACGTTCTTGGAGAAAAAAATGCGGGTCTTCGCGTGACTAACACGTAACCCGGATGCCTGGCAAAAGGTCTCCAAAGTGCTCGAGATTACTCGCGCCTGTGAGTCCTCGGCCTCGACAAAGAGCACAAGGTCATTCGCAAAAAATAGGTGAAAAAGAGGTGGCCCCCGGTGGCTCAGCTTGATCGACTTACACCGACCACTGCCCACCACATGCTCGATGAGGTGCCCTAACGCTCCAGACACAGGACAAACAGGTAAGGAGAAATGGGGTCACCCTGCCTTAAGCCCCGTGAAGGTCGGAAAGGCTCCAAAATCGTACCTTGCCAGGAGACCTGTAGGGAGGTAGTCGAGACGCACTACATAATGACCCAGATAACAGCGTCAGGGAGGCCAATCTCGACTAGGGTCTCCTGGAGGAAAGACCAACTCAACCTATCATAAGCTTTCTCCAGGTCCACTTTCATCGCCAAATAGCCTGTACGACCAGTCTTCTTCCTCATAGAATGAATGACCTCCTGCGCTATAATGATATTGTCCGTGATATGTCTACCCAGGATGAAGCTACATTGGGTCGCTGCCGTTAAATGGGCCATATGCGCTTTCAACCGATTCACCAAAACCTTAGAGATGACCTTGTAAAGGACATTGCACAGGCTAATCGGCCGGAACTGCGACACCTGGGTGGGAGAGGGAACCTTAGGGTTGAGAACCAGAAGGATGCGATTCAGATCGAAATCCCAACGCTCCATACGGAACACAACCTGGATAAAAGACACAATCTGCGGCCCAACCTGCCCCCACTGGGACTGAAAGAAGACCTCGTTATACCCATCCACTCCCGAGGCTTTGTGTGGCCTCATGGCAAAGAGCACACACTTTACCTCCACCTCTCGGATGGGAAGGGACAGTTCTGAAGATGCTCCCTAGAAAGTGGTGGGAAAACACTAGAGATAAGAAACGGCGGACGAGGCTCGGCGGACGATGAATAGAGGTGGACAAAATACTGCTGGACCATGGAACGTAGAAGGGCTGGATCAGTAACGACGAGCCCAGTGGGGCCAGTAAGTCTCTCAAAGCGAAGAGTCCGCCGCTGGGACATAGTAATCGTATGGTAGTATCTGGTGTTACGGTCGTCTTTAGAGAGCCACTCGCAACGAGCTTTCTGGTGCCAATAGAGCTCCTCCTCACAGAGAACCTGGTGTAACTCCCGGCTCAGCTCATCTTCTAAGGCTAACAACGAATCCCGAGGGGCAACTGTCATGGCCCACTGGATGCCCTCCAGGTGAGCAATCAACCTCTTCTTCAGAAAGAAAATGTGACCGAAGCGTTGCTTATTCCAACGCGAAAGATGAGTAGAGAGCTGGGCTAAATGACCACTCAGATGCCCCTCCCCTGGGGCCCAGTGCTGGGCAACCACTGCAGAAAACTCGGGGTGAGTGAGCCAGGCATTCAGGAAACGAAAAAGCGAAAGGCTTGTAGTTCGCTGCGGGGGACGAAGGAAGGTGAGAAGCATCGGACGATGATCAGACCCTAGAAAAGGGAGGTGGAGGTTCTTGGTGTGAGGAAAGGTCTGTAGCCATTCCGTCGATCTAAACACCCTGTCGAGCCGGGCCTAGACCAGGCCTCGACGCCAAGTGAACCTCGATCCTATGAACCCTAAATTGTGGAGACCACACCTATACACCCAGTCCTTAAAGTTCCTGCTCACGACGTGGGAAGAGGTGGCACCCCCCTTCTATGCGAAAGGTCTAGCTTAGCATTGAAATCGCCTCCTACCACCCAAGGCCGAGAACTAGAGTCCCCGATCCAAGACAGGAGAGGCCAGAGGAGGGACCGCGAATTCTCATGCGGGCTAGCATAAACAACAGTCAAGTCAAAGGAAAGAGCACCATGCTTGACAGAAGTGTGCAGGAATTGTTTATGGGCAAGTACCACTGAGATGTCAAAAGCGTCCTTCCAAAGGAGCCAAATGCCACCCGAGACCCCGTCAGCATCAACTCGAACAGAGAAGTCAAAGCCGAGGGAAAGAATAACGTTGTGGGCCCGAACACCACTAATGCGAGGTTCCAACAGAGCCAAAACACCCGGCTTGTAAGTTCGAATATGATTCCGCAGGATGGTCTAAAACTCCAACCCTCCCGCCCCTTGGCAATTCCAAAATAAAATCGACATAAGGAAAAATGGGGAGTCAAGAACCCTACATCGAAGCATTCGAAATGCTTCCAACTTCCTCCGCCCGTGGCTCCGTGATGGGAGTCTCGGGTAACTCGACTCCGTTCTGGCTCTGGGGCAGTTGATCTTCAGCCCCTGTCGAATCTATAGCGATGTCAGGAGGTTCAGAGGGAAGGAAAGTCGTTTGGTCGTCTTGCAAGGCTGGAGTTACAACCTCCTCCATTTGGTGGGGCTGCGCTTCTATCTCCTACCCCGATACCTCAATGAACCGGTTGTCACAAACCAGCTCAGAATGAGACGGGAGGTTAATGACCAGATTCCTATCAGCCACCGTGGGTGTTAAAGGGAAAGAAGGGGCCAGGCCCCTCCCCTCCCGAGGCTGGCTGGAGGAGACAACCACCTTGCCTTTGGTGCCTGTCGGAGATTTACGGGCTCTCGGAGAAGCACGCGACGGGCCGACCCTATTGCCAGTTCCTACAAGACTGGACAGTTGAATTTTCTGTCCAATACCAACCATAGACTCATAAGTACCAAGTGGGGGGGGGGGGGGACTAAATATCATATCATCTACAGAATGTGAGGACTACAACATGGCAAATCTGGAGCCTCCCGATGCGCCTCCTTTCCTACTCGTTCCAGGCTGCTTCTGTCCCATCGTGGATGATCGTTGGCGTCGATGTTGGACGTTCGTCTAAGGGTCGTATCCTATGTCGGACGTGGCCGCCAGACTTCGCGTAGCCTGCGCCTCAGTGCGCCTGTCCGTCGTCTCGCCCTCGCGTTGTGGAGTCGACTAGGCCTGCGGCATTTGCTCCTCGATCGTCTTTCGGGGGCAGGTGCTCGGTGAGTGTCCGATCATGCCGCATGTGTAACACACCGGAGGTAATCCCTCATACGTGATCAACAATGACTCCCCGTCAAGGAGAACGCAGGAAGGCAGAGGCACACTAAGATCCACTTCCACCGCCAGTCGTGCGAAGCGTCCCCTCTCCACCTTCAAAGAAGCTTCGTCGATTTTCACGGCAGTGCCCACCAAGTCCCTTAGCACCGACAGTATCTTCGGGTGGTACCGAGCAATGGGCAAGTTGGGTATCCGAATCCAAACCACGGCACGTGAGATCGAGGCTTGGGCTGGTCGGAAATCAGGAAACCACCGTTGGATGGCGAGCACCTGCCCGAACATCGTCCATGGACCACTGGTAAGGACCTTTAGAAAATCCTCTTCCAAGTGAAATCGAGCTAAGAAGAAGTCGTGATCTAAGTCCACGATTTTAAGCGGACCACGGGGTTTCCATAAGCTCCTGAGGCGGGCACTCATCACCGTGAAGCTCACCCGGTGGCTCAGCAGTTTAGAACCACGACGCGCTCCCATTGGAGATCCAACTTCTTCTTCAGGTTGGACGATAGAAATAAACTACCCCCTTGTTCCCCGACATCCAAAGTGAGATCGCCATCCTCAACCACCACCAGCTCATCCTCCGGCCAGGAGGTGGTTGCCACAGCTTCGGCGACCACAGCACTCCCGGTAACAGCCGCTCTATACGATAACACAGGTGGAGGTTGGTCGTCTTCTCGTTTCCTAGTCTGACCCTTCTTGGTGAGGTGTCCCTCGAAATCGGGGGAATCCATGCAGAGGGCGAAGCATTCTGGCCAGACTCTCCCGGAAGCTTTTAAATAGTGAACTGAAAAGAACAATAAACTCCGTCAACTTGTCTCTTTGTTTCTTTGATCAGGACATTTCCTCTTCCTTTCTTCTTTTCTTTTCTTTTTTTTTAAGTTTTTACTTGTACACCTTCTTGGCCTAACCACTTTGTGTGCACTCTCCAATTCAGGGTTTCTACTAAGTATACCTCTCCTCACTTCAGTCCCTTCCTCTTTTGAACCTAAGACTAAGTTTTTTTTTTAGTTGAACATAAAAATTTTAATAAGAATAAAATAGAATAGAATAGTTATAATGAAATAGAATATAAATAAATGTAATATTAGAAAATTATTGTTTGGGAGGAATGGAAGGGTTTATAATGTAATTGTTAGGACCCGATCCGGAAACCGAATCCCAACCGGAAAACGAAGAACGAAAGATAGCGGACGAATGCAACGAATCACAAAACGCGGAAACGGAACAGAGCGGATACAAATCGAAAAGAAACGAAAGCGAATCGAATACGAAACGAAGTAACCGAACTGAATCAAATGCCGACATCCGTTGGAAACACAAAGTATAGTAAACTTATCGCGTTGGAAACCTAGACTAAACCGACCTGAAATCTGGTATAAATTTTTTTCCTTTTCTTATATTCATCTTTATTCAAACTAATGCAAATCAAATACAATTCATTCCCACTTTTGGAAATTTATCCTCATACAAACTTAATACTTGATCATATTCTTATATATCCATACAAATCCCAAATGTCTTTTTCCATCACATACAAAACTCATAATCTATTTTTCAGACATTTTAATCTTATTTTTCTCCTCTCTTTTTTTCAATTTATTTTCTAACGAAATTTCGGCAGCATAACGGCTGCCTTTCATAAAACCCAAAATCTGCAAGGGTTCAAAATACACTTCTAAAACATATCTCAATCAATCATGCAATCATCAAATCCACCGGATCCTCCGTCCGGGATCTCAGCAGAAACAAACGCAATCTTAGTTCTAAACGCTTCAATCATTCTCATACATAACCATAACCCATCATCATACACAAACTTTGAATCTCAACTCAACATATAAATCCATAATTTACTTACATCATCCAATTTCATAATCATACATAAATTCAATCATACACAATTTCATCCTCTCATACATCAAAAGAAACACTTACAACACATTATGGCAACTCAAGCCATATACTCATACCAATAATCCCAAATACATAAAACACAAAATAAACGAAATCGGACATAAGTCTTGACTTTCTTCCATCTGATCTCCTGCTCGAAAACATAGAGATGGAGATGAAAGTGGGGGTGAGCTCGACGACTCAGTGGATAACATATTTATAAATTGAAAAATAAGCAAAAATCATTTTTCATAAACTTTTTGCTAAAGGTTTATTTTTCAAACTTTGCAACTTTTCAAACATTTTCCTCAAACCTTTTTCAATGTTTTTCAAACTTTTCAGAATAAATCTCACTTTGTCATTTCTCAAAATTTTTCCCATTTTTCATAAACATGAATACAAACACGCAAACACATAAAATCACAAATCACATAAAATCACAATATCAAACACATGAAACAAATCAAACGGTTTGGGTTGGTCCAAAACGGAACATACTGCACATTCCTGCATAGCGGTCCTGTGCAGCCGTGAACAGAACGTACTACACTTTCCCGCATAGCGGTCCAATTATAGCCGTGAAGGAGTCGAAATCGAGCTCAATGCCTCTAGCGGGCAACCGGGAGAAGGCTTAAATTTTTAAATAGAGACAATGCACTGACTCAATTAAGGGACCTAACCAAGGTTTTAAAACCCGGACCGGACGTCGAACCGGAGGCTTTACTGGTCACCGGTTCGACCACCGGTTGAACCGGTATGACGTCATAATTACGTAATAATTATATTTAATATTAGTGATATTTAAAAAAAGAAAAAATACCAAATAATATAAATAAAAATTTCAACCATCAATCATATAATTGTTCTCAAATAATAACCAAAATATCATCACTAGATGTCAAAATAATTACATCAACCAATGCAAAATCAAAAAATCCACCAAAAGTGTCTAAATATTTAATATCATAACCAAATTTGAATCTAACACATCCATTAAAATAAGACAACAAAATCAACAATTATCCCCCAAATAATAACCACATGATCGAGTCCAAATGAAATTAGCATCAAACAAATCAAACAATTCACCATCAAGTATTTTCACCATCAAGTATTTTAATAAAGTCACATTAAAAATTATCATCTTCATCAATGAAGTGATTCCTTTGTTGCCTTAAAATACGAGCAACTTCACCATCATTGGAACCCGAGGGTTTCAAAGAAAAGTTGTTAAATCAATGTGATCATTGATCCTATTTGTGTCTTCTTCATCACCTAAACAAAAAGAGTGCAATTAAATAATGTGAAATAATAAACAGGTAAATAATATTACAATTAAAATTTTAGTTTCCTATATAACCTCGAGATAGCTGCAAATTTTCATAAGATAATTCTTCTTCAAGCATATCTTCTATCTCATCAGCATCAAGCTCTCCACTCGAATCCTCATCAACCACCCAAAATTCTACTTTGTCAATGCTTTCATAATCAATTGGATCATATGGTCTCTTCATTTGTTTGCCACTGTAAATAATGAAAGATTTTAGTTTATGATAATAATATAAAGTACTAACTTATTGACAAGTGAAGAAATCTTACCGATGCTGCAACCTCAAATTGTAATGAACAAACACAAGATCATTGAGTCTTTGATGCTCCAATCAATTCCTCCTCTTAGTATGAATCCTCTCAAATACACTCCAATTTCGTTCACACCCCGACGAAGATGAAGTCTGACTCAATATCTTAACGGCGATCTGTTGCAAGTGCGGCGCATCGTGACCAAAACACCTCCACCATTCATCTAAATAAAATTTTACACCATTTAATAAATGCAATTAATATTAAGAGTTTATTATAACCAAACAAGAATATAAATAATCAAGTAAAAAGCAATAAAAATACATACCAGGTCGAGTTGTTTTTGCATTGTTTATAGCTAATGATCGCCCGAAACCTTTTTGGCGCTCCCGAAATATAGTGATTTCTTCAACTATATTTTGAAGTTCGGGAAAATACTTCTCAACAACATCAAGTAATCCCGAAAAAGCTTCAGGATTTTGAGATGGGCTATCTGGATCTTATTGAAAGGCTGGATTCAAGAAAAATGCAGCTGCATGAAGACGTCTGCGCAACATTTTATCCCACCTATCATTAATTATATCAATATAGGTCTTGTAAAGGTGCTCTATGTTTCTAAATAGCTCCTTTATACCTTTGGTTGCCCTCCACATCCCCTCGTATACATAGCCTAACGAAGGCTTCTCATCGGAGTCACAAATACGCAACAATCTCATAATCGGGCTCATGATCTTCACAATAATTAAGCTGTTGTTCCAAAAGTTGCTATCTAGAACAATTTGCTTAACTTATCTACCTTTTTCAGTTTTTAGGAACTTCTTAAATTCGACATTCACGACCATAGCTTCCAAATGCTCCTTGTGATCGTAGAGACTCTTCAATGCAATAAATTGTGTGCCAAAGCGGGTATCTCCGGACGAATAATTTCATCCACCCGGCCGCTTTTCTCGACCATCCATGAGGCCACTTGTGATTATACATAAACATTGTAATCCTCAAGCAAGAATTATCAAATTCTTCACCCATGTCAATTCCCCGATATCCTTCATAATTAAATTGATACAATGTGCAGAACATGGAGACCAATAGATCGAAGGATATTTCTCAGACAACAATTTTCTAGCCTTTTTGTAGTTCTTTGCATTGTCCGTGACCATATGCACAACATTTTTAGCACCAACCATCTCAACAATCTCAGAGAAAAGATTATATAAAGTTTGTGCATCGTAATCAATACCGAAGCATCAGCAGATTTAATAAAAGAAATCCCATTTGGACGATAAACCAAAAATTAATCAAAGATACGTATGCGTACCATCTGTCCAACCATCACCCATAATCGTACAACCAGTTTCAACCCATTTAGAGCGCAAAGCATCAATAGACAACTGACATTGGGTTTTAGCTTCTTTAAGTAATGGGACTCTTAATGCATAATAAGTAGGACCTGTGTATCCATGACCCATAGTTGCAATCCGACTAATCATAGGCTGAAAAAATGGTGAATTAATAGCATTGATCGAAATACAGCTATCGTAAAACCACAATGCAATTGACATATCAGTATCATGCCATCTTTCTCTACTTAGTAGTGTTGCTTGTATGCTAGGTTGAGCTGAGTCTATACTAGCATCGGCTTTCATGTAACTTCTAATTTCATTTGTTTTCTTTCTCTTACTACTACCACCTACATCTCCTTTACCGGCTAAGTTAGAGATCTCCACTACATCATCTTCATCTAACTCACAAGTCTCAACATCATACAAATTCATCCTAGAGTCAATTTTCTCCTTTTTACTATTAGATGCTTCTATTAACTGTCCTTTAATCATAAAACGAACATCTGGTTTAACTTTAGGACAGGGTTTGACATTACCAGTAATGCCGGCTAGGTGTTGCTTCATTCGGTTTATCCCGCTACCACAAATTGCTTGATCACAATACAAACACCTTAAGGTTCGTTTCTTTCCACTGGTTTGTATCTCATAACAGTGCTTCCATGCTACATCACTTCTCTTACGAGGATTTTGGCTACAACTTTGATCAGTGGATGACGACGTGTGCGATGGTGTAGAAGAAACATTGTTATCCATCACTACAAAATAAAAAACAAAGATGGTTCAAGATATGCAATCTTTGAATAAGAAATTAGAGGAAACATTGAGTTGAAGATCATGCTATGTGATTCTGTAACAATTTCAAAAGCTTTTTGAAATCATTATCTGAATGAAATTAGAGTATGATCTGTGTTTACCAATAATAACTATGCTTGCAACAAACTTATATAATTGGATCAATAACAAGAGGTTTCTATTACAGAAGGACACTAATAAGAATAAATTCCTAACTATTGGCACCAAGTTGTTTGGCAACAACGTGTTCCTTTAATTACACATGAGATGACAGTGTTAGTCTCAAATCATCGCAAGGGTGAGCTTTCAAAAGAGATAGAGGTGTTGTCAAACTCAAAGTCTATATGAAATCTTTGTAGGCCACACGTTGACATGGAGACAAGATGGAATTTAACCATATGCTATTGCTAAAGTAAAGCACGCAAGGATTGGCGTAAAATGGTCCACGTCCACCAAAAGATTGTTCTCATAACTTATCAATAAGATTAGAGATTCTATCTTAGCTAAAACTTCAACACTATTACAAATGTGTGAATGCCCAAAAACATTAGAACATGTAAAACATGTCGTTGCTCCACCATGTTTCTGTGTGAATGCCCAGAAATATGGGATGCTCTCAAGTTCCTACACGATGGAAGAACAAAGTTTGCTCCACCATGGCAGGCCTTACGAGTAGCTTTACGTTACCATCACTTCAGCCTTAAGCATCTTTATGTTTTCCCCATTTCACTTTGGCCTTTGACGGGGACTCCTCACTTAAATGTCCAAGTTTGTGGTCTTGAGCGTGCCTAGAAAAGTGTACTATTTCACTTGATTCAGTACCAATCACGTTGATTCTCTGCCTAAAGGATTCACACGATCGGGTTGCCCCACGTATGATCCACCAATTTGCTACCAGACTCATCACGTCCCCCTTACTGTGTCTGGTACTTAGGTAGTCTCAACTAGCATACGATCAAAATAGGGAAAAGACATAAAGATGAAGATGCAGCAGAGATTAAAAGGATTACCTTATTTAATGAAGAACGCAGGCCACGTTTCCAACGGTGAAGCAGCAGAGATTTCAACAGAGAAGAACGACGACTAAGAGAACAGAGAAGGTCGGAGGGGACGAAGGGTTTTACTTTTAAAAAGGTAGGTTTTATTTTTGAACCAGTGGTTGAACCGGTTTGACCAGTTCCGGTTTAACCGGTCAATTGACCGGTTCTCACCGGTTCACACTGGTTCAATTAAGGACCGGTTTTGAAGAGTCATCTGGACCGGAGGGCCGACCGGTCACCGGTCGAACCGGTCGGTCAGGCCCGAGTTTTAAAACAGAGGACCTAACCAAACCCACTTATCACATATTTCAACATACAAATCAAATTGCCTGAAGGCACATTTTGAAACTTTATTTTTCATACGTGTCATCCTAGACACATTCACATTCACAATTTCATATAATTCATACAATTCACTCAATCAATGATTTCAACAATCAAGTCAAACAATAAATGATTTTAACAATTTGCATACTTTATCAATGCATTCATAACAAATGAAGTTCCAGAAATTTCTATCGATTTATCAAATCATTTAAAACAATGAATTTAAGCTTATAATAATTTTTCAAAAATCATTCAAAAATAATTAAGATTCGAAAATCTTTTCTTTCACTTCCTTGAATTTTCAAAAATCAATAATTGACTTATAATTCAAAGTATAAATACATTACCCACCTCGAATCGATTGTAGAAACTTGTCCAATGCTTCAATTTGACCTTTGCTTCTCTCTTTCTTCCAAATTAAAATAACCTAAGCCATAAATATCCAAATTCAACATCATAAAAATCATAATCCTCAAAATTAATTATAGGAAACCCAAATTCATCACTTTTCCAAGCTATCTAAATCAATAATTTCGAAAATCCCCAACTTCCACAATTGACCTTGGTCGGGTCGATCATGCTGGGCCCGAATCCAGACATAACAACCCACGGGTCGATCGATCCATTCTTCAAATATTTGTCTCATATCTCCGCCAGGCCCAGCCCAAACTTCACGGCCCATTCGCAGATGAAGGTCTCCCATGCATACGTGAAGACTTAAACCTAGCGCATGCACCATATATAAGGTATAACTCTGCCATAACAGGGGTACGTAATCATAACCCTAGTTTTCTCTGTTTACAGCGAACCTACCTTCACCAAAAGACTGACTTGAGCGTCGGAGGGGCTTATCGGAAAACAACCCCCGACGTGCCTTCTTTGTTTTGCAGGAACCTTCACACCGAAACTCTCACGAGAAGCAATCGACTACATAGACTCAAACGGCAACGTACAATTCTACCAAAATCTGGCAGAACCAATTGGCGCCCACCGTGGGGCCCGACATCAGGGCACCACATCCTGAAATACGCAGATCAATCAGGCGGCGGCAACTAATCCTGATATAGCCGCCGTCACGGCTCTGGCATTACAACGGATGGGTTTGCAGCTACCTGTAACCCTACCGCCGGCTCATCATGTTTTCCGCACGGAATCTTCGGACCCGAATGATCAACCGCAATCTCAAAACTTGGAACAAGAAGAACAGAGCGTAACCTTGGAAGATAACGCTGGAATCAATGTGAGCCCAAATCTCCAACACCAATCAGATGCAGATTCTCCGGTGCCCGTGCATACCTTCCTCACCCGAAAATAGATTGAAGAAGTGGTTGATCTGTTGATCCGCCAGATTCTGCAGTCTCAGCCGGCACAACAGCAACCATCTGCACGACAGACCAGTATGACGACCGATCACCACCCTGCCAAAGCCCTAGAAAAAATCGTGGACGATCAGATCAATGCCGCCATGAACTTCCGCCTGGATCGCCCGACAGCTCAATATAGCTCTCCCTTCACCCCGACAATCTTGGATAGCCTCCCGGAGCCCGGCACCAAAATACCAATGCTCGAAAAATACACTGGAAAGATCGATCCCCTGGACTACCTACAGCACTTCCAGTCGATGATGAATCTGCATTGCGTTCCAAATGCCATTCAATGTAAGGCTTTCTGTACAGCCTTTCAAGAGGGAGCTCGACGATGGTTTGATAGCTTACCTCCGAGCTGTATCACGTGCTTTGAGGACTTTAGATTGCTATTCCTCAACCAGTTCGTCACAAGTAAGCGGCCGTAGAAGACGACCTTGGAAGTGATGCAGTTGACACAAGGGAGGAACGAGAGCCTACGGGAATTCATTACTCGTTTCAATAATGAGGCGGTCGAGGTCCCCGACCTCACCCGCTCGTCCATGTTGGCAGCACTTATGAACAACACGAGGGATGAAGAGTTCAAAAAGTTGTTAGCCCTCGATCAGCCCCGATCCATTCAAGAAATAAGAAACAGGGTGGATAAGTACATTCAGCTCGAAGAAGTGCTGAAAAATACGAAGCGTCGGACGGATGATCGCTCACCAAATGACAGAGCGGGTGGTTCGCACAAGCGACAAAAAGGCCAGTCGAACTGGAGAAAACCAACCGATCGACAGGGATATCGACAGGAGTTCACCCTGCTCAACAGACGATATGTAGAAGTACTGGCGGCCATGAGAGCGGATGGTAAAACTATCCAAGAACCCGATAAGATGAAGACTCCCTCCAAGGATAGGAACCTTGATTTATATTGCCGCTTCCACAAAGACATCGGTCATGACACAGAAGATTGCTGGCAATTGAAAAGAGAAATCGAATTCCTCATACAAAGGGGAAGGTTAGGCCGATTTGTGAAATACGAACAAAATGCCGATCGAGATAATGAGAGTAAGAGCGGTTGGCCCAACAACAAACGACAGTATTGGAGGCAGAATGATAGAAATGATGAAGGGAGGCAGAATACGAATACAGATGATTGACGCGAAGAGAGAGGACGATCAAGGGTAAGAGACGACAGGAATGCTGGGCAACAAGATGACCGACCGGTGAGGGTCATTAACATGATATTTGGTGGAAATGCAACGGGGGGATCCACTGCTAAAGGAAGAAAGAGATATGCCAAGCAGGTCGGCAAAGACACGTCAACCAAAAGAAAGAGGGAGAACGACGGGATGATATCGTTCGACGAGTCTGACCTTGATGGTGTAAGTTGTCCTCATGATGACACGCTCGTCGTAAATCTGAACATGAATGGCAACGAGGTGAAGCGGGTGATGATCGATACGGGCAGCTCGGTCGACCTGTTGTATTATGATGCCTTTAAGCAGATGGAAGTACCCGAAGATCAACTACTACCTATAGAAGGACCTATCAAAGGGGTAACTGGAGCATCGGCCTATCCGTTTGCCCGAGTCTGTTTGAAAGTGAAGTTCGGACAAAGGCCGCATCAAATTGAGAAGGACGTTGAGTTCTTAGTGGTGAAGTTTCAAGGGGCATACAATGCGATAATTGGATGAGCTACTCAAAACGCCCTTAGGGTGATCGTCTCCACCTACTACCAAGCGATGAAATTTCCAACACCTCATGGAATCGGTACTATCAGGGGTCAACAGAGAATCACTAAGGAGTGTTACTTAGCGGAAACAAAAACACTAGACGGGGCGGTAGTCTTGACGAGCACTCTTGATGTGAGAGCCGATGAGGAGACGGAGAGGATGAACCTAGTGGAAGAAACGCAACGCATCATACTGGATGAAGTCGATCGCTCTAAATTCACAAATCTAGGTTCTGAGCTCCAGAAGGATCTAGTTAAAGAAATCACGGACTGTTTGGTAAAAAATAGATCGGTCTTCACTTGGGTACCAAGCGACATGCTTGGAATTTCTCGATCGGTCGCATCGCACTCCCTTGGTATTCGACATGACTACAAGCCGATTAGACAAAAGAAGCGATAGCATAGCAAAGAGCGACAGGAGGTGATCGAGAAAGAGATAGAGAAACTACTCGAAGTCGGGTTCATTCGAGAAGTCAAGTAACCTGAATGGCTCGCCAGTGTGGTTTTAGTGAAAAAGAAGAACGGGAAGTGGAGAATGTGCATCGATTTCATCGACCTGAACAAAGCATGTCCAAAGGACAGCTTCCCCTTGCCCAAGATTGACCAGTTAGTAGACTCCACCTCCGGACATGAACTTTTGAGCTTCTTGGATGCTTTCTCGGGCTACCATCAAATTCAGATGAGTCTCGAAGACGAAGAAAAGACTGCCTTTATAACCGACCAGGGCACATATTGCCATCAAGTAATGTCGTTTGGCTTGAAGAATGCGAGGGCCACCTATCAGCGGCTTGTCATGGAAGTCTTTAAGAAACAGATCGGTCGATCGATCGAGGCCTATGTGGATGATATGGTGGTCAAAAGTAAGACGATCGTGGAGCACGTGGAGGATCTCAGAGAGGTCTTCCAGACCCTTAACAAATTTCAGATGAAGTTGAACCCGGAAAAATGCGTCTTTGGCGTGGCATCAGGAAAATTCCTAGGGTTCATGATTACTCAATGGGGGATTGAAGCTAATCCAGAGAAGATTGAAGCTATCATCCAAATGCCTTCGCCGTAATGCTTGAAAGAGGTACAGACATTGACCGGTCGGATAGTCTCTCTGAGCAGGTTCGTCTCCAAATTGGGAGACAAGTACCTCCCGTTTTTCAAATTTTAAGGAAAGTGAATGTAACCCAGTTCTAGTGGCCGGACGAATGTGAGAAAGCATTTCAACATTTGAAGCAATACTTGTCTAGCCCACCCATCCTACAAAGCCTAGTTGAGGGGGAGAATCTGATTTTATATTTGACAGTTACGGAAGGGTCGATCAGCGCAGTACTTGTTCGATCGGAGGGAAATGAGCAACGCCCGATCTACTACGTCAGCAAGGTGTTGACTGAACCAGAAACGCAGTATGCACCTATAGAAAAATTAGCTCTCTCCTTGATAACGGCGTCTCGGAAGCTAAGACCTTACTTCCAGAGTCATACCATCGAGGTATGGACCGACCAACCCCTCAGGCAGTGTCTTCAAAAGCCCGAAATCTCGGGTCGGCTAATAAAATGGGTGGTAGAGCTGGGGGAGTTCGACATACAATATAAGTCTCGGACGACAATTAAGGCACAGGTGTTGGCGGACTTCATTGCAGAAATGAGCCAACCTAGCCCGCAGGGTGAGCAATGCCCTGCCTGGAGCTTATTCGTTGACGGGTCGTCCAACGCTGAGGGATGCGGAGCAGGAGTGGCATTGATCAACCCGTACATGGAAGAAAAGGTGGAATACACCCTTTGGCTAGAATTCAAGGCCTCCAATAATGAAGCAGAATACGAGGCTCTGATAGCCAGCCTCCAACTGGCTAAGGAAATGGAGGTAAAACATCTCAAGGTATATAGCGATAGCCAAGTAGTGTTCGGTCAAGTTACTGGAGAGTATGAAGCAAAGGGGAACAACATGATCAAGTACCTGGAGTTGGTAAAGCAGGAGTTAAGTAATTTCGAGCAGTATTCAATTAGTAGAATAGAACGAGCTCAAAATACTAAGGCGGATGCGCTCTCCAAAATGGCTTCCGATCGAGATGCCATGAATAACGTCCTGGTTGAGCGACTAGACCGGTATAGCATTCAGAAAGCTAAGGAAATTCTTGACGTAAATACCGGTCGACCGAGTTGGATGGAACCGATCAGACGGTATCTCCAAGAGGGAGCACAACCAGAAGAAACCTTGGAGGCCAAGAAACTGAGAATAAAGGCAGCCGAGTATGCTATCGTTAACGACACCCTATATAAGCGATCTTATGATTGGCCATTTTTGCGATGTTTGAGCGAAGAAGAGGCAGAGCAAGCAATGGCCGAAGTCCACGAAGGAATGTGTGGAAACCACATAGGAGGCCGAATGTTGGTTCATAGGCTGATTAGACAGGGGTACTACTGGCCGACAATGAGGAAAGACTGCCAGGAGAAGGTCGACCGATGTGAGGCTTGCCAGAAAAACAGTAGCCTATCTCATCAGCCAACCGAGAGGATGCAAATCGTGAGTCATCCTATCCTTTTTGCTCAATGGGGAATGGATATACTGGGGCCTTTCCCTCTCGGTCCTGGACAGAAGAAGTTCCTGATAGTGACAGTGGAGTACTTCACCAAATGGGTAGAAATGGAAGCAATCGCTACAATTACCGAGCAAAAGGTGGAGAGCTTCGTAAAGAAAAATATATTAAGTCGCTTTGGGATGCCCATGGTGCTGGTTACAGACAACGGTTGACAGTTCGATAACGAGAAGTTCAGAAACTTCTGCGACCGACTAAAGATAAGGCTGCAGTTGACCTCAGTAGCTCACTCCCAAAGCAACGGTCTCGCGGAGAACACCAACAAAAAGATAATGAGTGCTCTTAAGAAGCGCCTAGACGGACGAAAAACTTGGATGGAAGAATTGGACGAGGTATTGTGGGCGTACAAAACCATGCCAAATGGAGCCACAGGGGAGACTCCGTTCAGGATGACCTTTGGAGCAGAAGCCCTAGTTCCAGTAGAAGTGGTGCTACACAACCAAAAGGTGTCGAGCTATGAAGAAGAGCGGAATAATGAAGCCTGCCGAGCAGAACTTGTGCTCCTTAGTGAAGACAGGGATAGGGCAACCGCTCGTTCGGAAGCTGTCAGGCAAAAAGCAACGAAGTTCTACAACAGAAGAGTAAAGTCGAGCGATGTAAAGGTCGGTGGGTACGTCCTGCGAAAAACTGAGGCGACTGGGAAACATCCTGAAAAGCTCGAACAAGCGTGGGAAGGACCCTACCAGGTCATCAAGCAAGCTGGACATGACTCCTATATCCTTCGCGATGCGAACGGGAGGATACTATCAAGGCCCTGGAACTCTCAAAACTTGAAGGCGTTCTATCAGTAGATAAGTTTTACTTTAGTTAATCTTTGTTTATTACTGTTATTTGTACACAACCTGTGGGTACCTTTTTTCTGACCCTGCCAGTCAGGTTTTTTAACGGCCCACACCCTTATTATCATCAATAAAGGAGTTTTCAGATTTTTCGGCAAGAAGGAATTTCATTAAAGTTAACAAAGTAGAAAATCCCATTGCCATCGCTAGGTCGGGTCGTCAAGACAAGATCCTTGGGACCACAGCTCGGCCTCGACTACGAATCGACCAGGTTGCCAAGACAAGATCCTTGGAACCATCGATCGACTTCGCCATCGCTCAGCCAGGTCGCCAAGACAAGATCCTTGGGACCACAGCTCGGCCTCGACTACAGATCTACCAGGTTGCCAAGACAAGATCCTTGAAACCATCGATCGACTTCGCCATCGCTCGGTCGGGTTGCCAAGACAAGATCCTTGGGACCACAGCTCGGCCTCGACTACAGATCGACCAGGTTGCCAAGACAAGATCCTTGGAACCATCGATCGACTTCTCCATCGCTCGGCCGGGTCGCCAAGACAAGATCCTTGGGACCACAGCTCGGCCTCGACTACAGATTGACCAGGTTGCCAAGACAAGATCCTTGGAACCATCGATCGACTTCGCCATCGCTTGGCTTGGTCGCCAAGACAAGATCCTTAGAACCATCGACCGACTTCGCCATCGCTCGGTCGGGTCGCCAAGATAAGATCCTTGGGACCACAACTCAGCCTCGACTACAGATCGACCAGGTTGCCAAGACAAGATCCTTGGAACCATCGATCGACTTCGTCATCGCTCGGTCAGGTCGTCAAGACAAGATCCTTGGGACCACAGCTCGGCCTCGACTACAGATCGACTAGGTTGCCAAGACAAGATCCTTGGAACCATCGATCGACTTCGCCATCGCTCGGCCTGGTCGCCAAGACAAGATCCTTGGTACCATCGATCGACTTCGCCATCGCTCGGCCGGGTCGCCAAGACAAGACCCTTGGGATCACAGCTCGGTCTCGACTGCTAGATCGATCAGGTTACCAAGACAAGATACTCGGAACCATCGATCGACCTTGACTATTGCTCGGCCAAGATCCCAAGACAAAATCTCCGATCGATCAGCCTAATTCACTCAATCATCGCGAATCGAGTACGTTCATTTGCGACCCACTATTTGAAGGGAGAAATATTTAGCACATCAAAGATAATCAAAAACGAGCTTTCATTCCTTTGAATAAAGGTTCCGGTCACAAGCCCGACCGGATGAGCTCAAGGAGGAAGATTACTTTGATCCTCCAGCAAGAGAGGAAGGGCCAGCAACAGGAGCCGCCAAGTCGGCGAGGGAGGAAGGGCCCGCGCCCGAGCCGGGAGAGCAAAGGCCGGCAGCCACATTGGGGAAAGCCAACAGAGAGGCATCCTCGTCCTCTTTCAAGCTCAAGTCCAGCTCCTCATCCGGAATCAGCACTTGTTTCCCCTCGACCATCTCCTTCATTCCTTCCAAAGAAAGGCCGAGACCAGCGGGAAGCATCGGCTCGGCATATTCCTCGAATGAAGGACACTCCGACCCCTCGAGAATGTGAGCTTCATAGAACTTTTTTAAGACCGAAAGGGTTAAGTCGCAAGCATATTCTAAGCACTCCCCACGGAGGAACCGCTTCTGCCACCGCTTGATCGCCTCAACCCTTTGTCTTTTGATGGAGCCTCGCAACTCCCTCAATACATCTTCGGTCCTGTGCTTGCCCTCCACCGCCGCTTGACAATCCTGGCGAAATTTCTTGCTAAGCTCCCACTCCTTCTCCACCATCTTCTTGAGCTCGTCATTCACCGCAACCAACTGGCTCCTCTCCTCCTCCCCCGTGGCTAGTTGAGCCCTCAAGACGCCCATCGCATCCTCCCGAGATTTCTTCTCCTCCTCTGAGGAAGAGTTCTAAGCCCAGAAGAGGTCTCTCTACTCCTTCACCCCTAAAAGCTCGTCCTTCATAACCTTCATCTACTCATGGAGGTCCTGGACTTCCCGATCCAGAGCCTCCAGACGCTGCAGCACTGCGAAGGACATCACCGCATTCCGTATACCGCTACGAACGAGTTGAGACCCCAACTCCAGATTACTCTTCTTGTCCATGAGCTGCTCGTCCACGGGGGGAGTAATCCTCTCGGCAATATGGCGGGACACTTCGAGGTCCCCGATCGAGGCAGTTTTGGCCAGCTTGATTGCAGACTCCCACTGCTCGGCGTTAGTTGCTTGCCCTTTCCCCTTGCCTTTCTTCTCCTTCTCTTTCCCGCCTTGACCTGGCGTGCCGGACAGTAGATCACCGAGCCGGATCAATCTCTTCCTCTTAAGAGGAGGCTCCACTTCCTCCTCCTCCTCCTCTGCCACTTGCTGGCACGATCGGCAAAGATGCCGATACATCAGCACGATCTTCAATGGGTGGAGGGGCCAACAATGCAGTAGAATGATCGGGCTCCGTTGTAGGAGGAGCGCCTTCACTAGTCCCAGCCTCCCTCTGCTTCTTCCATTTGGCCCGCTTTGTGGATTTGGGAGGAGAGAAGGACCCGCCAAAATTGTTTATCCTTGCCATGGCTGCACAATAATGAAAACAAGTCAGAAAGCAAAATCAATGCCCAAAAAACGCAGCAAGTAAATTAAACATGAGGGGTTGACCAGACGGGGCGGTCTCCTGTCGTAGTCCGCTAATTTGTGGCGGGGGGGTCGATAAGAAAAGAATCGGCCGAGGGCCCCCCGCGATACCCTAGAATGAGCCGAGCAAAGTCGTATCGGCCGAGCTCCTTTATGCGACCGACCACTACCCACTCCGCTCTACTAAGGGATATGCTCGACGTGTCATTCCACTGCTCAGCTAAAGGATACCTCCACGGCCGAGACTCGAAGGAGGATCCTGGGGCTTTCACGAAGAAATACTTCGTCCGCCAAGAGGAGATTTTCGAAGCTGTTCCCGCCGGGCGATATCTAGCGTCTCTATACAGCAGAGAAGGGACCCCAGTCCCAGAGCTCGGACTCTGGTTCATCCTCAAAAAGTGACGCAGGATGCCAATCGAAGGGGGGCAGCCGAACTGATGGCACAACAAAGCCAAGCCATTAATGAACCTCTAGCCGTTCAGAGGAATCTAACTCGGCATCAGCTGATAGGTAGCGCACACCTCGTCAACGATCGGGGCGTAGGGAAGCCTCATACCGCCCATCGAGAAAAAACTGTCAGAAACAACAAAATATCTACTCAAGTTGTTGTAAATTCGCTCGTTCCCCAAGGCCAACCTAGGCCCCCAAGTCATAGGGATGTTATTCCTAATAACTGACCATCTCAACTCAGGCGGGGTCATCGTCGATTTATTTCTCGGCGGCTCCGCCACAACCAACCTATCTCTTCGCTCTCTCGTCGATATTTCTTCAACATCCCCTACCATACTTCTAGCACTGACCGTCGACATGCTTACCAAGAAGAAGACCTTTGAAAAAACTTTAGAGGGGGAAATGAAGGAAGGGGACATACCTATTTAGTGGTTTGAAGTTGGGAAATCGGACGACGGTTGAAAGAAATTTCTGGGAACTGAGAGCAAGAAAGGGTAAATGAAAGTAGAGTGAAAGCAAAAGAACGAAGCAAGCGTGAAGAAAACCCACAGTCCGTTGATCTTGAGTACTTATAGAAGACTGGCTCGACACGTGGAGAAAATCCGAGCCAAGCTTAGACACGTGGCAAAATCTGAGCCGAGGTACATTAGGGTTGTTCGAAATCTAGAGCGGCGCGATAAGTGAAAGGACGTACATGACAGCTGCACAACGGTTACGAAGACGATACGTTTCAGATTCCGAAAAACTACCAGAGGGCACGTGCTGTCAATAATAAATGCTCCAAGTACTTTCACGCGCTCACTAATGATGACCACCCGATCTACTTTGGCGCGAGCTATCATGCAATAAGCGCCAATGCCGACCTATTGGGACACTCAGCCGACCGATCCCAATACGAGCAGCCACGCACGACCCCGAGTTGTCCCACGGATGAGCTATAATGCCAGTATTCGACCGATCAGGCCTACCCCGAGCTATCTCACGGACGAGCTACAAGACCCACGCATACTCCTTTGACCCTTCTCTTTGCTCAGACTCGAGGAGTAGGGGGCCTTATGATCGGGTCGGTCATACTGGGCCCAAATCCAGACATAACAACCCACTGGTCGATCGGTCCATTCTTCAAATATTTGTCTCATACCTCCGCCAGGCCCAGCCCACACTTCACGGCCCATTCGTAGATGGAGGTCTCCCATGCATACGTGAAGACTTAAACCTAGCGCATGCACCATATATAAGGTATAACTCTGCCATAACAGTGGTACGTAATCATAATCCTAGTTCTCTCCGCTTACAACGAACCTACCTTCACCAAAAGACTGACTTGAGCGTCGGAGGGGCTTATTGGGAAACAACCCCCGACGTGCCTTCTTTATTTTGCAGGAACCTTCACACCGAAACTATCACGAGAAGCAATCGACTCCATAGACCCAAACGGCAACGTACAGTTCCGCCAAAATCCGGCAGAACCAGACCTAAACCAATTCACCCAAATTAAATATCATAAATCCCATAATCTTTCAAATTGATATCATATTTCACAAACCCATACTATTATCTATGATTCTAAACCAATAATTTCTAAAAATCCCAATTTTCGAAATTAGGTATAAATCCCAATTAATTTCATCCAAAATTAAACACAACCTAAGGCATAATCATCAAAATTGAGCTTATAATTAGCAAACCCACACAAATTTCAAGTAATCTAAACCAAAAATTTACTAAGAACTCAAAGATCAAAAATTGCTCTTACCTTTTTCTCTTCAAATTTCTAAATTTCTTGGGTATGGAAGCAAGCTTTCACCTTCTTCCTTCCTTTTTCCTTGAAAACAACTTAAAATCTTCTTGAAATCTCCCAAAAATTGGAAACCCCAAGCTTTCTCTCTCTTTTCTCTCCTTCTTCCTCCATCTGATTGCTTCTTCTTTCTCCTCTCTTTTTATTTCTTCTTTCCTTTGTTCAATTGTCGTGCCTCACTTAATAAAAACGACAGCCACCTTTGTTCCTTCATTTAATGAATGATAATAGACCAAATTGCCCTTATTCACAAGCCTAAAACCCTAACTCTTTAAGTGATGTTCCACAATTACCCTTGAACTTTACTTTAAGTTATGCTTACTTTCGGATGTGATTCGCACTATCAATTTAAAGGAATTTGTCAAAACTTCCTTCTAGAGAAATTTTTCTCTATGTCTTAATTTCATAATTCCATAAAAATAATCCAATTTGGAGCACTACATCAAAAGTTATGCTCAAAACATTTCAGATATGCTCTATCCAGAAATTGACATTCTTAAAGCCAAAATTGAAACTCGATGTCTTCATAACAATTGTAGCCATATTTCTCTAGTTTAATTCAAAACAAGAATCACCTCATTTAGATTACTATATCAAAAGTTATACCCAAATTACTTTCAGATGTTCTTAATCCCAAAATGCACACTAATCCGAACTTCAATTCAGAAATTGAAAGTCTTAGGGGCAAAATTGAAATTTACTTTCTTCATATAACTTGTAGCCGCATGTCTTCATTTTATTTTGCCTTAAGAATCACTTCAATCGGATCTCCACAGATCCCGAATTTCTCAAAATACCGAACCATGTTCAGAAAATTAGTCAACTCACTTTGATTAAATTAATCACCCTTAATTTAATCTCATAAATTCACAAATTTTCCATAAAATGAAATTCATGGTCTTAGGAATCCAACGCTTCAAGAATCAACTCAATCGGATGTCGAACGGAAAAGATATAAGCAAAAGATTGCATAAGGGTAGGATTTGAAAAGAAGAAGCAACAATTGAAGCAAGCAAAAACGACGTCGCATGGAGCTGCGCCAACAGAGAGGAATGAAACGACGTCGTCGTAGAGGAAGGAAGAAACGACTAAACGACGTCGTCGCAGAGGAAGGAAGAAACGCCTAAATGGCGTCGGAGCGAGGTGAACGCGTTTGCGGCGGTGAGCTCGGTGAGTCACCACGAACCGCCGCAGGAGAGACGCATACTGGTGAGTTCACGTATGAGTCGCTCGCCCTCGCGAGGGGGCCCCTGAACCAAAATTCCCTTCTTTTTTTCCACATAAATAAATCCCAAATTTTCAAAATTTAAATCTGAACTCCAAATACGATAATTTGGTCTCTATAGAAAACTTGAGGGAAGCTACCCAACTTCCATGAAGAACTCACCAATCAATTCTGTCTCTAAATTGATCAATTTTCTAATCAAAGATTTTCTTTTCCACATTCATGTCACTCTAATAATCATGCTAAAACCATAACAGAAACTTGTAAAAATCATAACTTATTATTCCTTGATAAAAAATTCTATACTTTATGTTAGAATAAAGATCAAATCAAACTCTTCAATTTTCATGAAGAACTTAAAGGCTAAATCGACCTCTAACTAGGTCAATTTTTCAGTCAAAACTTCAGCCATATAAATGGGTCAACCTATGTCACCTTCAAACTTTGATTGACCATAACTTTCACTTCCGGTATCGAAAAATTGCAAACTTTATGGCGACAGAAAGCTCTTAACATAAGCTACAAGTTCTCTGAAGATTATTTTCTCAAATTTTGCCTCAAACAAAAAGTCAACTCTCAAGTCAACTTTTTATCACCCAAAAAGTCAACTTTATGAATTCTTCACATTTTCACACTTTTTTCTTTTTAATTCTTGTCATTTAATTTCATTTCAATCAACTCATCCACTTGAACATTCTTAACCAGTCCAAATTTATTCAAAACCCCAAAGATATCAAAATCACATCATTTCTTTTCTTATCAATACCCTTTAAGTTTAAGTTATCTATTACACAATACATACACAAAACACTCCTTAAATTTCATTTTCATAATTCAAATTTTCACTCAAAGATCGGGTCCAACAAGAATATAATAAATTATTGTTTAAAAGAAGGGTTCATAATATGATATAGTGAAATGTTATTTATTATTTTATATTTTATTCTAATCCCTAAGTCGGATGTAACTTATTTTTACAGATTTAAGATAAAATATAATGTAATGTGAAACCTTCTCTTTCAATCTTATGTTATTCTATTTTATTATAAAGTCTTTCTTCAAATAATAAAATAATATTATATTTCATTTCATTCCATTAATAACTATCCAACCAAACATAACTTATCAAAGTCACCATGGGAACTCAAAAGTGAAAACAAACAAGAACAATCCTCTTGGCCTTGGATATATAGGGATGAGAATGGGTCGGACAATGAGCAGTTCTCACTAATTTTTTTAAAATTAAATATATAAAATAATATATTTTTTAATTGAATCTAATTTTGGATTATTCAATCCTAAGCAGGACCTACCTGTAGTACGCCTATGAGCTTGATTTGACTCATCAAACCTATCAGGTGTAATTTCCCACTTTCTCTAATTGCTCATCAAATCTGTGCTTTTCGGAGTTTTTTTTAATTACAAAGAAAAAATAACAAAACAGACTAGCTCATATGTCGGAAGTACAAAACTCCACGTACATCATGGTGGAGAAGCTCTTGGACGGCCACTGGAGGCTCCTGGAGTATGTGCTTTTCGGAGTTTAGTGGTGCCAATTGATTAATTTCTGGTTAAGAAGTCATGTCTATTGAATGTTTGAGCTCAAAGTTTGAGTCTATGGGAATTTAGAGTTGAGGGGAAGTTTCAGGCGTGAAGTTAGTTTAGAGGAAACAATTGTTTTGATCAATTTCTAATCAAAGGTGTCTGGCTTTTGATTGCTTTTCAGCTCAAAGTTATGAGTATTTATTCTGAAATTGAATTTTGGACCTCCATATCTATGTATGTGTGTAGATACATCAATAAGTAGAATCATATATCATCCACGTTCAGATGTGACCTACTTTTGGGAAATAATAAAGGATAAGCTATTTCCACGAGATCAGAAGGCGTTATGACAGTCAAATGGTCTACTTTTGATTACTGATGCATATGATGGTGCCATACGTTTTTGGGACATGGGTGCTTTTTTGTTTTAGTCCAGACTCGTATACACTGCTTGTATCTTTGTACGGAGAGTCATGAATAAGGTTCCTTCGTTCATCAGCCCGTGGTTCTGTACGAACGAAATTTAACACAAGATTTCACATTAATTTTGTAATTAACTAACACAATTAATTAACTATAGGATTGCAATATACTTGATTTAATAATTGAATAGATAAATACTTAAAAATTGTGGAATAATTGAATCCATTGTTATTTTTGTAAAGCAGAGCGACATAAGTGCAGAGAATTGACCACTACTATTCTAAACCTGATTAGAAATAAGTACAGTTTTTAATGAGGTAATTATATTTAAGATTGACTAACAGTAAGGTCTTCTGTGTATTACAATACATGGGTTAAACATACCCATTATAACAAGCATATAAATACATGCTCAATAACACATTAAATAGAGAATTACATTTGACATCTAATTAATCGAAATTTGTGTAAAATAATTTTTATTATACTAGTCCATAATTATGATAAAATGCTATCACTATATGCTCTCCAAAAGAAACCTACGTCGTGCAAATGGAATCAAGCCGTCATCTCTTGGTCCAAGTCCATCAAAGGGATCTGTTAAGCAGAGACTACATCCATGTTTACTATATTATCTTGTCAAGATCGCTTTGGTGCTGTGATTAGGTTGAAAATAACTCAAGATTATTCATAACACATGTTACTGAAGCAACGAACTTCATAAGCCTTTCTATTTTCCTTGTAGCCGTTATTCTTTCTTTATTTTTGTGACATGGCTTCTGCGTGCACGTTTATATTTCCGGGATCAGATTCAAGAGTAAGGTTTGAACTTTGCAAACTAACATGGATGGCGACAACGCCTGCATGAAATCTGTTAAGACTTGGGTCCTTTCTTCAAGATCTACATTGCTTCTGCACCTTATATTAAGGACTGGTGTAGAATGGTTCAGGCTTTTGACATGTCATCTGGCCATTAACTACATTACGTTGCCATGACGGGGGTAAAACGTTGCTGGTCAAGTCAAGATCAGGTTGGATTCTATTCCCGTGTGATTTTCATATATTGACAGGTTATTCTAGGTGTGTTTTTTTAATGAGTTGAGGCATTTTCTTTGCTTGATCTTTTGTTTATTTTGAGTTTTAAAACCTTTGTTATTTTTCATGGAAGTCAAAGATTGTGACTAATTCTTTTATCTTGATTGATTTTTAAATATTAATCCTGAACAGTTGTTGCAGTCATTCAAACAAGAAGCTATGGTCTTAAAACTCTTAGCCTTATTATCTGTACTATGATTGCGACGATTTCTTAAATTTTTTTACCTTCGATTCTGTTTTAAACCTACTCTATTTTATCTGAGTCTTATATTTATGTGAATCGCAAATACTTGTGTGACCTAAAGATGTAGACGTACTTAGGGATGGATTCATAAATTTTTTTAAGTAGAGGCAAAATTTTATTTTTAATGAGGACTAGTTCTGTCATATTCGGTGAAATTCAAGACCGCCACTTGGATCCATGAGGTTTCTTGATTCTCGATTCAAGATTCTCAAAAACAATAAAGCACACGGAGGTTGATATCCGGTAGGCCCTTCTGACGCTCAAGTCAGTCTTTTTTGAAAGTTTTGATAGCTGGTGAGTAATGAAAATAGGGTTTTTGAAAATCGTACCTTTTCATTATGAGGTAACGAATTTATATGATTATTACCTGTGGGAATTAGGTTAATCTCC
The DNA here is from genome assembly GCA_029891385.1 of Erythroxylum novogranatense. Taxonomy (NCBI): domain Eukaryota; kingdom Viridiplantae; phylum Streptophyta; class Magnoliopsida; order Malpighiales; family Erythroxylaceae; genus Erythroxylum; species Erythroxylum novogranatense. Next base: position 13,468,750 of record CM057225.1, on the reverse strand, counting down.
AAGAGATGGACCGATCAGCCTATGCCCCGTTCTGCGTCTGGGCTTGGGCCTAGCACGACCGACCCAAACATAAGCCCTCATACTCCTCGAGTCTGACCAAGTAGAAGGGTCGAAGGAGTACATGATGATCGTGCAGCTCGTCTGCAAGACAGCTCGTGATAGGCCCGATCGGTCGGACATCAATTCATAGCGCATGACAGCTCATGCTGGGATCGGTCGGTTGAATGTCCCGATCGATCGACATTGATGTTTAGTGCATGATAGCTCGCGCTAAGGTCGGTTGGTTAAATGTCGACGTCGAGCGTGTGAAGGCACTTGGTTTAATCATTACTAACGGCACGTGCCCTCTGACAGGCTTTCAAAATTTGAAACGAGGTGTCTTTTAAATTGCCGCGCAGCTGTCATGGGTATCTTTTCAGTTGTTGCGTCATTATGGGTCATCAGGAATTCGAAACGAGGCGTCTTTTTAATTGCTGTGCAGCTGTCATGGATGTCTTTTCAGCTGTTGTGCCATTATGGGTCATCAGGTAACCCTAATTTGGACGACCCAGATTTCGTCGCGCATCCAAGTCCCATCCATACGCCCGCTCAGTATCTTGATTCTTCAATCTTTGCTTTCTCTCTTCATCTCCCTATTTGCAGCCATTGGGGTTCCCTTTTTCACCGTCGTCCCAATTCTGAATTCCAGTCACTAAACTAGGTACGTCCTTCTTCCTTTCCTCGCCTGTAAGTGTGATTTTCAGTGACTATGTCGTCAACTAGCTCTAGGAACGAATCTAGCTCCCCCTCTCCTTCTCGATCGTCTGCTCGCCAGCCTTCGCCACCGGCATCCCCGAGTCCTAGTGGGGAAGTAATTACGGTTCTGAGGGAGTTCCATCAGAAACTGGTCGCCGAAGGAGCTTTACAAGTTGTTAGGTCGCTGGAGATAGCGGCGGAAACGGTGGAGGTGCCGGAAGCTGGCAGAAATGAGGCGTCGGAGTTAAGGGGGAATGAAGAGGTCGGAACGAGTGCTCGAAAGGATGGGCAAATTGTTGAGAAACCATCGAGCGACCCTTCGACGATGACCGAAAGGGAGTTGAATCGGTCGGTTATTAAGCATAATATCCCCTCGTCTGGGGGCCTAGGCTGGCTGGCCAGAACGAAAGGATTTATAGCAGTGGGTGCGGCTATTTGCTGTGACAGAGAGCCTTTTCTCGGTCGGTGGTATGAGGCTTTCGTACGCCCTGATCATCGATGAAGTATGGCGCGCCTACCACTTAGAGCTGAGCCAGATTCCCCCAAATGGCTGGAGGTTCATCAACGGTCTGGCTCTGCTGTGCCACAATTTCGGGTGTCCTCCATCGGTCGGTGTTCTGCAGCACTTTTTAAGAATGAACCAGAGCTCGAGTGTCATGGTCGGGATTCCTCACCTCCAGTGTAGGGATGCGAGGTATCGTCCCGCTGGAACAGCAGGATCGATCAAAGCGTAAAAAATGAAATATTTTTTGTGAGGCCTCCAGGATCCACTTTTGAGTCTCGACCGTGGAGGTATCCCCTGGCCGAGCAATGGAATGACATTGTCGACCTACATCTATCCAGGGAGGAGTGAGAAGTGATTGGTAGGATCAAGACGCTTGATCGGTATTCTTTCGACCATCTCATTCTGGGGTATCGTGGAGGGGCATCAGCCGATGCCTTTTTAATTAATCCCCCTCCTGCTAGAAGAGGAGACCGCCCCTCCTGGTTAACTCATCGTAGTTTATTTATCTGCTATATTCACAAGTATTAATTTCGATTTCTAACCTGCTTCTATAATTGTGCAGCCATGGTGAAGGTCAAGGAGTTCGTCGGGTCTTCTCGTCTCCCTAAATCCAAGAGGCAGGCTGAGGGGCCTAGAGCTTCTTTGAATGTGAAGAAGCAGAGGAAGGAGGCAGAGGCCAGCGAAGACGCCGCTCAGCCAATGGAGTTAGACCAATCTACAGCGTTGCTGGCCCTTCCGTCCACTGAGGACCGTCCTGGCGTGTCAGTGTCATTGCCGGTCCAGCTGATGAGTGCGGATCGAGCCGATTCAGAGGAGGAAGAGATGGAGCCACCACTCAAAAGGAAGAGGACCGCTCGGAGTGCTGGTCGATCGTCCAGTCAGCTGGGGAGAGAAATGGGGGAAAAGCAAGCACCCCGATTGGATAAGGGCAAGGGGAAAGAGCGAGCTTCCAGTGGTGGAAAATGGGAGCCCACGATCAGTTTTGATAAGGCTGTATCGCTTAGGGACGTCAACGTCCCTCTACACATTTCCCAAAAGACTGTTCCTCCTGCGAATGAGAGGTTTTTGGATACGCTGAACAATAAAGAATTGATGGCTAGTCTCGTCCGCGACTGTGCCAAGGATATGGCGTTCGCCTCTGCGATGTATCAACATCTTGATCAGCTCGATGAAATGAGGCAAACAATAGACCGGGAGGTTCATGACCTTCTTGAGCAAGTTAATAGTCTAAGAGCTGAACTTGCAGAGGCGAAGGAGGGACAAGACGTCTTACGAGCTCAACTCTCCTCACTGGAGGGGGAGAAGAGCATTTTGGAGGAGGAGAAGAGCGTTTTGAAGGCTCAGCTCGCTTCGGGGGAGGAGGAGAGGAGTAGAATGATTGCTTCCAGGGTCGAACTAGAGAGTGAATACCGAGTGTCGCAGCTCCGCATTGAGGACCTAACGAAAAAGGTGCTCGATGCCACTTCAAGGGTGAGATTGGAGGAGGAGCTTCGTTCGAAAGCCTTCCGAGAGTGTCACGAGACGGTGACAAAGAAGATAAAGGTCGAGAAGAAAATGCTGCAGCTGCAAGGCTTCGTCAAGGAGCAGAGGATTGAGGCGATCAAGCGATGGAAAGAGTGGTATTTACAGGAGGAGTGTCTGGAGTTTGCCTGTGACTTAGCTCTTTCCATCTTGAGGAGCTACCACAACGTTTGCGTCCCTGACGGGTCGCAGGGTCCTTCATTCGAGGACTATGCCGAGCTGATGCTTCCCTCCTAGCTCGGCCTTTCACTTGAAGAGATTAGAGAGATAGCTGAAAAGAAAAGAGAGGTCTTGGCGGATGAGATGCTGGACCTGAGTTCAGATGAAGAAGAGGATGTCTCTCCATCGTCTTCTCCTGTTGATCCGATTGCTGGCCCTTCCTCTGCCGATCCAGCTGCTGGCCCTTCCTCTCCCCCCGAAAGATCAAACTGATTTTGATTTTGATTTTTTTTTCACTCATTTAGTCGGGCTTGTGACCAGAACATAAATTCAAGGAAATAGAATTCTTTTGTTCTTTATCACTTTCATCTGTCGTGTTAAGATTGGACGATCTTTTCCAATAGCAGGTAATGAACGAACGCACTCGATGTGCGTCAATCGATTGTAGGGTCTGAGAGAATGATGGTCGACCGAGGCAATAGAACTTGGCCGAACAATTGTGAGGCCGACCGATCCAAGATTTTGGCTCTTGGCATCGTCTGGTTCCAAGATCCCGACTTGGCAACCAGGCCAAGCGATGTCGAGGCCGAGCGATCCAAGATCCTATCTTGGCATCGTCTGGTTTCAAGATCCCGTCTTGGCAACCTGGTCGAGCGATGTCGAGGCTGAGCGATCCAAGATCATGTCTTGGCATCGCCTGGTTCCAAGATCCCGTCTTGGCAACCTGACCGAGCGATGTAGAGGCCGAGCGATCCAAAATTTTGGCTGTTGGCATCGCCTGGTTCCAAGATCCAATCTTGGTAACCTGGCCGGGCGATGTAGAGGCCGAGTGATCCAAGATTTTGGCTCTTGGCATCACCTGGTTCCAAGATCCCGTCTTGGTAACCTGGCCGAGCGATTGTGAGGCTGAACGATCAGTTGGTGGAATTTTCTCCTCTTTGTCAAATTTAATGAGATTTTTCTTGCCAAGAAATCTGAAACCCCTTTATTGACGATGACAAGGGCGTGGGCCGTTAAGAAACCTAACTGGCAGGGCCAGAAAAAAGGTAACCACAAGTTGCGCGTACAATAAACAATAATAAACAAAGAAATGAGAACTAAAATAAGGCTTATCTATTAGTAGAACGCCTTCAGGTTCTGAGAGTTCCAAGGCCTCGGTAGAATCTTCCATGTAAGAACCATGTCCAGCTTGCTTGACCACTTAGTAGGGTCCTTCTCATGTCTGACCGAGCTTCCCAGGATGCTTTCCAGCTGCCCCGGCCTTTCGCAGGACGTACCCACCGACCTTTATGTCGCTCGACTTTACCCTTCTATTGTAGAACTTTGTTGCTTTTTGCCTAACGGTTTCTGAACGAGCGGCTGCCCTATCTCTGTCTTCGCTGAGAAGTACCAGTTCCGCTCTGCGGGCTTCATCATTCCTCTCTTCTTTGTAACTCGAAACCTGTTGGTTATGCAACACTACTTCTATTGGGACTAAGGCCTCTGCCCCGAAGGTCATTCTGAACGGTGTCTCACCAGTGGCCCCATTTGGGGTTGTTCTGTACGCCCACAACACTTCATCTATTTCGTCCACCCAGGTCTTGCGTCTGTCTAAGCGCTTCTTGAGATCACTCATTATCTTCTTGTTAGTATTCTCTACTAGACCATTATTTTGAGGGTGAGCTACTGAAGCCAACTGGAGCCTTATCCTCAGTCATTCGCAGAAATATTTGAACTTGTCGTTATCAAACTGCCACCCGTTGTCTGTCACCAAAATCATAGGCATCCCAAAACGGCTCAGTATATTTTTACGTACGAAGTTTTCGATTTTCTGCTCAGTGATGGTGGCGACCGCTTCCGCTTCTACCCACTTAATGAAGTATTCGACCGCTACTATCAAAAACTTCTTCTGCCCCTGACTAGGAGGAAAAGGGCCTAGTATGTCCATTCCCCATTGAGCAAAGGGAATGGGATGGCTCACAATTTTCAACTGCTCGGTCGACTGGTGAGATAAGTTGTTGTTCTTCTGGCAAGCCTCGCATCGGTTAACTTTCCCTTTACAATCCTTCTTCATTGTCGGCCAGTAATACCCCTGTCTAATCAATCTACGAGCCAACATTCTGCCTCCTAAATGATTTCCGTACATTCCTTCATGAACCTCAGCCATTGCTTGTTCTGCCTCCTCTTCATTCAAGCAACGTAATAGCGGCCAGTCGTAAGAACACTTGTACAGAATGTCATTGATGATCACATATTCGGCGGCCTTTACCCTTAGTTTCTTGGCTTCCAAAGCTTCCACCGGCTGTATTCCCTTGAGAAGGTACTGCCTGATCGACTCCATCCAACTTGCCCAATCATCTGCTTGAAGGACTTCATTGGCCTTCTGGATGCTGGGTTGGTCGAGCCGCTCGACCAAGATGTTGTTCCTAGCATTTTGATCGGAAGCCATCTTGGAAAGTGCATCTGCCTGAGCATTTTGAGCCCGTTCTATCCTGCTGACCGAGTATCGCTCGAAATTACTCAACTTCTGTTTCACCAATTCTAGGTACTTAATCATGTTGCTCCCCTTGGCCTCATACTGCCCTGTGACTTGACCAACAACTATTTGGCTATCGCTGTACACCTTCAGATGCTTTACCTCTATCTCTCTTGCCAATTGGAGGCCGGCTATCAGAGCCTCGTATTCTGCTTCGTTATTGGAGGCTATAAATTCTAACCGGAGAGCATACTCCACCATTTCTTCCCGGTGCGGGCCGATCAATACCACTCCTGCTTCGCATCCCTTAGCGTTCGACTACCCATCCACAAATAGGCTCTAGGCAGGGCGTTGCTCACCCTGCAAGTCAGGTTGACTCATTTCTGCAACGAAGTCTGCCAACACTTGGGCCTTGATCGTCGTCCGCGGTTTATAGTGTATATCGAACTCCCCCAGTTCTACTGCCCATTTTATTAACCGCCCGGAGATCTCAGGCTTTTGGAGACACTACCTGAGGGGTTGGTCGGTCCATACCTCGATGGTATGACTCTGGAAGTAGGGCCTTAGTTTCCGTGCCGCAGTTATCAAGGAGAGAGCCAGCTTTTCTATGGGCACATACCGCGTTTTTGGTCCGTTCAGTACCTTACTGACGTAGTAGATCGAGAATTGCTCCTTACCATCTGATCGAACAAGGACTGCGCTGATCGCCCCCTCTGTGACTGCTAAATAAAGAATCATATTCTCCCCCTCAACTGGGCTCTGCAAGATGGGTGGACTGGTCAGATATTGCTTCAAGTGCTGGAATGCTTTTTCGCACTCATCTAGCCACTAGAATTGGGTCACATCTGCCTTCCTCAAAATTTTGAAGAAAGGGAGGCACCTGCCCACATCCTGGAGATGAATCTACTCAGAGAAACTATTCGCCCGGTCAGTATCTGTACATTCTTCAAGCATCGTGGTGAGGGCATTTGGACAATGGCTTCGATCTTTTCTGGATTAGCCTCGATCCCCCGCTGAGTAATCATAAATCCCAAGAACTTCCCAGATGCTACACCAAAGACGCACTTCTCGGGATTCAACTTCATTTGGAATTTATTAAGGGTCAGGAAGACTTCTCTAAGGTCTTCCACATGTTCGGCAGTTGTCTTATTTTTGACCACCATGTCATCCACATACGCCTCGACTGTTCTGTCGATCTGTTTTTTAAAAACTTTCACGACGAGCCGTTGGTAAGTAGCCCCCGCATTTTTCAGACCGAACGGCATCACCTGGTAGCAATATGTGCCTTGGTCAGTTACGAAAGCCGTTTTTTATTCATCTTCGAGGCTCATTTTTATTTGACGATAACCAGAGAAGGCATCCAAGAAGCTGAGGAACTCATGCCCCGTCGTGGAGTCTACCAGCTGATCGATCTTGAGCAGTGTGTGTGTGTGTGTGTGTGTGTGGTCAACGTGGAAGGAGGAGAGAAGACCAAATGATGATTATTTCTTTAGCCATTAATGTCTTTAAATGGTTAAAGACAAAATGAACTAAAGGACAAATGAAGGTGATCATCGTGTGTGACAAGTGGCCATGAAAAGAAAAAATCTATTTGAAGACTAAAAGTGGATGATGATCGTTGTATATATGAGAGGGTTAATTGAAAAAGTGGTTTTTAAGCTTCCTTTCAAAAACCCACGACACTCTCCTCTCCAAGCTTCTCCTCCATCGTCTTCTCCTTAGTTCTCGAAGAATAAGGTAAGATCTAGTAGTCTTCACTTTATTCTAGCTATTTCCGGGTCAAAGGGTTTACCCCGGTTAGGTTCTCTGATCTCTGCGTGGATACTGTTAGAGACGGTCTCCTTTGGTCGTTATGGTTTGATATCGTTATATAGACACATGGATCCTGGCTTTCGGGAAGGTCCAGGAATAAAATTTTTTGTTTTCCGCACCGTGTGCATATGATGCACACACTGGGATTTTCCTACAGTGGTATCAAAGCCACTTGTGTCGTATATAACGAAGAAATCATAACAAGGTTGGAGTTGCCTATTGGTTGTGACGATGATGCATGTTGACTGTGTTAAATTCGAAATCAGTATAGACATCTTGTTTTCGAAATTTTCTTGCCGAGATGTGCTTATAAGATGTTGCTGAATATGTCTGTGGAAGAACAGAATTTATCAATGTGATTTGATATGGTTTTGCTAATTTATTCCCTAATGTTCTGGTTGCTGTGTTTATGCACATTCCTTGAACAGACATGCTTATAAATTCGAGAATAAATTATAGAATTTTTTTTCAGATTTTCTTACACCGACATGTCTCTAAGATGTTTATGAATGTCTATGAAGATGGAAAAATGTTTTTGAGGTGATTGACTATTTATTTGAGAATTTATTGTGCGCTGCTCGGAATATCTGTGTTGAGGAAGACAGATTCAGCATTGTCTTGGTTGCTGAGGTTGGTTGAGTTTTTGTTGGAAATAAATCCTAAAAAATTTCATGGAGCATGTTGTGAACATGTTGTAACCTCTGTAATTTTCTTAGCATTTATTGAAATCGTTTCAATGAGTTTTTCAAGCAAAAGACAGAGCTTGATAGTTTTAAGAAAGTTGCTGGAACTGTTTTGTTTGGAATGATTGATTGTGTATTTTTCGGTTCCAATGCCTTGGATCATTTTTAATGTGATTAAAAATATGTTACATTGATTTTGTATGCTTTCCAAACTGATTTTCTTGAAATTGGGTTTCCAAAAATTTTCGGATGTCAAATGTGTCTCATTAGCGTCTCGTTAGTATATTTCCTTGTCTTGATTGTTTTAGCCATCACCAATTTTGTGACCAGTGCCGAAGTAGTCTTGATAAAGTGTAGACTACCTAGAGATACTTAGAAAGATAATTTGGTATTCTCAAAATTATTTGGAAATCTAAGAGAATAATAGTGTATTAATCAATTTCAAGTTTTTCATCTATAGTATGATTATATATGGTAAGTATGATACAATGAAAGTGTTTCATTGATACATCAAAGAAAAGTATATTACACTTGGTATTGTGAATTTGAATTGCACGGATTGAGAAATTAGCCGATTAGAGAGCACTTCTAAATATAAGTCGACTTACACATGCATAAGTCGACTTGCATTCTCAGGTAAGTCGACTTATACATGCACAAGTCGACTTGCTCGTGCACAGTAGTCTAAGTCGACTTGCATTCTCAGGTAAGTCGACTTACACATGCACAGGTGGGATGATGGATGATTATAGGTATAGATTCGATGTGATTGATGAAATGCCCTAAATCATTCCATATAGTCATTGTGACTATAATCCTACAGCTTGGATGAGACCAGAGTTTGAAATCCCTCACACATAATATGAAAACTAACGCCTTCCATTAATATGGGGAGAACCAGAGTTCTTATAGAGTTCGGGTTGTTGGATAAACCCAAGCTCACTCTATACGGATATGTTCGAACCATGGAAATAAGATTTTTGGATTAATGGGTCGGTTTTCACTAGAAGCGTTGATTTATTGAGTAAACTCAAGGTCAACGTAGACAGAGGCGAAATTGGGTAGCGTACATTAGATGTACGCGCATCAAGAGTTGATAACCCAATGTGTGTACATACATCACAAGTTGATAGCACTGGATGATATTTGCATCTATGATGCAACTGGTATGACCGATACCTACCGATTGATCTAAGGTGGCTTATTGGGTAAACCCAAGGTCATTTTAATAATGTCGAATATCTATGATGCAATTGGTATGACCGATACTTACCGATTGACCTAAGGTGATTTGTTGGATAAACCCAAGGTCATTTTTAGTAATGTCGGATATCGACCCACTAGGACATTTTGTCATAATGTTTCTTGGATTCATAATGAGAGTTATGGATTTTTGAAACTAGTGGGAGCCATATGCATGTCATGCAAGTCCTTATGATTATACATGTAATTCTATTCTAACATTCTTTCTCTCTTTCTCTTTAGGTTGATTGAAGATGTCTTCCAGTGTGAATTTTCGCTCACTTATGGACTCTAATAAATTAACTAGACCTAATTTTCTCGATTGGCTGAGAAATCTGAGAATTGTTCTCAGATCTGAGGAACTGGGCTATGTCTTAGATGTTTCACTTCCTGATCCACTTGCTGTTGATGCTTCTGATAAGGATCAGAAAGTTTATCGTAAGCATCTCAAAGATAGTGACATGGCTACCTGTATTATGCTCGCCTCTATGTCACCAGAGCTGCAGAAGCAGCATGAGTCTATGGATGCTCATACCATAGTGTTTCATCTTAGAGAGCTTTTCGATGAGCAAGCTCGGTTTGAAAGGTTCGAGACCTCAAGGCTGCTCTTCACGACTAAGATGACTCCGGGGACATCTGCAGTGCAGTATGCACTGAAGATGAATGGGTATATTGAGAGGTTGGCCATCTTAGGTTTTGTTATGAATTATGAATTAAGTGTTGACTTAATTTTGGTTGGATTGTTTGATAGTTATTCACAGTTTGTGTTAAACTATCGGATGAACCAAATATCCACGACAATCCCTGAGTTGATCAATCTGCTCAAGACAGCAGAGCAATGTATCAAGAAGGATAGCAAGCCACTGCTCGTGGTGGACTCTACTTCTTCTGGTTCAAAGAAAAAGAAACTAAAGAAGAAAAGGTCTAAAAAATCAAAAGGAAGTGCAGCCAAAAAGAAAACCAAAGAAATTGCGCCAAAAGGAACTTGCTTCCATTGTGGCAAGATTGGCCACTGAAAGCAAAACTGTAAAGTCTATCTGGAAGAATTGAAGCAGAAGAAGGCATCAGATGCCTCAGCTCCTTTAGGTATGTTTGTCATTGAGATTAATACTGTTTCTGATCATAACATATGGGTATTAGATACTGGTTGTGGCTCACACATATGCAATGATATGCAGGCCTCGAGGGACGATGAGATGCTCGTGAAGGAGAACTAGACTGCGTGTAGGAAATGGAGCAAGAGTTGCTGCATTAGCCGTAGGCACTTTTTTTTTTCACTCCCCAGTGGGCTTGTAATTAAACTAGATGAATGTTATTTTGTACCTGTTTTAACAAAGAACATATTGTCTGTTTCTTGTTTAAATAGAGCTGCTTTCCATTTGGCTTTTAGTAGCAATGGTTGTTCTATTAGTTTGAATGAAATACTTTATGGTACTGGTACATTATGCAATGGAATTTACATATTAGATATGTCACATCCTATTATGAATGTCAATGACACGAAAAGACGTAAACGAGATAATTTAAAATCAACTTACTTATGGCATTGTCGCCTTGGCCATATAAATGAGAGACGCATAGCTAAGCTCCATAAGAGTGGTAGTTTAGGGTCATTTGATTATGAATCATATGACACATGTGAATCTTGTTTATTAGGTAAGATGACTAAGTTACCATTTAAGGGAAAGGGTGAACGAGCGACTGGAGTATTAGACCTAATACATTCAGATGTATGTGGTCCGATGTCCATCCATGCTAGAAGTGGTTGTCTTTACTTCATTACCTTTATCGATGATTATTCTCGATAAAGGGTACCTGTATCTGATGAGATACAAATCTGAAGCATTTGAAAAGTTCAAACAATTCAGAAATGAAGTAGAAAACCAACTTGGGAAATGTATCAAGACATTACGATCCGATCGTGGTGGGGAATACTTAGACCAACAATTTTTGGATTATCTCAGAGATAATGAGATTTTATCTCAATGGACTCCACCTTACATACCACAGCATAATGGTATGGCTGAAAGGAGAAATCGAACCTTGTTAGACATGGTACGGTCGATGATGGGCTTTGCAAAGTTACCAAAATCCTTTTGGGGGTATGCACTCGAGACAGCTGTTTATTTGTTAAACAGAGTTCCATCAAAGACAGTTGATGTTACTCCATATAAGATGTGGACTAACGAAAGACCCTATCTTACTCATTTGAAAGTTTGGGGTTGTCCTGCTTATGTGAAGCGGATACAGTCAGAAAAACTTGATACAAAGTCTGACAAGTGTTTGTTTGTAGGATATCCTAAAGAAACAATGAGATATTAATTCTACCTTGTTGATGAACAAAAGGTGTTTGTTTCAAAGCATGTTGTCTTTTTAGAGAAAGAGTTTCTTTTACAAGAAGACAGTGGGAGCAAAATTGAACTTGAAGAAGTTCAAGATGCTCGAACAGACGTAGATCAACTGCCTGAACCTGAAACTGTGACTCATACAGATGAAGTAACAATTCAACCTTCTTCAACACAAGAAGTTCGTAGATCACGTAGGATACGCTCTGTTCCCGAGAGATATGGATTTCTCGTGAGTGAATAGAATGACGTATTGCTTATAGAAGATAATGACCCTACCACCTATGAAGAGGTTCTGAAGAGTTCAGAGTCTGAGAAATGGCTTCATGCCATGAAGCCTGAAATGGATTCCATGTATGAAAACCAAGTATGGACTTTGGTTGAGGCACCCGAAGGAATAAAACCCATAGGGTGTAAATGGGTTTTCAAAAAGAAAACCGACATGAATGGTAATGTGATTACCTATAAAGCAAGGTTTGTGGCTAAAGGTTTTCGTCAAAGACAAGGAATTGACTACGACGAGACCTTCAGTCCAGTAGCAATACTTAAATCCATTAGGATACTCCTAGCCATTGCCACTCATTATGATTATGAGCTATGGCAAATGGATGTGAAGACAACTTTCCTAAATGGAAATCTAGCTAAGGATGTTTATATGACACAATCAGAGGGCTTCACCTTCTATGATGGCGAAAAGGTATGCAAGCTTCAGAAATCCATCTATGGATTGAAACAAGCATCCAGGAGTTGGAATATCCGTTTTGATGAGGTAATCAAAGAGTTTGGTTTCTCACAAAATCCGGATGAACACTGTGTGTATAAGAAGGTTAGTGGGACTGCAATCGTATTCCTTGTGCTATATGTAGATGACATATTATTACTAGGAAACGATGTCTCTATGCTACAATCTGTGAAGATTTGGTTATCCAAACAATTTTTCATGAAAGACCTTGGTGAAGCAACTTATATCCTTGGGATAAAGATTTATAGAGATAGATCAAAAAGATTGCTTGGTCTTTCACAATCAATGTACATAGACAAGATGCTAAAGAGGTTTAGCATGGAATAATCCAAGAGAAGGTACCTTCCCATGACTCATGGGATAACACTCTCGAAATCTATGTGTCCTAAGACACAAGATGAGAGGATGCGCATGCATACGATCCCGTATGCATCTGCAGTAGGATCTATCATATACGCAATGCTATGTACGAGACCCGATGTATCATATGCTCTAAGTGTTACGAGCAGATACCAATCGGATCTGGTGAGGGTCTTTGGGTGGTATCAAGAATATCCTCAAGTACTTGCGAAGAACTAAGGATGTTTTTTGATATATGGAGATAGAAATCTAAAAGTGAGCGGGTATACAGATGCTAGTTTTCAATCTGATAAGGATGATTCTAAATCCCAATCAGGTTATATATTCACACTGAACGACGGGGCGGTCAGTTGGAAGAGTTCCAAACAAGAGACAACTGCCGATTCAACAACCGAGGCAGAGTACATTGCCGCTTCAGACGCAACAAAGGAAGCAGTTTGGATAAAAAAGTTCATTACTGAACTTGGTGTGGTTCCTAGCTGTGATGAGCCCATACAGTTTTATTGTGACAACAATGGGGCTATTGCGCAGGCGAAGGAATCAAGGTCTCATCAACGATCCAAACACGTACTCCGCAGATATCATCTGATTAGGGAGATCATTGGTCGAGGTGATGTCCAGATAGAGAGAATTCCCACCGAGCAAAATATTGTTGATCCGTTGACGAAGCCATTATCACAGAAGAGCTTTGATTCTCATGTACTCGCCTATGGTATTAGATATCAAGGCGATTGACTTTAGGTCAACTGGGAGATTTTGTTAGAGTAGTGCCCTAAAGGCAATTGCCTTTAGCTCGTTTTGCACAAAGTTGTGTACATACTTTATGAATAAATAAAGAAAGGCATATTTCATTAATTTGATGTTCATTATTTATGAATTGATATTGATCTATAAGCAAATTAATGAAGTCCATGATATATGACATAGCATGAAGGAAATTATGATGTGATCATACTACTGAGATTCCTATCATGTGCAATTATGTCAGTATCTAAATTATCCTTAGTCATAGGATTACTGAAACTGGACATCGTTAATCCGGAGAGACTAGCACATGTCAAGCTCGTTGATTTGATCGAGAAGTGGATCTTAGAAACTGTAAATATGAGATGTTTAGGGTTGAGATGTGAATGCTTACTAGAGGTAGTAAGTACATTGGATGACCTGCTATGAGATCATCACATGGATGTCCTATTCTAATGTCAGTGATAATCTCATCATAACAATGGTGCAAATATCCTTAGACTTGAGGTACTCAAGGATATCTTGGATACTGATTGCTTTGACTTCATTCCTTGTTGCCTTACACAGGTCGCTCATAAGGTGGTGATTGGGTACAGCTTGAGGTATTCGAAAGTACTTGAGTAGCCAATAAAGGATTCATCACTTCTGTGATAGCAGAAGATGATACCCATGGCCTCTTGTCAAGGTCATTACTTGGAAATCTCTGGCCGGAGTTCATATGTCATGAAGAGTGTCTTCAGTGACGTATAAAGTAATGAGTCCCAGGACAAGAACTGATATCACTTGGACTAGATTTGACGTAGTCAGTCTAGTAAGAGTTGACACTTTGCTCATACTCATAACCAAGTGGGGTATAGCATGGTGAAAGGACGAATTGCACAGTAATTGTCTATGGAAAGGTTCGTGATATGGTTCGTGATGAACATAGGTTCATTCGTCAAACCAATTACTTTCCGGTCAATTGGGGGTCATGATGTGTTGCTAGATACCGCTTATGACTTGCTTGGATTAAGTGTTAATCTAAGTGGCCAACATAACCGGGAACCTAATGGGTCACACGCATAAGAGTGATTCGGAGAATTCGTAAAATAGTTTTGGATAGAGATCCAATATATGGAGAGTAATAGAACTAAATGGATCCCGATGAGATCGGGATATGTTTCGATGAGATCGCGACGTTGATATTGCTGAAACAGGTCTTCGATGTTTTTTTTCATACCGGGACCTGTAGGCCAGTAGGACTTACCCCAGTGTGACTGGACCACCTCAGCATTTATATATATATATATATGTGTGTGTGTGTGTGTGTGTGTGTGTGTGTGTGGTCAACTTGGAAGGAGGAGAGAAGACCAAATGATGATTATTTCTTTAGCCATTAATGTCTTTAAATGGTTAAAGACAAAATGAACTAAAGGACAAATGAAGGTGATCATCGTGTGTGACAAGTGGCCACGAGAAGAAAAAATCTATTTGAAGACTAAAAGTGGATGATGATCGTTGTATATATGAGAGGGTTAATTGAAAAAGTGGTTTTTAAGCTTCCTTTCAAAAACCCACGACACTCTCCTCTCCAAGCTTCTCCTCCATCGTCTTCTCCTTAGCTCTCGAAGAATAAGGTAAGATCTAGTAGTCTTCACTTTATTCTAGCTATTCCCGGGTCAAAGGGTTTGCCCCGGTTAGGTTCTCTGATCTCTGCGTGGATACCGTTAGAGACGATCTCCTTTGGTCGTTATAGTTTGACATCGTTATATAGACACATGGATCTTGGCTTTCGGGAAGGTTCCGGAATAAAAATTTTTGTTTTCCGCACCGTGTGCATGTGATGCACACATTAGGATTTTCCTACAGTATGACCCGCTGAGTTTCTTCTGCAGGGTTCATCCTCTCGGTTTCTTTACCTGCTCTTACATCCAGAGAACTAGCCAATACTACCGCTCCTTCGAGGGTTTTTGTTTATGCCAAGTAGCATTCTCGAGCGATTCTTTGTTTACCCCTGACAATGTCGATGTCATGGGGTGTTGGGAATTTTATCTCCTAATAATAAGTTGAGACGACAGCTCTGAGGGCGTTTTGTGTGGCTCTTCCAATTATTGCATTATAGGCTCCTGCAAACTTCACCACTAAGAATTCAACATTCTTCACTACTTGGAGCGGCTTTTGTCCGAACTTCACGTTCAACAAGACTCAAGAGAATGGATAGGCGGACGCTCCTGTTACCCCTTTGATTGGCCCTTCTATCGGTAGTAGTCGTTCTTTCGGAATCTCCATCTGCTTAAAAGCATCGTAGTATAGCAGGTCAACCGAGCTGCTTGTGTCGATCATTACACGCTTCACCTCACTACCGTCCATATTCAAAGTAACTACAAGTGCGTCATCGTGAGGACAGCTGACACCAGCCAGGTCGGACTCGTCAAACAAGATTGCCTCATTAACTTGCGGCTTTTTCGCTGCTGACTGACCCTCAGCGATCTGCCTGGCATACCGCTTCCTTCCTTTGAAGGTGGAGCCCCTGCTGCGCAACCGCCAAAAATCATATTGATGACCCTAACTGGTCGGTCGTCTTGCTGCCCGGTATTTCTATCATCTCTAGCCCTGAACTGTCCCCTCGTGTCGCGTCGGTCGTCCATATTCCTGGTCTGCCTTCCTCCATCGTTCATGTTTTGTCTCCAAGGTCTTCGCCAATTGTCAGACCGATCGTTTCTGCCCTCATTACCCCGATCGACATTTCTACCATACTTCAAAAATCTACCTAGTCTTCCCCTCTAGATGAGGAGTTCGATTTCCTTCTTCAGGTCCTAGCAATCTTCCGTGTCATGACCGACATCTCTGTGGAAACGGCAGTATAAAGAAGAATCCCTTTTTTTAGAAGAGTTTTTAATTTATTGGGTTCTCGGAGGGATTCCCCTTCTGCTCTCACGATCTCCAGTACTTCCGCATATCGCCTGTTGAGCGGAGTGAATGACTCTCGCCTCTGGTCTTTTTTATCGATTGACTTCCTCCCGCTAGACTGATCCTTCTGCCGTTTATGTGTGTCATCGGCCCTACTACTCGGCCAGTGGTCATCCGCTCTGCACTTTGTGTTTTTCAACACTTCCTCCAGCTGGATGTATTTGTCAGCCCGATTTCTTATCTCTTGGATGGACCTGGGCTGATCAAGAGCCAGCGACTTCTTGAACTCTTCATCCCTCATGTTGTTCATCAAAGCAGCCAACATGGACGAGCAAGTAAGGTCAGGAATTTCGACAGCTTCATTGTTAAATCGGGTGATAAACTCCTGCAAGCTCTCGTTCCTTCCTTAGGTCAGCTGCATTACTTCCAAGACAGTCTTCTGTGGCCGTTTACTTGTAGCGAATTGGTTGAGGAATAACAGCTTAA
This sequence comes from Erythroxylum novogranatense, assembly GCA_029891385.1. Classification (NCBI taxonomy): domain Eukaryota; kingdom Viridiplantae; phylum Streptophyta; class Magnoliopsida; order Malpighiales; family Erythroxylaceae; genus Erythroxylum; species Erythroxylum novogranatense. Next base: position 13,452,072 of record CM057225.1, on the reverse strand, counting down.
AATCCTCAAAACCGGTTATGCAGCGTGGGGGCAAGCTGTTGAACCATCTTCGGGCCTCCTCTTGAAAGGCTGTGTAGAAAGCCTTGCATTGAATGACGTCTGGAACACAATGCAGGTTCATCATCGATTGAAAATGCTGCAGATAGTCGAGAGGATCGATCTTTCTAGTATACTTTTCTGACGTCGATATCTTAGCACCGACCACTGAGAGGTTATCCAAGATCTCCGGAATGAAAGGAGAGTTGTACTGTGCTGATGGTTGACTGGGACTGGAATTCATGGCCACATTGATTCGTTGGTCCACGATTTTTTCCAGGACTTCCGCAGAGTGTCGATCGGCCATCACACCAACCTGCCGAGCGGGTGTTTGCTGCTGTTTCAGTTTGTAAGATTTGGCGGATCAATAGATCGATCGCTTCTTCTATTTGTCTCTGCGTGAGGAAGGTTGGCTGTGGTGCAGGAGGGCTCGTGTGGAGGGGATATTGAGTGTGAGGATGCGAATAGGTTCTAGCGTCATCCTCTAGGGCCACGCTTTGCGCTTCTTGGTCTTGGTTTTGGGATTGTTGTGGTTGATCATGTTGGTGTGAGTGTTGAGGGGCAGCTCGTTTAGGCTAGGGTTTTGCATGACGGGCGGAGGGTTTGTATGGTGATCAGGATGCGGCGGTAGAAGGGCGGTGGGTAGCCGCAAGCTCATTCGCTATAGTGCAAGTGCCGCAACTGCTGCTACATCAAGATTTGTCGCCGCCGCCTGACTGATCTGTGTGTTTCTGGACGTGGTGCCTTGATGCCCGACCCCACGGTAGGCTTCAATTAGTTCTGTCGGATTCTGGTGGAGCTGGGCACTGTCACTTGGATCCATGAGGTTGGTTGATTCTGATTCGAAAATTCCTGCAAAACAATAAAGGCACGCCGGGGGTTGATATCCGGTAGGCCCCTCCGACGCTCAAGTCATTCTTTTTTGAGAGTTTTGATAGCTGGTGAGTAATGGAAATAGGGTTCTTGGAAATCGTACCTTTTCATGATGAGGTAACGAATTTATATGATTATTAACTGTGAGAATTAGGTCAATCTCCAAGAGATGTCGTCGATACCACGTCGTTTCAAGATCTCAGTCTCGAAAGACTTTAAATCCAACTAAAGATAAAATTTTAATAGAGATAATTTTTTTTTAGTGGAGCAAAAAATTTAATTTATTTTAGAAAAAAACTTAAAACAATAATATTTTTATATTAATTATTTTGAAACAATGTCCCTGCTTGCTCCCAATCTGCGTCCGCCCTTGGACGTACTCTCCTGATTTCCATTTTTAACTTTACGACGACTTACTCTCTATTGTCTAGCAGTAGCAAGTGGCTGCTATCTTATGAGAATGTTGACGTTGCCTGCAGGGTCGGGAGTCAACGGAGGATCAAGATAATTGGAGTGATTCAGACATCTGGGGCGGCTTTTATTACCTAACCCTAAATCCACCTCTCCTTGACCTCCTATAATTCTTCTTCGAGTAACATGATTCAAGCATTACATTGTGAAAACGTACGTTGCTTCCATTTTTACCAAGACTCGCTACGATTATATATAATTATATATATATATATAGCAAGTCTGAAACTTGACGTATAATATAAAAGACGGCTACACCTTTTCTTTTTACTGCAATTAGATGGCTTCTTCTGTTATGCCAACATAGATAATAAATGGAAAACGCTGATAGATGAAAGAGATTTGCATTTATTATATAGACTAAATTAAGTTGACATTTATAATAATAGTTGATAATAACTACATGGGTACATGGGCACGTATTGACTTTGTAAGAATAAAAGCCCATTTGCCTACCAAGCCCAGAAATTTTATGTCAAACACGTGATTAGGATTTAGGGCACTTAAGAGCTCCGAAGTCCGAAGTCGGAAGTCAATTTGCTGGTTTCGCTGATTTGCTACTATCAATCGCAATCACTAGGATAAGATTTAAATGCGTTTGCATGGTTAACTGGTAGCAGATTATTGTCCCCCGCGCTACCCCAGCTGCGGAAGGTTGCTTTCTGTTTCTTGAAGGAAAGCAATGTTTCAGTTCAAAGGCCAAGCGATCAAAGCTCATAACTTGGCATCTCAATTACAAATCAGAGATCAACCCATGATTAGAAACAGCTTGCAATCTCCGTCCACCTCGCCGGCAATGGATCCCGGAATCTGGAGCCGGTTGCCGGAGGAATTACTTGAACATGTATTGTCTTTTTTGCCTCTGAAGTCGTTTTTAACTCTGAGATCAACTTGTAAGCACTTCAATTCTCTACCCTTTTCTCCCCCTTTCGTTTCCAAGCACTCCTCTGCTACTTGCCCTTTCTCTTCTTTCCTTCTGCTCTCGCATCCTCAGTTTTGCAAGCGCGTGCCTTTGTATGATTCTACTCTTGGAAGATGGCGTAATTGTGCTCTATCGCTCTCTCTTTTGCCACCATATAGTATAGCTGGTTCTTCCTCTGTTAGTCTTCTCTCGTCTTCTAATGGGCTGTTTTGCTTTTCTCTTCCTGGTTCAAGTTCATTTCTTGTTTGCAATCTCCTGGCAAAGTCCTCGCGGGTTATTGAGTTCCCTACTTACCCTTTCGCTTTTGAATGTTTCACTTTTGTTTCGTTGCCATTTGGTTACATAATTTTCATGCAATGTTCCGCGTTTGCTTCAGTTTCTACCTTTGTCTACGACTCAAGACTCCATCTTTGGCAAAAGTTTGATGGTTTTGAACCAATTCTGAGTGGCAATAGTCATCAAGAAGGTGTATTTGTGAATGGTTCCTTTTACTTCACTACCCAGGAGCCATTTTCCGTGGCATGTTTTTGCTTGGAGACTGGAAAGTGGGAGAGATTGAACATTGACTTGCCAAGGAATCTAACTTTTGCGAGATTGGTGAGTGATGGTGGGCTGAAGCGATATTTGGTTGGCGGAATAGGGGCAAATGGGATTTCGAAGAGCATTAAATTGTGGGAATTGGTTGAAGGTGGAAATTGGATTGAAGTCGAAAGTTTGCCTGAGTTGATGTGCAGGAAATTTGTGTCAGTTTCTTACCATAATTATGATCATGTCAATTGCTTCTGGCATCAAGGTACTTTATGTATTTGCTGCCACACATGGCCAGAGATATTATACTATAAGGTGTCAAGAAGGACTTGGCATTGGCTGCCTAAATGTCCATCATTGCCAGACAAGTGGAGTTGTGGTTTCAGGTGGTTTTCTTTTGTTCCTGATCTATACGCTTTTGTTTGAGGGATTTCTCTTTATCTCGTGTTTCAATGTCCATGTCTGATATCTTGGCTCCCTTCTCTTGGAATTTTGCTGTTGTTGTTCACCACCATCGTCAGTGTTATGTGCAAGACTTATGTCAGTGACAACTCGTCTCGCTTGGATTGTATCATAAGGGTTTTGTTTTTGGATTGCTGTTATTGAATGATAGGGTCTTGTTTTCGGATTGCCGTTATTAAATAATAAATATCAAGGAGTTGTCTTTTTCTTGCGTTTTTGGTTTTAGTTGAGTAATTTTGGATTATATATTTTTAAGCAAATACAATAATATATTTAGTTATTAATATTAATTAAATTTATATTATTAATAATAGTATATATTCAAGTACATGAGGAATCTTGTACTCGAATAATCTTGCGAGTCTTTGGCCTTTGTCTTGTTGCATACGAATGACTGTCGCTTTTCTCCACAATTCTTGAATTGTAAAACTGCACAAGGACGGATTTTCCTGCACAAAGTGTGTGACAGATTTATGATCAACTTACACGTCTGGGTAAGCATATATTCAAACCACGCATCCAAATGAGTCGCCATTTTATTGGATGAGGAATTGGAAATTTCAAAAGGTAGAATCGTCTAGATATTTGAAGTACGAGTCAAGAATATATTAGTCTTAACCGAATTACCACGACATCTGATTCCTCATTCTTCCATTGATTTCCCAGTCCAAGACTTAATCAATCAACTAAACCCTTATCAATCGCATGCGTAGCTTTCCAAGGGTCAAGTTCAAGGCAATCAATCGTATTAGAGACTCTGGAGCAGTTAAGTGTATCCACTCATAGAAAATACGTATTCTATCAACATATTCGTATTTTTTGCGTGGTTGACAACGAATCTTGAATTTGAAGCATATTTGGTGTGAACTAAAGTTGACTTGTTCTTCAAAGAAACGGAGCAGGAAACAAAAATAGGCTGCTATCATAGAAAAATAATAGAAGTGTGCTACAATCGAGGCAGTCATTGCCTCCTCCAGGCATTTATTAAAAAGGGGCTCGCTTCGTCAAAGGAGTGACTTAGTCTGCAAAATAGATAATGTTTCTGTGGTTGGGTTAGGTTTCAAATGGTTCGACTTTGAGTCGATCAGAAACTGGAAGTTCCAACATAGACGACATGCTGTAATCACTACAAAGTATAGATATAAGAAATGGTCAAATAAGTTCCTTAAGAGCCATTCTTATATATAGTGTAATCGCATTCATTTAATAATTTGTCATTACAAAATGAAACATTTGCGTTTTACATCTTTCATTAGTTATTTATGTTTTATGGGCTCATGCTGTTTGTACAATTCATTCCCTCTATGATCTCAAGTTGGATGGCCTACAACATTAGCCAACTCGAAAGATCTTGCAGGTTTAATTTGTTGGCAAATTAAAGTTGGATTCGATATTACACATAACAGAATAAATATACATTTCTTTCCTTTGATTTTTCAAAAATCAATATTATAACACGATTATCACATAAAATATAATAAAATATGAATCATAAATTTATATTTTGTTGTACAACTTGATTCATTTCTTCTTGTTTCTTTTAAAACTTTCTTTAAACTAGTTCATTGCGACTGTTGTAGCCGCATATGTATATTGCCTCTATTAATATCTAAATATATGCATTAATAGAACTCTACAAGTAAGGGAGAGAGGAAAACTTATAATAGAGTTTGATTTTTAAAATAATTTAATTAAAATAGAATTTTAGTTTCCGTTAAATTTTAATTAGAATTACAATTAATTATAATAAAATGCCAATTGAGTGCAAATAAATTTTATTATCTTATATAGATGCTTATTTATTAAATATCCACATTAAAAAACTTACATATATAGATTAAGATTGGCATTTAAAATATATCATGATTACCCAAACATTAAAAATACCAAAATGGTTTTAACTAATCTTTTCGAACATGATTTTTTCAGATAATTTATTCCTTTCATCACACACTATTCTAGTTAGACATAAAACATGGGATTAATATTTATATTATTTGAATCCAATCATATTAGTTCTCCTTCGTTAGTAATCGAATCAATTAATGATATTTGAAAATTGTTTTCAAAGTATCATTCCATCTTGGTCAAGAATTTTTCAAATTAATAATAATCGAGAACAACATAACACTTTCCATAATCACTTTAGGGTGATAAATCATATATTGATTACTCAATTACTTCAATATAATTCATGTTGCATCCAATGATTACCGAGTAAGTTATCATTGACTAAAATAAGTCATAAACAGTATCAAAACATAATAATCCCTATATGAGAAACTTTGGAAATTCAAAATCAAAAGGTCACTTATATAATCATCACAATGAGAATGTTTATAGACATATAAATAATATTCTAAATAGAATTCGATATGGAGTCGATTCGGTGAACTTATTCTCTAACAAGAGCCTATATGTTTATTTAAGCATATTTATCTCATGTACTTTATCATATACATCTCAATATGTATAAGATAAAGCATATATTTAAACAATTATGTCACTAAAATTAAAATTAATTGATTGGTTGTAAGGCATATATCAACAATTCTCATTTATATTAGGTCAATTGTTTAAATATCTTATACTATATCATCATATGATGATCATATTGTTGCTAAGATAATGGTTTAGTAAGACAATTATACAAGATTCTCTTTAGTAAGTACTTGCTTAATTTTATAACTTTCATCTTAATTTTCTTAAAATTAAAAGCAATTACCTAAATACTTATTTGGATCTTTGATGAGATCTTTGATCCTTTTGCATGACCAATGACTTTAATGTTCTACAAGATATTACTATTTAAACAATACAATAAACTATATCAAATTCATTAAAGAATTTATTGATCCAAGTAATTATTTTCAACAAATGAAAAATTTATCATGGGTTTATTATCAATTAATGCTACATTAGAATCTTTGTGACCTCAAAATAATGTTGTTTTAACTTTTAAGTCGATATACCTTAACTATGATTTATTTCTAAAGTTAATATACATATAAACTTAAACTCAAATATAACTCATAATAGAATAATAGATATCTTAAAACTTCTTAAGTTTTAGATATCTCAAATATTAAATACATTTAGTACATTATCTATGTATTTGGACTTGAATAGGTAAATAACTTTTGTATTTGTCTCTATAAATCTAATTCCTATATTTAAGTTTTGATCTTTTCATATCCAATAAAAATAGGTCATGTACTATTATGTCTTCATTAATTGAAAATATGAATTCTTGTTCTCTCTATAAGCAATATATTTTTACAAGCTCCTACTGTAGAGAACAATTGTACTCCCACTAACTTTCTTACAAATATGATAAATTCATAATCATTTGCAAGATAAACTATTTGAATTATCATGAAAGTGAACCTTTCAATATCTTGTCAGCTTTTTATTATACATCAAATGTATTAATAAAGGCACTAGTTCCATTTGGATCTATTAAGAGATTTGAACTTTTTCAAATTCCATCTTGCTTCCACTACTTATCTTAAGGACTATTCTTCTATAAGTGTTCGTTGAAACAAATAGTTTGTTCATTGGAGTCTATAAGATTATATCCAACCTTTTTGGATATCCCATAACTTTCTATTATTCAATATAGTTCTAAACTATTAGATATTATATGCTTCGACTAAGCATCATATTCCAAAATTATTAACTTTAACTCTTTTAAAGTCTTACCATTTTATATATAATATGAAACTTTATTAATTTTAATTGAACTATTGAAAGGAATTTGTTGTACTAAGTTTTGTTTTAAAAGAAATAAATATTTCATTACACAATATCTCATATTGTATTTTTTCTTATACAAATCCGTATTGTTATGGGATTTAGTTGTGGAGGTATTTATCCTAAAATCCCATTCTTTATAGATAAATAATTTAAATCTCACATCAATATCATTGAAGTGTTTCAATATTTTCAATGCTTAACTTCTACTTATAATTAAATGCTTTAAACTTTTAAAATTTAATTCAATATTTCATTCAATACAATGATTATATCACATAAAGTCATTAGTAAATATAATAAAATTAAGTATTTATCCTTTTATGAATTGTTATTACAACCAACACATCATATGTATAAAATTTAACAATTTAATACCACCAACATTTTCACCAAAGGTTAATTTGGTTATTGTTTAATTTAATAAGTTTCACAAGTTTCATGCAATTCATAATTAAATTATACATATATCCTACTATGAAACTTTATGATTCTCATTATGTTGATTTAAGAAAATGGTATAAAAGGATAACCTTAGTTATCTAACTTTTCTTTTTTTTTTTGCAACTTATGTAAGAATAAGTTGCCTTTGATTTAATATATACAAACTATTTGTATAAACTTAGATCAATTACTTTTACCTATCAACCAATTTCATATGATACCTTGAGCATTGTGGTAATGTTGAATCCAAATTTAGTACTACATACTCAAAATCGTGAATTAGTAATATATATAATGTTCGTCATATTTTATATTGGTAAGAAAATCCTTGCAATAATTTTTCTTTTGTTGATAAATATTATCATATTATAGTCATTGTGTTTAATTGTAGCCCATCTTTATGCTTTTAGTAAGCTAAATTGAGAGGAATAGTTCCTTCTAGGTATTATACAATTTAGCTATACTTTATGCAACTCCTTGCATCATGCTATCATAGTGTTGATATACATCTTAACTGTTGCTATTAAACTTTATGACACAATAATCAACTTAGAATGTCATTATATTTTGTCATCGATATGATATTGATATATCTCTAAAATTTTGTCACCAAATCTTTAGCAAACATTAATAGAAATGGTGCATAATGGATATGCAATTTTCCTTTTAATTTATCTATCTTCTTAAACATAACCTAAAATTTAGTTCACTAAAATTTAGTAACCTATATCTAAGAAATTTGATTCACTAAAACTTAGTATCAACTATACTAACAAAGGTAATTTCTACTTAGAACAAAATATGAATGCAAGAAAGCCAAGTAATTGGTTACATGTCAAAGCAACCAAATAAGATCATAATTTTAATAATATATTTGGTTACTCCTATTATTTTATTTAAGAATAACTCTCACTACTATTCAAAAACATTACTTTAATTTCTATAGTAGGCTAGTATCCCATTTAAATTTAGTTAATATTGAATCACTTATCAAACTAACTAAACTTAAATTAGGTAGATAGCATCCTTATCAATCACATTTCATGTGACTCTTAAATCCATTAGGTGACAAGTCTTGTCAAAACATTTCTTATATATTATTAATAACCTTGCCTCTAAATTTATATGATCATGAGTCATTCATCCAAATTATACAAATTTAGATAAGTAGGACCCATTAATTTATGATAAAATATATTTAGGTTAAAGAGACATTAAGTCACTTAACAAGCCTTATAATAAACAAAATTTTTTTAGTTATATAGGACCCATCAATTAAAGATAAAATATATAGGTTAAATAAGCCTTGAGTCACTCAATAAGCATTACAATAGATAAAACTTTAATTTATGCTTAAATAATGGAAGGCAATAATTATGTTCTTAACTCGACATTATCTACATTTAGAGATATTTCTAGTTTGGAGGTGAATTCTAGTAAGAACCATTTTATTCTGGTTGTTAGTGCCAATATGATGGAGGATAGAATCTCCTAAGTCACTGGTATTAATAGGAAGCCTTCTCCTTTGACCTATTTGGGGTTGCCCATTACTACCAAAAGGATACAATTCTTTAAATGCTACCCCTTATTTTAGAAAATACATAGAAGATTAGGCTTGTGGACAAATCAAGTGCTCTCATTTGGAGGGTGATTGCAACTTGCCAAATCTATCTTGAATTCTCTTCACATATATTAGTCATCTAATATGACTCTAACTAAAGGAGTCATCAAGACTATTAACAAGCTAATTAGAAGGTTTCTTTAGGGGGATTTAAATTTGGATAGCCACTTTGCCAAGGTCAAATGGTCATAGATATGTATGAGAAAAGGGGACAGTGGTTTAGGATTAACCTCTATTGGAAACTTTAATAGAATAGTTTTGATAAAAAAAATCTTTAAAACATCTTATTGGATGGGAATTATTTATGGATCAGATGGTTTCATAGCTATATTCTTAAGGTTCTAGCCTTTGGTCCATTAAGATAAAATCCACATTTTCTAGGTCTTTGGCTTAGCTTTTGAAATTAAGACCTATCTTAGAGCCTACGGTTCTTTGTAAGGATGGAAATCGGGAGAAGGCTTTTTTGTGGCATGACAACTAGACAGGTTTACGCCCCTAACTCAAATTCCATAGGCTCTCTGTAGCACCCCAACTCCCGCGAGACCCGAACTCGACATCTACAGTGACATCCGAGTCCGTGACCCGCGAGGGCGGCATGCTAAAGCAGACATTACCTTTTTAAAACTCATTATTGCACTTTTCTTTTTCAAAACAGTTAAACGCGCGGAAATCAATAAACACTTTGGGCCCGACTTATCATAAAAACATTTTCAATTACCAAACACTCTCAGTCACTAATTAGCACTCAATGGTGCTTAATCAGTACATAAACAGAAAGGCATGACCCAATTGGGTTCCAATGCGATTTCTGAACACATTTCAGTAATCACAAACACAATACATTTTTTTCATTTATTAAGCTAGGGCCCACTGAACAAAACATTATACTAATGCAGATGTGACGACACTGATCTCGACCCGATATTCTGCCTTGCTAGCAACGATCATACTCCCGTTGATCTAACGGGGTACTCTTCAGTTCCTGAAAAACAATTGCAATGTTGGGTGAGTTTGCGAACTCAGTGAGAAACCATCATCGATGGTTTACCCAACTCATGCATATATAGTCAATTCACATTGCATCGCATAATATCACATTTCAAATAATTCATGCATTACCAATTTCACACGTATAAGGCGTATCGCCTTTCGCAAATATCACATTTAATCATTCACATATTTATGATGCACGTGTGACACTTTTCATTCTCATTTTGTTGTTGTGACCGAGCGCATATCAGTTATCAGTATTCAATTTTATCTAGGGAGTAGGAGAGCCCTCTGGGTATGCACTAACTCCCCTCGAGCTTCAAGCTTCGGTTCAAGAATGTAAATCATATTTTTGGCAAGTAGGAGAACCCTCTGGGTATGCACTACTGCCCACTCACTTTAGGGATAGAAGAGCCCTCTGGGTATACACTAATCCCTTTCACACAATAGGACCCCACACCCCACCCGTAGGTGTTTGCAGGTTTTACTGCGGCGTGTGTTTGCAGGTTTTACCGCGGCATCCTCAAATATTCAGTGGCGTCTCGGTCCACAACTATCATTAAATCTGATCATTTAACTATGCATGAATGCATATGTTCACTATCCATTTTTCAGTCATTTCACATTTCTTCGGACCTTTAGTCCGATATTTCGATCATATACACATTTCAATTATTACTCTAACACTTTTACAATTCGATTCACTATTGCATTTATGCACATTTATTCACATTTTGCACTTTCATATCTCAATCCAATATTTCGAACACCCATGGTTCGAAATCAATCAAAACAGTCACACATATCCATCTCAGATCTCCACATGGCATATGTACATAAATGTAACATATATAGGTTGAGAAACCAACTAGGTTACTCACTGCACTTCCGAAGCTACAGACTGAAGTCTTAGCATCGCCTGTGGAATTGCTCCATCGTTGCCTCTAAAACAATCGAATAATCGAATATCACTCATTGCACAATTTCCAATATAAAAAATGCAAATGTAGCAAATACATCGAGTATTGTACATGTTATGACATTCCTAAATATTCCCAACTCAATCCTCTTTCACTCTAATTCATAATAATTCCAAATATCATAATTCAATTTACAAATTTTCATACTCTAAAGTCACATTTCAATTGAAATCACATTCAATGTTCATCGCCACTAGATTCGATAATCATCGATTAAATTCCAAATTCTCATCTTATCAATTCACAAAATCTTAGCCTCTAAATTCCAATTAATCAGTCTCTAAAATCCAATTAATCATCAAGGAACCAATTCAATTGAAATTAAACCTCAAACTCATTACTTGTAACAATCACCTTAAAATCACTTAATTTCATTCTCCCATATGCAATTCTTAGTCTCAAAAATCAATTGATCCAATAACCAAACTCATAAGAAAATTAATCCTCAAAATTTTCTATAAAAATAAACCATTTCTCTTCGGGTTCACATGTCCTCGCCGCGACGAATCCACACCTCTCGCCGCGGCGTAAAATCCTCCGCTTCGTCATGACGACGGCCGTCGCTTCGTCGCGATGTGCGGACTTATCTCGCTTCGTCATGGCGCACCAATTAAATTATTTCCTTATCGTCGCGACGTGCGCGCTGGGTTGGTTTCGCCATGGCGTGTTCATCACACGTCGCGACGTGCGAACCCAGAAAATCGTCCGAAACCCAGAAATTTCTCAGATCTTCTGGTTTAAATCCGTCCAAAACACTCCAGATCACTCCCAATCAACTACATATACTACACTCAACTCATTTCTAACCTTAAATCCATCAAATAACCATTATTCATTAAAAACCCAAATCAAAATCAACATTTTTCTCAAAACCTAACTTTCGAAACTTTCAAATCCTCATAACGATTTCGTTACTCACTCAATGATCAAATTAAACGATTCAAATCATAAAGAAGAAGAAGCTTACTTGATTCTAGCTTTCAACCCTTTGAAAATCCTCCAAGAATCTCCAAATCCAAGCTACTTTCCACCCACGGCGAAACTCAATCATTTTGAAAGCAAAAACGATTTCGTCGATGCTTTAGACATATATATATATAATGACTTAGGGCTTGTTTGCTACAAGTCCCAATTCTGAACCACCTCAATCCAATTTCTGATTCTAATTTCTCCCGATTCGCAATAACAATTAATAATAACTCTTAAAATCACAACTCAATTTGTCTCATATCAATTGTCAATAAATCTCGGACCCGGAATTCAATTAATCAGTCACTATACCATTTTTTCGGTCCGGTCTCGATTCTCTAAAAATTCCAGAAAAAATTCCATAAATTCACAAAATTTGGAATTACATATTCCTACACTCCAATCTCATAATTCAATCCTCTAAATTCAATTTTCTCATTCCAATTCCCTATTCGAAACTCATTTATACACTTATCACACAATTTCCAATTTTTCCACAATTCAATCGGGAAATGTCATACATGTACGTATATTAATATACTTATGCCATCAATAATCATTTACCGATGACTATAGAAATTATGATGCATGTATCATGTAAAATTCACATTTGCCTGTACTCTAACCTGACCCGATCCGATTTTCAGATATACCCGTCACTTCGGTAACGGGATGTTACACTCTCGGCTCATGAAATGGTTTTCGTACCAACTTTAAGATCAGCTCAATTATCATAGGGTTTCAATGGTCTATTCCTACAGATTTGCAACATCTTACTCTATTCCTACAGATTTGCAACATCTTACTCCCAACTACCAACCAGACTTGGGAAAATAAGATATGTTCCATTGTCCCAACCTACAAATTCATCATCTCAAAATTCAAGGTATAGCAGAACCAATACATCCCAAGGTTTGTTTGGTACCATATAATATGACACAAGTCACTTATGCCTAGGCACTCCTTTCTTTTATGGTTTGTTACTCTAAATAACTTGAGTACATTGGATAAGGTGTAGTTCATTGTGTCCTCTGTGAAAGGGAGAAAGAATTAATAAATTACTTGTTCTTCCTATTTCCTTTCTCAAAACTTATATTAGAGAGGGTTCAACAACTTTTTCTGGTTTCTAATACTAGAATTGTCTTTATGGACATGTTATATTGGCTTCTAAAATTGAAAGATACTCTTGATCATAGGAAGCATTTTTACATCATCTCTTTCGCCTCCACAATTAAGGAGATCTTGTGAGAGAGAAACCTAAGATGCTTTTAGAATATCTCACGCTCTAGAGATGAAGTTTTTTCCTTATTAATTTCTAAAATTAAGGAGAAGCTCCTCTGTCTCAAAAGATGTGAGTTATTGCCCTAATCTAGCTATCTCATGGCAAATTGTTGAAGTTCTATACTAGAGCATGCAGTCACACGAAAGGGAAGATAGATTAACATACACAAAGGAAGATACCTATTGGGGATGTTGAGATAACCTGTATTGTTATGCAAAGATTGGCGTTGCACTTCCCCTCCATCCATCCTTCTGGAAGTCTGAATATATTTTTCAATATATATCTGATGCGTGTGTTGTTGAGTTGCCTGCTGAATCTTGCCTTTCACTCTTTGGCGACTCCCCTCTTCTGTGTCATTATATCCCTAATCTAGGCAACTTTAGTATATCTACTTTTACAGGAAGATTAAAGAAGAAGAGATGCATCAAGATTAAACTTTCTAACCTTTGATTAGATGGAAGCGAGCTGAGAAGCCTCTATATTGCCTCTATTCTCATAATCGTTATTTAGAAACACCAAAATCTTCTATGTGCACATGGGAGGGTTCTTTTACCTCTTTTACAATCAACTCTACCTTGGATAAGCAACGATGACGTTCTTGTTGTCTTTTGGTCCAGCGTACGCGTTTCCTCTTGCTACGTCGTCATTCCAGTTGTTTTGATTGTATTATATAATGTGTTGTTATTTTATTATTTAACAATTACAATGACTTGAGTGTCATTTGTTATAGGAGAGTAATAACAATCTTCTAATGTTGTACTTCAATTTTACTCTATTAATCCAAAATTTTAATTAAAAGCAATTATGTTCTCAAAAGTGATTAATATTTTAATGAGGAATTTAATTTTATAGTCTTATCAAACATAAGATTGCATTTAAAAGTATCATACTTATAAACGTGTAATTTAATATACTTCATAATTATATCAACCATATAAAATAAATTTATGCAAATTTTATGCAAATATAACCAAATTATAAGCATAAAATAATGAAGTCATGTTTGATTATAGTTATTGATCTTCTTATTCTAAAATAAGATTTCTAACTCTTTGGATAATTAAATTAGATTAAACATTAATTTGATTTGAAATTTTTAAAATTCAATAGAGAACTATTTCAAATTATCTTTACTCCTTTAATTTAAAATAATTTTCAATAAATTATATTTCTTGCTTATTATAATTTAAATAAAAGCATAAAAGATATAAACATTCCTGTAGCTTAAATTTTAAAAAAATCTCCTAATTTTAAAATTATCAAAAATTCCTTTACTTTTGGTTTTCCAAAAATTCCTTTATACCTCAGTTTAAAAATGATGAAAACACGTGGTGGAAACATCGAGGTGGATTTCTTGAATCAACAATATTAACGACATTTAAAAACTTTTTTCAAAATGTTATTCTACCTTAACCAAGAATTTCTTGAATCAATAATAATCAAGAATAACAGAACATTCTCTCTAATAACTTTAAGTTGATGAATTTTATATTGATTATTTAATTTCCTCTATATAGTTTATATTATATCCAAGAACTATCAATTGAGCTACCCTTAATAAGAATAGTTCATATGTAATATCAAAATATAACAATCCACATATGAGATCATTTTGATATCTCAAGTCAAATGATCACTTATAAATATCAAATCAAATGATCACTTATGCAATCATAACAACATAGATTTATAAGTAATGTTCCAGATGGAATTTTTAGATAAGGTCATTCAATGAACTTGTTCTCTAATAAGCACCCTATAGTTTATTTAAACATCTCCATACTTTAATCAATGAAGTTGATTTCTTCATTTATAAAAGAAATATAACATTTACTAGTCTTTTACTTTTCTTAATATCAAATCTCAATGTAACAATGATTAGGAATAATTTAGAAATAATACATAAATACAATATGAATATCATAATTATGATCTCAAAATAATTTTATTTATGAATTCTATGAAATTTATCATATCTATATCGTAATATGTATAAGATAAAAAAAAAACCCGCACCTGTCTTCGAGAAACTAGAGCACATCAAAACCCAGCATACCTAACCAACACTTGACTCAAATTTCCCTCCAGTCAGAGGTGATTCAGAAAAATTGCATAGGGTGATAACGAGAAGACCACTTGGAGCTCTATAGTGGGTGAATCTGAGAGTTTGCGCAAACTTAGGTTTATGGAATCTGAATTTGAGCAACCGATTCAAGTGCCTCTGGAGGTGCTACACCAAGGAGCTTATAAATGGAGAACCTCCCTTGTGGATTTTTCCCTAAAGAAACAACTGGCGTTCCCCATAGTCAGTCGATAGGCAAATAACGTATGGAGGAATAAGGGATTAGAGCACATCATAGTGAATGAGGGTGAACTATTTGTCTTCAAGTTTAATTCCGAGTAGAATGTGCAAAAAGGGCTAGAAGCCGATCCATGGTATGTGATGGGGCATCCAATACTCATAAAAAAGTGGGAGTTGGGGGTGAAGTTGGACAAAAACAAGATTAATTCTATACCGCTATGGGTCAATATACACAGGGTTCCTCTGGAATATTGGTCATCAGAAGCTATGAGTTACATAACAGGTAAAATAGGTAAGATGTTGGGACTTAATGAAAACACTACATTAATAAGGAGAATTGGGTTTGCACGAGTGTGTGTAAATGTTGACATTTCTAGAAAACTCCCTAAAAACTTGAGAATTATGAGACTTTCTGAGAATGGTGACTTAGTAGAAGATACCATAAGGATTTCTTCTATGTGGAGGCCAAAAACAAAAGAGGCGCAACAAGTTTGGAAAAGAAAGGATGGTCAAGAGGGATAGCAAGAGTTCAAGAATGGTCCAGATCATTTGTAGCCATATCCAATAAGAGAAATAGCCTCCAACGTGCATATAGAAAAGGAGGCTTGGAACCTAGTAGTAGGAGGGAAAAAAAGTGGCATATGCTAAGAAGGGCATATATAAAGGTGATAATGACAAAGAAGAAACGAGTTCTTAAGAATAAATGAATCAAATTAGTCAGAACTGGTGGGAAATAGTTGGGTAGCACCAGAGATACATGGAGATGCGATAAGGAATCAAGGTGACACATCTCTCAGGGGGACCAACGGGGAAGAAGTCACGGCTAAGGAGGTTGAGGCTAGGATAACTTTGGATACATATAAGGGGGAGGTGAATATAGCTGGGCTAGGGAATCAACTAAGCAAATAAGAGAGATTCCGAGTTGAAGAAGAACTCAAAGTGACTTTTGTCCAGGAAAGTGGGGAAGCATAAGGTTCTCAGCCTAAAATTGTACCAATCTCCCTAGGAATGAGTAGGAAGGCTAGAAGGAAATGGTTTGGTAAAAAGAAGAACTTATGAAACTAGTAGCTTGGAATGTTAGGGGGCTCAATAGCCTAAATAAGTAGCTTACAGTAAGGGAATTGATTAGGAATAGTAAAGCATATTTTGTTGATTTATTGGAAACCAAAATAAAGAGGGAACACTTGGAGAAGGGGTTATAGTTCTTGGATGAACATTAGAGGGTGATCTTCAATCATGATCAGCATGTGAATGGTCGAGTGATAATAAGTTACAATGCTCAGAAGTTGGAAGTCTTTACTTGGAACAACAAGTAAGTTAGACAATGGTTTTTAATGTGAAAGTTAGATAGGTGTATGGTGAATGGGAAGTGGATAGAGCAATCCCCCGTGAGTAATGCCACTTTTGAAGAACCGAATGTTTCAGACTATAGTCCAATAGTTGTGGAGTTAGCTACAGGCCGGTAAAGGCTAAACTATCCATTCTGAATATTCAATCACCAAATCGAACACAGAGAATTCAAGGGAATTCTAAACATGGGGATGAAGGTGGAGGTTAATGGATCGAAGGGTTACATTCCTAGCAGTAGGTTGAAAGGTTGAAGGAGAAATTGAAACAACTAAGTAGGGACTCTTTAAAACCAAAACTGATAGAGAAAGGCAAAGTGATGGACAAGTTGAAAGAGTGCCAAAAAAGAATTCTAACAAATCCAGAGGATACACATCTTAGGATGGAGGAAGCTCACCTAGTGTCTAGTTATAATGTTGGGCTCCGTTTTTGGAATCCAACTATCGCTTTGATACCATAAGATGTTGAGCTCGGGTCTCGATTTGTGACAGTCAGGTAAGGATGGTACGAAAGGAAAGTGGAAAGCCTCAAATTTATAAGAAATTTAGCATGGCAGGGGCAGGTTCATCACAACGAAGTCCCCGAATTAAATTCAAACATCCTCGAGACAAATACGGCATGGCAAACTTTGGCTTCGCCACGATGAAGATAAGAAATGTGACACAAAAATTGCCCTTCTAGAAAGGTTCGTCGTAGCGAACTCTATGCCTCACCGCAATAAAACCTTCAAACAAAACCCATATTCCAATAATCCATCAACACAAAATTTACATATACAATTCCAACCACAACTAACCATATCCTATTCCATTTTTAACAGCATATAATCCTACTTCCAACACAATTTCAACAACTCAACCAAAGGATATAAGTGACCATACACAAAGATCTTTTCCAAATCCAAATTTCATTTTTAAATCAAAAGAGTTAAACAACTTTTGTTACATATCAAAAGCCATACCATTGGTTTGATACAAATTCCAAAAATATAATGAATGCTCATGTTGATATGCTTATAAAGCAATTCCAAAAGTTATAGTTACTAACTTATTTACAAAAGTCTCTAACTATCTTGAAGTTTCCGATGCCTTGCAAGGATTAACAATCGTCTTGTTTTGCACCTAAGGAGTGGAAAAATATGGTTTGAGCTACATAACTCAGTGGCTAATATATTTATAGCCATCAGTAATGAGCCATATAATCAAACATATATACATATATATGTAGCAATTTAAGCATTCTCAATTCTAGTTCCAAAACTTAAAGTTAAGCATTTTATCACATAGAACATATCATATATCCAACCATCAATGCACAACACTTAATTATGCATCATACTTGACAAATCGAAGATGCAATGCACAAATAAATGGCTCGAGGGTTCCATAAAACAAAATAGAAAAATCGAAGTTTACACCATGAATAAAATGAGTATATTTTTCGGAGTTCATATGTCACAAGCGAGCAGCCGAGAGAAGGCTCTTATCAACGTGCACGTGACGAATGAAATGGTTCCACTCTTGCCCAAATAAAAGCATATATTCATGCTCAATTTATTTTATCATATGCTCATCCTTTTATACTTTTTTTCTTTTCGTTTACACAAAATGTTATAACCTCTTTCAAGTTATAACGTAATCACAAATCATCATGCATTATCAAATCTTCACAACAATTTAAAAATTAAGAAATTTGCATATACACACACATAGGAAAGAATTTTTCCAATTACACAATAATTATAAATACATTACCCACCTCGATTGGCTTGCAAAATCCAAGTCAAGCTTGCCTTTCCTCTTGCTCTTCGATTGAGTTTCCTAGGTTTCCTAAAACAAATCAAGTTCTCATTCAAACAATATTGCATAAAATTCATAAAACTTCAATAATCATAAAATGAGAAATTAAGCTCTAACTTAACCTTCTCATAGTTCATCTAGGTTAGTAAGACCAAAAACCTAGTTTAGAAACTCTAAAAATTCAAGATGAGTTCCTTAAATCATCTTCTTCCTTCCTTCATTCTCAACACAAAATCTCATTTTCTTACTAAATCCTTCTCTAACAAAGCAAGAAGAAATGAAGTTTACCTTGAACAAATCTTCTTCCTTCTTTTTCTTCCCACAATTTTTTCTTCTTTTCATAGCTTATCTCATGACTCTCTTCTCCTTCTTTTCTCTTCTTTCACGTTTTTCTCTTCTCTTCTTTCCTTCTCATGGTTTCTTCTTCTCTTCTTTCTTATTCAAGACAAATCTTTACCTTGGTCTTCCAAAATTGCCCTTCTCTTTGTTTATCCTTCCAATTTTACCCTCCTTCATTTATTTCATCTACTGACTCCTTAATCCATTTAATAACCCTACTATACTCTAATTAAATTCCAACATTCTCCATTTAATAACTCTAATTTCTATTCATGCTTGCTAATTTAATGGACTAAATTCTAAGAAAAATAAATAAAAAATTAAAGAAAAGTTTGGGTTCCAACATATAATCAAGTTGTGATCAATATTAATATGCTGCAAAGACAAAATTCAAGAATTTTATGGTTAAAGGAGGGGGAACGTTGTACAAATTAGTATATGAGTGCCATTTCAACACAAAGAAACAAGAATACCATCAAGGAGCTAGTGGACCATATTGGTAGGAAGTATGAGGATCAAGAGAGCAAAAAACATTTTATCTTTGACTACTTTAGTAAAGAATATGGATTTGATACACATGTAAAGCAGATACCAGGAGAGTTAGTTGCGAACCTGAAGAAGGTTAATGAAAAGAACAAGAGGCTACTTGTAGGGAAGTCATAAGGCACAAAATTCAGAAGGTAGTTGTTACAATAAACCCTGATAAATGCCCAGGACCAGATGGGTACAACGACATATTTTTTTCAAAAAAACTAGGACATAGTAGTGGAAGAAGTTGTTCGAGCAATGCTAGAGTTTAAAAAAAACCTTCCTAAAGGAGTGGAATAAGACATATGTATGCCTCGTCCCTAAACAAAGGAATGCAACAAAGCTATATCAGTATAAACCTATTTCCTGCTATAATTTTCTATGCAAAATTATTACAAAAGTTATATCAAAAAAATTGAGAACTAGCTTGGAGAAAATGATCAGTCTTGAGTAGAATGCCTTCTTAAAGGGGAGATCGGTGAGTACTAATATACTCCTATGGCAGGAATTGATGGAGGGTTATCATTCCAAGAAGAAGACAAGAAATTGTACCATCAAGATGGATATAGCCAAGGCTTATGATTCAATTAACTAGGAATTCCTATTCAATATCATGAAAGTTGCAAACTTCCCTGAATTGCTTAAAGAGCGGGTGTAGATATGTATCTCTACTGCCACTATGAGCATTTTGGTGAATGAGGAACCCACCGAACTGGTAAAAGCTAAGAGAGGACTCAGGCAAGGAGATCCTTTATCCCCTGACCTATGTGTCATCTATATGAATGCCTTGACCACTCACCTTGAAATGATGATCTTAGCACATACAGAATTCCAACACCGCTACAGATGCAAAGGTATGAAACTAACTCACCTCGCTTTTGTAGATGACTTGCTACTGTTTAGTAGGGCTGAGCGAAACTTCATCAATTTATTATTGAAATATATGGAGGAGTTTCAAGACATGTTAGGGTTGTGGAGTAACTTAATGAAGAGCAGCTACTATCTTTCTAGTAACTTCAACACGGTGGAAATGCATAAAGCAAGAGAAATATGGTTAAGACAAGGAACATTACTTTTCAAGTATCTAGGAGTCTCAATATCACAAAGAAGATTAAGTGCAGTTGATTGCAAACCATTATTCGAGTGCATACGTGGAAAAATCAACCAATGGAGCACAAGATTCCTCAATTATGGAGGTAGGCTCCAACTCATATAGTCAATCCTCTGTAATATTACCAACTACTGGTTAAGTCATATTTTAATACCCAAGAGCATACTTAAAAAGATAGATAGAAAACTTCGGGAGTTCCTTTAGAATGGATCAAACCCAAGATAAAACAAAGACAACATAAGTTAGAGTAAAACATGCAGACCGAAGGAGCAGGGGGCTTAGGATTATATTCTGCAAGGGTGATTAGTAAAGCTTAGTAAAGGACCTATGGTGGTTGTGTAACAAAAAGGAGGACCTTTGTGTGAAATGGATATATAACTTATTCATTAAAAATGATAGCCTATGGACTCTGAAGTATAAGGAGGGCATGTCCGGAACTCTAAAGAACATTTTGGGTATAAGGGAATGGATGGAGAGCCTGATGTTCCACAAATTTGGAGATGGTAATAGTGCCCATTTTTTATCTGACAATTGGCACTGTAAAGAACCTTTATACAAAGTGATGGAAATCTAATACCTAAAAAATGTGGTCCCCTCAGTTACCCAAATAAGCAGGTTGATTAACAGCAATCAATGGAACTGGCCATATCAAAATTTAGGGGAGCAGAGATTATATTGACTCAGGCATTAAAATGTAATCAGATGGAATAGGATGAAGTTTTGTGGATAAATGTCAAATTCGAAAAGTTCAATACCAAAGCTTATAAACTCCTTTTGCAGAAAGAAATACAATCAAGAGTACAATGGATGAAGTTAATGTGGGATATGGACATAAGACCAGCATACTCCTTTATAATATGGATAAGAATAAATGGTGGATTACTTACGAAGGATAAAATCAAGTTTCCTATTAACTCATTGATGTGTGAGCTTTGTAATGTAGATTTGGAAAATCTGGAACATATTTTGATTAATTGCAGGTATACAAAAAATATATGGAGTTAGTTGCATGCATTGTTGAATATTAATCAACCAATAGATACATTGGAGGAAACGATTAATTGGTTGGTGAAAATTAAGATGGAAAGTCATGCGATTTGCAAAGCACTCAAGATTAGTTGGGCCTCTATGACTTACCATATATGGAAAGAACGTAATTGCAAAGTTTTTAGACAATAAAACAAAAGTAAAGAGTTGTTGTTCAAGCGATTACCCTACATAGTCGTCTAATCTTGTTAGCTAGCAATATAACTAATAACCTTACAATAATTATGAAGTAGAGATGGGCACTAGACTACATCTTATATAATGAGATTGGAAATCAATAACATTTCTTTTGTAACTAGTCTTTTGTATTATACTAGCACTTTTGGGGTGCTATAGTTTGTATATAATATCTTTTTAATGATAACCTTTACTTTTCGAAAAAAATTATATTCTTAAAACTACAATCGATTGGTTAGTTATAAAGCATAAACCAACACAATTATTTAGTAATAACCTCATAAACTAGCCCCATCACTTAAAACTTATGCAATTAAGAGATGTTCTGCACATTACTAAACAATAATGGGGCAATGTGAAGGTATATTATAATTGAATAGTTATCTCAACAATGAAATCTGCCTATGTAATGATGAACCAAATAATTAGAGACAAAATGGACTATTTCAATCTTAATATTTAAACAAAAAGTTAGCTTAGATTTAATATTTAGTAGTATTTGAAAATTTTATTTTTTAAAAAAGATAAAGAAATTTGTATTATCTCAAGTTAAGCTTGACAAAAGAATACATCATGTTAGCATACATCAAAATTTGCAGCTAGGTTTTGTCAAATTTGGATATATAAATATCTTTATTATTTTATATGAGTACTATATTATCAGATAGGCATCCGGACTGCAATATGGGTTCATTAATCTTGCCCATGTTTCCTAATAGTTATAAGTTATTGCAACCCCTAAATCACAAATTCACTCTCATCTTTGACTATTACCCATATTTGTCTTCATATCTTTATCTCTATCTGTGTCTCTGTTTGATGCCATTTCAACTTACATGCTCTTTTTCATTTTTTCCTTATGGAGGGTTATTTACAAGTAAGCATGTACATATGGCATTTCCATTATCATTCTTACATTATTTATGCATGTGGTCTCAATTTTCATTATCGATTTTCATTCTTCTTCTTTTTTTTTACTATAGTTTCTTATTTTATTGTGTTTATCTAGGTTTGGAAACTAGCCTCAAACCCATCCCTAAGCCTGACTGGGCTCTAACCTGGGTTTAAAGCTTCAGGGCCAAGTTTTAGCCTGATTAGGTTTAATTAAATATATATTTTTATTTTAAAAAATTGAAAACAACATCATTTTTTATTATCTAAAAATTATAGGTTTTGGGTCAATATAGGAGGGGAGATTTTTTTCCAAGTATATGTTTATCCTCATCATGACCCACATATTATTGACCCCCAACATATCAATTCACTGAATTTACCAAAAATGAAACAATAAAGGATGAGTATAGGCATGCGGGAGCCTTGATGTTAAAGAGGAGTACATATATGTTCGTGATAAGTTAGGATAACTATTTCATATGATGATTTAGTTGTTTGTGATATAAAAAAATTAATTCTGAGTTATAGGAAATTAGATGAGTATGAAATCAAATTCTACTTTTGAATATAATGATAAAAACATTTATGTTATAGACCTATGTAAGAACCAAAAGGAAATAGTTAGAATTCCTCCTATGTTTCGTCTTCCATCAGCATCCGTTACAAGCTCTTAGGTTGTTCTTTTTATATTTCCTTTATGGAATATGTATTTTTTAGACTTTAACCACTTAGACTTATTAGCTTTACCATGTTTTGAATATATAATATAGGGGTCAAGCCTATAGAGTGTTTTAAATAGAAAGTTTCTACATGAAACCCTAGGATAATATGGTTCTCATAATCTTGGAAATATTTGATTTAGTTAGTGACTATATATTATAAATAGTTAACTTAGTTTCCTAATATAATTTCAAGAAGAAAGTACTAAATAATTGCTTAAGCCAAACTAGATTTTAAATTGAGTTTTGTGAGTCTACTACATATAACTTATATCCCAACTTGAACTTGATCATAAATTTGATATTATATATTACATTTAGCCTAAAATACAAAATAGCAACTTTAAAATGGGCTAAAATCATTTCTTTATCTTTTAGCTTCAGAAGTGTCTCATAGCTTTTCAATGTTTTAGCTATTTTTTTAAGCTCTCATTTTCCAAGTAATATCCATTAAGCAACATTCACCATTATCATGTAGTATGGCCTTTATGAATCCTTTATCAATGATCCATAATAAACAAATTCATATAAGTTGTATAATGGATGTTCATGTCATGCTGCAATTTTTTAAAATATAATTTTTAACAATGTATATTATCTTTGTTTTAGATTTATGTTTTGTATCTTACTATAATTTTCATATCCTTATGTTGCTTAGGTAGTTATCATTTTATGGTTGTAACATCTTAGTATTTAAACATGAGATTATTTTATGATGGACACTTTATACGAATCCTATGATGAGTTATAAGGGATCAGAGGGTTATGGTAGACACTTTATGTCAGATCCTAATATGAGTTATAAGGGAAGGTCATTAAGTTTTTTAAAATAAAGTTGATGTTAATTTTATAAGTTATCGACCAATTTATGAAATGGGGAAGGATCTTGCGTACTAATAGGTTAACAAAGCTTATTATAAAGTTCTTTAGATCTAATGAGTCTTTAAGATGCACTAAATTAAATTTTAGTTGCATTAAGTTAACTTAATTGTTAAAAGTATATGGGATAATTGATGTCTATGTCACACATAAGCTATAGACTTCGATTTTTGTTCCAAAAGTTTTGGCTATTATTGAAGATGATGTTAAGCCTGATAGTAATGTTATGCTTGATGAAGAAAATGCACAAAGTATTTTTTAAGATGCATATTTTGAAGATAATGATAATCATGAATAAGAAAGTTGTGTTAAAGATGATGATAACAATGACAAAAATTCAATTGACGCTATTAGTTCATATGATGAAGATCATATTGAAGTTGTAGGAAGGAAAGAGACATTTAATATGTTACTTCTAAATGATCACAACAGATGCTTCCTTAATAGTCAAGAGTACCCTAGTGATCGTAATCATTACAATGGATATTGTGTATGGAATTTGTTAATGCCAAAGAATTAAAAAGACCTTATTGATTAATTCATAGTAAAAAATTTAATGTCAAATGAAAATAAAGTGAGCCTAAGTGAATTAGAGTATGATGCACTAAAGGATGTAAGTGAGAGTTATATACATCATATGTCAATAATGATAGGTGTTTCAAAATTAAAAGGGATCTAAACATACATATTTTACAATTAATAAGCCCAAAATGGTATTGGTCAAGTTCTTAGGTAAACAGTTAAGAGAAAGAATTCTTGAAAAGCCTACCTTAGCTATGACTAAAATGATTGAAGAATGTAAGGAAAAGTTGAATATGTTCACATATTCAAGTATGTATAGGGCTACTAAGAAGAAGTTAAGGAAAGAGAGCACATTATATAATGCCAGTAAATATTCTAAGCTTCAAATTATATCCATGAGATGAAAGTTACAAATATTGGCTCTATCATAGAACAACGACTTTTAAGGAATCAAAAACCTCACTAACATAATTTAAAAAGTTATATATTTGTTTTACATTTATAAAAACATGATAAAGACACTTAAGGCCAATAATTGAGATGGATTGTTTTTTTAAGATAGAATTTGACAATTAATTAGTGAAGTTAGAAGGGATGGAGATGGAGAAATGTATCCATAATATGTGGCTATGGTAGAAATGAAAAATATTGAATCGTGAAGTTGTTTCATGAAACTCTTATCAATTAACTTAAAATTAGAATATGGAAATAAAGTCACAAAGATAAATGATATCCAAAAGATAATGCAAATTTTATTATTTTCATTTTGATATAATATTACCTTATGTTAAATAAATCTAGATTTCTGTTGACTGGCTTATGTATTTAGGGATTTATAAGAACTGTTAAGGTCACACTACAAAATGCATATCCTAGAATACGTGATAGATATATTTATCATAATTGGTATGGACATTAAATTGAATAAAAATTTAAAAATATAATTAAGGGCACGTTTATAGCCAATATACGTTGAAGAAGGGCAAAATTAAACTTGGGTGTGCTTTTGCTTTGCTTAAATATCCAAAGGAGACTTGGACTAGGTTATCCTAGTCATTTGGACTAGGTCATACTAGTCATTTGAGTCAAAGTGTCTAATGCTTATATTAATATAAGTGAAACTTTCAACGAATTAATCGTACCAACTAAGGACAAAGATTAGTATGATGGGAACTATAGGGACCATAATTATAAAGAGACGTGTAAAAAAAGGGTCTACATACGTGGATGGAATTCAAATATTGTGCCTGTAGTTGTTAATGCAACAGAAGATGGTGTGGAATGGAAATGAAGCCTATGAAGTTAGTAAAAGGGATGACAAGCATGTCAACAAATTAAAAAGAGACCATTATTGTAGCCATAGAGCATGAGACCTATATATTTATCCATGAAAACATGTTACTAGTGTTATTGATCATTCTAAACAAAAGTGTTGGACATTTGTCAATGATTTCTAGAAGAAAAAAAAAATAAGTGTGTATGATTTCAAGGAGATACATCTACTAGCCAAGAGAGTGATATTAGAAAGGTCAAAAAACGTAAAAAGAGACAAAATAAACCAAAAAGAGTATTAAGAAAAAATAAGATGTAATAAAAGGGTTACGTTTAGAAATATTGGAAATGTGGAGCTTTATAACATAATACTAAAAGGTGCAAAGTAACAAAGTCTAACAAATAATCCGTCAATGTAAATAACTTATAGTTTAGATATAATTTTAATTTAGATGCTAGTAAAGGTGTCTAGGAGCAACAGTAGGAATGCATACAATTCCAATTTTAATTTGATATGGTGTTAATAATGTAACATCCCGGTACCAGCGGGAAGGGTAAAATAGGAAAAATGGGTGTTTAGTGAGAGCTTAGTAATGCAATTGCATGTTCATGCATTTTGTGACATACTTGAATTGTGAAAACTGAATTTATTGCACATGAAATTTTTGTACATGCATTCATTGACATTCCCGGTATATTTGGTTCTACTTGTGAATGAGTTGAGAATTGTGGGTTATTGATTTTGAAAATTTATTTGGAGAGTGACATTATTGATTTTATAATTTTGGAGAATTTTAGGAATTTTTCTGAATTTTTCGGGGGTAAATCCCAAACCAGGAAAAATGTCGAGGGGCAGACTAACTGATAATCGGTATTAGAATTTAGTGCCTATGGAATTGAATTTTGGCCATATGGTTATAGGAATAATTGACAAGTGTTATTTATGGAAAATTGGGCTTGAAATTGATTAATTAAGAAGGAATTGCTTGAAGCTTGACATGTGTCATGACACATGGAAACTTAATAGCCATGTATTTAATTAACTTACATTTAATTGAGCTCCTTTTTGTTGTATCTCACGACACTCACCTTCATACAACTTTTTGGAGCTTTTGTTTGGGTCTTCTCCTTCTCTCCTTCGTGGCTATCTTCTTCATGGGTGGTGACTTCCTCCAACCCTAGCCTAGCTTACATCTTTGGCTTGCTTCCTTACCAATTTGCTCTCTCTCTTTTGGTTACCATAAAAACCTATTTCTAGCGCTTTGAAGATGATGATCGTTGGTGATGGTTGAAGCTAGGGTTTGGTAGTGTTCTTGAAGAGTTCAATGATGAGGTGGCTTAACCAAGTAAGTTTCCTTTCAAATGTTATGGGTATGGCTAAATAAAGCTAAATTGATGATGAACTTGAGTATCTTGATGATTTGAGTTTTGTAAGGGTTATGTATGTATCTTGGATGATGCAAAGTTATGTTCATATATGGTTGTTGTATGTATAGGATAAGTGAGAAAGCATCTATAGAGGTTTAGAGATGGATTGATGTTCAAAAGAGTTGATGGTTGAATGTAGAAAGTGGTTATAATGGATATACATTTGTGTATGCCCTGTTTTGGGATTATGATAAATTGTAGCTTTTGCTTTATTTGTGAGTGATTTCTTGAATTGAATTAGGTAGGGATTGATGAGGAATTGTCCTGGAAAAGATGATCTAGGCATGAGATGGAATAGAAGAGTTAAATGTTGCTTAAATGATTGAAGAAGAAAAATCTGGAAAATTTCAATAGCTTGATCTTTGAGTGTGCTTCAATTGCATAGTCATAATTTCTTCTATAATTGTCCAAATGAGTTGAGGCTTAGTTTAAGTGAAACTAGAGGAAATTGACTACAATTCTTATGAAGATGTTGATTGTGAATTTTGTCTTGAAGAATCTCAAATGTGAGTGTTGAAATTGTTGTGAATAAAGGTATAGGATTGTGTTTCATTTAGAGTGTTTGATTAACTAGGGGATATGGCTTGTGTATGAATGGTTTCCATCACTTGGAATGAATGATCTTAAGCTTGGAGTAATACTATGTTGAACTAAGGTAGGTTATGGAAAAAGAGTGGAAAATTGGGAAGGATAAGGTGAAGTTAAGATTGATGGATGAAAGGAGTGAAGGAAGTGTAACTAGTGTTTAATGATTTTGGAGTGCTAATTGCTTAAGAATAGGTGATTTGGGGATGTTTAAGAGTGTATGAAAGGTTAGAATGGGTTTAGGACCCTTTGGAGGGGTCTTGGAGGGTGAAAAATTGGTGGTACCCGTAGGTTACACGATCTGACCGTGTGAATTTCACACAGATCATGTGATTTGGGATGGAATGTTACACGGCCTGACTGTGTGTTTTGGACCTCTTAACGACAGAATTAGAATTTTTAACCTTCATAAAATTTGTATCCCTATATGTATTCTTTCCAACCGTACAAGAAAGAAGTCTTTCCGACATCTAGAACGAAAGTTATGGCATTTGCGTCAAAGTATGTTCGATTGGAGGACAGTTATGAACATGGTTGCTTCTTTTGACTGTAACTCCTTCTCTAGAGCTCCAAATGACTTGATTCTTGTGGCAATGGGTTCCTAACACATTTTACAATATCTCCATCAAAATTTGTATTAATTGGAGTTAAATTTAAAGAGATTGATCAAATGAAAGTGTGAGAGTCTATTGGAACATTGTCAACGGGAGTAGTTTTACTGAATAGAGTTCAATGTTTTGCTTATATCTAGAGCTATAGGATTCCAAATGAGATGATTATTTCTTTGTAGTAAATTTAAGATATAGGGCTACAAATCATATGAAGAAGATAAATTTTTCTTCAATTCCTAAGATGTTCAAATTCGAGATAGAATTGGGTTTAGTACACTTAGAACAATCCTCCAATGTTTGAGGTATATCTCCCAATCTACTAAACCAAATTGAGTGATCTTGGTGTCAATGGATTCATAAGACATAGGGGAACACATGTCTAGAAGAGGGTATGACCAAATTTCATTAGTTTCACTTTCTTATTGAACGTGAATAGCGGACCCGAAAGTTCATTTTGGAAAAATACCCGGGATTGTCATGAACATGCATTGTACATATAATTGCATGAATAAATGCTTATAGTGGTGCAACATTATTAATGTGTGTGCAACGTATTGCATAAATGGGTTGTGCAGGTCACAAGTCTGCAGACAGACGTTTCCAGAAATTGGAAGCAACTGCTAATTTGGAGCGTACTGTGAGTAGACCTAGATGGTCTTACTTTATTGTTTGTTAATTGAATTCTTGTATTATTTAACTATTGGATGATTGTGTAAATGTGATTGAATATGTGGAGTTTCGGACAGGAGGTCCGATGATTGTGATGATTGACTTGGATATTGAAGTGCTATTTGTTTGTGAATTGGAAGAACTAAATGTATTGAGTGATTGCTATGTGTTTCCTGAATGTGTAAATTGCATGCAAGTGAAAGTGTGATTTCTCAACTATCATTGCATACGGACTACGGTCCGTGATAAGTTTAAAATGATTGAATAAAAGCATGCAATTATGAGTGATGCATTTCAATGCATATGAATGACGATTGAATCCTCAACACTAAGGTTAAATGCCGGACTAAGGTCCGATAATATGGGAATGAATGGGTTTACAAAATTGTGAGTGATGCATTTCATTTCATAAATGCATGTCATATAATGGCTGTTGTGACTAGAGTAGCCACCGATCAGAGCTACAAGCTCAACGATTAATGAGCCCTACATGGGATAGTTATCAATGAGCCCTACATGGGACAACTATCAATGAGCCCTATACGGGACAGTTCAGGCACTCGGTCACAACAGAGTAACAATTGGAAAGTGAGTCTCATATACACTGAGTATGCATGATATAAATGATTAAATGATATTGAATGCAAAATAACTAAACAAGTTTATGTGATTCAATATAGTTGTTAATGAAATGATATGAATATGGGAAACAATGTGATATAGGAAATAAAGTGAGATTGGTTCAGTGATTGAATGTGAAATAATATGATCATGTGCGATCAGTATGAGATATATGTCTTATGTGATATGTGATGAGTGAGCCATCGATGATGGTCACTCACTGAGTTCGCAAAACTCACCTAAAATTTGCAATTATTTTTCAGAATCGGAAGAATACCCCGTTAAGCCAACGAGAGTATAATTGTAGGATTCAAGTGAAGGATAGAAGTCGGGATCAGTTCACGTCTGCATTGCATATCTTTATTTATGTAATAAAGTGTATTTTTGTATTTGAGAAATGGGCCCAAGTGGCTATTGGAAATTGTGCATAATGAAATTGTATATGATTAAATGAGGACCCAAATTATGCATTGAATTCTGCATATATTGTTTTAAAAAAATGTATCGATTACTGAATGAGTGTTTTAGCACGCCACCCTCGCGGGGCACGGACTCGGATATCATCGTTGATATCGGGTTCAGGTCGCGTGGGAGTGGGGTGTTACAAATAAGATGCAAAAAAATTTAAGCTTCAACTTCAATAGCTTATACTAGAGAGTAACATCAATTAAGGGGCCAATAACTGAACAAGTAGCTGTATGACCAACAATAATAAAGATAGTCATATGTAAGAATATATTGCTTTCTTTCACAAAAAAGTGATTATATGAAATATATTGCTTAAATTGACAGTAAATAAATCATGGTCAGTAAACCAGCACTCATATCAAACTATTAGCTAATAAGGAATGTGGTCGGGTTGACCGTGCTGGGCCCGGACCCAGTCAAGACGACCCATGGGCCGATCGGTCCATTCATCAAAGATCAGTCTCCTACCCAATGGCTATGTCGAGCCCAAGCCCAATCCACGTTCTCCTCAGCCCGTCTCCATGTGAGAGACCTCCATGCACACGACGTGAAGACCTAAACCTAGCTATTGCTCCATATATAAGGTATTTTTTTCCATAATTGAGGTACGAGATCATAACCTAATTTGTTTTTCTCTACATCGATTCCCACCTTCACCAGAAAACTTACTTGAGCGTCGGAGGGACTAATCGAGACATCACCCCCGACGAGCCTTCCTTGTTTTGCAGGTACATTTACGTCGAAGAACAACGCAGAAGGTTGCCAACTCATGGATCCAAACGGCAACGCACCGTTCAGCCTGAATCCGGCAGAACCAATTGGCGCCCACCGTGGGGCCCGACTTCCTGGAACCACGTCCAGAACCACACAAATCAGCCAGGCGGCGGCGACGAATTCTGATGTAGTCGCTGTCGCGCCTAGCGATCGATGTCTAGGTTCAGGTTTGCACTGCAATTATGCCGCCTGCACCGCATGCCTCTCGCACGGAATCCTCTGATCCTAACGATCAACAGCAACCTCACACCTTGGAACAGGAAGAGCAGAGCGTGGCTGTGGAGGATAACGTCGCACCCAGTACACACCCGAATCTTCAACACCGATCAGGTACAGAACCTATTCCGGCTGTGCACTCCGTCCTGACCAGAAAACAGATCGAGGAAGCAGCCGATCTGTTGATTCGCCAGATCCTGCAGTCCCAGCCGGCGCAACAACAGACGTCTGCGCGACAGGCTGCGCGACAAACCAGCATGATGACCGATCGCCACCAAACACAAAACCTAGAAAAAATCGTGGACGATCGGATTAATGCGGCTATGAGCTTCCGTCCAGACCGCCCGACGGCGCAGTACAGCTCTCCCTTTACTCCGGAGATCTTGGATACTTGCAGCACTTCCAGTCCATGATGAACCTACATTGTGTCCCGGACGCTATCCAGTGTAAGGCTTTCTGCACGGCTTTCCAAGAGGGAGCTCGGCGATGGTTCAACAGCTTGCCCTCGGGCTGTATCACTTGTTTTGAAGATTTCAAGAAGTTATTCCTGAATCAGTTCGCTACGAGTAAGCGACCGCAGAAGACAGCTTTGGAGGTGATGCAACTCACCCAAGGGAGGAATGAGAGTTTGCGGGAGTTCATCACCCGGTTTAACAATGAAGCGGTCGAGGTTCTCGACTCACTTGCTCGTCCACGCTTGGCCGCGCCATGAATAATACGAGGGACGAGGAGTTCAAGAAATCATTAGCCCTCGATCAGCCTCGATCCGTCCAGGAAATAAGAAACAGGGCGGACAGGTACATTCAGCTTGAAGAAGTGCTGAAAAATACGAGACGTCGGACGGATGATCGCCGCCAAATGATAGGCGGGCATTCGACAAGCGGCAAAAAACCATCGGCCGAGAAGGCCGGTGATCGACGAGGATATCGGCAGGAGTTCACTCCACTAAACAAGACATATGCAGAAGTACTGGCGGCTGTGAGAGCGGATGGGAAAACTATCCGAGAGCCGGAAAAAATGAAGACCCCTTATAAGGACAGGAACCCCAACTTGTATTGCCGTTTCCACAGAGAGGTCGGTCACGACACGAAAAATTGATGGCGATTGAAAAAAGAGATCGAACTCCTCATTCAAAAGGGAAGGTTAGGCCGGTTCGTGAAACACGAACAAAATGCCGATCGCAGAGCGGTCGGACAGACAATAGAGCGATCATACGAATCGAAATGAGCGAAATGAAGGGCGACGAACACGAATACTGAGATGACCGACGAGAAGAGAGAGAGGCGATCAAGGAAAGGAACGACGAAATGTTTGGCGTGAAGAAGACCGACCGGTGGGGTCATCAATACAATATTCGCGGAAATGCAATGGGATCCACCACTAAAGGAAGAAAAGATATGCCAAAGCAGTCGACAAAGACTCACACACCAAAAAGCCAAGGAGAGCGGCGGGTGATATCATTTGATGAGTCCGACCTCGATGGAGTAAGTTGCCCTCATGACGATGCCCTCGTGGTAAACCGAACATGGACGGATCTGAGGTGAACGGGTAATGATCGACACGGCACTCGGTCGATTCTTTGTCTATGAGGCCTTCAAGCAAATGAAGGTACCCGAGGAATGACTATTACCTCTGACGGCCCCATTAAAGGAGTATGGCAAGGCGTCGGCCACCCATTCGCCCAGGGTGTATTTGAAGGTGAAGTTTGGGCGAAACCATATCGGATAGAAAGGGACGTTGAGTTCTCGGTCGTCAAGTTCAAGGGCATATAATGCAATAATCGGCGAGCTACTCAAAATGCCCTTAGATCGGTCGTCTCCACTTACTACCAAGTTATGAAGTTCCCGACACCCACAGGGGTAGGTAGGCAATCGTCGAGGATCAACAGAGAATCGCCGAGGAATGTTATTTAGCGGAGACTAAAACATTAGGCAGGCGGTAGTCTCGACGAGTTCTCTTGATGTAAGAACCGACGAAGAGGCGGAGAGATTGAACCCGATGGAAGAAACGCAGCGGGTCGTCTTGGATGAAGCCGATCCTTCTAAGTTCACAAACCTAGGTTCCATTGCGAGAGGGACTGGTTAAAGAATCCAGATGTTTGGTGGAAAACAAGTCGCCATTGGGTACCGAGCGACATGCCCGAATTTCTCGATCAATCGCATCGCACTCCTCGGTATTCGCATGACCGCAGCCGATTAGACAAAAGAAGCGATGGCACGATGAGGAAGCGACAGGAAGTGATCGAGAAGGAAGTAGCGAAGTTGCTGGAGGCCGGTTTCATTCGAGAGGTCAAATATCCAGAATGGCTTGCCAATGTCGTTTTGGTGAAAAAGAAGAACGGGAAGTGGAGAATGTGCATAGATTTCACCAACTTGAACAAAGCGTGTCCAAAAGACAGCTTCCCCTTGCCTAAGATCGACCAACTAGTAGACTCCACCTCGGGCCATGAGCTACTCAGCTTCCTAGATGCTTTCTCGGGCTATCATCAGATCCAAATGAGCCTGGAGGATGAAGAAAAAATCGCCTTCATAACCGACCGAGGCACATATTGCTATCAAGTAATGCCTTTCGGTTTGAAAAATGCCGGGGCGACCTATCAACGGCTCGTCACAGAAGTCTTCACAAAACAGATTGGCCGAACTGTGGAAGTTTATGTAGACGATATGGTGGTCAAAAGTAAGACGTCCGCGGAGCATGTACAAGATCTCCAAGAAGTCTTCCAGACCTTGAATAAATTCCAGATGAAGCTAAACCCGGAAAAATGCATGTTTGGGGTGGCATCCGGGAAATTCCTGGGGTTTATGATCACTCAGCGGGGAATCGAAGCTAATCCAGAGAAGATTGAGGCCATCATACAGATGCCTTCGCCACAATGCCTAAAAGATGTCCAGATATTGACCGGTCGGATAATTTATTTGGAAAGGTGTTCATCTCCGATCGGGAGATAAGTGCCTCCGTTTTCAAAGTCCGAGGAAGGCGAACGTGACCCGGTTCAATGGTCGGATGAGTCGAAAAGCTCTCCAACACTTAAAGCAATACTTGTCCGGCCGCCTATTCTGCAAAGCCGGTAGAATGGAAGAATCGATCTTATACTTGGCGATTCTGAGATGGGTCGATCAGTATGATACTTATCCGATCGGAAGGAAGCGGCGGCATCCGTCTACTATGTCGATAGAAGTGTTGACCGGCGTAAACGCGATATCGCCCGTAGAAGCTTCGCCCTCTCCTTGATAATGGCAGCCGTAAAGTCGAGGCCTTATTTCCAAAGTCATACTATTGAGGTATGGACCGACCAACCGCTCGAGCAGTGCCTTCAAAACTCAAACTTGGTCGGTGATAAAGTGGCGGTAGAGTGGGAGAGTTCGATATACAATACAAGCCCCGCACGACCATTAAAGCGCAGTGTTGGTGGACTTCATCGCAGAGATGAGCCAACCGAGCTCGAAGACGAGCGATTCCCTTTGGAGCTTGTTTGTTGATGGATCATCAATGTCGAGGGATGCGGAGGCGGGAGTAGTCACCGCATTTGGAAGACAAGGTGGAGTACGCCCTTCGCTAGAATTCAAAGCCTCAATAACGAGGCGTAATATGAGGCTCGATAGCCGCCCAACTCGCCAAGGAGATGGAGGTGAAGCGCTTGAAGATATATAGGATGACCAGTGGTAGTCGGCCAAGTCACCGGGCAGTATGAGGCCAAGGGGAACAACATGATCAAGTATCTGGAGCTAGTAAAACAAGAGTTGGGCAATTTCGAGCAGTACTCAATCAGCAGAATAGAACGAGCTCAAAACGCTAAAGCGTATGCACTCTCGAAAATGGCTTCCGACCGTGATGCTATAAATAATGTTCTGGTCAAACGACTTGATCGGCCTAGCATTCAGAAAACCGAGGAAGCTCTCAACGTAAATACTGGTCGGTCGAGTTGAACAGAACCAATTACACAGTACCTTTTAGAAGGAAAACAACCAGAAGACACATCGGAAGCCAAGAAACTAAGAATAAAGGCCGCCGAGTACACAGTAGTTAACGGCACTCTGTATAAGAAGTCCTACGACTGGCCGCTGCTTTGATGCTTGAATGAGGAAGAAGCCGAGCAGGCAATGGCTGAAGTCCACGAAGGGATGTGCGGAAATCACATAGGGGGCAGAATGTTGGCTCACTGATTGATCAAACAGGGGTACTACTGGCCGAAAATGAGAAGAGATTGTCAAGAAAAGGTTGACCGATGTGAGGCCTGCCAGAGAAACAATGACTGTCCACCACCGACCGAAGCGAATGCAAATCGTGAGCCATCCTATCCTTTCGCTCGATGGGGAATGGATATACTGGGGCCTTTCCCTCTCGGTCCCGGGCAAAAGAAATTCCTGATAGTGGCAGTGGAGTATTTCACCAAGTGGGTATAAGCGGAGTCTGTCGCTACAATCACCGAGGGGAAGGTGGAAAGTTTCATTAAGAAAAATATACTATGCCGCTTCGGGATGCCTATGGTGTTGGTCACAGATAATGGTCGACAGTTCGACAACTGCAAGTTCAGAGATTTCTGCGACCGACTAAAGATCAAGCTACGGTTGACTTCGGTAGCCCATCCCCAAAGCAACGGTCTCGCGGAGAACACCAACAAAAAGATAATGAGCGCCCTCAAGAAGCGCCTGGACGGCCGAAAGACCTGGGTGGAAGAAATAGATGAAGTATTGTGGGCATATAGAAACACACCGAACGGAGCCACAGGGGAGACCCCGTTCAGGATGACCTTCGGGGCAGAAGTCCTGGTTCCAATAGAAGCGGCATTGCACAATCAGAGGGTGTCGGGCTATGAAGAAGAGCGGAATGATGAAGCCCGCAGAGCAGAGCTCGTTTTCCTTAGCGAGGATAGAGAAAGGGCAGCCGCTCGCTCAGAAGCCATCAGGCAAAAGGCGACCAAGTTCTATAACAGAAGGGTCAAGCCAAGCGATGTAAAGGTAGGTGGGTACGTCCTACGAAAAGCCAAGGCGGCTGGAAAGCATCCAGGAAAGCTCGGGCAGACGTGAGAAGGACCCTATCGAGTGATTAAGCAAGTCGGGCATGGTTCTTACATCCTCAGCGATGAGAAAGGGAAGATTCTACCGAGGCTTTGGAACTCACAGAATTTGAAGGCTTTCTACCAATAGATAAGTTTTATTTTAGTTAATCTTCCCTTATTACCATTTTTGTATGCAACGCGTGGGAACCTTTTTCCTGTCCCTGCCAGACAGGTTTTTTAACGGCCCATGCCTTTGTTATCATCAATAAAGCGATTTTCAGATTTCTCGGCAATGTAAAGTTCCATTATGCGTGACAAAGAATAAAAATTCAATCAACCATCGCCATTGCCCGACATTCTCCATAGGCCGACTTCGATCGGTCGGGTCGCCAGGATGAGATTCCTGGGTCCCTCGCCATCGCCATTGCCCGGCATTCTCCATAGGCCGACTTCGATCGGTCGGGTCGCCAGGACGAGATCCCTGGGTCCCTCGCCATCGCCATTGCCCGGCATTCTCCATAGGCCGACTTCGGTCAGTCGGGTCGCCAGGACGAGATCCATGGGTCCCTCGCCATCGCCATCGCTCGGCATTCGCCATAGGCCGACTTCGGTCGGTCGGGTCGCCAGGACGAGACCCCTGGGTCCCTCGCCATCGCCATCGCCCGGCATTCGCCATAGGCCGACTTCGGTCGGTCGGTCGGGTCGCCAGGACGAGATCCCTGGGTCCCTCGCCATCGCCATTGCCCGGCGTTCCCCATAGGCCGACTTCGGTCGGCCGTGTCACCAGGACGAGATCCCTGGGTTCCTTGCTATCGCCATTGCTCGACATTCTCCATAGACCGACTACGGTCGGTCGGGTCGCCAAGACGAGATCCTTGGGACCCCGAATTGAACTCTACTATACGCCGACTTTGAAATCGGCCGACTATGAGCAATTTCATCGTAACTCAACATACATTGAAAGTAAAGAGTATGAATACGGAAAGAGACATCAGAAAGAAATGAAGCAAAGGTAAAGATTATATTGATAAAGTGGCCCTGGTCACAAGCCCGACCAGGTGAGCTTCAAAACTCCGTAGAGGGAGAATACCCGGGGGAGTATACAGGGGAAGCCCCGGAATCAGGAGGGAAAGTCGAAGCGGGGACAGAAGCATCATCAGGAGGAAGCTCGTCCTCCTCGGCCGAGCTAAGGTCCATCTCTTCATTCGGGACCGATCCCCGCTCCTCCAGAGCTCTCTCTGTCACTTCCTCTAGAGAAAGGCCAAGAGCGGTAGGAAGCAACGGCTCGGCAAAGTTCTCGAGCGAAGGACCATCAGACCCTCAGAACGCAGGCGTTATAACAATTCTTCAGGATCATGAGGGCCAGGTCGCAGGAGTACTCCAAGCACTCGTCCTGCAAGAATCGCCTCTGCCACCGCAGGATCGCCTCAATTCTTTGTTCCTTCACGG
This sequence comes from Erythroxylum novogranatense, assembly GCA_029891385.1. Lineage (NCBI taxonomy): Eukaryota > Viridiplantae > Streptophyta > Magnoliopsida > Malpighiales > Erythroxylaceae > Erythroxylum > Erythroxylum novogranatense. The sequence continues at coordinate 13,413,985 of CM057225.1, read as the reverse complement.
AGGTTTGCACCCTCCTCAACATGTCCTCGGTTTGGGCATGGTTTCGGAGAGCTTTCTCCTTCAGCACCCTCTCCGACTCCCACTACCCCCGCAACACTGTATACTCCTCGGACAGCTTGCTCCTCACCGCCATCTCCTTGGTGAGTTGAGCTCTCAAGGCACGCATCTCCTCCTCCCCTGTATCAACCTGGGCTTTCAAAACATTTGCTGCCTCCTCCCGAATCTTCTTCTCCTCCTCTAAAGAAGAATTCTGAGCCTTGAGAAGGTCTCTCTCCTCTTCTGCCTTCGAAAGCTCGTCCTTCAAAGCCTGCATTTGCTCCTGCAGTCTGAATCGCCCGATCCTGGAACCTCTAGACGCCGCACCGTCTCGAATGACATCATCGAGCTCCGTGAGGCAACCACGCAGGAGTAGAGACCCCATATCCTCATTGCTCCTCTGGACCAATTTCTCCCTTCCATGGAGGAGTAATCCTTTCCATGATATGCCGAGACACGTCGAAGTCAATAATCAAGGAGTCCCTGGGCAGCTTGATCAGAGACTCCCACTGCCCGGCGTCACCCGTTTTCTCCTTTCCCTTAAGTTGGTCCGAAGGACGGGGAGATTGGTCGACCACTGCAGGACGAGCAACCACCAAAGGACGAGGAGATTGGACGGGGGCTCCGACGGCCCTCCTTCTCTTCAGAGGCCGTTCGACCTCCTCCTCTTCCTCGATTATAACCAGGCTCGGACCAAAGGGACGATCACAATGGCGCCATGAATGGCTCGGGGGGCGGTGGCGGAGCATCCCGTTGTCCAGAAGCAATGGGCCGAGCAACCGCTGAACTAGCCTCTCCCCTATCCGCCTGTCCTTGAGGCTCCGAAAACCCGGTGACCTTACGCTTACCCTTGCCAGACTTGGGAGGGCCGGGGAAAGCATGAACCTTGACCATGGTTGCGCAAACAAAGAAAGCAAGTTAGAAATCGAACAAAAACCTACAAGCAAGGAAAACAATTCAACCATGAGGGGTCAACCAGGCGGAGCGGTTTCCTCTCCTAGCCGCTAACTCGTGGCGGGGGATCAATCAGAAGCGAGTGGTGAGACCCTCGTCGTATCCCAAATAAGCCGAAGCGAAGTTATCTTGGCGAGCTCCTTTATCTGCCGACCACTTCTCGTTCCTCTCTAGAAAGGAACAGACTTGATGAATCATTCCATCGCTCGGCTTGGGGATACCTCCACGGCTGGGACTCGGAAGCAGCCCCCAGTGGCTTCACGAAGAAGTATTTAGTTCGCCAACCGCATTTTGCGGACGTCCTATTTGGCGATCTGAGCATCCTTATACATCGTGGAAGGATCCCACCCCGAGCTCGGACTCTGGCTCATTCTCAAGAAGTGACGCAAGATGCCGATTGAAGGCGGATAGCCAAATTGGTGGCACAACAAAGCAAGCCCATTTATGAACCTCCACCCATTCGGAGGAATCGACTCGCCTTAAGCGGTATCCAACGACACTTCATCCACGATCGACGATACGGTAGCCTCAGGCCGAATCGAGAAAAATACTCAAACGGCGAACCACCCACATGCACTATCGCCAATTCCTTCATTCCCGAGGCCAACCTAGGCTCCGTCGAGGAATGTTATTCCTAAGAATCGACCGCCTCAACTCCGCCGCGGACATCCTCGATCTACCTTTGGGTGGCTCCCTCACCACCAGCCCATCTTTCCGCTCTCTTGTCGCAATCTCTTCAACATCTCCCAACCTCGACATCGCAGTCTTCCCAATCATAACCTCCGACGACCTCTCGTCAATACTATCGCTTGAAGAAACCCCACTCAGGGAACCGATGAGCGACATGACTCACTAGGAGGAAATTTAGAAGAGGAGAATGAAAAAGCAGACGTACCTATTTAGTGGAAAAAGATCGGAGGTTCTGCAACGCCAAAGAAAACTTCAGGAAACCGAAAGTAAGAGAGTGCGGAGGAAAGCAAGAAGACAAGAAGAATGAAATGAGAGTGAAGAAACGCATAAACCGTCATCGTACGAAAATTTATAAGGAAAGCGTTTTAAGCGCGATCCAGCGGAAACTCGACGCGTGGAGAGAATCCAGGCTGCTTCTGGACACGCGTCTCGATCTGAACGGGGACCGATTAGGGTTAATCGAAATGCGAAAGGACGCGAGCGGTTGAAAGGACGTGAGGGACGGTGAGTAACGGACTCAAAGACGATCGTTTGATTCGAAAGGCTGTCAGACGGCGTGCGCCGTCAAATAATAAATGCCTCAAATGCCTTCACGCGCCCGCTAATGGAGACAACTAGTCGGCACCCGACCAATTGAAACTACCCGGGCCGTCCCATGGCCGGGCTATAACAGCATTGCCCGACCGACCGATCATTCCATTTAGCTGACCAACAGACGAGCTATGTCTCAAGGCTCAACCGTCGTCCCAACCCCGAAGTCGCCCTATGACCGAAGCTATACAACCTCTGCGTACTCCTCAGACCCTCTCTTCGCTCGGACTCGAGAGTAGTAGGGGCTTATGATCGGGTTGACCGTCTTTGGGCGGACCCGATCAAGGCGACCCGTGGGCGATCGGTCCATTCATCAAAGATCAATCTCCTACCCAATGGCTATGTCGAGCCCAAGCCCAATCCACGTTCTCCTCAGCCCGTCTCCATGTGAGAGACCTCCATGCACACGACGTGAAGACCTAAACCTAGCTATTGCTCCATATATAAGGTATTTTTTCCCATAATTGAGGTACGAGATCATAACCTAATTTGTTTTTCTCTGCATCGATTCCCACCTTCACCAGAAAACTTACTTGAGCGTCGGAGGGGCTAATCGGGACATCACCCCCGACGAGCCTTCCTTGTTTTGCAGGTACATTTACGTCGAAGAACAACGCAAAAGGTTGCCAACTCATGGATCCAAACGGCAACGCACCGTTCAGCCTGAATCCGGCAGAACCAGAATGTATACCTAGTCAATAAAGTAGAATATATGAGTTTAATATGTACTTACTTATATTCATTGTTTATAATAAACATATATACATATTAGTTAACCATTGTTACTTTTAGAGGTTGCTAGTTCTATACATACATCTAAAAGAAAATATAGACATGTTTTGATCTAAGATCTTTCAAATTGTATTTTGAACCAAAAGATATTAAATCCAACCACTAATCTAGCATCACTTCAAGATAATTACAAGCCACAAAGGTAAGAAATAATTAGGACACTCAACAACAAAAGGGATGGCACCACTTGTGAGACCAATAGGCAACAATTTGAGAAAGGATACATTTCGATGATATTGTCACTAGTATTTATGAATATTTGTATGTCATGTATATGATTTGACTATATTTTTCATTTTGGGTTATTTTGTAAATTAGGTGAAGAAACATATGTTGTATTGTGTCAGTAAAGATGATGTTTCTCCATAACTTATGCATCAGTGAGGTCTAAAACATGTTGTATAATGCCAAATGATGTAAATATAGTCATGACAGTCCATTTTGAATTTAACATCAATTTTCCTTTGATTATATTTCCTCTTTGTCAATAGAAATGAAACATACTTGTTGTATGTTGTGCTTATTGGAGCAACATAATAAATTAAACAGAAATTATAATAAATCCTAAAATCATATTAACACCAACCTTAATTCTTTCTTCTTTCTAAATCACAAGCCACTTTCTTCCTTCATATTTTTTTTTAGCTACTCATCTGTTTCGCTACAATCATATTAACATCAACCTTAATTCTTTATTCTTTCTAAATAACAACCCATTTTCTTCCTTCATATTTTTTAGCTACTCATCTATTTCATTAGTTTCGCTACATTTCTCCTTATTTTATCCTCATTTAATATGGATATTTTTTTACTTAACTTTTGAATAATAAAACAATCTCTTAGGAAATTGTGCATCATGTCAATGGAAAAATCATAATTACTAACATACATGTACAACATTAAGTATATGAATATAACATTTTCAACCAACAATTGTAATTGAATTTTAAATTAATTATGCATCAAGCGCTTTTGTGAAAAATTCCAATTGAAGTGGAGGTAATTAAGTAGTTGGAACATCTAAAAATCTTCTTTTGAAATATTTTAGCTTCATAAAATCTTTAAAAGCATCTATTCTATATAAGCAAACCACTTTCTTTTTAATATTATTGCAAATGGATCTGTTAGATGCTGTAAATACTACATAAAATTTTGTATAGCCAATTAGTTACATGTTCAAGTTATAGGAAATAACTCAAATAAGAAAAATGTCAAGCAATACCAAGTACAATCCTAAATATCCAAAGGAGTAATTTCTATCTCATTTTTAAAATAACTTTGTCAATCAGCAAATTCAATCAAGTTTCTCAATTTCTTCATCAGCTAATTCAGGGACTAATCTCTTATCATTGAGTTCAAACTTCATAGGTTAAAGTCAAAATACTCTATAAAAACACCCTCATGTCTTTAATTTCAACAGACGAGGCAAATTTCAATAATAATGATGTCATATAAATCTTTCATGGGAGAGGACATTTTGATTTAAAAGACAAGCACAATCATTAATCACCACTTGATTCTTGAAAGTAGGGATTTCCAGTATCATTAGACGTGTTGGAATTTAACGACTTAGAGAGACAGTCAACAACAAAAATGAAAATAAAGCCGCCGAACGAGGAGGGACGGCGACACAGACAGAGACAAACTTCAAAGAGTGTTCAAAGGACAACATGGACAAGGATAGTAAGCCCATTTTGACAAGATCAAACAAAGCTTTAAATTTTTGTTAATGACATCGTTTCTTTGGAGTTCTTTTAAAAGACTTCCAAACATTAAACCTAAATTAAAATTTTGTCTACACATTTGAGTGAAAATTGCCCTTTTAGCCAATAAGTTAATATCATAAACTCAGCATAGGTCAAACAGAAACCTCCAAAAAAGGTTAGGCCAAACCAGTTTGTAATAAGAAGAAACCTCTCCAGTCAAAAAATAATAAGCTTAACCAATGGGCGGTTAGTCATGGCTGCAACCAACATCTGTGTCCTGTCAAAATTTATTCGACAAATTCATTTGAGAATGCGTCTATTGAAAATCAACAAAATTTGAGAGTAAAATCTGGATGAACCATCGCTGTAACAGAAAAAACTCATAACTATTAAGGCTTCAAAGATAGTGCCATCCCAAATTTGGGTGTCTTCTGCAAATCTTTGGTGTCGAAAGCACCTGAAACTGTCAGGAATGACTTGGGCCTCAGTTCATGCTGCAGAAGAGCACCCAGACTTCCATGATTGTTGAGCTTTGCCTTCAGCACTGTCTGAGGATCAACTATATAAGAACATCCAACTGTCAGTGTGTTCTCATTGGTGGAGAATCTCCGGCTGATGTCTCCTACCACAGCACCCCCCCTCAGCTGGTTCAAATGATGCAAATAGGACACTCTTATGGAGTCCCCTTTGTCAGCCCTACAAGGAAATCAGAAAGGGAGAGACATTATTGCCATGTTTAAAAAGTTATCCGTCTTTTCCAATTCATTCTTCCACAATGCTACATGCAATTATGATGCTTGCTCAAGCACAAACTAAAGGCTAAAGATAAAGATATCAGACTTTGTCCAGGGCGGATTATCCTTAATCCCTTAAGTTCTCAACTATTCAGCATTTCAATATATGGTTCTCATTAAAGCTCCCTCTTTCGTTTATCTGCATGTAAATATATATGTATCTTTTTCTCAACGAATTCATTTGCTGGTTAGATTCTTTTTCTCAACCAATTCCTTTGCTGGTTAGCTCCTAACGCAGATGAGACTAAAGGGACTTACAGAATCACCGAAGCACTGGACTCTGGTTTTGTCAAGCTCACACCAGTGTTATATTTCATAAATTCTCCAGAAGCTGTCACATAGGTTGCCTCTGCACCAAAAGCAATGCCAGGAGTGCCAATGGCTGCCGACAGATCAAGAGCAGGAGATTTGTTCAGACCAACAGCTGCAGTGAAACTAGCATGTTCATGGAAATACTGCACCTCCAACTGTGATAAAAATAATACAGAAAGCTGTGAGGACCAAGTTTTTGGAAAGGATCCATGACAAATTTAAAACAGAAACAAACTTAGAACCTTTCCAGAGTTATAATCAGGCAGCCTTATAGAAGCAACAGCTTTTGTGGATGTTGGGAAATCAGTAATGGTGAGGGTAGTTAATATCTGCTCCATACAAGTATAGTTAGAAACAATGAGAGGCAAAGCTTGACTATGGAAACAAAAATCTGTGTGAGAACGTACATTTGATTCTGTATCAAGTTTGACATCAAATACAGCTTTCTTGTGTTTGAATTGTGCTGTCACATCCCCCGAAGATAGACTTCCTTTCTTGACCAAATTTGAATTCAGGGCCTGTAAGAGAAGATATAAAATGTTTTTCAACTCATATGGAGGTGTAAAATTAAGGCCCTAAACTCAAAAGGACATATATTATGGAACTGAATGTAGGCACTTGATCAGAACATGAATTATATTGTATCTACCATTAGAAGTTTAATGCGACCTTAGAATGTACAAAGATGAGTTCAAAGCATATTTCTCAGAAGGATAAATTGATTAGTACCCTTTCCAACAGTATAATTTATCAAAAGAAACTAACCAAAAGCTAACTTGGGAAGTCAGGATTTGACATGCAGACAGCACAACATCTCTCAAGAACCCTAAATGATAAGAAAAGTATTCTCAAGATGAATTGCTGCAAAAATGTTAGAAAGACAAGAACCACTAATAACAGAGAAAGACAATGGGAGACATTGGTAATTTTGATGAAAAGTGAAAAGCTAAAAAATAAAACCGAATCTGATAAATAAGAACATCTAATCGGGGCAAAAAAACATCCATATGGGGTTATTCAAATGTAAAAACATGAAAATGGGTATCCATAACCAAACCTAACGATACCCACTTAGCTCTCTGTCTGTGTGTGAGTGTCAAACCAATGAATGCAAATGTCAATGAGAACAGGCAAAACCGTACGATACCAAAAGCATCAGGTAGAAAACATTGGTACCAGAAAACAGGCACGAAACAAAGAGTAAAGCTTGGTCTTACTCAAAAGAAACAGATTACACAAGCTGGATCCAAGCAAAGAACAGAGTCAGCAATGAACTGCAATGCCAAGGAGAAGTAAAAGCGAAAAAACTACAAGGAAACAAAGGAGTTAAAAGGGGATTACAGTTACGAACCACTCCAGATTCGCTTAAAGTAGAGATTGTTATCTTCTGGTCGGAGATGTAGTCCTTAGTGAGCGAATCTGTGGAACAATAAAGGGGATTTGGTCAGCAAATATGTTCAACAGCGAGACAGTAGACAAGTAGATAAGAGAAAGAGAGAGGGAGGGAGAACTACCTCTGGCTTTCTTGCCGAAGTCAGAGAAGAGTCCAGGTCCCTTGCTCATGGTCGAAGTTGGAGAGACTCGAGTTTAGAAGATTTGCGACAAAAATTGAGCAGAGCTAGAGGTGCCTTGGAACAGAGATGCGAGGTTTATGGAAGAGTTTATGTTTCTATTTATTATTATTTATTTGTTAGAAACCCTATCTTTTAAATGAATGAATCAGCTTATTTGTTCAAAGAAAACATATTGGCTGCGTTTGGTCAACAACGAATCAGGTAAGAATTAGCTGATTCATGTTTAGTAATAACCCCAATAGTTAGCTGATTTATATCAAATCGTCGTATTTAGAAAAACTGCACGATTGCAGACAAATAACTAATTGTTATAAAAGATAGAAATAATATGGTGTATCACTAATTGTAGACGTACCATTTCATAGTTAATGTACATATGGATTGGTTTGGTTTTACCTAACACAAGAATGAGGTAGATAGTTATTGGTTAGGTTTTACCTAACACAAGAATGAGGTAGATAGTTATTAGTTAGGTTTTACCTAACACAAGAATGAGGTAGATGGGTTATTGGTTGGGTTTTACCTAACGATAATAATATATATGGTGATCGCGATCATGTGTTAGGTGGTTAAAATGTCTTATAAATAGAAGGGTTAACTTGATGTATGAGACACCATTTTTCAAAAGAAGAATTCTCTCTCCCAAATATTCTTACATTTTAGTTTGGTTTTATAACACGTTATCAAGACGAAGCTCTCGTTTCTAAATTCGAACTTATCTACATCAACGATCGTAAGGTTCTTCCATCTACCTATATCATACAAACGTTCTTCGGTTTCGACATCAAACAAACGTAAGTTCTTGGTTTATTTATCCTAATTACGATGTTGTTAAAATAAAGTTCTTCTTTTATCTACATTATTTCTACTTATGATATGATTAAAACAAATTATAGGCGACTCATTTTTTTACCTTCTTTTAATAATGAAAAGTTATTACCACCTCTAAATACATATCGTAATTTATTGTATAGTATACATCATCGATGTTTAATAAACATATCGTAATTTATTGTATAGTATACATCATCAATGTTTAATAAAAATATAAAAATATAAAAAAAGTATAACGGCTATATATATAACTGTAATATATGTATATATATATATATGGTAACTTTATAATGACTAGGTAAGCGGTAAAAAAAATTCTTTCTATAAATAGATACCACTCATTCATAATTTACTTCATCCATGCACTCTATTTCTTACCTCAAATTTCTTACAAAAATTTTCAAATGTTGTCCGCTATTTTATATTTTGTATAATTCTAATCATTATATATCTTTGTCTCATTCTTAGTATAGATTTAGATAATTCGGTTCGCATATATTTTCTCTTAGTAATACCATGTATTATGATCCCTATGTTCTTCTTAGCATAGCATTTGAGCAGGCATGTAATTTATTTAATGTAATATCTCTTTGAATAAGCTGCCTTAATTATTTCTCTACATTGTATAATAGTTGCCAACATGTCCAATCTTGCCAAAATTGAGTTATTTGCTCTTGATGTTGCGGGCAATAATTATATGCCGTGGATGATTGATGTCGAAATGCATCTTGAATCAATGGATCTTTTAGATACCATTAAAGAAAATATCTGACATCAAAACAAGATAAAGCCAAAGCGATGATCTTCGTTCGTCGTCATCTTGATGAGGGATTAAAAGAGAATACCTCACGATTAAAGATCCAAGTCATTCGTGGAAAAATTTACAAGAAAGATATGACCATGAAAGGAAGTTTTACTTCCGCTACCGTGATGAATGGGCGCTTTACGCCCAAGATTTTAAAAGGTCGATGAAAGTATAACTCATTTATGTTTAGAATTGTCTCATAACTACAATTTTGTGGGCAAACAATCATTTGAGGAAGATATGTTAGAAAAACATACTCTACCTTCCACGTGACAAATGTAACATTGCAACAACAATATCGAGTCGTGGATTTAAAAATACTCGACCGATTTCATGCCTCCTTGAAATGGCAAGAAGAATAATGAACTTTTGATGAAAATCATCAATCCCGCCCTCTTGGTGGCGGCATTTCGAAGCAAATATTACAATTGAAATGAAAGAAAAAATCATCATGGGCCTAGTCGTGGTCGGTCGTGGCCGTGGTCGTGGCCATGGTCGTAACTACATTAGGTAATTGGTGGTCGTGGGCGTGGCGAGGAAGTTATCCATATAACTCTCTTCAAAGAAATACGAGCCTTTATAATAACAAGCACCATATTAATGATGTTCATGGAAGTTCTTATAGGACTTGAGGAGATTCTTGCCTTAGATGTGGTGCAAAAGGACATTGGGCTAAAGTTTGTCGAGTTCACGAACATCTATGTCGATTTCTACAAAGCATCCTTAAAAGGAAAAAAAGGAAGTGAATTTCTTGAACAACACCCTTTAGGTGAATCAATGACTTTGGTACTTTTGATTTTGATTTCATTAAGAATCATAATCCTTGAGATGACTCTACATATCCGAATGCTTGGATTTTCTTGATGATTTTGTGGATCGGGACATTGTTGGTGGCGATGCAATTAAAATAATGTACTTATGTTTGTGTTAAGTATTATTATGCTTATTATATCACTCGATTTCAATTGCTTGTTATGTTACTAGTTTCAATTCTGATATTGTTTTAAGTTAACATAACATCTCTTTTCTTTATTCTTGCATAATTTTCTCATTAGATTATTTATTTTTACGAAGTTTTGATATGGATCGATTACGTAAGAGGAGCGCAAATTATGATAATTTATGCATACCAGATAGTGGCACAACGCACACTATCACGAAAGATAAAGGTTCTTTTCGTAATTAAAACCAACAAAAACAATTGTGAACACAATATCAGTCTATAGACTTGATTGAAGGAATTGCGAGGCCAATTTCACAATACCAAATAGCACAAAGTTCTCGATACATGATGCCTTATTTGCTAAAGTCTAAAAAGAAATTTGTTGAGTTTTAATGATATATATTCTCATAAATATGATACTCGATCTGAATCGAGGAAATATGAAATATATGTATCTTCTGACTGTCAATCGGGAAAGATAAACATATTGGAAAAACTACCAATGCTCCCTCTTGGATTGCATTATACATATATAAATGTGATGGAATCTAATATGGTAGTTAAAGCAAAACACATTGATCCTTGATAATCTCTATTTGGCGTGATCGTCTGGGTCATCCGGGATCAACAATGATCACGAAAATAATTGAGAATACACATGGACATCCATTGAGTAACAAAATGATTACTCGAATAAATAAGAGTCCATGTACATCTTGTTCTCTTGGAAAAGCGATCATAAGGCCATCACCGGCTAAAATAAAATTGGAATCACCTACTTTTCTTGAGCGTATTGAGGTGATATATGTGGACCAATTCATCCACCATGTTGACCATTTCGATATTTTATGGTATTGATAGATGCCTCAGCAGATGGTCTCACGTTTGTCTACTATCAACTCGTAATATGGCATTTTCAAGATTTCTTGCACAAATTATTAAATTACGAGCACAATTTCGACTATACAATAAAGAAAGTCGGACTCGATAATCTTGGTGAATTCACATCCCAAACTTTCAATGACTATTGTATGTCATTTGGGATTATGGTCGAGCATCCTGTTGCTTATGTGCATACTCAAAATGGTTTAGCGAATCTTTAATTAAACGCCTTGACTTATTGCTAGACCATTGATGATGAGAACAAAGCTTCCAATTTTAGTATGGGGTCATGCAATTTTACATCTTTGAGGCATTAATTAGCATCCGACCAAGTGCATATCATACATACTCCCACTCTGACTTGCATTTGGTCAAGAGCCAAATATCTCCCATTTGAGAATTTTGGTTGTATGCGATATATGTGCCTATTGCACCACCACAGCGTAGTAAAATGGGACCTCAAAGAAGATTGGGATATATGTCGGTTATGAAAGTAAATCTATTATTAGATATCTTGAACCTCAAACAAGTGATATGTTTACAGCACGTTTTGTTGATTGTCATTTTGATGAAAATACTTTCCCGACATTAGGAGGAGATAATAAACAGCTGATGAAAGAAATTACATAGTGCGAACCATCATTATTGTATCTCGATCAACGACAAAACAATGCGAAGCGAAGTGCAAAGAATTGTGCATTTGCAAAGAATTGCAAATCAATTCGGATGCTTTCACGGATACAAAAGAGTGACTAAATCATTTATACCGGTGTAAATGCTCCCTCGGATTGAAATCCCAAAAGGACAATCGAGAATATGGTCACTCATGAATCTACGACACGCGTGAGGCGTGGTAGACCAATCGGTTCAAAGATAAAATCCTCAAAAAGAAAAGGAGCAAATGTGATTAATGACCCCAAGATAGATAAAAGTGTTCCTTTAGAAACACAAGATGAGGATAGTGTCCCGAAGAGACCAAACCGATATTAATCAAGAAATCGCAATTAATTATATTCATACAAAAGAATTATGGAGCAGGAATGATATGAAAGAGATAGATGCAATATTTTCTTATGCTATAGCATGTGATATCCTCAATGAAAATGAAGATCCGAACCAAGATCTATCATTGAATGTCAAAATAGACATGATTGGGTTCGATGGAAAGATCTATTGAAGGTGAATTAAATTCTCTTAACAAGCGTAATGTGTTTGGACCTATTGTCCTTACACCCCAAAGTGTAAAGCACATAGGTTACAAATGGGTTTTATTCAAAGCGAAATGAGAAAAATGAGATTGTGAGATCAAAGCTCGACTTGTTGCACAAGGTTTTCTCAAAGACCCGAATTGACTATGAACAAACATACTCTCTGTTATGGATACAATTACGTTTAGATATTTAATCGACTTAACAGTTATTGAAAGCGGAAATCGTCTTATGGATGTTATTCTGACTTACATGCGGATCACTTGATAGTGATATTTACATGAAAATTCTGAAGGATTCAAATGCCTCTGACATTAAAATCACAATCAAAGGAAATGTATGTGATCAAATTGCAAAGATCCTTATATGGACTAAAGCAATCGGACGCGTGTGGTACAATCGTCTAGCGAGTATCTATCAAAGAAAGGATATGTAAATAGTCCTATTTGCCCTTGCGTTTTATAAAGAAAATAATATCCGGATATGTGATTATCATTTGTCTATGTTGACGATTTGAATATCATTGGTACTTCTAAAGAAATCCAAGAAGCGATGAGTGTACTTAAAGAAGGAATTTGAAATGAAAGATCTTGGAAAAACTAAATATTGTCTTGGTGCGCAAATTGAACATAGACCAAGCGGAATCTTTAATGCATCAATCGACATATCTGAGAAAAGGTATTGAGGCGTTTTAGTATGGATAAAGCAACTCCATTAAGTACACCGATGGTTGGTAGATCGCAATGTTGAGAATGATCCATTTAAGCCCTGCGAAGAAAACAAAAGTTCTTAATTCAAAAGCGTCATATCTAAGTGCGATAGGAGCTCATGTATCTTGCTAATTGTACTAGACACGATATAGCTTTTCTTTGTTAATCTACTAGTAAGATTTAGTTCATCTCTACGAAAAGGCATTGGAATGGAATTAAACATCTATTAGATTATCTTGAGGTACAATTGATTTGGGATTATTTTACACTAAAATGCAAAACAAGTTTTGGTTGGTTATGCAGATCACGAGTTACTTATCGGATCGCATAAAGCTAGATCTCAAAGCTGGTTATGTATTTACGTATGGAGGCCTTTGCAATTTCTTGGCGTTCACGAAACAAACACTTGTTGCTACTTCTTCAAATCATCTTTGAAATCATTGCACTTCATGAAGCAAGTCGAAAATGTGTATGGTTAAGGTCAATGACGCACCATATTTTAACAACTTGTGGTTTATCGACCAACAAAGAACCAACAATCATATTTGAAGACAATGCGGCATGTATCGCTCAAATAAAGGAGGGTTATATCAAAATGATAGAACCAAACATATCCCTCGAAATTTTTCCAATTCACCCAAGATCTCGACAAGAGCAAAGAAATCAACATCGGTATATTCAATCAAGCAACAATGCGGATCCTTTCACAAAGGCACTTCCTACTATACCTTTCTGGAAGCATGTCCACGAGATTGGAATCGACATCTAAGAAATTTATGAAGAAGAGCTCATTCGTTAAATGAGGGAGCTTACTTAGATGCACTCTTTTCCCTTATCATGGTTTTTATCCCTCTTGGGTTTTCACGATAAGGTTTTAACGAAGCAACACCAAATCGTTTATAACACTAATATAATTCAATGATCAATTTTAGAAGATGGAATCATCTAACAACTAATGCAATTAATCGATTGTCAAATATGAATAACCCCATATGGATAATATATTTCTCCAAACTAGATTTTTATTAATTAAGAGTAAGATTGTATATTACTTTATTTCTCCAAACTAAATTTTATTAATTTATTATTGTTGTATATAATATGTTTATTTATTCAGCACTTTAAGAAAGTAAATATGAGTTACATATACTGTATTTCTATGTACAAAACTAACAGGACAAGACCATCAAAAATATAGCCTGTAGAGAAACAAGTAACCTGTGCCCTACCAGGATTTCGATGGACGAGTTATAATTCTATGTTTCTTTTATATATTTTTGATATATTTACATATTTATTAGTGATCATAATAAATTATTACGAAATTTTATTTTAATATCTTACATATATGTTCACAAATTGTTAATATATTTTTAATTATTAAAACTAATATCATTATTTAAAATATTTAAAATTATTTCATAAAGAACTAAAATAAAATGAATAAATAAATTACATTAGTAAGATTTTAAAAGCAATTTAATAAAGAAATATTATATATTCAGCTAATAGTCAATCAAATCAAGATAAAAATTAATAAATTATTAATTATTAAATATAAATAAGCATATATACATATATATTAAATTTAAAAATAATATTAAAAATCACATTAAAGCCAAAAAACTTGACAAATGTTTATTTCTATTTTTTAGTTTTTGTTTTAAATTCAATTAAAATTTTGTTTGTTTGAGTTTTTATTTTTATTTTTATTTTCATTTTATTAAAAATTTATGAAAATTATAAAAATAATTTCATAGCCTAATTTACTTCTAACTAAATATACATTATTTAATTGTTTAATATATTAATTATTAATAAAATTATGAATAATATAATTTTACATAATAATTTTATTTAAATTTTAAATTAAATTAAATATATTTAATTTGATAATTATTAATAAATATAATTAAATTTAAAATACATTCAAAATATAAAATTACATATAAATTTTGATTTAATTATTAAAATATGTTAAAATAAATATTAGTTTATAAATAATATTTTAAATTATTTATTTTAACAAAATATATTTGTTATTAATAATTTGTAAATAAATATCATGTAAGAGATTAAAATAAATTAATTGAATAAAATATCATGTATCTTAAATTTTGTCTAATATGCAATTGTCATTGATAAAAATATAGTTATATTAATGCTAACAATCAAATAGGTTATTGTTTTTATTTGAAAGAAAATAAAAATAAAAATGAAAAATCACAACAAAAAATAGAAGTGAAACCAAACGATCCCTTAGTTCTTGATAATTTTCTCATATTTTACTCTAGTACACAAAATTATGGTCTTTATTTTATTTATTAATAATCGAAAATGGATGAAGAAGAAAACAAATATCAAGAAATGTGCATAGTTTTCACTTTAACTTGATGAGATAACAAATATAAGGACAAAGGTTTACAAATTTCTACAATTTTTACAACGGTAGTTTGAAATATCTAAGAGAAAAAGAATAAATATCAAATTACCTTATTTGTAGTTGGATCATTAATTGAAAATATAATAATCTTATAATTATACTCACCCAAAAAATGCTTCTTTAAAAATGTTTTCAAATAATAAATGATACATGAATTTTTTGAAAAATTAAAAGGATTTATTTAATATATATACAAAAGTTATCCTTACAAAATGGCCACATGTTTTAGTACAATAAAAAAAATTAAAAGCCCTTTGATTCTGATTCTTTATGGCCCGTAATAAATAGTTACCTAAGGTAAGACCTGTTTTGATTTGGATTTTCTTTAAACGATCTTCACACATGTTGCTTTCTTGCTCCAGTTATGTTGTTCGGTTCTTTTTTTTTTTGACGAAATGGAAATTTAAAAAAAAAAAAACAATAGAGCCTAATGTCGTAAGACGGCCACAGAAGAGGCATCATGAGCTAGAAGTTGGCGAATTCCTGGAACAGGATCCTCCCAAATAGACCAACTTTGTAGATGAGTGGTTCCATGTTTAGCTACGAGGTCTGCACACTGATTACTCTCCCAAAAGGTATGAACAATAGAACAAACCCACTATTGTTGCACCAAAATCCTGATATCTTCAATGACGTTCAAATATGGGTGGGAACGAGGGCAAGAACCCACGACCAGATTAATGGTTTCTCGTGAATCCGATTCCACAACTATATGTTGATATCCGCATTGCCAAGCCAAATCCAAACCATACTGAATCGCTTGAAGCTCAACGAGCAAGATAGTGACATGACCAATGAAGCCGGAGTAACCTACAAGCCAATCTCCTTTCTCATCACGTAATAG
The DNA here is from genome assembly GCA_029891385.1 of Erythroxylum novogranatense. Lineage (NCBI taxonomy): Eukaryota > Viridiplantae > Streptophyta > Magnoliopsida > Malpighiales > Erythroxylaceae > Erythroxylum > Erythroxylum novogranatense. The sequence continues at coordinate 13,397,867 of CM057225.1, read as the reverse complement.
ACCACCCAAGCCTACAGCTCCCGGGTTACCAGCCGAGCTACCATCTACATTGATTTTAACAAACCTTGTGGATGACGCCTTCCATGCTACCCACCTGGGCAAATGTTGTGTTGGAGTCGACGAGAAGAAGCGGTTGCAATCATCAAAGAGCCTTATGAACCACCGAAGTTGTCCCACAGTCGACATGATCTTGTGGTGAAATACCTCTGTGTTTTTTACATTCCAAATAATCCAAGCCACGATGACAAAGTGTAACGCATGGTGAAGAGGGCGTAAGGAGTCAATGACATGATAGTTAAGTCAATCTTCTAGATTAAGTTTGAAGAAAGAGTCTTCGACCTGTCCGAGGATGGAGAGCCACAACGCTTTCGCCCAAATGCAGTACCTCAGTGCATGGGCATGAGTTTCCCACCCTTGACCACACCTTTGATAGTAAGGAGACGAAGCCATTCCCCGGTTATAGCGCAGCTTGTTCGTAGGTAGGCAGGACCAATGAATCTGCCTGATAAAGAATTGAAACTTATGGGGGATATTAAGCTTCCAAATCTTCGACCATTTTATGTTGGGAGCAAGAGAATGAGGCAAGCGCATAAGAAACTCATATCCAGATTTCACTATGTATTGTCCAGTTGTCGATTCCCCCCAAATTATCGAATCCGTGGACACTCTAGATCGGGAGACAGGAACCGCCACGATGGAATGATACAGCTCTGGCGTTAAGGGCATGTGTAGCCACGAGAGATCCCATACACGATGGTCATTAAGAATGTCCCTCACCATCAAGAATTCGTCTTGTCTGGCGATCTGGGATACCTAGTGGCATAGTGGGTAGTCACCGACCCATAGATCATTCCACAGTGAAATGTTATCCCCAGTCCCAACTTTCCAACGAAAGCCACCACGCAAGTAAGGAGTAGATTTGCATATGACTTTCCAGCCCAGAGAAGCGATAGGAGGGGCCTTACAATCAAAAACAGAGGTAGTCTGGGGATATTTGTTTTTTTTTAATCTAAACAAGTCTAAAAAGTAAAGAAAGCAGAGCAAGAAGAGCGAAACTATGTGAACCAACCAACAGAAGCGTCTGACGACTCTAAACAGGAAGAGAAGCGTTACCAGTCCCCACCTCGCAAGCTCCCAATTTCGCTACCTAAGAGACAGAGACAGACGTGAGAGAGACATGAGAGAGAGACCTGATGAATAGAGCAAACAGCGGCAGTGAGTAAGATGAGGGTTGAGAGAGCGGCGGCGTCTTCCTTCTCATGCGGTGATGTCTTTCTTTTTATTCTATTTTTTAGTTTTATTTGACAGACGTGAGAGAGAAACGTGAGGCAGAGTTATTTTACGTGAATCGGGCAGTTTTCTCTTATATCGTTTCACAGGTTTTTACCGGTCCGATCGTAAAATAAACGAGCCAACCACTCACAAAAAATAAAAGTCAAACCGGACCGTTTTATAGTCCGGGTTACTGATTTTCTGATCCGACCAGTCGGTTCGGTCCGATTTTTAGAAACACTGCTTCCTACAAATGAAGAAATCAGTGAAAATAAAAACGTTGAAGAAAATCATTTAGACAAGCCACAAAATAACGAGATGAATGATGCGAGGGAACATATTGCAAATCTTCTTGTATTACAATAAAATGCATAGTTTATTATGTATTTAACTATTTACTCAACTTGAATATTTATTTTAGGATTATAATACTATTTAACTTTTTACATGTTTTAATATTTATTTTCATATTAATTTTATTTCCTACAAAAAAATGAGACATCTCTTTAAATTACTTCCTACAAGCTAGTTATCTAAAAAATTTTACAAGATGGTTATCCAAGAAATAGTAGCGTAAATATATTGTACTTTACATATTGTTTAGTATACTTTAAATATTATTTAGCAAAAATAATTTTATTATAAAATAAAATATAATTAAAATTAATAAAAGTGTTTTTATTTTTATGTTACCAAGCAGTCTACAGTATGAAGTTTTTTTAAAAAAAGCTGTTTTTTTAATTAACAACTGAACAGTCAACTGATTTTTCATAAAAGTTCTTTTCAGAAAAGCACTACTGACAAAAATTCTACCGACAAAAGCTCTACGGACATAAACTCATCCAAACAGGCACTAAGAGTAGAAGTAAGTCATTAAGTATCTATACTAAGAGCGAATGGGATGGACGACCACGGAATCGATCCCTATCGTCCATTTAATCCAGCGGGTTATATTCTTTTTCTTCTTCTTCTTCTTCTTCTTTTTCTGTTTATTGAATGTTGTGTCTTCTGTTTATTGAATGTTGTGACGACCAAGGAATCGATCCTTATCGTCCATTTAATCCAGCGGCTCTTCTGTTTATTGAATGTTGTGTCTTGGCATGATATACACGCAATCTTCTGACCCAATCTTCTGATGCAATATTTTGTGAGACGACAACGCACGCGGCCGCGCAATGGATGCCCTTGTGACTGCTTATATGTGTTCATAGCTGTTCATTCGTGTTGTGTCCTTTCTCTCTCTTTGTTATTCCTCTCCGCCTTTGCCTTCCTCTGCTTTCTCCAGCTGTGGTTGTCGTAGCTGTTGTTGCTGTCGAAAGAGTATCAGTGATTTCCTCTGTTACTTGTAAATCTTCTTTAAGCTTTTTTGGTGTGTAGTGTGTCTCCAAGTTTAGTCATATTTCTTTTTTTCTCATCTTCTCTTATCTTTGTAACAGTGGTCGTGGTTGTCGTATTTGTTGTTCGGTCATGATTATTCTTTGTCGAAAGAGTTTCAGTGTTCACCAACTCGACGTCGGATGTTGTATCTTGAACCTAGCATAAGGTTGTTCACCAACTCGGCGTCAGATGTTGTTACCGCTTTGTCCCAGTTTCCAGTTGCTCTTCGTTTTTGCTTCATGTTAATTTTATTCCTCTGTTACATGTAAATCTTCTTTAAGCTTTTTTTGGTGTGTACAGGTGTTTTGGGAGTTTCACTGTTGTTGGTGTCGAAAGAATATCAGTGTTCACCAACTCTTAGCCTACAACAGACTTGGATACAATGTATGGAATTTCGTTCCATTCCGGCCGGTACCGGCCGGAATCCGGAACGGAACAAGCCTCATCGGTACCGGCCAAAATACTGGTCGATCTGGGTGGTTTCGATCGATGCAAATCGGTTCAGAAAAAATTCGACGATCAGTAAAAATTAAAAATCCTAAGGACCTAATTGCAATTTTGAAAATTTTTAAACCTAAACTTTTAACCTACCCGACCACCGCCCCCTAAACCCGACTTTTCGTTTCTCTTCGGCGGTGATTGTGGCGACTGAGAAGTAGAGTAGAAAAAGAGAGAGAGAGAGAGAGAGAGGGGTAGACGTAGATGCAGCTTCTTCAGAGGTGATGGCACTGGTAACGGTGATCTTGGAGGGGATGAGAGAGCAAGAGGAGGAAGAATAGAAGGTGGATGAAATGAATAAAGTGACAAAATTTGTAGATAAAAGAAAAAAGAGGAAGAAGAGCATTGTAGAAAGAGACTTGGGCTTCTGAGGAGAATCCATGATCAGATTGTTGACTGGAATCGATAAAGATCACTTGTAGATGAAGCAAATTAAACCAAGGTAGAAGAAATGAAACAGTGGGTACTGAAGAAAACCAAGCATCAATTAAGAAAATAAAAGGAAAAATATTAGGCGAGGCAGGCCTTGAATCTAGTGACAGCATGAGTGGCTAATTGGGTAGGGACTAGCCAGAAACTAGAAAGAGAGAGTGAGCGAAGACCTAATTGCAATATATATATATATATATATATATATGTATACACTATAAATTTTAAATATTTAATTTTAGTGTAATATTAAAATTAAAATTATACTTTTCATAAAAATAATTATTTTAAAAACTTTTATTTTAGTGTTAAATTTTTGAAATTTTATATTTAATAACTTAATTTTAAAACTTTGTATAAATAAAGTAAATAATATTTGTATTATAATGATGAAATTGTATGATTGTAATATTTTAAATGCTTTGTATTATTCTTAGTTTTATAATTGTATGATGATGATTGTCTTTGTTTATATTAATTGTATTTATTATTTATATGTAAAATATTTAAAAATTATTTTTATTTCAAATTAATTGTTATTATTATTTATTATTAAGATTTTTGAAAGCATGGTTGATGTAAGCGATAAACTAGTAAAGTATCTGATCAATTTGTATAATATATCGATATGGACTATTTTGCAATTTTAAAAATTTAGGGACTATTTTATAAATTTAAAAATATCCCAAGCGATACCGATATCATTGATGCAAATCTGATTCAGTTCGAGTTCGATCCGCATCTCTAGTCTAGTACGGTATTCATAACATTACTTGGATATGAGGAGATTTATCATGTTGGCATCTTGAAAAAGGATGGCTCACATAAAGAAGACGTAGTGGAGACTTGGATATGAGGAGATTTATCATGTCTATCAGTGTTCACCAACTCCACGTCGGATGTGTTCCCACCCAAGGCCAACGCGACGTCTGATGATGTGTTCCCACCCTTGACCAACTCTACGTCGGACGTCAGATGTGTGAATCAATTTTTGGGTAACACTCTGAAGTCTCTTTGTCTATAAAGAAGACCTAGTGCAGATTTGGATATGAGGAGATTTATCATGTTCTTCATTGTTAGTGTCATTCCATATTCTATGGATGATGTGTTCCCACCCTTGAGATCAGCTCTACTTCGGACGTCAGATGTGTGAATCATTTTTTGGGTAACACTCTGAAGTCTCTTTGTCTATAAAGAAGACGTAGTGCAGACTTGGATATGAGGAGATTTATCATGTTCTCAGGGGAGAAAAATCTGAAAAAGGATGCCTCAAACAAAGAAGGTGTAGTGCCGACTTGGATATGAGGAGAGTTATCATGTTGTTCATCGTCGGTCTCGATCCGTATAGCGGTACTTGTGATCTAATAGGAAGATTGTAAATCGTTGACCAAGATTGTATCTTGACGAATTGTAATATTAGATAGCATAATATAGTAATCGCCGTCTCGGTTTCGATTCTTCGACATATAAACCGTGTTATTTTAAAAGTAAAGATTAAAAGTAAAGACAAAGTGAAAGTGAGACGATAGAGGTGAAGACGAAGTGAAAGTCAGACGATAGAAGCGAAGACGAAGTTAAAGTAAGACGATATAAAAGTAAGACGGAGTAAAAGTAAGACGATAAAAGTAAGACGATAAAAACTGAAAAAGGATGCCTCAAATAAAGAAGGCGTAGTGCAGACAATAGGAAGATTGTAAATGCGTTCACCAAGATTGTATCTTCAAGAATTGTAATATTAGATTGCAGACAATAGGAAGATTGTAAATGCGTTCACCAAGATTGTATCTTCAAGAATTGTAATATTAGATTGCATAATATGGTAACTACTTCGTCTCGGTTTCCAGTCTTCTGACATATCGCTTCATTTTATTTTTAAAAGTAAAGACGAAGTAAAAGTAAGACGATAGAAGTAAAGACGAAGTGAAAGTAAGACGATAGAAGTAAAGATGAAGTGAAAGTAAGACGATATAAAAGTAAGACGGAGTGAAAGTCAGACGATAAAATGGATATCAAATGGAAAAGTCGATCGGCAGCATCGAATGTCCGCGACAATTAGATGCACAGTCCACCACAGACTTCCATCGTAATAGGAAAAAACCTAGATTCTCATAAACTTTTAATGTCACATTGTGGTGTCTTTTGAATGATTTCACACGGTTTTCAAGTTAATCTACCTCTGGTTTAAGGCAAAAATTTAATTATACCCAGATTCTCATAAACTTTTAATGTCACATTGTGGTGTCTTTTGAATGATTTCACACAATTTTCAAGTTAATCTACCTCTGGTTTAAGGCGAAAATTTAATTATCCCTAATAGGAATCATACTATTTACATAAATAAATTAAATAAAATGAATCACTAATTTATATATTTCTTATTATATTTACATATATAATCATAATAACATTTCATCGCATATTTATATTTAAACTTTGAAACATTTCTCCTCTTAACTTCAATCAAACAATTCATACCTGAACTTTGAAAGATAAGAGAGATAAAGGTTGAGAGAAGTTGACATAGTCATTTTTAGCTTTATTCTGAGAAGATAGCTCTACATAATTAAGCTTTATTCGAGAAGATAGCTCTACATAATCATAAATTATTTTCTCTCAAGTATGGCTCATAAATGCGCTTTTGCTTTGATTGCTTTTGCTTGCGTCTCCTTTTGCTTCCGTCTATTTTGTTTTAAATGCTTTTCAACTCCTGTATGTTTTTCTTCTCTAAATGCCTTTTCGACTTAAATGCCTTTTGCTTTAATGCCTTTTCAACTTCCGTCTATTTTTCTTCTTTCGTTTGCTTTTCAATGTCTTATTTTGATCGTCTTACTTCTATCGTCTTACTTCGACATCGTCTCATTAATATATATATTTCTTATTATATTTACATATATAATCATAATAACATTTCATCACATATTTGTAACTCTGTCTTTCTTTCATATGCCATACGGTCCACTGATACGTCTATATTTAAACTTTGAAACATTTCTCCTCTTAACTTCAATCAAACAATTCGTACACGAACTTTGAAAGATAGAGAGATAAAGGTTGAGAGAAGTTGATGAGGTCATTTTGAGCTTTATTCTGATGAAGATAGCTCTACATAATTCGCTTTATTCTTACAAGAAGATAGCTCTACATAATTCGCAAATTATTTTTCTCAAGTATGGCTCATAAATGCCTTTTGCTTGCGTCCTTTTGCTTCCGTCTCATTTTTGCTTTAAATACGCTTTTCAACTCCGTATGTTTTCTTCTTTAAATGCCTTTTCGACTTAAATGCCTTTTGCTTTCATCCCTTTTCAACTTCATGCATTTTTTCTTCTTTAAATGCGCTTTTCAATGTCTTACTTTGATCGTCTTACTTCTATCGTCTCACTTCTATCGTCTTACTTCAACATCGTCTCACTAATATATATATTTCTTATTATATTTACATATATAATCATAATAACATTTCATTGCATATTTGTAACTCTGTCTTTCTTTCAGATGCCAAACGGTCCACTGATACATCTATATTTAAACTTTGAAACCTTTCTCCTCTTAACTTCAATCAAACAATTCGTACCTGAACTTTGAAAGATAAGAGAGATAAAGGTTGAGAGAAGTTGATAGAGTCATTTTTAGCTTTATTCTGAGAAGATAGCTCTACATAATTCGCTTTATTACATGAAGATAGCTCTACATAATCATAAATTATTTTTCTCTCAAGTATGGCTCATCATCTACTTTTCTTTAAATGCCTTTTGCTTGCATCTCCTTTTGCTTCAATCTGCTTTTTGCTTAAATGCCTTTTAACCGCCTTTATTTTCTTCTCTAAATCGCTTTCAGACTTGGCCCCGCCTTTGCTTTAAATGCCTTTTCAACTTCCGTCTGTTTTTATTCCATTATTTTGCTTTCGTTTGCTTTTGCTTCCGTCTGCTTTTGCTTCCATCTGCACTTCCGTCTGCTTTTCACTAGCTTATGTTTGTTTTTCTTCGTCTTTTTTCATCGTCTGCTTTTTCATCATTATTTGTACTTCATCCAAATCATTTATGTAAAGTCATTTTGACTTAACAATCTCCTCCTTTTTAACTAAACAGATTTCCTCTGTCACGTAGATTGACGTTTCAATTAATAGGTATAATCTTCTAACTGCTATAATAATGTCAAACACTGCCAATACCGTATTACAGAGGTAAGCAAACATGAGGAGAATTAGAGAAGAGGACTAGAACAGAGATTGACGTTTCAATTCATAGGTGATAGATTTCTGAAGACTGTCATAATTTTTTACTTGTGGCAAGGAAAGGCACGCTAACCCCTAAAATGTATACACCAGACATTCAGATCTGTTTTTCTTGTATCGAATAATCTTCTTACTGCTATAATAATGTCGAAACATGCCAATAACGTATTGCAGAAGTAAGCAAGCATGAGGAGAATTAGAGAAGAAGAGGACCAGAACAGAGATTGACGTTTTAATTTATAGGTAATAGATTTCTAGAAACCGTCATAATTTATTACTTATGGCCAGGAAAGAGACGCTAACCCCCAAAATATATGAACCAGACATTGAGATCTGTTTTTCTTCTATCGAATAATCTTCTAACTGCTATAATAATTTCAAATCCTGCCAAAAACGTATTCAAGAAGTAAGCAAACATGAGGAGAATTAGAGAAGAAGAGCACCAGAATAGAGATTGACGTTTCAATTCATAGGTGATAAATTTCTGCAGACTGTCATCATTTTTTACTTGTGTCGAGGAAAGACACGCTAACCCCCAAAATGTATGAACTAGAAATTCAAATCTGTTTTTCTTGTATCGAATAATCTTGTAACTGCTGTAATAATGTCGATTCCTGCCAAAAACGTATTGAAGAAGTTAGCAAACATAAGAAGAATTAGAGAAGAAGAGCACCATAATAGAGATTGACATTCAAAAACGTATTAAAGAAGTAAGCAAACATTAGGAGAATTAGAGATGAAGAGCACCAGAATAGAGATTGACGTTTCAATTCATAGGTGATAGATTTCTGGAGACCTTCAATTCATAGGTGATAGATTTCTCAAGACCGTCATCATTTTTTACTTGTGGCAAGGAAAGACACGCTAACCCCCAAAATGTATGAACTATCAAATCAAACAACTTGTTTATCCGTGTTTCTAATTATTATACACGTGCTACTCCTGACAGGTTGACCTTCTAGAATCCTTTTCTCTTATTCGAAAATTACTATCATTGCTTGCCTTTACTCTTCTTCCTGACAGGTTGACCTTCTACAATCATTTTCTCTTCTTCAGAAATTACTATCATTGCTTGCCTTTACTCTTCTCTACGCATTCAGAAATAACCATGATTGCTTGCCTTTTTTTGCATCCGTTTATCAATCAATCATTTAAGGGTCATTTCTTTGTCATCAAAATAATTTACATCGAAATGTGATCCCTAGCACTCCCTCTACTGACACCTTTATATTCTAACTTCTTACCTTTTCTTCTGCTGTCTTAACCCTTAAAGCAAATCTACCGTAACCGCTGAAACATTTTCTCCACCCAAACTTTACTTCTCTCAACTACCCTCTTCTTTTACTTATCAAATTCTCCATTCTACATTCTGACTGCATTTATACTCCATTTTTGTAAGGCCCCCTGCTTATTCTCTGCTGCATGCTTCGAGTACTAAGGTATATATGCTTAGCTTAAATAAATTTATTGTAGAAATTCTGCTATAGTTATTTATTAATCTGAATAGATCGAATTCTCCTTTCTAAGTTCTGACTGCATGTATAATCCATTTTTTAAAGGTCCCCTACTTATTCTCTACTGCATTCTTCGAGTAGTAAGGTATGTGTAGTTAAATAAAATAATTTTTTTTATAAATTCCGCTATAGTTATTTAAATGGTTTATAATCATATTTGTTCCACATATTGTTTGTTAGATCATAAACAAAATGTTTTTTAACATGTTTCTTGTGATATCATTTATAATATATATTAAATTTTATTGTTTCTATATATATATATCGATATATCTATATATATATATATATATATATATACATATATAGCTATGTATGTATGTTTGTATATATATATCTAACAATTCATTTTTACCTAACATCATTAATGGATCGATCAAAGACGTTCATATTATGTCGATCCCTCAGGTATTTAGATATGGATAGAAATGTTAAAAGACATCAAAAATATGCTAAAATGGCAAATGAGAAAAAACAAGAATTGTTACGACGACGTAGAGAAAGTCAAGCTGCAAAAAACAGAACTTCCACTTCATCGACACTTCACCAAACAATTACTTCTCAACATCGCGATTCTTTCATTAATATCGAACCTTCCAGCGATCAACAACCGACTCATGAACCCTCTTATCAACAAATACGTCACCGATGTATTGATACCCATGCTGATCACATAAATGAAGATACCTTTTTTCACTATATTTTAATTATTTCCAAGCTAATTTGTCCACATAATAATAATGTTATTTTTATACATTTGAAGGTATAAATCATCGCACCTTTCCTTCAACATTAACATCTTTGCAGAATTTACCTCTTGAACCTTAACAGCTCCCTTCTGTTCCAGATTGCCAACATTGTAACGCAAAACGATTTTACCTTGAACCTCCATCGTTTTGTTGCTCGTCCGGACAAATTTCTATTGTTGCTCTTCAAATGCCTTATGCTTTAAAATCTTTGTTTCTAAATAGTGATGAAGAATCGGAACATTTCAGAAAGAATGTTCGTACATACAATAACAATGTAGCTTTCACTTCCTATGGAGCCAGATATGATCGTGACCTCACAAAAAACACAAAGGGAGTTTATACATTCCGTGTTCAAGGACAAGTTTACCATTTCCTTGACAGTTTAGTGTCGACAAGCAATAAAGTATCTGGAATCCAACTTTATTTCTTTGATAATGATGAAGAACTACAACAAAGGGTCGGCAGTTCTGATAAACTTCGTGAAAGTACATTGAAGTTGATTATGACAATTCTTGAAGATAACGCTTATGCTAGGTTCTTTCGAAGTCTTAAAGATATTCCGTCGCTTGAAAATCACCAAATTGTTCTCAGATGTTATCCGGGTCTTAATCAGCGCGTATACAATCTTCCTACTGCATCACAAGTAGCTGCTATATGGACTGAGACTGATGATGAACAACATGACAAATGTCCTCATATCCAAGTCTACACTCACTCAGGTCCGACCTATAGAATTCAATCTTATTATGCATGCTACGACCCACTTCAATACCCACTTTTGTTTCCACGGGGTGAATCAGGATGGCATCCTCGCATTAAGCGGTTAATTCCACAAGCAAACAGCACCAATGTTTCCGATCAAACAAGCACTGCTCCTTTATGCAGTTTTACTGAACTAGCTGAATTATTTGCTCTCGAAAACATAGGTTAGTTGTTTGCTTATTCCCTTGTTTCCCAAATATTGTCTAATTAAACAAAATTAATTTATCATTTTATTCTTACTATTACTAGTTACTCAAGAAGCGAACTCTAAACATGGCGTAGCATCTGCCAGAGAGAATTACTGCTATCGGCTTCAAATCAGAAGTTATGATGAATCCATGCTTTTCCACAGCTTAAGACTACTACAACAATTCGTTGTTGGTTCTTATATAAAGACTGAAACATCACGGCTTGACTTCCATAGAAAAAAACAAAACGAGATACGATCAGAAATTTTGCAGGGTGTTTTAGATAGCGTTAATGTTGGTCAAATTGAAGGTCCTACGATTGGCCGACGAGTTGTCCTCCCAGCTTCGTTTATCGGCGGCCCAAGGGACATAAAACACCGTTATCTAGATGCAATGGCTCTAGTGCAAAAATATGGCAAACCAGATATTTTCATCACTATGACTTACAACCCTATGTGGAAGGAAATACAAGAGAATCTTAAATTCCACGAAAAAGCACAAGACAGACCAGATTTATTATCCGGAGTGTTCAGGGCAAAATTTGAAATTCTTAAAAATGAGTTGATCAAAAAAGGAATTTTTGGAGATGTTGCCGCATTTGTTTACGTTATTGAATTTCAAAAGCGTGGATTCCCTCATACTCATTTGCTTCTAAGACTTCAACCACAATTTAAGTTGTTGAATCCAAATTCCTATGATCAAATCATATCAGCTAAAATACATAATCCTGATCACAATTCCAGGTTATATTCTCTTGTCATTAAGGATATGATCCACGGTCCTTGTGGTTTTATGAACAAACAGTGCCCTTGCATGAGAAATGGTGTATGCAAAAGTCATTACCCCAAGGATTTTACTCCTTTCACTGTCCATGGTGAAGACAGTTATCCGTGCTATAGACGTAGAGATAATGGAAGAAAAGTTAAAATTTCCAGACATGAGGTTGATAATAGATGGGTGGTTCCTCATAACCCGTAACTTCTGATGTTACTTGATTGCCACATTAATGTTGAAATATGTTCCACTGTCAAGCTTGTTAAATACTTATACAAATATGTATTTAAGGGCCACGACCTTGTAAACTTTAGCATCGACGACCAAGAAACCACGTCTGATATTGACGAAATCACTAATTTTCAAGAAGGCCATTGGATCCCCCCCCCCTCCAAAGCTTTATGACGCATATATGAATTCCGCCTGGCAGAGATTAATCCATCCATCTATATACTCCAAGTTCACCTTCCAGATCAACAATCTGTTTCCTTTGCAAGAGATGCTAATTTGTCTTATTTATTGAGGAATATTGAATTCTCCAAAACAATGCTGACGGAATTTTTTAAGACCAATTCAACAAATCAAAAGGTTGCAGACATGAAATGTTTGTATGCGGATTTCCCCCAACATTTTGTTTGGAATCAAAAAACAAAAACATGGTTAGAAAGAAAGCGGAGAAAAGTCATAGGACGATTAGTTACTGTTAACCCTCGAGAAGGAGAAAGGTATTACTTGAGATTATTGCTCACAAATGTTAGAGGACCAACATCGTTTGACCACTTGTTAACTATTGATGGTCAAAAGATGAACTCTTTCAGAGATGCTGCACTGTGATTAGGATTGCTAGCATTTTGACTCTTACATACAACAAACACTTAAAGAAGCTGTGATATTTCAAATGCCAACATCCCTCCGATTGTTATTTGCTACATTCTTGTTCTATTGTTCGCCCGCAAATCCTAAGGAACTCTGGGAAACTTTCAGAGACGACCTCTGTTCTGACCTCTGTTCAATAAATCTCTGGAACAAATGGGAAAAAGCTTAGTTGATTATCGTTTCACTGAACATGAATTTCGTACTGATTACCGCCAGCAGCAGACTAAGGAAGTAGAAAGTGAGATGAATATAGAGATTGATGAAGAAGACCTCTTATTACAATCAAAACTAAACAACGAGCAAAAGCACATATTTGACTTAATAATGAATTCAGTTCTCACTTCAACGAATGCAAGTTATTTTATCGATGGTCCCGAGGGAACAGGAAATTTAAATCCAACTGACGGATTATGCAATGGAACAAGGTTGATATGCAGGCAACTAAAAGATCATACAATTTCAGCTGAAATTGTTTTTGGACCCCACAAAGGAAAATTCATTTTTATCCCTAAGATTCCTTTACAATCTCCGGAGAACCAAAAAAATGGAATTCCTTTCATCAGAACACAATTTCCAATTTGTCTGTGCTTTGCAATGACCATAAACAAATCCCAAGGTCAAACACTTGATCATGTAGGAATTTATCTCTGTCAACTTGTATTCTCGCACGGACAGCTATATGTAGCTCTGTCAAGGGCTCGAAGTCCTGAATCAGTTAAAGTTCTTATTATTCTTGGAACTTTTCAATCTTCAGACTTCGAAAAAAAGACAAGGAATATTGTTTTCCGTGAAAATTTTCAATTAGTCAAATTATAAAACATCAAATTTCCTCAAAGGTATATTGCTTGTTTGTTTTCTCAGTTCACATAATTCAATTTTATATGAATAATTTTTTGTCTTCGCTTGACCATCCAACATTTTCTTTCAGCATGGATAATCGTTTATTAATGAAGAATATTTTCCCTGGAGCGCAATCATGATCTTGTCAAGTGATAGTCCAAGAAAAACAACAGGTCGTTGCTTCGGTTAATTCACCGACTAGAAGACAAAAGTTTGTCTTCTGTGATTCTGAGGAAAATCAATTACACTTTCTTCCTTTTACATTTTATCAACTTACCTATAGATAATTCCTTCATAATTAACAGGGATCGCAAGTTGAGGGTGTCATATTCAACAATGATATCCAAAGAATTGGGGACATCTTACAGCCATGTTAGGAATATATCATTTCTAATGCGATTGTCAAATCAATTCTCCCTTAATACGAAACTAAAAATTTGGAGATACAGTGGATTCTCACAAGTCGCACGGTCATCGAACCTGTCACACAAGATGATGCAATCATCCCTCTGATTTTCAACTTCACACCTTTCCAAAGTCTTATGGATTATGTGGACGACAAGCAAAAATCTGTTGGTTAGATGCTTAATTTATTTGTTCATACAATCTTCCAAAAACTTTTCCGTTACTGATTACATTAATATTTAACACATGATAGATATTTTGGCCGTCGTCGTTGAAGTGTTGGAAAAAAAAAGATGTCATGAGAGACGAAAAAGCTTCAACTGTACAAAAATTTGTTATCATGAATAAAGAGTAATTCTCACTATGTATCTTTGTTACTATTTTGCGTTGGAGGTAAACAAATTTAACATCTTCTCATAATCTCTTGTTTTTTTTAGGCAACAAATAGTCATACTATCGTTTTGGAATTGTTTTGTTTAGAACGAGGGCCAGCAGATTATGGAATCACTTCACTCTCATCCGGTTATTGTTTGCACAAAGCTCAAAGTCAATTTCTTTAACGATATTTTTTCCTTCCTCATAAAAACACATCTTACTCTGTCCCTTTTTATCCTATCTCAAACATTCATTTTCAAATGTTAGGTGTTACATTTTCAACGTGGTTCGACTCAGCCATCGTTGTTGACCCACCGATACATGAAGCTGCAGATCTCAAAAATTGGTAATCCATTATGTTACGTACAACCTTTCTAATATTTTGTTACAAATTATATAAGAATTTTAAAATTTCTTTATTTTCTCACCTATATAATTATTATGTTACAGAGCACAACGAAATAACAGCGAGATCAAAAACCTCGTTAGTGGAAGATCTTACTTCAGATATAATCCTCGTATATCTTCTGGATCTCGCCAGAATATCACCAAGATCATGTCTCTAGATTCTACCCCCAAGGTAATCGCATCTGCATATTCCAGTGAGATATTGAATTTATAACATCTTGCTCTGAACGTTTTTATCGGTTTTTTCGTAGATATCATGTATTGAAACCAAAATTTTCTTCCAACACATTTTGCAAAAATTTCGGTATATGGCATGCAACAAATGCTTCCGATCTACAGCTGCTGCATCTGGAGTTCTTTTCAATTGTAATTACTGTAGAGAAAAATAAACAGCAAAGCCAAGGTTTCTGTCTTCTATTTGCAATCTTCCATTTATTGCTTATTCCTTCCGTGTGCATTCCGTAATTTTCGCATCACTTTTTTACTTCCATGTCACCTGCACTTCTTTTTTGCCCACACTCTTCCTTTTTGACTATTCTGACTTTATTGTACAGATGTCGATATGACATGGATTGGACCGACGATACCGGAACTATAACAGCTTCCATTTTCGGCGACCTCGCTGAGAAACTATTAAACTTCATCGCCGTTGAGACTATGAAATATTACAATGAGGTTATATTTTCCTTCCTTCTTTCATCTACATTTCCAATTTAATCAGCCCCAAATATCTTCATGTACTTATTCCACTGACAATAGAGATATTTTGTTTTGCGTTATAAGAACATGGATCTCCCATTGGAGAAATTGTACGCACAATTAAAAACCGATACCTTTCTTCTCCACGTGAAGCCAGCAAACACTCGGTCTTCAGATGGGGTGCAACGATTTGCTGTTGTTTACTGCCACAAAATTGATGCTCATGAACTACAACAGACTTCACTTTCACCCATCTCAGGTCCTTTTTATTCTTCCTTGATCTTGATTTTATCTATAACAACATCTTTTATTATTTCTGTATGTGCCATTTAGTTTGCAGCGATCTCCCCTTATATCCCTTGCTTAATATATACTGATTTCTGATATTTTCAGAAAAAATCCTAAATGTTTTTCATCAGCTAAACAATGCCTCGAAAAAAGATTCTCCGATGCTGAATACAACTCGCCGTCACAAATGGATAAGCCGATCAGTAACACCGAATGTATGCCAAATCAGACGCACAGTCCACTACAGACACTCGTCATAATAGGAAAAAACCCAGATTCTTATAAACTTTTAATGTCGCATTGTGGTGTCTTTTGAATGATTTCACACGATTTTCAGGCTAATCTACCTCTGGTTTAAGGTTTATTAAATTCATTATTATTATTCAACTTCATTCATATATTCTTGTTTTTTATATAATCATAATAACAGTTCATGGCATATTTATTTTTATTAATATAAGCTAAAAATATTTTTATACCTAATAGCAATAATACTATTTACATAAATATATTAAATAATACGTCGACTCCGACTCTTATTTATAACCTTCATGTTCAACTGCTTCTTCAATCTTGCTTCTTCAATCTTGAAAGAAGCAGTTATTCAGTTAAGTTCTGTAATTAACTTGAACTGATTCTTAATTCGGAGGTGGCTTGCTTTCGTCTGCTTTTGCTTCTGTCTGCTTTTGGATAACTTTCGTATGCTTTTGCTTTCGTCTGCTTTTGCTTCCGTCTACTTTTACTTTAAATACCTTTTCAAGTTTCGCTCGCTTCAATAGCTTCCACCGCTTTTCTTAAATCTGCTTTTCATCGTCTCCGTTTTTCATCATTATTTGTACTTCATCAATTAAATTTATGTAAAATCATTTTGACTTAACAATCTCCTCCTTTTTGATAATAACAAATAATCATAAGTAAGATGAAAAGATCTCCACTCCGTCTTCATATTCTGTTTCCTCTTCCTCCCCCTATCTGTTTTTTTCTTCTTCAAAAATATTCTTCTCCTACCTCTGGTTTAAGGTTTTGTTTTTAATTGGTCGTTTTACTTTTTAATGTTATTGATTTTCCGTCGTATCACGAAACAGTCCCCATTTCTCCTCGTCATACACTTAACCAAGTCCACAATACATCAATAAGAAAAGAAGAATATCTCCAATCTATAAATAAAAAAAATATCATAAAATCAAAACCGGAGGCCAATATTTTGAGGACAATAAATTCATTCTTACGTCTGCCACGTCGAATCTGCCAAACATGCTCGTCAACTTCTCCTACCCGTCACCATTCAATTTGTTTTTGTCTTTCCACTTCGTCTTATTTTTCCTTCTTTGCTTCGTCTTATTATTTTCGGCATTTTTGCACAAATCAGTCAACACATGAGCCATGTTTGTTATTTTTTCGCCAAGGTATTGAATATTTTCTATTAGATTATCTGTCCAGTATAACAACATTCTTCATTCTAATACGAACTGAGGATAGTTTGTTAAGTCAAAATGAGTTTACATAAATGATTTTGATGAAGTACAAATAATGGAACAAAATAGACGGACGTTGAAAAGCACACGAAAGAAGAAAAACAGATGGAAGTTAAAAAGCGATTTAAAGCAAAGGAGACTAAGTGAAAGCGAGCGATAGAAGAAAAGCAGATTTAAAGTTGAAAAGCGATTTAAAGCAAAAGCGCGAAGCAAAAGCATTTAAAGCAAAAGTATAATAAATGACGAAGTGAAGTAAAACGATCAAAGTAAGATGATCAGAGTTGGACGAAGCAAAAGTGAAGACGAAGTGCAAGTAAGACGATAAAACTGAGACGATCAAGATAAGACGATCAAAGTAAGACGAACTGAAAGTAATCAAATTCAAAGTAAGACGAAGTGAAAGTATGACTATAGAACTAAGACGATTAAAGTAAGGCGAACGGTTCAAGGAAATCAGACGGAACCTCAACATGGTGATGTTAAATGATGAACCGTCTGATATCTCACAACCAAGTTAAAAGGTCGTCAAAGTTAACGGTACAAGAATGGTGAGTTCTGTTGGTAACTTCTCTCTGAAGAAAATCTTAGAGGGAAAGTTTCAAAGCCTTGAGAAGCTGACCTATTCTAGAAAACGCCTGATAAGACCTTTCGAGTAATCTCAAATCAGAAGTTGTTCGAATACTCTCAACTCACAAACTTTTCAACTCTCTCAAATTCTCTAAAATCAACTTTACTTTTGAAAATCAAGTCATCAACTCAGCTTATCACTTATCAAAGATTCAGATGGACCAAGCAATGATCTACGGGAGACATGTCGATTTTGAATCCTTGAGGAAGAACAACATGGATATCGAACCAGAGATAGTAGAAGCTGGTTGGAGGAAGTTCTTCCAGGTACTGGAGATCGTATATCCAAATGAGGTGTTTGATTTCTGGAAGGTGCAACTGGTAGACAAAACTATTGTTTCTACGATAGAAGATAGAATATCTGTTATTGTCACAACCGATTTGATAGAGAAGGTAATTGAATCCCCATCGGTTGGAGAGAAGCTTACAAGTAAAGCCAGATGGATGACTAAAGTTAACCTAAACGAAGACGAAGTCACTAGACAGTTGAATGGAGATAATGACCCAAAGGAGAGGAAAACCTCCAGTCTGGTGCCAAAAGCTAGGGTCTTACATGCAATTTTGTTTAATTGCGTCTTACCTAGAGCAGGATCAAGGCATTTGGTAACGACGTTAGATGAACAATGTCTTTTCTACCTACTGAATCGCCAACCCATATACTTACCATTTCTGATTTTTCAGTATATGGTTAAGGCGATGAAGAATACAAACAGTTATCCTTACGGAATGCTGCTCACAAGGATATTCAGGGAGTCTGGAGTCCTTCTTGATAGAGGAAACAGATTGAGGATGCCTATCAGAAGTTTTATCAACTCGGGTACAATAGCGAAAATGGGCTTGAAGAATCTGGATAGAGGAGAAGCAGATTCTAAGAATAAAGCTAGAACTGAGGAGGAGCCGATACAGAAGAAATCTCTCACAGAGATTTCTAAATCTCAAGCTAGTGGAAGCATGCCTATAGTTGAAAGAAGTGAATCATCTCAAGAAATTATGAAGGAAAAGATGATTTCTGAAAAAGAAATTAACCAAGTTCGGACTACAGATGAAACTGTCTTGAAGACAAAAGGGGAGAATCTGATGAGTGAAATTCCAAAGAAGGCAAAGAGAATGTCCAGGATTCAAAACTTGAGACAAAAGGAAGAAAACAGGTCCAGAGAACAAAGTCAGACAGAAGTCTCTGAGACTAGCGCACCAAAGGCTACGAGATCTCTAGTCTCCATCTTAAGTGAACATTCAGCCAAACAGGCCAAGGAGACTGAGAGGAAAAGAAAGTTGGTGTCTAAGAAGCAGAAACCCCAATCTCAGAAAACTCCGAGACTGACTGAGGCGGTGAAGAAGATTAAGATAGTTAGTCAAAAGAAGAGTTTGCCCACTGTTAAGGAAGTTAGTCAGAGGAAGGAAACTCCCATTGTTATTCAACAACAGGAGCCAGTGGAGTTTAGCCAGGTTCAGACTTCTACTATCATTGTTCAACAGGAAGAGCCAGTGGAGCTTAGCCTGCTTCAGACTACTCCTATCATTGTTCAACACGAGGCAACAACAGAACTCAGTTTAGTGCAGATCCAACAAGAGAAATCTGAAGAACTCAGTTTGGTTCCATTCAACTATTCTGAATTTCTTAGGAAAGACAAATTGGAAACCAGATTGATTCAAGTAGTTGAGCCTGTGACTAAGAGGAGTAGTTCAATTGTCTTCAGGGATACACCGAAGAGCTTAGTAAAGACTTACTTACAACCTATTCCTATAAATAGTGAGACATGGCATCTATTGAATGAAGAAGAAAGGAATTTCTATGAAGCCTTACGGTATGTTGCCACAAAGCCATACCCTTCAAAGATGACCAGTCATCCGCACACTATTTATCCAATTACAGAGGTAACGGTGATAATGGTTGTACCAGACCTGCAACCAAGATATCCCTTGGTTGTTAATAAGGGGAAGATGAAGTTATACCCAGAAGGGGTAATTGATGATCTATCCGCAGATCGACATCAAGAAGTGCGACGAATAGATGTGCGTATGCGCTCAAAGAAGATGTTTATAGAGCTAGTTGTAGTTTTACTGCATAAGGATGAACCTTTGCCGATGGGGGAAAGCTAACTAGAGGACGCCATTGAATCCCTCATGCGCGAAAGAATTCGATTAGGCGATCTAATACATCGCCTATTCTAGAAGAAGCCCTACCCTTGCGAGGAAGACAAGTGCTAATGCTACCTGCTCCTTATGACTTAGACCTTCCTGAGCCTAACCTATCGGTTCAACCACCTACCCTTGAGATTGTTGAAGATTATATTCCATCTTCAGACGCATATGTTACTACAATTGCATTTGTAAAGCTCCCGGAGGATGATGATCAACCCACCTCGCCTTTTGACTTGCAAGCTGAGGTGATGCACCTATGAAGATAAATCAAAGAGTTGAAGGAGATGGTGAAAGAGTTCTTGAAACATCATCGGCATTAATCATTTTTTATTATAACAAATAGGGGGAGGAGAAAATGCAAAGCAGAAATCAAAAGGGGATGTACAAAGGAGATTAATTGTTCCAAAAAAAAAGAAAAAGATAGGGGGAGGAAGAGTCAGTAGAAAATGTAGAACTCAGACAAAGACAGTACGAAGATATGTTTTCTTATTTTTTAATTATACATTTTTTGTATGATTATTTTTTTCATCAAAAAGGGGGAGATTGTTAAGTCAAAATAACTTTACATTTATCATTTTGATGTTAAACATATAATGAAGGCAGAAAACCAGACGGAAGAATAAAAAGCAGACCAAGCAGAAAAACAGACGGATGAATGAAAAGCAGACAAAGTAAAAAAACACATGGAGAATGAAAATGTACGAAGAATAAAAAAGCATTTATTTATATTGAAAATGATTGAGAATGAAAATGTACGATAGTTCAAAAGGCATTTAAATAAAAATGTATTTGAGATTAAAAACAGAGGGAAGCTGAAAAGCAGGCAATAGTTAAAAAGTTGAGGGAAGCATAAAGCAGAAGGAAGCAAAAGCAGACGATGAAAAACAGATGAAAGCAAATAACGTCTCAATTTTCCACTTCCTTTTACTTTCGTTTTACTTTTGTGTCCGCACTTCGCCTTAGTTTGACTATGTTTGTTCTTAGTTTGACTCTGCTTCGTCTTAGTTTCTATCATCTTAGTTTTTGACTTTTCAATTGATGGGTGATACATTTCTGGAGACTGCCAAAAAATTTTATTTGTCGCAAGGAAACACACGCTAACCCCCAAATTGTATGAACCAGACATTGTGATGTGTTTTTTTTATCAAATAATGTTCTAGCTGCTATAATAATGTCAATCGAACTTGAAAGAACTTTCTCCACTCACCTGCAACTATCTCTGGTTCAATGTCCATGTTGTCTTCCCTCAACGACTCAAATTCGACAAGTCTTCCGTAAATCATTGCTGATTCCATCACAGATTTCTCCTGTAATGTAGATTGACGTTTGAATTGATAGGTGTAATCTTCTACCTGCTATAATCATGTCAAACACTGCCAATAACGTATTGCAGAAGTAACCAAACATGAGGAGAATTAGAGAAGAAGAGGATCAGAACGGAGATTGACGTTTCAATGACTACCAAAATTTTTTTTTCAGATGTCTTCCTCCTCTCTACACATGTCACCTATTTTTTACGCATCTCTAGGAAAATCATTGCTACTTCGCTTTATCGTCTTCGAGTGCCGACCCTCATTTAATACTGTGCAACTCTTCAAATCTCAGCTGCCAGACGGTGCCCTAACACATCTATATTTAAACTTTATAACCTTTCTCCTTTAACTTCAATCAAGCAATTCCTACCGTCTTCTTTTCCCTTATTCTGGTTTAATTTAAATACATCACATTCTCGATCCCAGAAAGATAAGAACGGTCAAGGTTACCCCTTCTATTTCAACAAACAAAGAACAACCGTTTAGGTCAGTAACCGATTCTTTTTTCCATCACTTTTTTTATCCCAATCTTTTCAATTTATAATGTCAACAAAACCCTTTCTTTATCTATACACGCCATTTCTTATAGGTTCTCTCCTTATTCTCTGCTGCGTTCTTCTACTCCAACCTTCGTCTTATTCTTGCTTCTCAATAAAATTGTGAAATAATTATGACATTTGTGGGCTAATTTGATTATTTTAATGGCAGATATGAATTCCAGTTATTTCAAGCGCAAAAGATATTTGAAAAGTGCGATAAAGCAGACATATGATCTTCAAAATGAGCTAGATGAATTACTTATCGGATACCATGCACGGAATAAAAAGGCACATAATAGTTCACATGAACTTCGCTACATCGAGATATATGAAACTAGTCGAATGATAGAGATGGCCAACGATCTCAAAAAAGTTAACTTCGAGACAAGGAAATTTTATGAAAGACAAATTCATAAACTTATAGATTAAGGTTTCTTTATACTGCAAATGTAAATAGTAGACATGTAAACTATTTTAAACGTATCTCAAGGAAAGTTATTTCATCTTATTTCTTCTCCCAACCAATGCTTATTTCATTACATTTTGATATTATTTTTTATTTAACTATGACGTTAAAATTTTTCCTGCCTACTCTCGTCTTACTTTCGCCTCTTCAACCCCAGCTATATCCTCTACTAGGATATGAAAGCAACCCACCTCTTAGTTCGACTTCTGCTTCTGGCTCACTTCGCTTGCTTTTACCAAAATGATCATCTATCAATGCCCAATATAAATATATATAATGAAATATAAGGAAACCTTACATATTAAATGCCTTGTACATCTGCTTCTCTTTAACCTTTTTAATGTAGCAGTCATCATTTAATACAGTACTGCCCCTCATTTAATACAGTCCAACTCTTCAACTCCAAGTATTTATTAGTCATCATTTAATACAGTACTGCCCCTCATTTAATACACCGGAACTCTTCAACTTCAATTATTTACTACACAGCTATATTTCTTCCCTGCCACACGGTCCACTAATATGTCTATATTTAAACTTTTTTTGCCTTATTCTTGTTTAACCAATATTCATCACATCTTCCATTCCAAGAAGATAACAACTCTCAAAGTTACGTCTCCTATTTCAACAAGCACAGAGCAACCTTTCAGTTCAGTAAGGAATTCTTTGTTTCGTTACTTTTTATATTTATATTTATAATTTCAACAAAATCGTTTCTTTATCTTTACGTTCCATGTTTTAATACGTTCCGTCCTCATTTTTTTCTGCATTCTCCCACTGCTAACATAAACCACCATTCGCCTTACTTTTGTCTCCAACCTCACATTGCTAAGCTATCGTTACTTTTTATAATAAGCAATCACAGAATAAACCTTCTAGAGTTCGTTAGATTAATTTCACTGATTTTATTACAGGTACTGGTGTCAAAATTATCTTTGACAAAAATATGAATTCCCGAGAACAGCGAAGTTACGCAGATCCCAGAGAAACGACAAAACAGATTGAAGAGTGTTACGAGAAACTTGACAAGCTATACGAAAAAATCATGGCACCCAAACAGAGAGGAGATAAGCAGAAATCTTCCTCAACCTTTGGAACAAATAAAGACATTCCCATGGCAGAGGCACCCAAACAGAGAAGAGATAATCAGAAATCTTTCTCAAGCTCTGGAACAAATAAAGACGTTCCAATGGGAGGCTAAAGCTTTGATAACTAGTTTGACTTTACTGTCATCTTATTTTGACTCTGGTTCGTCTTAGTTTCTATCGTTTGATGTTTTATTTTTCGTAGTTGAAGTTTTTATAGTGTCTGGTGAACTATGTATTTCTGGGATTTTAATATATGTGTTTACCCTCGACAAAACTTGACTTCGTCTCATAGGAAAAGCATTGTTGGTAATGATTTTTTTTGACCCGAGGTCTGAAATGCTTTTTTTTAAGTGTCTGCTATTCAGATATTTTGTGATACTTAACCTATTGCAATTCTACTGTCACTTCAACATAAACGTCGTTTAGCATTAACCTCCTTCAAACACTAATGCATTAAGAAAACTAAGAAGTTCAACAGTAGTAATTAGCAAACTAAGAAAATTTATGAAATATGATCTATCCTTTCTCTCTCTTTGTTTTTCCTCTCCGCCCTTGCCTTCCTCTGCTTTATATTAAATAATACGTCGACTCCGACTCTTATTTATAACCTTCGTGTTCAACTGCTTCTTCAATCTTGCTTCTTCAATCTTGAAAGAAGCAGTTATTCAGTTAAGTTCTGTAACTAACTCAAACTGATTTTTAATTCGGAGGTGGTTTGCTTTCGTCTGCTTTCCATCGTTTGTTTTTGCTTCCGTCTACTTTTGGATAACTATCGTCTGCTTTTGCTTCCGTCTGCTTTTCAAGTTTTGTTTGCTTTTCAACTTCCATATGCTTTTCTTCGTCTGTTTTTCATCGTCTTCGTTTTTCATCATTATTTGTACTTCATCAAATAAATTTATGTTAAGTCATTTTGACTTAACAATCTCCCCCTTTTTGATAATAACAAATAATCATAAGTAAGATGAAAATATCTCCACTCCGTCTTCATATTCTGTTTACTCTTCTTCCCCCTATCTGTTTCTTTCTTCTTCAAAAATATTCTTCTCCTACTCTGGTTTAAGGTTTCGTTTTCAATTGGTCGTTTTACTTTTTAATGTTATTGATTTTCCGTCGTATCACGAAACAGTTCCAATTTCTCCTCGTCATACACTTAACCAAGTCCACAATACATCAATAATAAAAGAAGAATATCTCCAATATGGTTCATCACTTTCTCATGTTATTGTTATTTGCAATATCGCTTCTAATTATTTTTTCATGATTATTAAATTCATTATTATTATTCAACTTCATTCATATATTCGTGTTTTTTATATACCGATAATAACGGTTCATCGATATTTGTTTTATTAATATAAGCCAAAAATTTCTTATACCTAATAGGAATCATACTATTTACATAAATATATTAAATAATACGAATGACTAATATATATATTTGTTATGATATTTAGATATATAATCATAATAACATTTCATCGCATATTTGTAACTCTGTCTTTCTTTCAGATGCCAGACGATCCACTGATACGTCTATATTTAAACTTTGAAACCTTTCTCCTCTTAACTTCAATCAAACAATTCGTACCTGAAGTCAATCACACGTTAATACAAGACTTATTATAGGATGTATTTTTTCAAAAACTTTTTAAAAAACTAGTAAGATCGAAACTTTGAAATATAACAGAGATAAAGGTTCAGAGAAGTTGACACGGTCGTTTTTTAAGCTTTGTTACAGTAAGATAGCTCTACATAATTCGCAAAATAATCTTCTCTCAAGTATGGCTCATCGTCTGCTTTTGCTTGCGTCTACTTTTACTTGCATCAGTTTTTGTTTCCGTCTGTTTTTACTTTCGTCTCCTTTTGCTTGCGTCTCCTTTTGCTTCCGTCTGCTTTTGCTTCCACCTGCTTTTCAACTTCCATCTGTTTTTCTTCTTGCGTCTGCTTTTCAGCTTCCCTCTGCTTTCTTCACTTCGTCTTATTTTTGCTTCTCTGCTTCGTCTTATTCTTTCCCATAATTTTGCACAGATCAGTCAACAGATGAGCCTTGTTTGTCATTTTTTCTCCAAGGTGTTGAAGATTTTCCATTAGATTATCTGTCCAGTATAACAACATTCTTTATTCTAATACGAACTAAGTATTCAGCTTCCGTCTGTTTTTGCTTCCGTCTGCTTTTCAACTCTCGTCTCTTTTTCTTCTTTCGTATGCTTTTCAACGTCTTACTTTTATCGTCTCACTTCTATCGTCTTACTTCGACATCGTCTTACCTTCGCTTCCTCTAACTTTAATCGTCCTACATTATCTATCCACTATAACAACATTCTTCATTCTAATATGGACTAAGGATAATTCGTCGGGGTCGGTCCTTTCCCTGAAAAAAAATCGAAGTCGAATTGCCTAACCTTTGCCAGTGGAACTTCTCCTTAATTTCCCCTTCATGTTACCGCCGCTTCCTCTTACTTTTGTCTCCGCACTTCGTCAAATTTTCTCCGCTTCCTCTTACTTTTCTCTTCGCACTTCATCTTACTTCTATCTTTCCACTTCAACTTATTTTTGCTTCTTTGAGCTTCGTCTTGTTCTTCTTTATTTAAAGCAGTTGAGTTTATGTCATTTCCAACTCACATTAAATTTCACTTGCCAATTCTATAATCCTTCTTGAAATATACGAATTGACTCATCCTTCTTGAAAAACATGCGATTTGCAATCACTCTTAGTTCGACTTCTGCTTCCTCTTTTTCTCTACACATGTAAACTATTTTTAACGTATCTCAAGGCAAATTGTTTCTGTTTCACTTTAACATCTTCCAGTACTGCCCCTTATTTAATACAGTAGAACTCTTCAACTTTAATTTTTTATTACGCGACTATATATCTTCCTTGACAGACAGCCCGGTGATACCTCTATATGTAAACTTTGAAACCTTTCTCCTTTTAACTTCAATCAAACAATTCCTACCCTCTTCTTTTGCCTTCTTCTTCTTTAACCTAAATACATCACATTATAGACTAATTTCATTATTTTAATGGCAGATATGAATTCCACCTATTTCGAGCGCAAAAGATATTTGAAAAATGCCATAAAGGAGACATATGATCGTCAAAATCAGCTACATGACTTACTTATCCAATAACATGCACGAAATAAAAAGGCACATAGTAGTTCACATGAACTTCACTATGTCGAGATGTATCAAACTAGTAGAATGATAGAGATGGCCAACGATCTCAAAGAAGTAAACTTCGAGAATTAAAAAACTTATAGATTAAGGTATCTTTATACTGCTATTTTAATCATATCTCAAAGAAAGTCATTTCATCTTATTTCTTCTTCCAACCGATGATTATTTCATTACATTTTCATATTATTTTTTATTTAACTATGACGTTAAAATTTTTCCTACGTATAAATTCAATGGGCACTTTCACAGCGCATTTGCGCAGAGTTAACCTACTAGTTACTTTATACGGACATATTAAGATGTTATGATGTTATATTACCCAAATACCTGAGTCGAAAGTTCAACTCCAGGCCCAACCTCAATTCCAAGCCCAAGCCTGAACTGATCTTACCCTTACCTGTAATGCATGTCCCCTTATAATTGATCCGGCCATGTGTAGTAATCAGAAAGAAACTAAACACTCCATAACAATGGTACGAAAGAACACGACAAAAAAAGGAGCACGAACCTGGCACAAGATCTGACAACGTAGGCGTACCGAAATGTACAGTACTATGGGACATGGCTGAGTTGCAGCGACTAACGTAAAAACAAAAGGAAATTAATTTTAGTTTGAAGGGAGGACATAGCTTTGAATTGAAAGCCCATTTATCGAATACTCAACTTTCCATGCACGCGTAAACTTTAAAGAGACCATTCGCACGTGCTTACACCAGACTCGGAATTAGGATTTCGTTCAGACACAGAGTAAACGTGTCGGCCCACCCTCGTATGACCCACACACTCTTCTTTGTCTACGGCCTCTCATCTTAGGTAACCTTTTCCCCGTCCTTCTTATGCCCTTATCTCCTCACTCAGTCTACTCTCTCTCACTTTGACCTTCAAACCTAATCTTCTCCACACCCCCCCTTCAAAGCCATTGATGCTGTGAAAGAATTCATAGACATGGAGAATGATAATCAAGAGAATTGTAAGTACATGGGACGGGCCTTTGACGACATGAGCGTCAATGACGACTCCTCTGCTTTTAGCGACTGTAACAGCGACAGATCCGGCGAGTTCACGTCGACGTCGTCTGAGAGACGGCGTCTGTTGATTGCCTGCGCGACGGAGGATTCCGAAGACGTGATCCGACAGCTCATATCGGATCTCGGATCCTGCTCGATTGACGATCGAAAGCAAGCCGCAATGGAAATTCGTCTCCTCGCCAAGAACAAACCAGAGAACCGCCTCAAAATCGCAAAAGCTGGAGCAGTTAAGCCTTTGATTTCGCTAATCTCGTCGCCGGACCCACAGCTTCAGGAGAACGGCGTTACCGCCATTCTGAACCTGTCGCTCTGCGACGAGAACAAAGAACTGATAACTTCATCGGGAGCGATCAAGCCGTTGGTTTGGGCTCTGAAGACAGGGACATTAACAACGAAAGAGAACGCCGCGTGCGCGATTTTTCGGCTCTCACAAGTAGAAGAGAACAAGACTGTAATCGGACGTTCAGGGGCGATACCCCCCCTCGTGGGTCTTCTAGAAACTGGAGGATTTCGCGCAAAAAAGGACGCATCAACTGCTTTGTACAGTCTATGTTCGGTGAAGGAGAACAAGATTAAGGCCGTGGAATCGGGAATCATGAAACCGCTGGTGGAATTGATGGTTGACTTAGGGTCAAACATGGTGGACAAGGCAGCTTTTATATTGAGTCTTTTGGTTTCATTGCCGGAGGCGAGAAAGGCTCTGGTGGAGGAAACGGGAATTCCTGTTCTCGTGGAGATAATCGAGGACGGTACCAGAAAACAGAAGGAGATTGCGGTGGGAATACTGTTGGCGTTATGCGAGGACAATTTAGTATACCGTGCGATGGTGGCGCGTGAGGGAGCGATACCCCCGCTTGTCTCGTTGTCGGAGTCGGGCACAAGTCGAGCAAAGCAAAAGGTGAGCCATGTTCTGTTTTCTTCGGTAGTTCCCTCGGTGGCTGCTGACGTGGCAAGGGACAGAATGTGTTTTTTTTAAATAAAACTAATGTTCAAATTTTCAAATGATTGGCCACGTCAGTCACCTCTTTTCAATACAATTTGCCAATGGAAATGTCCGGAATTTTTGGACGTGGGATTTTAATTTATTGTTTGACAATGTAAAGTAGCCAAAGCGTAAGGCGTGTTTGGTTTTATTTTTGGTAAGAATATGTGAGTTTGTGTAACTAAAATTATAGTTATGGTTTGGGTGGACAGGCGCAGGCACTCACAGAACTCCTACGGCAACCAAGAGGCGTCAACCCCGCTTCTGGCAGAGCATCCGATGTGTCAGTATGAGCTACTAACTCTACCACTTACCCATGTGTAATCGTAAAACGAGATAGCGAAATACTCAACAAAGAAACAGAAATCAAGCTGTATATAGTTTTGTAATATCTGCGATAAGTGGTTGAGTTCGGTACGAAACTTTTGTGGGATGCTTTATGGTTTTCCTTTCCTCTAAACGTATCACAATGGAATATTTATGTTGGCTCAACAACAGTATTGTGGATTTTTTTTTTAACAAAAGAGATCAGATCTCTACTACTTTTGTCTCGAAAGAAAGAGCTTTAC
Organism: Erythroxylum novogranatense; assembly: GCA_029891385.1. Lineage (NCBI taxonomy): Eukaryota > Viridiplantae > Streptophyta > Magnoliopsida > Malpighiales > Erythroxylaceae > Erythroxylum > Erythroxylum novogranatense. The sequence continues at coordinate 13,368,773 of CM057225.1, read as the reverse complement.
AAGTCTGGGTTGATGGTGCGATGGAATTATGGCTTTGATGATTCCATTTCCACGAGCAACTCGTGCATATTATTAATTTGACAAATAGAATTCATATGATATGAAATTCAAATACTTATCCGCCATCATTGCCGGCCACGTCGTCGTTAGTCCAAACGTCTCAATCTGGGTCCCATCTTTGACGGCTCACTGGTCGATGTCGGAAGCTCTGTTCTGTTGTTTCTCTTAGACTAATCCCACTCTAACTTAGTGCCCCTCTTTATCAGAATTCAGAAACACCACCTTTACTTTAGCTTTTTGGCTCTAGGGTCTCCACTTAATTCCGTCTTTGTCGGAATGAAAATAAATAAGAACCCAATTCGCCGTCACAAAACAAAGCGCCCTAATTAAGAAACTTGTATGTTACGCGCCCTTAATTTAACATGACTAGAACCGAGCTTTTCCTTTCTTGAGTTGACAATTGAGCTTCATGTGCAAGCAAAGAAAGGAGTGAAATAGAGTAGAACAATATTTCTATATATACCCTTTTTCTTTTCAGTTATAGACATTTGTGCAATGCTTTCTTATGGTGGGAAGGAGGACCGGTAAGAGTCGCAAGTTTATAGGGACTGCCTCCTGACCAACGTTCTTTGCTTTTATTGGGGTATAGGAACATCTGCGATGTGTGTTAGATGTACATTATTCCCTGAGACTACTCTTCATTTGTTGCGTGATTGCATGTGGTCTCGGGCCGTTTGGACCCGCTTGCATGCTCCAAATGTCGATCTTTCTTTTTTTGCAACGTCATTAGACAACTGGATGGCGGCAAATGTGTTTGCCCCACATGCCGCCACAACCTCCATGCTTCAGTTTTTAACTGAATGTTGGGTCATTTGGTATGCCCGTAATAAAGCGGTCATCAATGGTGAGTCTTTGTCTACTAGGACCTAAATGTTTTGGCATCGTTCACTTATGCAGGATTCTCTTAGCGTGTTCAACTCGGGAGCGCACTTGTCATCTCACCGTCCCCTAGGTGAATCGCTTGGACCAAGCCACCCCCTGATTTTGTGAAGCTAAATACTGATGAGAGTGCAGTTAGTAATCCCGGTCGAGCTGAGTATGAGGGCCTTATTAGAGACATGGAGGGTCGTTGAATTGCAGGATTCTCTGGCTCGGTTGGTATAGCGATAAACATACTCGCGGAATTACAGAGGCTCAAATATGGTCTACAACTCACGTAGGACTTGGGGTACTGTAGTGTGCTTGTGGAAACCGATTACTTAGCTGTGGTTAATCTTATTTCCGACTCGCCACAACTCTATCATCCTCACCTTGTTCTTATTAGAGATATCCAGGACCTGTTCGCTAAACAGTGACGCTGCTCCCTTCACCATGTTCTTCACGAGGGTAATCAGTGTGCGGACTTCCTTGCGAAGATTAGATCGACACAGCTGCCCATGTGATCTTATTGGTCGACTCCGCTCCCTGGACTTTGTTTGCACCTCGAAAGCGACTGTCACTCTATTATCTTTTTGTGGACCTAGTTTTCCTAGCCCTTTCCCTTCTTACCAAAAAAAAAAAAAAGAAGTCTACGGTTAACAGTTAAAGCGGTTGGTGATCTGTCGCATCAAACCGATTGATGAGAAACTTAAAAATCTAAAATTCCATCATATGGAATTCGGTCGCTGGCGGGCCACGATCCCATTAGGGGTTATTTTTGTTCGTTAGAAGTTAGGGATAAGCCATTAGATTAGACTGCACCAGATATTTCTATGACTTTTAAAATAAAGTCTCTGTCAATTCTATTCAAAACTAACGAATTAATTTACCCTATCTTCAACTTCTTTTAAAATAAAATCCCACCAACTCGTGTGGCAAAGCTTCCAATGGAACTTCAACAAACTCAAGATCACTAAATAATTTGAAAACTTTTACTCTCTCAAGGTGTGGTGTCATAAAAATAACGGAAGTATCATTAATATCGTAAAAAATTAAATTAAACTCTACAAAAACGTTTGAGTTTACAAAATTTAAAGATAAATTATTTTAATAAATAAGTCAAGTAATTAGATTTTATTTTAATCTCTTATATAATGCTTATTGAAAATTATTATATTTTATTAAAATAATTAATTAAAATTTCATTTATAAATTAATATTTATTTTAATATATTTTAAATTATTAAAACAAATTTTATTAAAATTTATATATATTTGAAGGTATAAAATTATTTATTTTTAATTTAATATTTAAATTAATTATAAAATTAAATTAAGTTACTAAATTAAATTATTTATAATTTTATTAATAACTATTGTTAAATTATTATTTTTTCATTACTCAAAATTTTCAAGGAAATATATCCTCCAAAAGTATCATATCGTTTGATACTATAAACTTCTTAGCTTTTAGATCATATAACGTATATCTCTTTTTTTGTATGAAATATCCTACTAGAAAACAAGGTGAACATCTTGGTTGAAATTTGTCATATTTCTGTAGCTGCTAAAACACACTTCCTCTAAAGTTGCCTTGAAAACGAAGCTATAGCCAAATTATAAAAATGTCTATCTTTACAAAAACAATGAATGGATATTTCATTGGTTATCCAAAAAAAAATCTAAAAGGTATAGATTTTATTGTTCTTACTATAGTACAGAAATTGTTGAAACTAGAAATGTTAGGTTTATTGAAAGATTAACGGCAGTGACATTTCATGAAATGTGGAAATTGAAGAAATTAAAATACAAGTCCCTTTGATTTGTATTCCCACTACTCAAATTGTTGTTCCTCAAATTGTTGCACTGCATAACAATCGTGAAGAGCAGCAACTACATGCTCCTGACATTCAACATGAACTTGTAATAGAAGAACCACAGGAAATGGCATTAAAAAGATCCCAAAGTGAAAGAAGATCTGCTATTCCGAATGATTATGTGGTCTATCTACAAGAGTTGGAAGATAACTTAGGAATTAATGATGATCCAGTTTCATTTTTACAACTCATTAATAGTGCTAAGGCTAAAAAAAGATTAGATGCAATGAAAGATGAGCTTAAATCCATGGAACATAATGATGCTTGGGACCTTATAGAATTACCTGAAGTATACAAGAGAGTTGGATGTAAATGGGTCTTTAAGACAAAACGTGACTCTCATGGCAACCGTGAACTTTACAAGGCTAGACTTGTTGCTAAGGATTTTATTCAATAAATAACATTGACTATAGGAAACGTTCTCATCAGTTTTCAAGAAAGTTTCTCTCATAATTATCATGACACTAGTAACTCATTATAATTTAGAGCTACATCAAATGAATGTGAAAATTGCCTTTTTAAATAAGAATTTAAAGAAAAATGTATATATGGATCAACCAATGGGTTTTTCAATTCAAGGGAAAGAACATATTGTGTGTAAACTGAAAAAGCCAATGTACTGACCCAAGCAAGCTTATCGCCAATGGCATCTTAAGTTTAATGATACTGTGTGCTTCCTTTAGTTTTAAAGAAAACATTATTGATCGGTGTATATATTTGAAGATTAGTAGGAGTAAGCTTATCTTTTTGATTCTGTATATTGATGACATCTTGCCCATAACTAATAATCTTGGTCTATTAAGTGGGACTAAGTAGTTTCTCTTTAACAACTTTGAAATGAAAGATATGGGAGAGGCAAAGTATGTGATCGGAATAGGAATTTTTCGGAATAGATCTCAAGGACTAATAGGTTTGTCTCATAAAACATATATTAATAAAATTTTAGAGAGATTTAGAATGAATAATGTTTATCATCTCCAGTTCCAATTCAGAAATGAGACAAATTTAGTCTCATGAAATGTCTAAAGAATGATATGGAACGAAAACAACTTTAAGGTGTAAATGTTAGTGATAGAAGGGACAAGACGTGATTTTAGTTGTGATGTTGAGATAAATTTCACATGCATGTAAGGTGTTTGATGAAATGTCTATTATTTGAAAAACTATTTTCAGTTCTTTTTAGTATGATTTTCATAATTTTAGTTCTTTAGTATGAATTATTTTCTTAACTTTTGCACAAGAACCAGAATATAATAAGTGATGCGATTAGTACGAAGAGATTCAGTAGAGTTCTTTCCGTGGTGGCTTCCAAAGAAACTGAACACTTTGCAGGTAAATTTAAAAAAAAATAGCAAATTTACCAACGAAAAATTCATTTCCGTAGGTAAAATATATTGGATTTACTGACGGAAATTCTTTTTTTGTAGGTAATTACTGACGGAAAAACCAAATCTATTAGCAATTTTTTGACAAAATTTTTTTTCTTTGATAAATTTACCGACCGAATAAAATTTCCGTCGGTAAGTTTATCGACGGTATAAAAAATTTCGTTCGTAAATTTACCTACGATCGTATTTTCAACGCCTTTTTTCGTTAGTAATTCTGTCTCTAAATAAGCTTACCGATAGAATGTGTATAAATTCTGTCGATAATTTCCGTCGCTAAATTTTATATTTCTTATAGTGATTTCTTTTTTTCTTGTTGTTTTCTTATCTTCTATATCGCTTCCTTTTTCTTCTTTAACTCCATATCCGTCTAATTTTCTTCTTGTCCATTTCTTGCAACAAATGTCACATTCTATGGAGATGCACATCATATAAACAATGACATCAGTTTCACTCACACAGTTGCAACTCTTCTTTTCTTTATCTTCTTCGTGAGTGATTTTTGTTCTTTTGTTTTTGTATTAGGGATTAGTTAAAAATAATGGATCTTTGATTCTTATTTTCCAATTCCTAGTTTATTATGGCATTAGATTCACTTATTAGGCATGCTTGGAAAACAATTGAGGATGAATACTTGTATAAAAATGATAGCACCTACATACATTTTAAGATATGAGTCTCCCACCTTGACACGTATATGGGTATGTCAAAGCTTAGAATAGATTTTGGTTCTGCCGGATTCTGGCAGGATGGAACGTTGTCGTTGTGCTCCATGTGATTGACTGTCTTCTGCGGTGAATTCAGTATGAAGATACCTGCAAAACAAAGAAGGCTTGACGGGGGTGGTGTCCCGATTAGCCCCTCCGACGCTCAAGTCAATTTTCTGGTGAAGGTGAGGTTAATAAACACAGAGAAAGCTAGGTTTATGATTGTCTGTACCTCTATTATGAGAATAATACCTTTTATATGGTTTTTCAGCTAGGTTTAGGTCTTTACGTATCTGCATGCGAGATATTCTTCTACTGTTAGGCCATGGACGTGTAGGTCAGGCCCGAATTAATTGGTGGATGTGAGACCGACCGATCGGCCTGTGGGATTGGGCTCGGGTCCAATATAGCCGACCCAACCATAAGCCCCCCCTACCTCGAGTCCGAGCGAAGAGCGTGGTCGGCGAGTATGTTGACGCTAGCGCTCGCCGGTTTTCTCATAGCTCGTAAAAGGCTGCTCGTAAGGTGGTCGATCGGTCGTATTGGCCTCAGAGTCTTGGCCATGGGATTGCTCGCGCTTCGATCGGTTGGGTGCCGACTAGTCTTGCTCGATCGCCAGATTGGGGTCAATTGACGAGGGCCCCTACTGATCGGTCTCAAAGACTTATCGCGTGATGTACTCATGCTATGGTAGGTCGGATAGCCATCATCGCGCACGCCGACTTGAAACATTTATTATTTGACGCGCTGCGTTTCTCTCGATAACCGCTCGTAATCAAACGATCGTCCTTGTAATCATTGTGCGCTTGTCCCGACGTCCTTTCAACTAACGCCCTTTCCGGATTTCAACAACCCTAATTTTTGTGGCTTAGATTATGCGTGTCCGAGCATAGCTCGATTTTCCACGTGTCGTAGTCCGATGGGTCACTTTCGAGTGTTCCTTCGCCACCTCTATAAATACTCATAGTCGACGAGTTGTGACAGTTTTTACCTTTTGCTTTCGTTCTCCCGCTTACACTTTGTCTTCGCTTGTTCTTTGTCCTTCGCGGTTCCCAGAAATTTCCTTTCACTTCGCCGTCCGATTTCCTGCTTCAACCCCGATTAGGTACGCCCTTTTCTTCACTCTTCTTTTCCAAAAGTCTTTACTTGGTGAACATGTGGACGGTAGTTCTGGGAGCATGGCCGGAGGTGCGGAGGAGATGTCGATGAGAGAAAAAAAGATGGTTTAGTTGTGGAGTTGCCGCCAAAGACCGCATCGCCGATGATCGTGGGGAGTTGAACAAATTGACTCTTAAGTATAATATTCCCACGCCTCGGGGCCCCGACCGCCTTTTAGGAATGAGCGGATCCACAAAGAACTTCAATGGATACTTCGCCGCCTCCGGAGCTTTTTCTCGCATAGGCGGCATGAGGCTCCCGATGCCCCGATTATTGACGAGGTGTGCGCCATGTTCGGGTTATTGCCGAGCCAAATTCTCCCAGCATCATTGAGGTTTATAAACGGGTTGGCATTCATTGTGCCATCGCTCGCCATCCGCCATCGTCGCAGATTCTGCGCCATTTCTAAGGATGAGCCATAGTCCGAGCTCCGGCCGGAATCCCTTTCGCAATAAAGAGATGCTCAGATCGCCTTGCCAGACACCTCGAAAATTTCTTCTGGCGGACCAAGTATTTTTTTGTGAAGCCCCCAGATCTTCCTCTCGAGTGCCGACCACGGAGGTATCCTCCGCCGAGCAATGAAATGATTCGTCGACCTTGTCCCTTAGCAGGAGGAGTGGAGGTGGTCCGTCGATCAAGGAGCTCGCAGACACGATTTTGCTCACTCATTCGTGGAAACCTAGGGGGCCTTGGCCGATTCTTTCCTCGTCGACCCCCTCCTCAGATTATGGGCTAAAGGAGGAAACCGCCCCGTCCGGCTGACTCCTCGTGATTGTATTAATTGTTGAACTTCAGGCATTAGTTTTGTTCTCTAACTCAATTTATCATCAGGCAGCCATGGTGAGGATGCCCGCCCAAGCTTCTACGCCAAGGAAGCAGCCTCTCGGAAGAAGGGGAGTGAGGCGAGACCGGTGAGGCGCCCGCTTGTCTCATGGGTTGGTCTCCTCGGTGTCGACGGTGCTCTCGCCGGGACCTTCCTATCGCCGAGCCATTGCCAATTGTACCGGTGGGAGGAGGAGGAGGACGCGGGTCCTCCTCTTAAGAGGAAGAGGTTGGTTCGATTGGGTGACCTTCCATCTCGTCCGCCACCAAGTCTGAGTGTAAATGTAAGAGAGGCAAGGAGAAGGCGCAGCCGCGAGCCTCAGGCGGGGGAGCCTGCCATCAAGTCAGGGCAAGGACGATCGACGGGGACTCGAGGTGTCCCGCCACCTTGCCGAGAGGGTTACTCCCACGGACGAGCTGTTCATGGAGAAGAAAGGTAACCTGAGTTGGGTTCTCAACTCGCTCGTCTTTGTATGCGGTCGCGACGACGCCCTTTTTGCAAGTCAGCTGCTTGGAGACTCTGGACCAGAAGTCCAGGATCTCCATGATCGGATGAAGGGTTCAAGGACGAGCCGCCAGAGGTGAAGGAGGAGAGACCTCCTCCAGCTAAAACGCGGCCCTCAAGAGGAGAAGAAGGCCCAGGAGGGGAGATGGGAGCTTGACTACTCGATTGACCAAAGTAGAGGAGGAGAAGGAGAATGAGAGAGAGAGGAGGGAGAAGGAGAGTGAGGAGTGGAGGAAGACTGTTAGGGCGGAGCGGGAGCTCAACAAGAAGTACCGCCAAGACTGTCATTCCGCCATGGTGGATAGAGATAGAGCGAGAAACCTCATGGAGGTGTGGTGCTCTATGCGGAGCAATGGATCAAGCGATAAAGCGATGGAAGAGGCGGTTCTCAGACGAGGAGAGTTTGGAGCTCGCCTGTGAGGTAGCCCTCTTGCTCAAGAGGGCCACGAGCTCTATGCCCCGAGGGGTGGCATGCCCTTCATTCGAAAAGTATGCCGAGCGGCTTATTCCCACAGCCTTTTAGGTTTTTTTCGAGGAGATGACGAAGAAAGTCGAGGAGAACTGCATGACGCTCCAGATGAGGAGCTAAATCTCACCAAGAGGAAGAGCTCCCCGGTGAAGATGTTCCTTCTGGCTGCTCCCCGGTCCCGCCTCCTTCTCATCAGGTCGCTCTCCGGAGAGGAAGAGCTTCCTAGTGAAGATATTCCTCCGGCTGCTCCCCGAGTCCCGCCTCCTACTTGCCTCTTCCGCCCGCTTCCGAGGCTTCCCCGGTATTCCCTCAGTATTCTCCTTCTCCTTCTTGTTGGTAGTTCCCTTCTCCCATGTCAGAGCTCAACTGGTCAAGCCAGGCCGTAATCAATCCACAATAATAAAATTCTTTTTGAAGTTACTTTCCGTGTTTTCGCTTTTGCTTTCGATCATATTGTAGTTTGGTAAACACAGAAAGCTAGGTTTATGATTGTCTCTGCTCATATGAGAATAATACCTTTTATATAGTTTTTCACCAGTTTAGGTCTTTACGATCTGCATTTGAGATATTCTTCTACCGTGGGCCATGGGACGTGTGGGTCAGGCCCGAATTAATTGGTGGATGTGAGACCGACCGATCGGCCTGTGGGATTGGGTTCGGGTCCAATATAGCCGACTCAACCAGATTTGATGTACTTAATTGTAAAGAATCTTGAATACATCCAGTCCAGACTTTTTCTGCCCCTCTAACGAATGTTGGTCCAATCAAATTCAAGTAAAATTTTACGAATTTTATAGTGTTAGAGACCATTGGGCAGGCCTATTTTGTTCCAAGGAAGCGGGTAACAAGGCTTAAAGGGTTGAGTATGATTTTTTTTAAAAAAGTTTACGAGGTATTTTATGAGGGTCTCAACTTATGAGAAGACGCCTTTAAGTCATCCACTCTCAAACTAATCTCCGCTCACACCGGATTAGTCCGTAAGGAATAAAGTGTTGGCCAAATAGATTTTTCTATTTCCAATACTCGAATTCGAAATCTCTGATTAACATATGAGAGCGCTGAACCATTCACACCAACTTATTTAATTTCGAGCATGATAAATTAATGAAAAATTATGATAACCTCATAGTTGGATATTAGGTAAGCTAAACATTGGCCTGTTCTCTAAGAATCTAGACGTATGGCCCACCTATTGCTAATCACTATATATGAATTAATGTTGTGCGTACGGATTGTTCCTTGTAAAATAATAAAAGTCCATTGTAATTCCGCTTGGCTTATCAAAAACCTCTTCATCAGCGTCACCCACCTTTCTCGCTCCGTTTATGATTGGTAATAGCCTCTAGTTCTAATTCTCTTTTCGGTTCAAATTTTTCTCCAATAATCTCGAACTCCTGATTCTCAATACAACCCAACGAAAAATTCAGATGACCTGAATCGACGTACAGAAGTTGTCTTAGGCCACTGTAACGGAAGTTCTTAGGACTACGACTCATCCGTCGACATAAAATGATCAACTCATAAAGCTTACTTTAGGACATTCCTAAGACTCCGTTTGGCTGGGGAAAAATTAAAGTAAATTTGGAATATAATTCTTTGAAAAATAAATATATAGAAAGTAAAGATATTCACATGTTTGGATACTTATAAGAATTCTAATAGAAAAATTGGGTAAAATCTTATTATAGTGTTTGGTATGTAACAAGATTTTATACAACGTAATTTAATTTTAATTTATGTTTTCAATTATATCCCTACAAATGTAATAAAAATTTAAATCATTAGATAAGGAAAAATATAAACTCAAGATTGTCGATTCAAACTTTTAAGATAAATATTCAAAATCTAAATATCACCGACATCGAAATTTTTAAAATATGGGAGATTTTTGCAAAATTTTCAAAAAATTTAAAATTTCCTCCCTTTCTCTTATCTCTCCTTCCCCTTTTTCAAAGTTTTTAATTAGTTATTTTATTTATTTCAACTTTTATAATTATTGTGAATTTTTATTTTGTTTTTAAAATAATAATAAATATTTTATTACTAATAATAATTATAAATTAAATAAAACTTACAAAAATATTTTTATTTAAATTTATTTTAATATTTATTAATAAAGTATTAATAAAATATTTATTTTAAAAATAAATAATTTAAAATTATTATTTATAAACTAATTATTATTTTATATATTTTAATTATTAAATCAAAATTTATTTAAAATTTATATATTTTAAAGTCGCAGAGTTGTAGAGAAGGAAGGATTAAATTGTCTAATGTATTTTTTAGATTAAATTCTTGGAGAAAGTAATCTCAATACCAAGGGGGTGTTGGGATTTAGAATCCAAAGAAAGTGTCACTATTTTTCCTAAATTAGGAAATTTTTTACTTTCCTAACTACTCAAAAAAACGAACCAAACATAATAATTTAAATTTTAGAAAAAAGATTATTTTCCCAGGCAATAATCCGTGTCAACCAAACGGGGCCTAAAAGTTAAATGCTTGTTTGTTAGTTTACGAGCCAAGACACATAAATATTACTTGCTGTATGTTTTGCTAGATGCACAGTTTTTAATACTATAGTTTATAATAGAATAGAATATAAATCAACGTAATATTAGAAAATTGTTATTTAAAATAGATAGAGAGTTTATAATATAATATAATAAAATATTGTTTGAAAAAAATGTTCGTAATATAATATAGTGAAATGTTATTTATCATTTTACATTTCATCTTAAACCTAAAGGAACTTATTTTTACTGTTTAAAATAAAATGAGATGTAACGTGAAACTTTCTTCTGTTATCCTATTTCATTTCATTATATTATTAACCATAGTCTTAAACAATCATTCCATTTCATTAATAACCACCCAACTAAACATATCCTTAACCTCATACTTCTTGGCAAAACAATATAAAATCACCAATAAAGTTTAACACCTACCCTTCATTAAGAAGACTTTTTTTCATGACAAGTTCCAAAGAAAACTATCATCAAACACATTTTTTAAAAAAAAAGTTTGTACTTCGCTTTATGGTATGGGTTATACCTGAAGTTCGAAGTCTTCCAGAGTTTAGAGGCACCTATGACCAATCAATCTCTGCATAAACTTAATATCGGTTCATTACAAATGAGAATGAAGATGCATGAGGCCCTATCTTTTTGTTGACGTAATTGCTTATTCAAATCAAATGCAGATGAAGATGAGGTTTGGCATTTATGAGCCAATGGCTGAGAAATAAAGTGGATTACACAAAGGATGAGGAAGAGGAGACGATTTTGAGTAAAATTTTAGAGATTTTGCTATTTTAATAAAATTGCTGACGTGTAAATTTTTTGTTATTTGTTAGTGGGTTATGATAACGTCATATGTCAGTGTCACGTTAATATTATTAATTAGAGGATTAATAACGAATTGATTTAAAGATTTTATTATTTTAAAATTATAATTAATATTATAAAGCTAAATAAAATTTAATTTTTAAACCCTAATTTACCTATTTGTAAATGAGTTTTCCCACATGAAAAAAAAGTACGAGTAATTTTATAAGAAATCATTAAACTTGGTTGAATTTCTCTCCATTTAAATTACACTCTCCAATAATGCATATTTCAAACTTTATTGAATAAGAATGATTATGGAAACGTGAATTCGATTGATTCACGTATCATTTGAGCAATAATTAAGGAGAAATGGAAAGTTTGCTTATAATTAGAGATGACAAATGGGGCTGAACTTGACCTGATTTGTTCTGATCTATGTCAAAATTAATGGCTAGGCTTAGCTGATTAATTCTCAAGTTCATTTTTTTTTCTAAAAAATGAGGCTAGCTTGAAGCTTGACATTTATATACAAAACAGCGATATTTTGTTGAAAACCATGTTATTTTGGTATTTTAAATTAAGAAAATAGATCAGACAGAGTCTGGCTTGGACTTGGGCCTGTTGATTTGGGTTCATCAGGTCTTAGGCCGACTCTAACTCGAGTTCGGGTCTATTGACTCAGACCCAATCAGGTCTTAGGTTGAGCCTTGCCTCCCAATAGCCAAGTCGGGCCGAGAAACGAATCCGATGAAGGTTGAACCTTGATTCAATTCACTTGTGATGAATTTTTTTTTAAAAATTTCATATATGAGTTTTTCAGGCTACAAAAAATGTATAAGGTGAGTAATTGTATGGAATTACCTATAACTCAATACTTGTTTTATATTAAAAATGATGTGCATATTTTATATATAGGTTCCTTTAAAAAAATTTCTTTAAATTAATGAAAGAATCATATCATTTTGAGTGAAGGCGAATAAATTAATTTGATGAAGGTTAGACCTCGATTTGAGCTCTAACCTTTCCAGTTTAGTTAAACTCAGTTTAACTCTCTCTATTTAAATTACAGTTTCCAACTATTTAACATTTCATATTTTAGTTGAATAAAAAATTACTAAAATAGAAAATTATAAAAAATAATTATATAAGACAAATATATAACTTGTCTTTGGTTTGGATCATTAATAAATACAACATTTGTTAAGGAAAAATGAAAATTTATTGCAGCTGATGTATATCTTATGATCAACGTTACGGATTTTCGTACTGATTAGAAAATCGTACTGGTTGGTTCGGTCATGCTAGGCCAACACTCATTCAAACCGACTCATAGACTAATCGGTAAACCCTGCAAGGATTGACCTAATTCCTATCGACTATGCCAGGCCCAGGCCCTAGTCTACACATTCACGACCCATTCGCAGGTGGAAGTCTCCTATGCATACGTAAAGACCTAAACCTAGCATCCACCCCATATATAAGGTATGACTCTGCCATGATACGGGTACGTGATCAGAACCCTAGCTTCTCAGTTATTAGCTATCAAATCCTCACCAAAAAGACTAACTTGAGCGTCGGAGGGGCCTGCCGGTTATCAATCCCCGGCGTGCCTTGCTTTGTTTTGCAGGTATTCTCTCACTCAAGACGACAACCTCATGGATCCGAACAACAACATTCAGCCTCACCAGAATCAGGCTGAACCAATTGCGCCCACCGTGGGACCCGACATCAGGGCACCACGTCCAGAAACGCGCAGATCAGTCAGGCGGCAGCAGCCAACCCTGATATAGCCGGTGTCGCGGCACTAGCGCTACAACGGATGAGTTTGCAGTTACTTGCCACTCTGACGCCAACACACCATGATTCCCGCACAAAATCTTCACACCCGAATGATCAACCACAATCTCAAAACCCAGATCAAGAAGAACAGAACGTAGCCTTGAAGGACAATGCTGAGACCAATATGCATCCGAATCTCTAGCACACGCCAGATGCAAATCCTCCTGCGCCTGTGCATACCTCCCTCACCCGAAAACAGATCGAGGAAGCGGTTGATCTGTTAATTCGTCAGATTTTTCAGTCTCAGCCGAAACAACAGCAGTCGTCCGCACGACAGATTGGTATGATAACCGATCGCCATCCTGCTGAAGCCCAAGAAAAAATCGTGGACGATCGGATCAATGCGGCCATGAGTTTCCGCTCAGATCGTCCAACAGCTCAATATAACTCTCCCTTCACCCCGGTGATCTTGGATAGCCTCCCAGCGGTCGGCACCAAAATACTGATGCCTGAAAAGTACACTGGAAAGACCGATCCCCTAGACTATTTGCAGCACTTCCAGTCAATGATGAATCTACACTACGCCCCCGACGCCATTCAATGTAAAGCATTTTGTACCGCCTTTCAAGAAGGAACTCGACGATGGTTCAACAGTTTATCTCCGAGCTGCATCACTTGTTTTGAAGACTTTAAATCGCTATTTCTCAATCAGTTCGCCACAAGTACACGGCCGCAGAAGACTGCCTTGGAAGTGATGTAGTTGACACAAGGAATGAATGAAAGTTTACGGGAGTTCATCACTCGGTTCAACAACGGTCGTCAAGTCCCTCGACCACCGCTCATCCACGTTATCGTGACTTACGAAAGCAACACGAGGGATGAGGAGTTCAAAAAGTCATTGGCCCTCGATCAACCCCGATCTATCCAGGAAATAAGAAACAGGGCGGATAAGTATATCCAACTCGAAGAAGTGCTAAAAAATACGAAACGTAAGGCGGATGATCGTTCGCCAAATGACATAGCAGATGGTTCACACAAGCGGCAGAAGGGTCAGTCGAGCTGGAGAAAGCCGATCGATCGACAGGGACATCGACGAGAACTCTTCACCCCGCTCAACAGACGATATGCGAAAGTACTGGCGGCTATGAGAGCGGATGAGGAACCCCTCCGAGAATCCAATAAGTTTAAGACTACCTCCAAGAATAGGGACCCAGATTTATATTATCGTTTCCACAAAGACATCGGTCATGACACGGAAGATTGCTGGCATTTGAAAAGAGAAATCGGATTCCTTATCCAAAGGAGAAGGCTGGGTCGATTCTTGAAGCTCGAACAAAATGTCGATCGAGATAATGAGCATAAGACCGGTCGGCCCGATAACTGGCGACAGCCTTTGAGGCGAAACGATAGGAATGATGGAGGGAGGCAGAATGCGAATACTGGCGATCGATGCGAAGCGAGAGGACAGTCCAGGGCAAGAGGCGACAGAAATACTGGACAACAAGATGATCGATCGGTTAGGGTCATTAACATGATTTTTGGTGGAAATGCAGGAGGGGGTCCACTATTAAAGGAAGAAAGAGGTATGCCAGGCGGGTCGGTGAAGACTTATCGGCCAAGAGAAAGAGGCAGAACGATGGGATGATACCGTTTGACGAATCTGACCTTGATGGTGTTAATTGTCCTCATGATGACGCGCTAGTGGTAAATCTGAACATAGACGGCAACGAGGTGAAGCGGGTAATGATCGATACGGGCAGTTCGGTCGACCTATTATATTATGATGCCTTCAAGCAAATGGAGATACCAGAGGATCGACTACTGCCTATAGAAGGACCTATCAAAGGGGTAACTGGAGCATCAGCCTACCCATTCGCCTGAGTCTTATTGAAAGTAAAATTCAGACAAAAGCCGTGTCAAATAGAGAAGGACGTTGAGTTCCTCATTGTGAAGTTTGGCGGGGCGTACAATGCGATAATAGGTCGAGCCACTCAAAACGCCCTCAGAGCAATCGTCTCCACCTACTACCAAGTAATAAAGTTCCCAACACCCCATGGAATTGGTGTTGTCAGGGGTCAGCAGAGAATCACTAGGAAATGCTACTTAGCGGAAACAAGGACTCTAGACGGGGTGGTAGTCCTGACGAGCTCTCTTGACGTGAGAGCCGATGAAGAAACAGAGAGGATGAACCCCGTAGAAGAAACACAGCAGGCCGTATTGGATGAAGCAGACCGCTCCAAGTTCACAAATCTAGGTTTCAAGCTTCAGAAGGGCCTAGTCAAAAAAATCACAGATTGCTTGGTAGAAAATAGATCGATCTTTGCCTGGGTACCGAGCGATATGCCTGAAATTTCTCAATCGATCGCATCACATTCTCTCGGTATTCGAAAAGATTGCAAGCCAGTTAGACAGAAGAAGCGATGGCAAAGTAAAGAAAGACAGGAAATGATTAAGAAGGAAGTAGAAAAACTACTTAACGCTGGGTTCATTCGGGAAATCAAATACCCCGAATGGCTGTCAAATGTTGTACTCGTGAAGAAGAAAAACGGAAAGTGGAGAATGTGCATTGACTTCACCGATTTAAACAAAGCATGCCCAAAGGACAGTTTCCCTTTGCCCAAAATCGATCAGCTGGTAGACTCCACGTCAGGGCATGAACTCCTCAGCTTCTTGGATGTCTTCTCAGGCTATCATAAGATTCAAATGAGTCTCGAAGACGAGGAGAAGACTGCCTTTGTAACTGACCAAGGCACATATTGCTACTAAGTAATGCCGTTCAGCTTGAAGAATGTGGAGGCCACCTATCAATGAGGAATGGATATACTGGGACCTTTCCCTCTCGATCCTGGATAGAAGAAGTTTTTAGTAGTAGCAGTAGAATACTTCACCAAATGGGTAGAAGCGGAAGCGGTCGCTATAATTACTGAGCAGAAGGTGGAAAATTTTGTAAGAAGAAACATACTAAGTCGCTTCGGGATGCCTATGGTGTTGGTTACAGACAACGGTCGGCAGTTCGACAATGATAAGTTTAGAGATTTCTACGAGCGACTAAAGATAAGGCTTCAATTGACTTCAGTAGCTCACCCTCAAAGCAACGGTCTTGCGGAAAACACTAACAAAAAGATAATGAGTGCTCTCAAGAAGTGCTTAGATGGACGTAAGACTTGGGTAGAGGAACTAGATGAAGTATTGTGGGCCTACAGAACTACGCCAAATGGAACCACAGGGGAAACACCTTTCAGGAAGACCTTTGGGCCAGAAGCCCTAGTTCCAGTAGAAGTGGTGTTGCACAACCAAAGAGTGTCGAGCTATGAAGAAGACAGGGATAGGGTAGCCGCTCGTTCAGAAGCCATCAGGCAAAAAGCAATGAAGTTCTATAATAGAAGGGTAAAGCCGAGCGATATAAAGATCGGCGAATAAGTCCTGCGAAAAGCCGAGGAGGCTAGAAAGTATCCTGGAAAGCTCGGACAGGCGTGGGAAGGACCCTATCAAGTGATCAAGCAAGCCGGATACGACTCTTACATCCTGCGCGAAGCGAACGGGAAGATCCTACCGAGGCCATGGAACTCTCAAAACCTGAAGGCGTTCTACCAGTAGATAAGCACGGCTCTTACGTCCTGCACTATGCGAACGGGAAGATCCTACTGAGGTCATGGAACTCTCAAAACCTGAAGACGTTCTACCAGTAGATAAGCTTTTAGTTCTCTTTTCTTTGTTTATTATTTTTCATTGTACACAACTTGTGGGTACCTTTTTCCTGGCCCTGCCAGTCAGGTTTTTTAACGGCTCACACCCTCATCATCGTCAATAAAGAGGTTTTCAGATTTCTTGGCAAGAAAAAATTTTCATTAAATTTTGCAAAGAGGAGAAAATCCCATCGACCATCGCTCGACAAGGTTGCCAAGACAAGATCCTTGGAACCTTCACTCGGCCTCGACCATCACTCGGCCAGGTTGCCAAGACAAGATCCTTGGAACCATGGCTCAGCCTCGACATAGCTCGCCAGGTTGCCAAGACAAGATCCTTGGAACCATGGCTCGGCCTTGACATAGCTCGTCAGGTTGCCAAGACAAGATCTTTTGAACCTTCGCTCGACCTCGACCATCACCCGGCCAGGTTGCCAAGATAAGATCCTTGGAACCATGGCTCGACCTCGACATAGCTTGCCAGGTTGCTAAGACAAGATCCTTGGAACCATGGCTCGGCCTCGACATAGCTCGTCAGGTTGCCAAGATAAGATCCTTGGAACTATGGCTTGGCCTCGACACCACCCAGCCAAGTTGCCAAGACAAGATCCTTGGAACCATGGTTCGACCTCGATACCACCCGGCCAGGTTGCCAAGACAGGATCCTTAGAACTATGGCTCGGTCTCGACACCACCCGGTCAGGTTGCCAAGACAAGATCCTTGGAACCATGTCTCGGCCTCGACATAGCTCGCCAGGTTGCCAAGACAAGATCCTTGGAACCATGGTTCAGCCTCTACATCACCTGGCCAGGTTGCTAAGAGAAGATCCTTGGAACCATGGCTCGGCCTCGACATAGCTCGTCAGGTTGCCAAGACAAGATCCTTGGAATCATGGCTCGACCTCGACACCACCCGGTCAGGTTGCCAAGACAAGATCCTTGGAACCATGGCTCGGCCTCGACATAGCTCACCAGGCTGCCAAGACAAGATCCTTGAAACCATGACTCGGCCTCGACACCACCCAGCTAGGTTGCCAAGACAAGATCCTTGGAACCATGGCTCGGCCTCTACATCACCTGGCCAGGTTGCCAAGACAAGATCCTTGGAACCATGGCTCGGCCTCGACAACGCTCGACCAGGTTCCCAAGATGAGATCCTTGGAACCAGTCGTTTATGAGGAGATTAATCTCGAATCGCTCAGCTTCGCAATCGTTCGGCCAAGTTCTATTGCTTTGGCTGACTATGACTCAGACACTACGACCGATTGATGCATATTGAGTGCGCTCGTTTACTACCAACTATTGAAAAAGATCGTCCAACTTTAATACGACAAACAATGATGAAAAATAAAAATTTTATTTCCTTGAATATGTTCTGGCCACAAGCCCGACTAGATGAGCTTTAAAAAAAGGGGGAAAATTATTTTGATCCTTCGGCGGGGGAGGAAGGACCAGCAGCCGGATCGGTAGAGGAAGAGCTAGTAGCCGGATCGGCAAAGAAAGGGCCAGCAGCCGGATCGGCAGAGGAAGGACCAATAGCCGGATCGGCAGAGGAAGGGCCAGCAACCGAATCGTGAGGAGAAGACAGCGGAGAGACATCATCTTCCTCTTCTGAGCTCAGGTCCAGCTACTCATCCGGAACCAACACTCGTTCTCCCTCGGTCATCTCCTTCATTTCCTCCAAAGAAAGGCTGAGAGCGGTGGGAAGCATCGGCTCGGCGTAATCCTCTAATGAAGGACCACCCGACCCGTCAGGGATGTGAACGTCGTGGCAACTCCTCAAGATTGAAAGGGCCAAATCACAAGCGAACTCTAGGCACTCCCCATGTAGGAACCGACTTTTCCACCACTTGATCGCCTCAACCCTTTGCTTTTTTACGGAGCTTCGCAACTCTTTCAATGTATCCTCAGCCCTCAGCTTACCCTCCACCGCTTCATGGCAATCCTGGAGGAATTTCTTACGAAGCTCCTACTCCGTCTTCACCTCCTTCTTCAAGCCCTCACACTCCTTAGCCAGCCAGTCCTTCGCCCCAATCAACCGGCCCCTCTCTTCCTCCCCCGTGGCAAGTTGAGCTCTAGGAAAGCTCCTCACCTCCTCCCAAGATTTCTTCTCTTCCTCCGAGGAAGAGAGTTGAGCCTGGAAGACGTCCCTCTCTTCCTTAGCCTCCGAAAACTCGCCCCTCAAAGTTTTCACCTGCTCAACGAGATCGTGGACTTCCCGGTCCAGCGATTGATTAATCCCGTCGAGCTGCTCCATACGTTGGTGCATCTCGGAGGATAGCGCCAGACTTCTTACACAGCTACGGACGAGACGGGGCCCTAGCTCCTGATTGCTCCACGAGTCCATGAGCTTCTCGTCCGCAGGGGGAACGATCCTCTGAGCAATGTGAAGGGACACATCGAGGTCCCCAATCAATGCAGTCTTAGCCAAACTGATCGCTGGCTCCCACTTTCCGGTGCTCGCCGCTCGCCCTTTCCCCTAGCTTTCTCTCTCCTTCTCCTTCCTGCTTTGGCCCGATGGGCAGGACGGTTGGTTGATAACCTGAGTAGTCTTCTTCCTCTTGAGAGGTGGCTCGACCTCCTCTTCCTCCTCTTCTATGACCACTAGGCCTTCACCAGCTGGTCGGGTCATCGTTGTTGGCTGCTCAGGTGTGACAGCCAAGGTGAGCGCTGCAGACAACTCGGAGACCGTAGGCTGTGCGACCTCCGCGCTGGCCTCTCCTTTCTTGTCCTGCCTTTTTACCTTCGAGGAGGGCCTGGCAGCTTTGCAATGGTCTTTGGGAGGGGCGGAGGACCCGGCGAAATCATCGAGCCTTGCCATGGCTGCACAACAATAAAAACAGGTTAAGAAATCGAAACCAACACTTACAAATATAGAAAATAGTTCAACCACGAGGAGTCAACCAGAAGGGGCAGTTTCCTCTCCTAGCTCGCTAATTTGGGGCGGAGGGTCAATTAGAAACGAATCAGCCGAGGCCCCCCCGCGATATCCCAGAATGAGTCGATCGAAGTCATACCGACCGAGCCCCTTAATGCGACCGACTACCTCCCACTCCTCCCTAGTAAGAGATAAGCTCGATGCATCGTTCCAGTGCTCGGCTAGAGGATATCTGTTGGAGTTATATAAATATAGTGCGCTAGAAAGCAAGTGTATTTACATGTAACTTTATCTTCTTCGCCATGCTTTGTAACGAAAATATTTATTATTAATAAAACAAAAGAGTTTGGTTTTAATTGTATGAGCATTATATATCCGGTCATAAGGTACCAAGATTCATTTGTAAGTAATATACATATACATAGAGATGTAT
The DNA here is from genome assembly GCA_029891385.1 of Erythroxylum novogranatense. Taxonomy (NCBI): domain Eukaryota; kingdom Viridiplantae; phylum Streptophyta; class Magnoliopsida; order Malpighiales; family Erythroxylaceae; genus Erythroxylum; species Erythroxylum novogranatense. The sequence continues at coordinate 13,348,827 of CM057225.1, read as the reverse complement.
GGGAAACATGTATATTATTAGAATCAATTAATTGATTCACAATTGAATAATCAAGTTGGTCGCTTGATTATGGTTTAGATCGTAGTGTTGCGATTTATCTCCATATAAGTAAAGGAGTTTACTTAAAGGGAATGATGAGTTTCATATCATGATAGTAGTAGACTATCGATAATGACACTATTAAATGAATTGAATCAAGTATGTTTTCAAGAATAAAGTGGGCGTTACTTTAATCTTAAAACATACAACTTAAGCATTCGCTATTATGAACCACAATCTTGATGAGTGGTGAACTCATATGTGTTTCATTATAATTTTGATATGATCGGAATGAATTTTTACAGGTATTAATCTAGTGTCTGCATGTTGGAATTATTAATTGAAACATGTATCGTGAACATTCACTCAAATAAAGAGTTTATAGTGTTATCATCTCTTCTAGATGTTTTAAGGAGATTTGGTGATTAAATGGCCGAAGAGTTTGATGGACTAGCTACCCATCAAGTCTTAACACTAAGATGAGATCTTATGTGTTAATCACCATATAAAGTAAAATGAGAGATCTAGAAGGAAAAACCAACATAAGGGCAAAACGGTAATTTTACCCTTTGTTGTGCGGATGGCTATAATAAGGTTCTAAATAGGGTTTGCAATTGGACATATTCTCATAATATTTAATAATTCAAGAGTTCAACTAATTGTCTTTAGTGGAATGACATTTAGTTAATAAGCTATAATTAATTCCAATGAGATTGAATTATTTCTGGGCTTATTGGAGCTTGAATTATCAAAGTCCAATAAGATTCCCCACTTGGCTTTAAGGAAGGTTATCAAGCTAAGTAAGAAGTAGTTTGGAGGCTTTAGAAGTCCATAATTAAATGATGGGCTTATACTAATTAATGGTTAATTGGAAGCCCATATGTTCATTTAGAAATGGGCTTGTTTTGGTTTAATGTAATTGATTAGATTAATTATATTAAAACAATTTTTTTAATGGAGAAGAAGCAATTTCGAAATTGTGTTAGGTTAGATGTGTAACCACACATTTGACATTAAAATACTAAATAAAGATGATCTTTATTATGGTTCATCATTATTAAATGGAGTTATGAACTTACCATTAAATGGTTTAATGGTTGGCTTTTAATGTTGGCATGTAACCTATTTGCATTCATTAGATTAAATATGAAAGATGTGCATTAGATGGACCATCTTCCTTCTTTCTTCTTGCCAAAACCGAAATGGGTATTCAATTATAGGTTATGGTCTTTTCAAATAGCCATTTTAGGGATAAATGAAGTAAGTCTGATTTATTGGCTATTTGATGAGTGATTAATGTAAGAAGTGATGCATTGGATGCCTCTCACTTTTTCCATTCATGCATATTTCGAAATTGAGATGTAAGAAAGGGTTCTTGCATGGTTTTTACACATTCTCTCCTTTCATGCAAGGTAGAACCGAAATTCCTAAGTGAAAGAATTGAAAGAGTTTCAATTTTGGTTCTTCTTCTTCTAAGAAAATCTCCTCCAAATATTTCTTCTCCGTTCCCACCAAAAGATTTTGTTAACCTAGTTGTCCTTGAAGAACAAGTGGTAAATCTAATTGGTTGAGGATACTACAACAAGGAAGAAGATAGATTGCTAAAGGAAAAGACTCAAAGGCAAAGGATTTGGATATAAGAAGGAGAGGATAAGCAAATGAGGATTTAAAATCAGAGCGAAGGAGTCGGTAATTCCTTTTATCTTGTTCTTGGTTTTATTATCCTTATACCATATCATGTATGGATTAGCATGTTGATTTGGATATATTGCTTCCGCTGCAAGATGATTTCTTAAAAGTTTTGAAATCTATCGTTTCTCCATACTAAGCATGCTTTCTTTCCGATCCAACAATTGGTATCGAGCGGTTTTTCATGCATGATTTGGTTCCTATATGGTGGATGCATGGGTTGGCAATCTTTTATGTATACTGCATATTTTATGTGATAGAAATATATATGATGTATGTTGCTCTTTTGGTTGTCCATAGAAGTTAAATTTTTATCTTGTAAGATTTCTTCATTTGGTCAGTAACAAGGAGGGTGGTCTATCATCACCATGTTTCCTCCTTGGTTTCTTTTTCTATTTTATTTGATTTTGTAATGTACAAATTGATGTAATGATGAAGAAGGAGCAGCCATGGATTGAAGAAATGGAAAGGTAAAATTTTGGTGTATCCTTTTGTGTTTTGGCATAAGTTTGTGAAAACTAAGTTGCTGGAATTTTGTTTCAATGAATCATATTTCAGTTATGATTGGAAAACAAGTGCTGGTTTTTTGTTTCAAAGAATCCAATTTCGATTTTGCTAAAATACTAAGTGCTGTTTTTAATTTTCATGAAATGAGTTTCGGTTTTAATAAAACAAGTGCTGGGATTTTTTGTCAAAACAAAGATTTGGTTTTCTAAAAATCTAGTGTTGGAATTTTATTTTTCAAAATGACAAAATTCTAATTTCATAAATGCCATTACATTTTGTTTACCGAATGGGCCGGATCATGTTAGCGAAGAGTTCGAAGCGGAAGATCCAAGATGAAGAAGCATATTTTGGGCCTAAAAGACTTGTAATTATTTTATGTTTCTAGGATGGACAATCAAAAGTGGCTTTATTAGTTCATGTGATGAATGGAGAAATGAATGCTTGTAATATGTGATATTATGTGATTGCATGTCATTTAGAAAATTGCCAACCCTAGGCCTTGCCATGCATTCATTATGTATGAGATATATAATGAAACAATATAGGATGGATAATAAATTGCATCTAGACAAGATGGTATTTAAAACTTAAAGCCCAAAAGATTGAGTGGGAGAGGATGCTCTGTGAGAGTCCACGGTCTCCAAATGATGGCCCGCTTGCATGTGGTGAAGTGTTACTCCCCATCGGAGGGCATGGATCCTAGATCTTGCATGGTTTGGGTCTCCTTAAGGATAAGTCCACTTAATGATAGCAAATGTGACCTCCCCGAGGCATGATTTGTAGGTATCTTTAGTGAATGAATCAAATGGTTATACACTCAACATTTTTATCAATAAACGCCCACCGTAGCTCTGTTGGTAAAAGTATGGACCAAATTAAGACGCTTCTTAAAAATTGAGCATGAAAGGCTTGGTAGTTTTTGAGTGGGAGGGTCCCGATTTTTCTTTTAATAGATAAGATGGCCCACCGTCACTTAGTCTGTTATAGATAAGAAAATAACCGTCAGATAATGTTTTAATTTTTAAGTTTTGTTAAATCTATCATCATGCATACATGCATCATGATTTTATACAAAGTTCCATAAATTGTTGACTAGTATGCTCATGTTTTAATAATTTATATTTTCGCACATAATCAACCACAAATGAATCCACTCACACCGCTTCTCGACTAATAACAAATTGGAAAATGGAGACAAGTTTAATGAATGGAGACGAACCTTGACATTGTTCTTCAATATGAACGTATTTCATGGGTGTTAGCGAAAATGAGCCTACACCTCTAAGTGGAGATGCAACTCTGAGCAAGTCCAACAACATGGCGCAAGGAATCGCCGACAAGACTACTAAGTGTTATATTCGCGCTTCGTGGCATGTTGCAAAAGCAAATTGCTTGTATGAAAACTGCTAGTGTAATGGTCCATCACCTACATGATATGTTTGGTGTGAGGACTAGGTCTGCAAGAGTGAAAGCTATCCAAACCTTTCATAATCTCGCATGTAAACACAGGTGAACCGGTGTGGGATTACATGATGAAGGTAATCTCTGCGGTCACCGATTTGAGATGCTTAGGGCGGATATGGATGCGGACACGCAGATGATTATGATCATCAATAGCTTAAACTCTTCTTTTCAGCAGTTTAAGTTGGACTATGAGCTCAACAAAGAAGGATTACACCTTGAGTGAGTTGATGAATACCCTCCAGAGCACGGAGAAAATATTGAATATTAAGGCTCATGGGCCGAAACTAATGTAGCTTCTTCTTCTAAGCCCAAGGGTAAGGGCAAGGAAAGAAGAAGGGTCCAATGAAAAGAAGGCCCAAATAGGGTCAAGGCCAAACCCATGAAAAGAAGGCCAACGAGAACATCAAAGGAAAGTGTTTCCTTTGTGATGAGATGGGCCACTGGAAAAGAAACCGCCGATCTACCTAGAGTCCCTCAAAAGCAAACAAGGTATGAGCTTCCTAAGTTTGTTAGAACTAGAAATGTGGCAGATTTATCTACTTCTTGGATATTAGATTAGGAGCCACTAACCATGTTTGTAATTCTTTGCAGGGTTCCAAAGAAAGGAAAAGACTTCCTAAAGGCCGGTTTCAAGTTAAGATAGCGATGGTTCCTATGTTTCAGCAGAATCGGTGGGAGTAGTTATCTTGGACTTTCCTAGCGGTCATAGGTTATATTTGGAAGATGTTTATTACATGCCAATGATTGTAAGGAACATGATTTGCATTTTTGTCTAATAAAATCTGGCTATTCCTTATATTTTGAAAAGGTTGTTTCAATATATGAGAATAAGGATTTTAATTGTGAAGCGATAATTAAACAGGATTGTTTTTATAGAACCTATGAAAGGCTCACTAAACACCACGTAATTGATAAAACCAAGACAATCCAATATCTCTAGCATTAATTCAAAGTATCTGTGGCATCTAAGGATGGGTCATATCAATCGAAAAGACTTGACACGCTAGTAAAGGATGGGATCCTTATGGGCTTGGATAGTGATCCATTACCCACTGTGAATCTTGTATTGAAGGAAAATGACAAAAGCCTCATTTCCTTCTAAAGGAAACAGATTTGAATCCACATTGGACATGGTACATCTTGATGTGTGTGGGCCCATGAATGTACAAGCTAGAGGAGGTTATGAATATTTCATAACTTTTATAGATGATTACTCAAGACATGACTATTTGTATTTGATGCATAAAAGAGTGAATCTTTTGAAAAGTTCAAAGAATTCAAAGTCAAGTCGAGAAGCAACTTGGCAAGCCATTAAAACAAACTTCGATCGATCGAGGTGGTGAGTATTTATCCGAGAGTTCCAGAATATTTAATTGACAATGGAATTGTTTCCAATTTGTCGACTCCTCGTACACCTCAATGAATGGTGTAGCGGAGAGGAGAAATAGAACTCTATTGAAAATGGTAAGATCAATGATGTCCTATGGTAGCCTTCCAGAATCGTTCTGGGGATATGCCATACAAACGACAACATATCTTCCTAACTTTGCTCCATCTAAATCGGTGCCTAAAACACCTAGGGAGTTGTGGACTGGCCGAGTGCCTTCATTGAGGCACTTGAGGACTTGGGGCTGTCCAGCCCATGTTCTAAAGCCTGAATCCACAAAGATGGAACCAAGGTCAGAAGTATGTTTGTTTGTAGGATATCCTACGGGAACTCGAGGGTACTATTTTTACAGTCCTCATGATAGGAAGGTATTTGTGTCGACAAATGCAAACTTCTTAGAGGAAGAGTTTGTGAGAAATCACAAAGGAAGAAGTGAAGTAGTACTAAAGGAGTTAGCAATTTCATCCAAACTAAGAGTTGTTTTGGATATGACAGAACATGATGTCGAAATGGATTCAAGAGTTTAAATCAGAAGTGCAACCTGAACATCAAGATGTGCCTAGACGTAGTGGGAGGGTTGTGAGACAACCAGATAGGTATCTGGGTTTAGGAGAAGGCTTAATTGCCATCTCAGACTAAGAAGAAACATATCCCGTTACATATACACAGGCTATTAATGATGTTGATGCAGGAAAATGGCTCAAGGCAATGGAATCGGAAATAGATTCTATGTATACTAATGAAGTTCAGGTCCTTGTAGATCTACCACCGTGTCTAAAACCATAGGTGTAAATGGATCTACAAAAGGAAAAGGGATCGGATAGAAAGGTAGAGACCTTTAAAGCTAGATTGGTAGCTAAAGGCTATACTCAAAAGGAGGGTATAGACTACGAGGAGACTTTTCTCCGGTTGCCATGCTTAAGTCCATCAGATTCTTTTGGCCATAGCATTTATTTCGATTATGAAATATGGCAAATGGATGTCAAGACCACATTTCTGAATGGAGATCTTGAGGAGACCATTTATATGGCCCAATCAGAAGGATTCATTGAGCTAGGTAATGAGCATAAGGTTTGCAAATTGCAAAGGTCCATTTATGGACTTAGCAAGCATCTAGGTCTTGGAACATTAGGTTTGATAAGGCTATCAAAACCTATGGGTTCATCTAAAACCTAGATGAGCCTTGTGTTTACAAAAGAATACAAGAAGGTAAGGTTACTTTCCTAATCCTCAGTATGTTGATGACATTCGCTCATCGGGAATGATGTGGGAATGTTATTTGCGGTTAAGGATGATGAATGAGCAGTTTTCAATGAAGGATTTGGGAGAGGCTACCTATGTTCTAGGGATCAAACTTATAAGGGATCGTAAGAACAAGAAGATAGTTTTGTCTCAACTAACCTACATTGAGAATATGCTCAATAAGTTCGCCATGCAAGATTCCAAGAGGGTTTCACCCTACTAGACATGGAATCAAACTTTCAAAGGAACAAGCACCTAAAACCCAAGAGGAGGTTGAACGATGCGTAACATTCCATATGCTTGGCAGTTGGTAGTTTGATGTATGCAATCTGTGCACTAGATCGGATATCTCATACGATGGGGACCGGTAGTAGATTTCAGTCAATCCAGAATGGAACATTGGATGCGATTAAGTGTATATTTAAGTATCTTCGTAGGACGAAGAACTTAATGCTTGTTTACTCTGGAAGTAATCTTATTCCGACGAGTTATCGGATTCGATTTCCAATCGATGTTGATTCAAGGAAATCAACTTCGGTTCTATATTTACTTTAGGAGGTGGAGCCATAGTTTGGAGGAGTTTCAAGCAATCTTGTATTGCTTGATTCGACTATGGAGGTGAGTATGTGTTGTTTATGAAGCGTGAAAGGAAGCGATCTGGCTCGGAAGTTCCTAAATGATTTGGAGGTAGTTCCAGAGGCGAAAAAGCCATTACACTTTATTGTGATAATAGTGGGGCGGTGGCTAATTCTAAAGAATCTCGGAACCACAAAGTCATCAAACACATTGGCGAAAGTATCATCTCATAAGGGAGATAATACAACGTGGAGAAGTGGATGTGGTAAAGATTCTACAGAGCAAAACCTTGCTGATCCGTTCACAAAGACATTGACTCAAAAGAGCTTTGAGGGTCACCTAAAAGGGATGGGAATGAAGGATATGTCAAACTTGCTTTAGGCAAGTGGGAGATTGTTGAGTTATGTAAATATAGTGCCTAGAAAGCAAGTGTATTTACATGTAACTTTATCTTCTTGATTCTGCTTTGTAATGAAAATATTTATTATTAATAAAACAAAAGAGTTTGGTTTTAATTTGTATGAGCATTATATATCTGGTCATAAGGTACCAAGATTCATTTGTAAGTAATATACATATACATAGAGATGTATGGGAAACATGTATATTATTAGAATCAATTAATTGATTCACAGTTGAATAATCAAGTTGGCCGTTTGATTATGGTTTAGATCAGTAGTGTTGCGATTTATCTCCATATAAGTAAAGGAGTTTACTTAAAGGGAATGATGAGTTTCATATCATGATAGTAGTAGACTATCTATAATGACACTATTAAATGAATTGAATCAAGTATGTTTTCAAGAATAAAGTGGGCGTTACTTTAATCTTAAAACATACAACTTAAGCATTCGCTATTATGAACCACAATCTTGATGAGTGGTGAACTCATACGTGTTTCATTATAATTCTTGATATGATCGGAATGGATTTTTACAGGTATTAATCCGATTATGCATGTTGGAATTATTAATTGAAACATGTATCGAGGAACATTCACTCAAATAAAGAGTTTATAGTGTTATCATCTCTTCTAGATATTTTAAGGAGATTTGGTGATTAAACTGGCGCCAGTAGTTTGATAGACTAGCTACCCATCAAGTCTTAACACTCAGATGAGATCTTATGTGTTATTCACCATATAAAGTAAAATGAGAGATCTAGAAGGAAAAACCAACATAAGGGCAGAACGGTAATTTTACCCTTTGTTGTGCGGATGGCTATAATAAGGTTCTAAATAGGGTTTGCAATTGGACATATTCTCATAATATTTAATAATTCAAGAGTTCAACTAATTGTCTTTAGTGGAATGACATTTAGTTAATAAGCTATAATTAATTCCAATGAGATTGAATTATTTCTGGGCTTATTGGAGCTTGAATTATCAAAGTCCAATAAGATTCTCCACTTGGCTTTAAGGAAGGTTATCAAGCTAAGTAAGAAGTAGTTTGGAGGCTTTAGAAGTCCATAATTGAATGATGGGCTTATACTAATTAATGGTTAATTGGAAGCCCATATGTTCATTTAGAAATGGGCTTGTTTTGGTTTAATGTAATTGATTAGATTAATTATATTAAAACAATTTTTTAATGGAGAAGAAGCAATTTCGAAATTGTGTTAGGTTAGATGTGTAACACACATTTGACATTAAAATAATAAATAAAGATGATCTTTATTATGGTTCATCATTATTAAATGGAGTTATGAACTTACCATTAAATGGTTTAATGGTTGGTTTTTAATGTTGGCATGTAACCTATTTGCATTCATTAGATTAAATATGAAAGATGTGCATTAGATGGACCATCTTCCTTCTTTCTTCTTGCCAAAACCGAAATGGGTATTCAATTATAGGTTATGGTCTTTTCAAATAGCCATTTTAGGGATAAATGAAGTAAGTCTGATTTATTGGCTATTTGATGAGTGATTAATGTAAGAAGTGATGCATTGGATGCCTCTCACTTTTTCCATTCATGCATATTTCGAAATTGAGATGTAAGAAAGGGTTCTTGCATGGTTTTTACACATTATCTCCTTTCATGCAAGGTAGAACCGAAATTCCTAAGTGAAAGAATTGAAAGAGTTTCAATTTTGGTTCTTCTTCTTCTAAGAAAATCTCCTCCAAATATTTCTTCTCCTTTCCCACCAAAGGATTTTGTTACCCTAGTTGTCCTTGAAGAACAAGTGGTAAATCTAATTGGTTGAGGATACTACAACAAGGAAGAAGATAGATTGTTAAAGGAAAAGACTTAAAGGAAAAGGATTTGGATATAAGAAGGAGAGGATAGCGCAGCGAGGATTTAAAGCTGTAGCGAAGGAGTCGGTAATTCCTTTTATCTTGTTCTTGGTTTTATTATCCTTATACCATATCATGTATGGATTAGCATGTTGATTTGGATATATTGCTTCGCTGCAAGATGATTTCTTAAAAGTTTTGAAATCTATCGTTTCTCCATACTAAGCATGTTTTCTTTTCCGATCCAACAATTGGTATCAGAGTCGGTTTTTCATGCATGATTTCGGTTCCTATATGGTGGATGCATGGGTTGGCAATCTTTTATGTATACTGCATATTTTTATGTGATAGAAATATATATGGTGTATGTTGCTCTTTTGGTTGTCCATAGAAGTTAAATTTTATCTTGTAAGATTTCTTCATTTAGTTGTAACAAGGAGGGTGGTCTATCATCACCATGTTTCCTCCTTGGTTTCTTTTTCTATTTTATTTGATTTTGTAATGTACAAATTGATGTAATGATGAAGAAGGAGCAGCCATGGATTGAAGAAATGGAAAGGTAAAATTTTGGTGTATCCTTTGTGTTTTGGCATAAGTTTTGTGAAAACTAAGTTGCTGGAATTTTGTTTCAATGAATCATATTTCAGTTATGATTGGAAAACAAGTGCTGGTTTTTTGTTTCAAAGAATCCAATTTCGGTTTTGCTAAAATACTAAATGCTGTTTTTAATTTTCATGAAATGAGTTTCGGTTTTAATAAAACAAGTGCTGGGATTTTTGTCAAAACAAAGATTTGATTTTCTAAAATCTAGTGTTGGAATTTTATTTTCAAAATGACAAAATTCTAATTTCATAAATGCCATTACATTTTGTTTACCGAATGGGCGGATCATGTTAGCGAAGAGTTCGAAGCGGAAGCTCCAAAATGAAGAAGCATATTTTGGGCCTAAAAGACTTGTAATTATTTTATGTTTCTAGGATGGACAATCAAAAGTGGCTTTATTAGTTCATGTGATGAATGGAGAAATGAATGCTTGTATTATGTGATATTATGTGATTGCATGTCATTTAGAAAATTGCCAACCCTAGGCCTTGCCATGCATTCATTATGTATGAGATATATAATGAAACAATATAGGATGGATAATAAATTGCATCTAGACAAGATGGTATTTAAAACTTAAAGCCCAAAAAGATTGAGTGGGAGAGGATGCTCCTGTGAGAGTCCACGGTCTCCAAATGATGGCTCGTTTGCATGTGGTAAAGTGTTACTCCCCATCGGAGGGCATGGATCCTAGATCTTGCATGGTTTGGATCTCCTTAAGGATAAGTCCACTTAATGATAGCAAATGTGACCTCCCACCGAGGCATGATTTGTAGGTATCTTTAGTGAATGAATCAAATGGTTATACACTCAACATTTTTATCAATAAACCGCCCACCGTAGCTCTGTTGGTAAAAGTATGGACCAAATTAAGACGCTTCTTAAAAATTGAGCATGAGATGCTTGGTAGTTTTTGAGTGGGAGGTCTTAGTTTTTCTTTAATAGATAAGATGGCCCACCGTCACTTATACATTATAGATAAGAAAATAACCGTCAGTATAATGTTTTAATTTTTAAGTTTTGTTAAATCTATCATCATGCATACATGCATCATGATTTTATACAAAGTTCCATAAATTGTTGACTAGTATGCTCATGTTTTAATAATTTATATTTTGAGACATAATCAACCACAAAATGAAACCACTCACCCCGCTTCTTGACTAATAACAAATTGGAAAATGGAGACAAGTTTAATGAATGGAGACGTAACCTTGACATTGTTCTTCAATATGAGCGTATTTCATGGGTGTTAACTGAAAATAAGCCTACACCTCTAAGTGGAGATGCAACTCTGAGCAAGTCCAACAACACATGGCGTTGGCGGAATCTTCGACAAGACTACTAAGTGTTATATTAAAGCTTCTGTCGTGGCATGTTGCAAAAGCAAATTGCTTGTATGAAAATCGCTAGTGCAATGGTCCATCACCTACATGAGATGTTTGGTGTGAGGACTAGGTCTGCAAGGGTGAAAGCTATCCAAACCTTTCATAATCTCGATGAAACACGGTGAACCGGTGCGGGATTACATGATGAAGGTAATCTCTGCGGTCACCGAGGTCGAGATGCTTAGGCGGATATGGATGCGGACACGCAGATGATTATGATCATCAATAGCTTAAACTCTTCTTTTCAGCAGTTTAAGTTGGACTATGAGCTCAGCAAGAAGGATTACACCTTGAGTGAGTTGATGAATACCCTCAGAGCACGGAGGAAATATTGAATATTAAGGATCATGGGCGAAGCTAATGTAGCTTCTTCTTCTAAGCCAAGCAAGTAAGGCAAGGAAAGAAGAAGGGTCCAATGAAAAGAAGGCCCAAATAGGGTCAAGGCCAAACCCATGAAAAAGAAGGCCAAAGAGAACATCAAAGGAAAGTGTTTCAACTGTGATGAGATGGGCCACTGGAAAAAAGCTGTCCGATCTACCTAGAGTCCTCAAAACAAACAAGGTATGGGCTTCCTAAGTTTGTTAGGAACTAGAAATGTGGCGATTTATCTACTTCTTGGATATTAGATTCAGGAGCCACTAACCATGTTTGTAATTCTTTGCAGGGTTCCAAAGAAGGAAAAGACTTCTAAAGGCCGTTTCAAGTTAAGATAGCAGATGGTTCCTATGTTTCAGTGAGAATCGGTGGGAGTAGTTATCTTGGACTTTCTAGTGGTCATAGGTTATATTTGGAAGATGTTTATTACATGCCAATGATTGTAAGGAACATGATTTCTGTTTTTTGTCTAATAAAATCTGGCTATTCCTTATATTTTGAAAAGGTTGTTTCAATATATGAGAATAAGGATTTTATTTGTGAAGCGATAATTAAACAGGGATTGTTTTTTATAGAACCTATGAAAGGCTCACTAAACACCACAGAATTGATAAAACCAAGACAATAAAAACAGGTTAAGAAATCGAAACCAACACTTACAAATATAGCAAATAGTTCAACCACGAGGAGTCAACCAGAAGGGGCAGTTTCCTCTCCTAGCTCGCTAATTTGGGACGGAGGGTCAATTAGAAACGAATCAGCCGAGGCCCCCCTGCGATATCCCAGAATGAGTCGATCGAAGTCATACCGACCGAGCCCCTTAATGCGACCGACTACCTCCCACTCCTCCCTAGTAAGAGATAAGCTCGATGCATCGTTCCAGTGCTCGGCTAGAGGATATCTCCACGGCTGGGACTCGAAGGAAGATCCCGGAGGCTTCACGAAAAAGTACTTCGTCTGCTAAGCCGTAATTTTTGAAGCTATTCTGGCCGGGTGAAATCGGGCATCTCTATCCTGCAGTTGAGGGATCCCGACCGCAGAGCTTGAAGTCTGGTTCATTCTCAAAAAATGGCGTAGGATGCCAATCGAAGGAGGACAGCCGAACTGATGGCACAGCAAGGCCAAACCATGATGAATCTCCATCCATTAGGAGGAATTTGGCCCGGCCTCAGTTGGTAGCCAACGCACACTTCGTCAATGATCGGGGCGTATGGGAGCTTCATGCCACCGACCGAGAAGAAGCTGTCGGAAATAGCAAAATACCCTCCCCCACTGCTATAAATCCTTTCGTTCTGGCCAGCCAACCTAGGACGCCAGGACATAGGGATATTATTCCTAATAATCGACCGTTTCAACTCCCCCACAGTCATCGTCGATTCGTCTCTCGGTGGCTCCTCCACGTCCACCCCGTCTTTCCGTTCCCTCGTCGAGACTTCTTCAATACCTCTTACCCCACGACATGCTTACAAAGATGAAAATTTGAGGAAGAAGCGAAAAAAGAGGACGTACCTAGTCGGTGATTGAGGTTGAAAATTTGAACGGCGGTTGAAAGAAAACTCCGGAGACTGTAGGAAAGAGGGTGCAAATGAAAGCAGAAGGAAAGCCGGAGAATAAAACGAGCGTGAAGAAAATCTGTAGTCTGTCGATCCTGAAAATTTATAGAAGATCGGTCGAACGGACGTTCCAATCAATGATCGACGCATGGAGAAAATCCAAGCCAAGCTCAGACACGTGGCAGAATCTGAGCTGAGGTGAATTAGGGTTATTTGAAATTCGGAGCGGCGCAATAGTTGAAAGAACATACGTGACAGCTGCACAACGGTTACAAAGACGTTTCGTTTTAAATTCTGAAAATCTGTTAGAGGGCACGCGCCGTCAGTAATGATTAAACCGAGTGCCTTCACGCGCTCGGCGTCGATGTTTATCCGATCTATCTTGGCGCGAGCTATCATGCAATAAACAACGATACCAACCAATCGGGATACTCAATCGACCAATCCCAATACGAGCAATCATGCATTATACATTGATGTCCGACCTATCGGGCCTACCACGAACTGTCCTACAGACGAGCTGCAAGATTCCTATGTACTCCTTCGACCCTTCTCTTTGCTCAGACTCGAGAAGTAGGGGGCTTATGGTTGGGTATGTCGTGCTAGGCCAAAACCCATTCAAAACGACTCATAGACTAATCGGTCCACCCCGCAAGGATTGACCTAATTCCTATCGACTATGTTAGGCCCAGGTCCTGGTTCACACATCCACGACCCATTCGCAGGTGGAAGTCTCCCATGCATACGTAAAGTCCTAAACCTAACATCCACTCCATATATAAGGTGTGACTCTGCCATGATACGGGTACGTGATCAGAACCCTAGCTTCTCGGTTCTTAGCTATCAAACCCTCACCAAAAAGACTAACTTGAGCGTCGGAGGGGCCTGCCGGTTATCAACCCCCGGCGTGCCTTGCTTTGTTTTGTAGGTATTCTCTCACTCAAGACGACAACCTCATGGATCCGAACAGCAACGTTCAGCCTCGCCAGAATCAGGCTGAACCAGGTACAAAACTATGTTTAAAGGTATTGGTCGTTGGACAAGCCATTTCACATAGTATCGACTGATATTTAAAATATTAATTAAATATTGGTATTAGCAAAATTTTCATTTTTTTAAAAAAATTCTTCCTACCTCGACCTAAAACTTAAAAATAAAAATATTTTTATTTAAATTTTTTAATCTTTTAAATAATATTTATTAATAAATTATTAATAAATTATTTTATGTTTAAAATAAGTAATTTAAAATTATTATTTATAAACTAGTATTTATTTTAGATATATTTTAATTATTAAATCAAAATTTATTGGAAATTTATATATTTTCAAAATATTTTAAATTTAATTATATTAATTACTTATTATTAAATTAATTTGTAAATTAAATTAAATTAAAATTAAATTAAGTTATTTATAATTTTAGTAATAATTAATTTTAATTAATTGAATATAATATTAAATTAAATTGTTTAAATTTTATTAATAATAAATATAATAAATAATATATATTTAATTGATATTAAATTAAATAATATATGCTTTTGTTTTGAAGTTTCACTTCTAGTTCATCATTTTCTCTTCTGAACTTTTGTTCTAAATTGTAATAAGATCTTTAGTGTCCTTTTTATTTGATGTTTTAATGTAATTATTATTTATTATATGATGAAATTATAATGTTTCAAATATCTTATATTATTCTTTTTTTGAAGCAATATCTTATATTGTTCTTAAATTTATACTTGAATGATGATTAAATGATCTTTTTGTATATTAATTATAGTTATTATTTATGTGTGAAAATTAATGATAATACAAATAAATAAATTGATGTTAATTTAAATTATTATTATTATGACTTTGGGAGACATAGTTGGTATATACTTAGAAAGTATACAATATAATATAATAATATACTATTTTATAATTTAAAATTTTCAGTAACCAAGTTATAAATTTAAAAATTAGCCAAAACCATATATGGTATTAACACAATATTATATTAAAACATAATCCGGTATTAGTAAACGGAATGTAAAAAAATTCTTACATAATTAGCATCCTAAGAGTAAAAGTGTTCCGGACCGGAAGAGGTGTAAATTTTAACGGTGCTGCAATACCGGTAACTCATATGTAGCAGCATTTACGGGAGAAAGGACAGTTGTGGGGGACAGGTTCAAGCCGTGAAAGCTCAATGTCAATGACAAAACTGTTGTCTGCTCTGTTTGATCCATTCAATACAAAAGACTAGCGATAAATAATCAAAAAGAACAGGCATAGGTCTGTCTGGTTATGGAAAATGACCCCATATTCTTGTTTCTTGTCAAGCCAACATTACATATCTTTGGTAGTATTAGTATAATAAATTAGTAATAGCTGATATTAAAATTTTAAGTGACTAGATTTTCTTCCATCCGAAAAGATTGGGCTTTTAGTAGACTCTGTTGGATTTGGACTTCTATTCATGCAAGTTTGAGATGGATGGTGAGGCTTATAAGGTAGCGGTCCACTCCGCTATTGCCTATTTGGATCCATCTCCCGTAAGCAAAATAAATTCCAAAAATGTGACGGCTTCTATCTATGGAAACTAACGTATACAACAGAAGTAATCAAACACGTTGGTGTGAATCATTCCACAATTTTATCTCTTAATTAGAGGTCTTGAAGTTGAGTCTTGAGAATAGAGAAATCTTTTTAGCTACTACTTTGTTCTTTATGAACTAATCTGATGTGAGTGAGAATTAGTCTAAAAATTAATAATTTAAAATCACCTTCTCACAATTAGAACCCCTTAAAATACCAAATGAGCTAACCCAAGAAAAAAAAAAAAAACGTACACAACAGAAGTACAACTTAAGAGTGGCATCACAAAAGTTGAAAGGTAACAAGGGAAGGGAAAAGACAAGAATTGCGAACCGTCGTATCATGTTGAGGGTACCTCTTATCCTTCAGAGGAGAAACAAGACACATGATGAAAACAAAATCCAAACAAAGGCTTGTGAGTCCACAAGTTATTCGCCAGGTGTCAACACCTGGTCCCGTTATTACAAGTTCCGTTTGTGGAACCCACTTAAAAGCTATCCCGTCTTAGCCGAATTGAACTCTCACAGCAAAAGTGCTCGCCGGAGAGCTGGTCCCAAAAGTGCCGGCGCGCTCAAGTGAGGCAAGTGACCTTCCGTCCTCAACACCTCCACGGTGGTCCGACCCCCCAAGTGGGTCTTCAGATAATCTGCCACCGACGCAGGTACGGATACATCCCTCGAGGTCTGGATTATATGACATGGAACTCTTACCAAACCTAGTATACCTCTTAGATCAGAGTTAAACACGGTTTTCGATACATATAAAGTAATATCTGGCCTCATATTGAAAAGGGTCCGGCTGAATTCCATCACTGCCGTTGGGACGTCTGCGCCAACGGCCAGAGGTGCAAAACCATTGACCCATGCTTCGTAGTTGGCCTGCATTGCTGCGAAAACTTGATGAATTTCCGCTTGCTCGAAGCCTCCGTGGTAATCTTCATTGTTCAGGAACCTGTTTTGAACCAATTTCAGGTCAAGTTCCAAACTTTTTCTCAACGAGATCAAAATTGACAGAATGACCCAGAAGGAAAGTTTCATAATTTAAAAGTCAAGAGTCATAATTACCTAGGTGATGCTCCGATGAGTATGAGCTTGGTGAATAGATGAGGTCGGCGAATGGAGGCGACAAGACCGATCATGGCGGAGACAGAATGTCCAACATAGGCACAACGATCGACACCTAAGGTGTCGAGAATGTTAAGCAAGTCGTCAACGTAAGCATCGAGACTTGTGTACCTGCTGAAATTGAAGTAATCAGGATTGACACTGCCAGCACAAACCAAATCATAAAGGACTATTCGGTAGTGTTGAGTGAAAAGGGGGAGGATTCGCTGCCACGCCGACTGGTCAGTACCGAACCCATGAGCAAAGACCAGAATTCCGTCACCGGAACCAACAACTCGGACGTTTAGAGCATCAAGGATGCTAGTCCCCATGAAGGAAGTGAGAAAAAAGCAGAGAAGTGTAAGAAGAGGCAGGAAGCTTGCAATTGATGCAAGGACACGGATGGTGTTGAGTACAATAATAGTGGATGAGTAGGTGATTGTTAAGTGCTTATTTGTGGTGCTATTTATATTGGCAGACATTAGATATCCCAGCCTACTCCAAGTAACCTTAAGCTCTTAAGATCTTATCTCAAGAATTTTAGAAGAGGTTAATTTAAAAATTTTCAGGTTCCTAAGTAACTTGTAGGTTTTTATGTATAAGAAGTTGTCACCTGCTTGATTCGTCAATTGAGTTCTTGACCGTTTTCAAGTTTTCTAATAACTTCAATTCCTATATTACTGTTGAAAGTAAAATATTTGTAATTAATCTGATCAAAAAATTTTATTAGAAAACTAGAAGATTATCAATAGAGATAATTTTCTATTTCTACTCGTTTTGCATGATTCGAATTTAAAATCTTTAATAAGGAATTGAATTAAGTAAGGAGGTTACACAATTAAGGACTTATATTTAGTTGTGGATGTGGCTTTCCTTGACCTAGAGAGAGAGATGTCGACTGCTTTCTTCTTCTTCTTTTTTTGTCTTGGAAAAATCAAAGAGACAGCGATTGATTTGTGGGTCTATTGTACATTGTTGTGAGGTTCATATATGACATGTTTGACAACGAACGTATTCTATTAAATGATACTAATAGATGTTTAATCGTAAAAATAACTTATGAAGGTACGAGTAAAAAAAATCATGACTAGATATTTATTATAAAATTAAGTTTTAATTCTAATTAAAATATAAAATATTCTTAAAATTCTTAAATGTAAGATATTTTTATTGTAGCTACAAATTTATTTTATTAGGTAAAATACTCGCAAATTTTGTAAATAAAAACTTACTTTATTATAAAAAATTTTCGTTATGGATGAATGGTTTACTCGTATTCAGTTTAATTGCAAAACTAATTTAACTTGTTGATAATATATTACTTAACTTTAAAAGTCCTTTATATCCTGTTTTATATGTATAATTTAAAGGAATCTACTTCATCTCTGTCCTATTGTAATTCTATCAGTAAATACAGGTAACAAATAGTCAAAATTTTATAATGAGAAAGAAGTACAAGGAACCAAATATGTTTGATTGAGGGAAGGGTATAATTGGTTTTTTACCCATTGATTTTTTGCTGAACATAAAAAATGTTCCTCTTACAAGTTTTTCATAAATCAGCTTGTTGGGTTAAATAAGCCAACCAATCAATTATTCATTAAATACATTCATTAGCTTTTTAAAATGGTCAAATAATTAACTTATGTCAATTAGCTAAAAAACAACTGATAAACTCGGTTTGACAAAAAGTGAATTGCATTGACTGTTAGCTGTCTATCAGTGGTTAGTTGGTGGCTGATTATATCAGTTAATTTAATCAGTAAATAACATTAGCTGTTTATTAAAGAAGTTCAGTAAAATAAACTATTTAGTATTAGTTGTTAAAGTGTAAAATGACTTACGAGGGTATGATTTTTTTTTAAAATTATAAGGACGTGAATATTATATTTCTTAGTATTTCGTTGAATATTCTTATAAGAATTTAGAATTTAGATATTTAATTTTACAAAATGAAATTTATAACTTTAATAAAAACATAATAATAATAACAAGAACAACAACAACCACAACAACAATAACCACAATAATAATAATAATAGTTCAACGTTAAATTCGCTATTAATATGAATGATGCATAAACTATATCATATTACTATTTTTCATATAATATGTATGAATTTTATTATTTAATAAATTAACAAATCTATAATTATAATATGACATAGATACATAGTAGTAATATACTAAAATATTAATTTGATGTGACTCTTTATATTAAAACTTAATATTATGGTGTTTCTAAATATAAACTAATACTCCTCCGTTTCATAATAAGAGTCGTTTTAGAAAATACACGCTTATTAAGAAAGCTAATAAAATTATAGATATACCTTATTAATACTTCCATAAAATTAACTCAGAATCAAGATCTTAAATAAAATTGTGAGAGAAATTGCCTTGAAATTGTGATTTGTATAATTAAGATGAGAGAGAAATGAAAGGTTAATTTTGGAAGAAAAGTTATAAACATGCATACAAAGTCAAGAATGACACTTATTTTGAATAATTAAAATGGATCTAAAACGACTCTTATTATGAAACGGAGGGAGTATTATAAAATTAAATAAAGATTAAAAATTTTAATTAACTCCTTTATTATATTCTTACAAACTTCACGACATAATTGTACGATAAGAAAAACCAACTTTAAATCACACAGAGCAAAAGTAGAAAATAAAGTGAAAGATAATACTATCATTAGACAAACAACTAACTCCAAAATGTTCTCTTATAGAGCTTTTAGAAATCAGCTTATTAGAGTTAAATAAATTAATCAATAAATCATTCACTAAACACATTAATAACTTTTTTAAAATGGTTAAAAAATTAAAAAACTTATCAGCTATTTGTCAAAAACCTCCGTAGTCTTCAATAAGGACATAATTTTTGACTTTTGAATCTGTTAGGATGTTTTATCAAATGTTCAATATTTTATGTATTAGATGCCCGTTATCCACGAATTTAAACGAAGTCTAAAGTTGTAATCCATAGTGTCAACATCTATATACATATATATTAATGTCAAACATGAGCTTGTAGTTTAATACATAGAATTAATAGCCTTTTTCCTCTAATGTTGCCAAATGTCAAATGTTGATATAAATTAGGGTTGTGGACTTAGAATGCCGTTGATTGTCAATCCCTTTTCCGTGATTCTATATCCCTTTACAGACTAGACATTTTGGATATCGCTTCCCATTATTATAAGAAATGGAAAATAGGTAACTGGGTTAAAGGAAAAAGAAAGGACAGAAAAAATAGCAGGAGCACCACCTTCTTGGATTTAGGATTTCACCGGTCAGAAATTGATTCACCTAAGCAACATTAATTGTGCTAATTGGCATGGACAGAAAGTGCTCCAAATGGCCAGTGAATGTACTGCACAGATTTGTACATGCGATCAATCATCAATGTGCTAGATTCATCATGAGAGTAATTAGAAAAGTTACGAGGTTAAATTTCCAAGTTAATGATGCAGGGATAATAGGGAGGGTATCGCTGACGTCGAAGATGGCACTAAAACGATGACAAAGTTGATCAAACACAATCCTGAGCAGAGTCAGAATGCAACCATCATTAAAGGGTTGTTCCCAGGAATCATTAGCTTAGCTTTTCTTCTTCTGTGGCTTTCATTTAAGATGAGATGGTCAGACTGTGAAACTGTATAATCCAGAGGAGTTGCATTTAATCATTTCCTTGCATGCACGTCAAGATATCCCATATATGAGAATCCGATTCAATGGCCGTAGCCTTCATTCCTAAAAGATATACCATCTTTTTCTTGTGGCCGCATCGGACTCAATCACTAGTCACAGAATTGAAGCTCTTTGACGGGGATTGGCCATGCCAAGCAAAATTAACGCTCCCTCTCTGGTTGCTTTTTCTTTCAAGCTCTGTACCTTATCCAACATCTATATCGAAGACGTCCTTTCTTGACAAATCTGTGCCCTTAATCATGATATGGAAAACTAAGTGCGTGTGCTTTAGTTTCTTTCACGTTTTTCATTTATACTATTCTGGTAACTACTTTGGAAAATTGGTCTCCGCGACAAAAGATAAAAAGAAGCATCAAGTGATACCTACAAATGAATAAAGTTGTTAGTCGGCAGAATACAATGGGTAGAGGCATGTATCCACCCACAAGTCGTAACAAAATCGTTCGCCATTGCTTTGTTATGTCAGCTCTTACTAAATCAATACAAACTTAATTTGTATATCGGGTGAAAAAAAGAGGAAAAGAAAGGGCAAATACCCCTATCCTTAAAATGCGGGCACGGTACTGTTGAACTGAATTGCATTGTTATATATACTGCCATAGCCTCGCTCAGTTTTCACCACCAGTTTTGGTGGTAGAACCTTAATTAGGAGGGGACCATGGAAAGTGAGCCAAAATATGAGCAGACAAAGGCAACCATCAAAAACAATAGCCAATCCAACTTCGTATGTCGTTTAGACAGGCTAAGCTAGAACTGAATAGGCATCACACCAAATCAGATGAAACTTGCGGATAGATAGGTAGGCACTGAGGCATGGGTCCCTTGTGCCCAACATAGGCATTTTGTGCAAAAAATGACAGGAAAGAGGAACACTATGAAAGAGAAAGGATGCCGATGGGTGAGTTATGGTTCCTACAATCTTGTGTAGGGCAGTTTTTGTAGACCCCTTTAGTTGATTACTTGATTTAATGATTCAATGAGCTTATCTGGTTTGTTTATTATATACTTTTTCATCTATTCTTTCCTCTGCCATGTCGCTTAGAATCTACTGATATTCTCAAGTTTTGTCTAGGTTAGAATGGGATAGCTGAGTAGGAAAAGATTGAGAAAGATCAACGCACAATACGTTGAATTATTCTGATATGTGACTACCTCCTGTAAATTCGATTAGGTATCACTAAGATGCATCCAATGGAAGTTGAGATGGGGTTTTATACAACGATTCTCGTTGTTAATGGGACTGTGGTAGCTCGTCTTTTCATGTTTAATCAAGAATGAAAAGGTTGGCCGGTGTGGAAAGAGATTCCACAAACCCCTGGTGACAATCTTCACAACTTTCAGAAATGATGTGATTAAGTAGTGAATCCCACTTGATGCTTTTATCTAATGAATTATTTGATGTTACAACTTCTTTTTACATTGATAAACCTTTTTATTTTTTTTATATCAATAAAATTCTTTATAGTTATTTTTCATAATTCATACACTATATTCAAATATCCAGTAACTTAAAATTAAATAATAAATTTCAACAAATGAATATTAAAAAGTTCGACATTTTTTATTATTTGATCAACCAACATTGCAAGTTTTAAATGAATCACAACTGATATTACTCAGAATCCTTGACTTATTAGAGGCAATTAAGTGAGGGACACTTGAAGTATGCTCCTGTGATCGCTTGATCCACCCCTTCAGGGACTTGAGATTAGAACTTTTGTTTTTGGGGATTGATCATATATATACATATATGACTAATATGATGTGAAAATTGGAAAAAGCTAAGTGAGTTTAATATCCTCGACCAAATAAAGAGTACTATTTGGTTATCTAGTGTTATTGCATGCCCTAGAGAATTTTGATGGTAGAGCACGGGCATGACTAGATAACCAAATATTTGTGAAAGAAAGAAGAGCCAATGTCACAAAGATGAAAAAGGTTTGGCATGTTTCCTTCTTTCTTTCCCGGATTTGATACTCCGCGCCGCCTCTAATTTGTTTAATCTCCATTGTCTTCGTCAATCAAGCTTGTTCCCATAAACTTTTGTGCTTGCTGAACTACTTAATATATGTTTTTCGCAAGTTGTTCTCAATTGCATCTAAGAACTATCCTAGAATTCTTTGTCGAGAGTGACCAAGCTGGTCCATTTTGAATTTAGCTATGTTTCCTCATTTTCAATGTACATGACATGTGCATCTCCTCCAGTAGCATACGTTTTCTCAGATTTCTTTTCCAGCCAATCCCACGAAGTCTTCCATTCTAGAAAGTGAAACATAGAAGATAATGCAGCACGAGAAAAGAAAGTGTTTGTGATGTGGTTTTGAAAGGAAAAGAATGTTGTTATATCATATTAATTTCTGGCTTCACCGTAAGAAAACTAAAGATATACAAGGACACAGGTTCTTAATCTATACGCAGTCCTTGATCTCGAATTATGTTAAGCACTGGCTATTAGTTACTGAATCACCATTAGAACATATAACAGCTTTTATATTGGAGTCCAAGTGGTTGCAGAGGGGGAAGAAACTTGGTAAGGAAGAGACCTGGAAGATTATTACTCAGCGAATTTCGATAGAATCATTCGTGTAGAAATCATGTACACATTATCTTCCACCATTCACTCTTCTTTTGACACGTCTCGAACTTTTTATTCGATTCCTCAAGATATAGGTAGACAAATAGCCACGATATTAACCCTTTACATTTCACGCGTGCTAATGTCATTCCATGTGGGCTCCTTTGATATAATGTGACTTGTGTGTTTTACCTTCCATTGTCTTTGATTTGACACATTCTGGATAAGTTATCAAAAACTTCCTCCCGTCACCAACCAACCCAATTCAACCTTTTCAAAATGGTTTGATGATTTATTTTCTATCATTGGAGTTGTTCTTCTTGCAGCAACAACAACAACAACATCCGAAAGTTGCGCTCGACCTCCATGAAGCTTGGAAGTCTCCAACATGCGACTTCCGTCTTCATCCTAAACGATGGCGAGAAGCATGAGAAAGAAACAGAAACGGAGTTTGTGGACATCGAGTTAGGGCCACGTAACTTTAAACAATTTTCCTTATACTTTCACATCCTTAAAGTAGACAACTTCCGTGGCAATCTGATATCTTCCTGATTTACACGCCAGAAAGTGTCGAATCCTGCAAAGAGAAAGAAAAGAAAAAGGTGTGCAATAGCTCCAAAAAGAAAACATAAGTGAAGAATCCAAACCCTATTATAAGATAGGAGATGGGATTGAAGGACTTGCATTAGACTTTCATGGCACGCGTGTATACAAATTATTATTAATATCTGTCGTGAAACATTTTAGTGGGGTTTCCATTATGCGTAATCTAGTTCCTGTTGACTACTACGTATCTCTTAGTTACGTCAAGTTATTGCTTGTAGGCCTTGCAAAGTGTTCAAAATAGTATAACTTCTGTAGTACACATGCTACTAAACGCTCCGATGTTGATTCGAAAAGGGCATCAAGCATTGGACTTGCTTCAATCAATTAATGGAAAATGGGCTAAATCGATCCATTAGTTTGATTACAGCCGGCCTATGTTTAGACTGCCATGTTAGTTGGGCTGGACCTTATTACAGATGGTAGAATGGCCCATTGCAATAGCCTTCAAGAGAATCTAAAACTCCCATTTATTAAGATTTGTTAATATGAAAGGATCATGGCTTCGAGCATCTTCAGTGTGACTGTGATCTCACCCACGTGACTCTCTTCTATTCATTGCAATTAATTAACATAAAGACCAACCCAAAGCATTTAAATTAAATCCATACCCATCAAAATCAAATCCAAAAGGGCAGAGCAGAGAAGCGACCAAATCCCCATCTCGTGGCCTGCAACGACGACGTTGGAACCAAAGTATCTGAGCCAGTAGTGAGTGGGATCCACGCACACTTTTTGGGATACCTCATGCCTGACCTGGGCATGAAATCCTCTCTCTCCCTAAAGTTGTGTACCAATTATGTCTTATTTAATTTAAGTCATTTATTTACGTGAGATTCATATAACCTAAATTTGTGTACCAATTATGTCTTATTTAATTTAAATTATTTATTTACGTGAGATTCATATAAGTAAATAGCTTGGATCAAATAGAGCAGAATTGTTACACAAATTTGGGAAGAGAGGATCTGTCCCCGCCTGACCATACCTAACCCCACATGCAACCCTTTATCCTATAAGATTGCGACACAACAGCTACCAGACTAGGACAATATCGTACGCGGTTTCATTTTATTTCACGCGGAACGAATAAATTAAAGATAGTGTATCTTTTTTCGCAGGCAATTAAAGTTCATGACAACACTAGCCTACAAATGCGGTGGTCAGCGACTTGGGTTTGCCGTTTTGAGTTTTGATGTACGTTGGTGTCTTGGAGCTAAGCTTCCCGTGTCTTACAGCTTTCCTTTCTCAAAGGAGAAATAGAAGTTGGTAACTACGAGGTCGGCTAAGGTCTTTGTTCGCTTTATAAAGATTAAAGAAGAATAACAAGGGTTTCTCTAGGACAGCGGAATAAAGCTTGGTAGAACGTTTTGCTTTGTGTTCTTTCTTCTTTTTCCAGAACTAGTCTACGGTAGTGGTTTTTGGAGGGTGAACGTGTTGGAGGAGGTAAGGTTTGAGGTTTAGGTATATTCTGTTTTTTGCTATAAGAAGATAGAAGATAGAAGAAGAAACAAGAAATCTGGGATATTGAAGTTGGGGTGATGGAGCAATATTTAAATGAGAACTTTGGGGATGTGAAGCCAAAGAACTCATCAGAGGAGGCGTTGCAGAGGTGGAGAAAGCTCTGTTGGCTGGTCAAGAATCCTAAACGTCGCTTCCGTTTCACTGCTAATCTTTCCAAACGTTTTGAGGCTCAGGCCCTTCGTCGCTCCAATTTGGTCTCTCTCTCTCTCTCTTTCTGTTCTACTCAGATCTTCTGTTTATGCTCTGTTGGAACAAACATACTAAATCAGGATGCATAGACATATCGAATAAACAACTTTTTTAATCGACTTTCTTCATTTGTTAAGACCGAGTTTTCGATTACTAGATGTGTATTGCTGTTGCATGACGTTGGTTGCCGCTTCTGATGTTGCAAGTTTTAGTTTCCCAACCATCAAGATTCTTCATCAATGGATTTCTAATATGCCTGTGAATGTTGAAGGGTGTAAAGATTTGGGATGGACTGTGGTTGCCTATTTGGAAATACTGATATGTATGTGGATTCATTAGTATAGTAGATGGTTCTTCAATGGTGAGGGCCGACTCTTCTTTTGTTGAAGATGGCCCTCATGAAGTTCAGACACAATTTCTTTGACTGCATTGTTACTTACCGTGATGTGGGTGACAGATTAAGATAAATAGTGGGGTAGGCCTGAATGTGCTCAGAACATAATAAAGATTATGTTGGAAATGACCCAGATATAATTTCATGTCTTAACATATTTTTTCCTGACCTTTCTTTAAAAATTTTTCCATTGCAGGAGAACCTTAGACTTGCTTTTTTAGTTACAAAGGCTGCACTCCAATTTATCCAAGGTAAGCTAAAATCGTTAGTGTCATATTGAAGTTCTATTTTCTATTTTGACTTTTCCCCTGCATGTCTATAGGTAGCGACTACAACCCACCCGAGGAGGTCAAGGCAGCTGGTTTTGAAATATGTGCTGAAGAATTGGGATCCATTGTTGAACGATATGATCTTAAGAAACTGAGAATCCATGGTGGGGTTAAGGGTATCTCTGAAAAGCTCTCCACATCACTCACTGATGGTATTTTTACTTCTGAGAATTTACTGAATAAAAGGAAAGAAATATATGGAATTAATAAATTCACTGAGAGCCCGCCTCGGGGCTTCTTGATTTTTTTATGGGAAGCCCTACAAGACACCACTCTCATGATACTTGGTATTTGTGCCTTTGTGTCCCTTGTTGTTGGGATTATGATGGAAGGCTGGCCTAAAGGTGCGCATGATGGACTTGGAATTGTTGCAAGTATTCTGCTTGTTGTCTTTGTCACTGCCACGAGTGATTATAGGCAATCTCTGCAGTTCAGAGATTTAGATAGGGAGAAGAAAAAGATAACAGTGCAAGCTACCAGGAATGGTTTGAGACAGAAGATCTCGATATATGATTTACTTCCAGGAGACGTTGTGCATCTTTCTATTGGAGATCAGGTTCCAGCTGATGGTCTATTCATTTCAGGCTTTTCAGTTTTAATAAATGCATCCAGTTTAACAGGAGAGAGTGAGCCTGTCAATGTGAATGCTGCAAGCCCTTTTCTACTCTCTGGGACCAAGGTTCAGGATGGATCATGCAAAATGCTTGTGACAACTGTTGGAATGCGGACTCAATGGGGTAAATTAATGGCTACTCTTAGTGAAGGAGGAGATGACGAGACCCCATTGCAGGTGAAATTGAATGGGGTGGCTAACATCATAGGGAAGATAGGCTTATTTTTTGCTGTAGTAACATTTTCCGTCCTGGTGCAAGGACTATTTGCACGCAAGCTCCAAGAAGGAACTCAATGGACATGGTCTGGAGATGATGCTAGGGAAATGTTGGAATATTTTGCTGTTGCTGTTACAATTGTTGTTGTTGCAGTTCCTGAGGGACTGCCTTTAGCTGTAACCTTGAGTCTCGCTTTTGCCATGAAAAAAATGATGAAAGACATGGCACTTGTCCGCCATCTTGCTGCTTGTGAGACAATGGGGTCTGCCACGACCATTTGTAGTGACAAAACCGGTACACTAACCACTAACCACATGACTGTTGTAAAAACATGCATTTGTGGAGAAGTCAAGGAAGTAAGCACCTCTAAGAGCTCTGCAATTCCTGATTCAGCTCTAACAATTCTACTTGAATCATTATTTACCAACACTGGAGGAGAAGTTGTCATTAATAAGGACAACAAAACTGAGATACTTGGAACTCCCACTGAAGCTGCTCTTCTAGAGTTTGGGCTTCAACTGGGCGGAAATTTCCAGGAAGAGCGACAAAAATCAGAAATTGTCAAGGTTGAACCATTCAATTCTACCAAAAAACGAATGGGGGTAGTTCTAAAACTTCCAGGTGGAGGTTTTAGGGCTCATTCTAAGGGTGCTTCTGAGATAATTTTAGCCGCATGTGACAAATTTATCAACTCAAAAGGCGAGGTTGTTCCCCTCGAGGAATCATCAATCAAGCATTTGAACGATACTATTGAGCAGTTTGCTAGTGAAGCTCTTCGAACACTTTGCATTGCATTCATGGACGTTGGAACTGATTTCTTTGCTGATAGTGCAATTCCTCTTAAAGGGTACACTTGTGTAGGTATTGTTGGCATCAAGGATCCAGTACGCCCTGGTGTCAAGGAATCTGTTGCGATCTGTAGATCAGCTGGTATTATTGTCAGGATGGTCACTGGAGACAACATAACCACTGCAAAGGCCATTGCCAGAGAATGTGGAATATTGACAGACAAGGGCGTAGCAATTGAAGGACCTGATTTCCGGGAAAAGAGTGATGAGGAGTTGCGAGAACTTGTTCCCAAACTTCAGGTCAGTTAATGTTCCATTGCATTGCGTTGGGATAAACATAGGATGCTGTTGCTAGGTATCTTTTCATATTATAAGATCTAAGCATGTGATTTTTGTGGTATGCCAATTTATTCATTTGTTTGATGAGAGAGTTCCCCAGTTGTCCTTGAATTGATTTCTATGGAAAGGTACAACATGCTTTGGACCTGTTTGTTGTGGTGTCCTCCATTTAACTTCTGTTAGACGCCTTGTGACTCGAGCTCCTTTATGCAAAATTCTAAAAAATGGTTTGTCATAAAAATGGTTTGTTCTTTTAACTTCTAAGAAACGCATGTCGAATATCCTTTTCGACGCCAAAGTTGTAAGACAAGATTTGCTTATGATCTTTAATTAAACTTTCTGCATTTAACATCAATAATTAAGTTAAAATTTCCAACATTTTTCTTCTCCAAAACATTATAAGTTCAATTCTTCAAAAGATGAGGAATTCCATTTTTTATAATTGTCTAAGATTTGGCTCTGTGTGATTTGTTCATGACTTTCAAATGGTGGAAATGGTATTTGGTTTTTGCAAAAATGTGTAGGTAATGGCTCGATCATCACCAATGGATAAGCATACCCTTGTGAAACACCTACGTTCAACATTTGGTGAAGTTGTTGCAGTAACTGGTGATGGTACAAATGATGCTCCGGCACTTCATGAAGCAGATATTGGGCTTGCAATGGGAATTGCCGGAACCGAGGTTTGTTGCATCCAATCTATCTGTGTTTCTGGCCACAGTGTTTCAGACGAGGGACTGTTGAGAAGAGCAACATTATAGTAGTTTACACAACTATTTATTTTACTCAAGCAGTGCATTTCCATAATAGCACAAGCATTGGCATGTTATTCTTTAACATGTAGCTTAAGAAGTGCCTATTGTCACAGTAGTGTTGCAACCTTGTGGTGGTTTTGAAAGCATGTTCTTGGTTTTGCAGGTGGCCAAAGAGAGTGCCGATGTCATAATTCTAGACGATAACTTCTCCACAATTGCAACTGTGGCTAAATGGGGACGTTCAGTTTATATAAACATCCAGAAGTTTGTTCAGTTCCAACTGACAGTCAATGTGGTAGCCCTGGTTGTCAACTTTTCTTCTGCCTGTTTGACAGGTAAGTCGAGCTTGAGTTCATGTTTTCATTTCCTATCATGGCTTGTCCTATTTTCAGGTTGTGACCTGTTTCTCATCTGTTTCTGGCACAACATTCTCCCAGGAAATGCTCCCTTGACTGCTGTTCAACTTCTGTGGGTCAACATGATCATGGACACTCTAGGAGCATTGGCATTGGCCACAGAACCTCCTAATGATGATTTGATGAAGAGATCCCCTGTTGGTAGGAAAGGGAACTTCATCAGTAATATCATGTGGAGGAATATTCTGGGTCAGTCTTTGTATCAATTTGTAATCATATGGTATCTTCAGACGAGAGGAAAGGCAGTATTTAATCTTGGTGGCCCAGATTCCGACTTGATTCTAAACACCCTCATTTTCAACTCATTCGTCTTCTGTCAGGTGACATCTTCTCTTTCCCATTTGCTATTACCTAGTTATAAGTGAAAAGGATATGCTAGATATTTTGATCATCAGAATATTACATGATTCCTAGTGCTTTTGTGAGGTCAATTTGTCCGGGACATCAGAGAATATTATAAATTATTCTAGGAGTATGATATTAGCTTTATACACTAACAAATAATTCATGAAAGCAATTATTTGTGGATTTTTGCCTGTTTATGTGGGTTCTATAGCTGACTCTAAACTTGTCACCCTCATGCTTCAGGTTTTTAACGAGATAAGCTCCAGAGAGATGGAAAAGATTAATGTGTTCGAAGGAATATTGAAGAATTATGTGTTTGTGGCCGTACTTACTTGCACTGTCATCTTTCAGATTATAATTGTTGAGTTCCTCGGTGCATTTGCAAACACAACTCCTCTCAGTTTGAAGCAATGGTTTGTTAGCATCTTCCTTGGCTTCCTTGGCATGCCTATTGCAGCTGTTCTAAAGATGATTCCTGTGGGATCAAACTGAAGCCTTTTGCGAAAGTAACAGGTGCATGCTTACTGGTGCATTTCCCACCCACGAGTGTGTGAATGAGTTATTCTATGGAAGTTTCTGACCATGAAAATTGTTTGAACCACTGGCAACTTAAGGGTTAAGATGGCTTCAAATAGTGATAGATGAAATGATGACTAGAAGTAGAAGATTCTTCAAAACTTTGATATTAACTTGTTTTCGTTTGGAATATAGGTTTCAAAACTGAGACAGGTAGTTTGATATTGAAATTTTGTTTTCTTTTTGTTCTTCCAAATTTCTAATGCTGTAGCAATAACTTTAGCATGGGAATGGGCTATGTGAAAAAACTTTTTGTTGGCCGTTTAAATTTGCTGAAGGGTGAAAAATGCCACCTGAAAAAGAATGGATGAGAGATGATATATGAAATATACGTTGCAAGACTTAGCCCGAACCTTTTTGTTGGATTCTCACTAATAACGCTAATATGCTTAGATTCAAGTTTTAGTCTCTCTCCCCACGCTCTCATGCTGAGGTTTAGTGCTCAACCATAAAAAGCAGACATCTTTTGTTACGTTCCCGACTCATGGATCGTGTCACATAAAAAGTAGACATCTTTTGTTACATTCCCGACTCGTGGATCGTGTCACAGGGCGATTCACACAAAAATCGAAATCAAACAAATAATCTTTGTTTTTGCCTTTACTTGAATTTTTACGTCGACCTATTTTGATAAAAAATTCGGCTCGTCAAAGGGAACCCGAAATTTCTGAATTCATTAGAGAGAACTCAAATCTCAATTGGGATAGTTTTTCTTCTATTCCTCTGTGAAGCTATAAATAGGCAACGTTTTACAAGTAATAGAAGTCCTATCATAGTAAGTTTCTAAAATAACTAATGCCTATCTTGTAGAATCAATTGTCAAATCACAATTGATCTTTTATTAAACTAAAATCTAACTAAATAACTTCTAAATCGGTAAAGCCTTTTATTGAAATAAAATCTAACTAAATAACTTCCAAATCAGCAAGGCTTCAACACTCCTTTCGCTTGTTGGACTGACCAACGAACGCGTCCATAACATTACCCCCGTCCCGCTGAAACAACTTGTCCTCAAGCTGAAATGAAGGATAAGTTTGAACAAAGCTCTTAAAGGAGATCATCGGCAGAAAGGCCTTCCCATTGTACCAACAATTCCTTTGTACCGTGGTTAAGGCGAGCTCGCACAATAGCCTTGGGCACAACTGTCACTTTCCCAGCGTCAAGGGGAAGTAAAGTCGTCGGAGTGGGGAATTCCGAGCCATGAAATGCCTTCAAAAGAGAGACATGGAAGACGTTGTGTATTTTGCTATCTGGAGGAAGTTCCAGCTCATAAGCAACCGAGCCGACACGTCGCAATACCGGAAAGGGCCCATAAAATCTGGGTGACAGCTTGTTGTAAACAACCAATCTAGCATTTTCCTGCCGATAGGGATGCAGCTTCAACCACACGCGATCACCAACCATAAACTCAACATCGCGATGGCCTTTATCATACCCGTCCTTCATTCTGCGTTGTGCTTGTGCAAGGCGCTGACGAATCATTTCCAATAATTGATCCCGCTCAACAAGAGCCTCCTCTACTGCATGAACCTTGGTTGAGTCGTGGGTATAAGCTAAGAGATGTGGGGGTTCGCGACCATAAACCACATGGAATGGGGTAGTTTGCAAAGAAGTATGAAAAGAGGTGTTATAGCAATACTCAGCCCAAGGAAGCCACTCGACCCATTTGCGTGGCGAATCTCCCACCAAACAACGAAGATACATCTCAATGGTGCGGTTAACCACCTCAGTTTGTCCATCCGATTGTGGATGAAAAGCGGAGGAGAATTGAAGTTTTGTTCCATGTAAACGAAACAACTCCTTCCAAAAAGTACTAGTAAAAATGACATCGCGATCACTAGTGATGGATTCCGACAGTCCATGTAAGCAAACAACATTTTCAAAGAAAATGTG
The DNA here is from genome assembly GCA_029891385.1 of Erythroxylum novogranatense. NCBI lineage: Eukaryota > Viridiplantae > Streptophyta > Magnoliopsida > Malpighiales > Erythroxylaceae > Erythroxylum > Erythroxylum novogranatense. The sequence goes on along the minus strand of CM057225.1, from coordinate 13,316,808 downwards.
GGCCACACACAGGGCTGTATATGGCTGAGCCAGTGGAATAAAATGAGCATACTTGGAAAATCGATCAACAACAACCAACAAGGCACTTTTTCCCCAAGATTTTGGGAGCCCATCGATAAAATCCATCGAAACATCAGCCCAAACCTGTGTGGGCAATTGCAGAGGTTGTAGTAATCCGACATGACTAAGCAATTCATATTTATTGCGCTGACAAACAGAACATTCTGTCACATACGTAGTAATAGCAGCCTTCATACCCTTCAAGTAAAAATCCCCACGAATGCGATGAGTAGTTTTTTGGATGCCCTCATGTGCACTATCATGATAGGAAGATAGAATCGTAGTAACTAAAGAACTGTTGGCAGGAATAAATATTCTATTTTTAAACATCAATAATCCATCTATAACTGATCAAGTCGAGGGCAATGCTCCATTTGCCAGTTGCTGAAATAAAAGTGTGGCCTCGTCAGATTGCTTTAGGTCTTCTTTAACCGAGTCCAGCAAGGAGCAACGAGGGAAACTGATGGTGTGTAAGGAAATGTTGTCGACGTCCCTGCGAGATAAGGCGTCAACAGCAGAGTTCAGTTTTCCAGCTCGATAATCCACGATAAACATATAGCCCATGAGTTTTCTGAACCAATGTTGTTGAGGCGGTGTGGTGAGTCGCTGCTCCAACAAATATTTAAGACTATAATGGTCAGTCTTAATAAGAAAAGATCTTCCCCATAAGTAAGGTTGCCAATTCTGCATCGCCTTGGCCAACCCAATTAACTCCCTTTCATAAGCAGCTAGTTTTTGATGCCTCAAAGTCAATTGCTGACTGGAAAAAGCAATGGGATGCCCATCCTGTTGAAGAACAGCGCCGATACCCCCTCTGGAAGCATCACTCTCCACCACAAAATCTTTGGTGAAATCTGGAAGATGAAGCATCGGTGCTGAAGACAGAGTTGCTTTCAATTTCGCAAATGCTTCTAATGCAAGATCTGTCCATTGAAAAGCATGTTTTTTCAACATCGAAGTAAGTGGAGCTGCCAAAATCCCATAATCACGAATGAACTTCCGGTAGTATCCTGTGAGGTCCAGAAAACCACGCAGAGATGTAAGTGATTGTGGCTGAGGCCAATCCTGTATAGCCTGCACTTTACTCAAATCAACGCCTACACCAGCACTTGTAATAATATGGCCCAAATAAACCACCTGCGTCGACGCAAAACTGCATTTGGAGCGCTTTAAGTACACCTTGTGAGCCCGCAGTAAAGTGAGCACTTTGCTCATGTGTTTTAAATGTTCCTCCCATGATTTATTGTACATCAATATGTCGTCAAAAAATACCAATACAAATTGACGTAAAAAAATCTCAAAATACCTCATTCATCAGTGCTTGGAAGGTAAATGGTGCGTTCGTCAACCCAAAGGGCATTACAAGAAACTCGAAGTGCCCATGGTGAGTGCGAAATGCAATTTTCTCAATGTCTTCAGGAGCCATGCGAACCTGATGATACCCAGAACGCAAATCCAGCTTGGTGAAAAATTTAGCCCCGTATAATTCGTCAAGTAGCTCATCCACCACTGGAATAGGAAATTTTTCATGAATTGTCTTCGCATTTAACTCGCGAAAATCAATACACAAACGTCATATGCCATCTTGTTTTGGTACTAACAAGACCGGAGAAGAGAAGGGCGAGCGACTAGGCCATATAAATCCTTGCTGTAGCAGGTTGTCACACTGAGCCTCGATCTCATCCTTTTGTCGGTGTGGATACCTATAGGGTCGTACCACGATAGGAGCTGTACTTGGAAGCAGGCAAATTCTATGATCACAATGGCGTATAGGGGGTAGACCTTCAGGTTCACAAAATACATCCTTAAAAGCCAACAAGATCTCATCCAGTTTCTGTGTTGTGGTCGACGGGTTCACCATGAAGTGGGCTTGACATTCTGTTTGACAGGGCAATCCCTGCAATAAAATTGAAGCTCCCCTCCAACTGAAAGACATGGTTAATGCAGCAAAATCCCATAAGATAGAACCCAAAATGTAGCACCCCCTTACCATAGGATATGTACCAGGATGCCCGTAGGTCATTCCGATACACACTCGACGATAAGGGTGCGCTACGAACAAACTAACACTCCACATGGCATCCAAGTATCATAAAGCATTAATATGAAATCCACTAATTTTTTGAAACCATAAATTTCTCAGTTCCTAACCTCAAAGCAGTAAATTTTACACAACTGGTATTTTCTGTACATTACTCCAGAAGAAAATCAAACAAAAAGCTAACTAGGTCATCCTCAAAAGTGCCGGTGACCGACACATGTGCCATGACTTCTCTTGCCAACTCAATCTACACGGCAGGAAAAGTCTATCCGGAGCTATGAGTCAACTGTCTCGGTCCTGAAAAATAATTTGCAATTTTGGGTGAGTTTGCGAACTCAGTGACGAACCATCATCGATGGTTCACCCAATTCATGCATATTCACAGATTCACATAGCTATATCACTCAAACACATTCAGAAGTACCACATGATTATCACGTTATCAGTCAAAAGAACCCAATTCAAATGCACATGAAATGTGTATGAGACGCTTTTCCAATTTAATTTATTGTTGTGACTGAGCGCCTGAAACTGTCCCTTTAAGGGCGCATTAATCGGTGAGCCATAGGCTCTAAATCACTGTGGACTCAAGGCCCAATCACGTTGAGCTTAAAGCTCTCGTTGGCTGCTCTGGTCACAACTGCCAATTACTGATCATGCAATTATGTATGAATGCAAATGTCCAAATCCACACCATAACCGATTCCCATTTAACAAATTCCCATAAGTCATTTCCACGTAATCACATGAAGATCACATATAACACTTCGATATCTCATACCAAATATTTCAGACACCCATGGTCCGAAATCAATCAAAATCAATCACACATATTCCCATCCATTATCTCCACAGTTGTATAAGTGCAAAATATAACCAAATAATAATTGAGGAACAATCTAGGTTACTCACCTACACTTCCGAGCCAATGCCGGGAAGTCTCGGCAACGTCCCTAGGACGACGTTCCAACCGTGTCTCTGGAGCAATTTAAAATAAGGACCCATTACCAACTGTATGGTAGGAATATCAAACAATGCACATGGAACAATTAAAACGTGTACAATGCATGTTCATAGCATTCCCGGCCCTAATCCAAAATTTTCCCATCATAAAAATTCCGTCTAAAAGTTAGAAAGCTATAGCCACTGACGGCACCCAATTTGGACCTCAATCGGCCCAAAAATAACTAAAACAGTGATCACCAAACAATTACCCGAGGCCACGTCAATTTCCCGTCTAAAAATTTCCAATTTCTCACAAAATGAAATTCAATATTTTACAAATCCGATGCCTTAAGAATCAGGTCAATCGGACGTCGGACGGAAAAGAAATTGACAAAAGAAACCAAAATTCAAATAAAACAATTAATATCTCTATATATATATAACCCTTATTCCCTTCTTTATTTTCCTGATTTCAAGCCAACTTTCAACACCAATAACTCATTGCACACAATTCAGAAAAATACAAACTATACCTCATTGGAAAGATCATGAAACCCTTTACAATTTTCATGAAGACCAAGAAAATCATTTTCACCCCTAAGGGTGTCAAAAAGCCAATCAAACTTACTGCCTACTCAAATCCCATCAAAACAGGACAGTACATTGCAAATTCAAGAACTCACTGATTATTCAGCCAAAAATTACCACATAAATATGCTCAATAAGTTCACAATGTCATATACAACTTTTATGAACAACCCAAAATCAAATTTACTTGCTAACTAGGTCAAACAATTCACCAAAGCATCAGTCCTCTGAAATCAACAAATCTGGACAGTGATCTTGCAAACAGTGTAACTCCTTGTACAATTGTCCAAAAATTGCATACTTTATACCCATAAAAAGATAAAACATAATACTACACTTCTCATGAAGGGCTCAGAATCAAATTCCATCATTAACTAATGTAGAACAGTCTTGCAAATTACTGCCAAAATCAGCAATTCCCAACCTAATGCAGGTTCAGTTTTTGCAAAATCATAACTCCCAAATCTGACCTCTAAAAATTACACACAATATATCATTTTCAAGTTAATTTATTCCTCTACAACTTTTCAGAAGATCACTCACACCAATTCAGTTCACATAAATTGTTAAAATTGCTCCCAAACAGAAAGCTCACAAAATCAACACTTTGACTAGATTTCTCCAAAAAGCATAAAACCAGTCAATAGGAATCAGTTCATATCTCCCAATATACAACTAGAAAAATAGCAAGATCAGTGGCAATGGAAAGTTAACTCAATATTCTACAACTTTCATGAAGACCATTTTCCCAAATTCCATATCAATTAATTTCTAAAAATCAGCAAAACTCATAGGTTATGGTTTCGGTTACTGTTTATAGGCAATAAAACAGTAACTTCCCATGCAAAATTTCGACCCTCTAACATTACAATTCAACAACACCTATTTCACACTAAATTGAAGCCAACATCCCAAAGTTTCATTGGGCACAAACCCTGCCTCATTTGCACACCTACACAATTAGTTATGATCAAAACATTCCAATAGGTCAAAGATTCATTTTCCAGCTTTCCACATTAACCTAACTCCTAACACTTCTAACATCAATAACACATCACTAAGCATCCATTTCTACCTCTAATTCAATCATAATTTCAGCACAACATCAACTTATAGAAGAGAGCATAAGTGGCAGCACACTCACAACACCACTTCCACACTTAATTTACATCAATCTCACATCATAACATCATTAACAACATGTAAATTCACAAGCTTCCACTACTCTATCATCTTCCCTCACTCAAGCATGCATTAAACCCATTCAAACCTACCACTTTCATAATCAAATAAATGCTCAAAGGATTCTCATACAAGCTTCTAATTACCAAAGAAGGAAAGCAAACACAATTCTTACCTTAAACAAGTTTAAGCTATCAATACTCCTTAATTCTTCAAGTACTCACCAACTTCCTTTTTTCACAACTCACCTACGGCTATCATAAGCTTACCAAGGGTTTTTATCAACTCAAAACTTCAACTTGGTTTATATGTGAAGAAGAGTAAGCAAAGAACCAAGAAGAAATGTCTTGTATGAGATGAGAATAAGGAAATTTCGATGGAGGAGAAAGCATACCAAGGAAAAGAAGCTATGTTACGGATGAAGGATGAAGGATGAGCTTCTAAAGCCTTCCAAAATGAATTGTTTAAGTATAAAGAGGAGAAAAGTCGTAGGTGCTTGAGTGGAAGAGACAAAAAATGAGTTAATTAACTTACTTTAATCCTAATCTCTTCTTAATCTCACTTAAACACTAATCATGACTCTAAAATAATTCTTAACATTAATTATCCACTAATCTTATGCCATTAGTCAATCCTGTTCAGTACAAAAAATTTCACCCAGTCAGTCCGTTGGAATTTTCCGGTCCGGGCAACAACCCCGAAAAATTTCAGAAAAATTCCTATAAATCCTTAAAAATGTAAAACGCTTTATGGCGAACTCCAAAAAATTTCTCAAATACAATTATCCCATAAATTTAACAAAAGATCACAATTTAAAACCTAAGCCGGGAAATATCATGAATGCATATATACTCTGTGCATGTGCAACCAAATCAATACTCATAAAAGCTATATATTGCATGTTCATGCCGAGACCTAAGTCAATACTCCTAACCCGTCCCAAATTACCAATAAACCCTTCCTATGGGAGATGGGATGTTACACAAAATTTCTAGCCATTTAACTCCGAGCACCATATCAAAATCTCCCAAAGGAATCACAAAAAATTCAGCACAAAAATTGTGTCCTGCGATGGAGAAAGGCACGCTACGGCAGACTCCAACACTGTAGACTCTTTCCCCATTTGCAATTGCCACAGATGCATTATGTAGGGAAGTAATATTCAGGTTGAGTCTTCTTGCTGCAACTTGGCTAAGGAAGTTATGAGTACTTCTTGAGTCAATCAAGGCAAGAATAGGTTGTTGATTCACGTGAGCCTGTACCTGTATGGTATTGTCGTTTCTCTGCCCCGAAATGGCATGAAGAGAAATTGCAGGTGTAGTGTCCGCAAGATCCTCTTGTTCTTCCTCCTCCACAACCACATCCGCCAATTCTAACCAAAATAGCTTTTTACATTGGTGTGTGGCCGAATAAGGCTCATCACAATTAAAACATAGACCCTTAGCCCTCCGTTTAGCCATCTCTGCTCTCGATAATTTTTTGAAAAAAGGCGTCCCATTAGGGACCTGACGCGCCTCTTGGACGGGTGGATTGGCGGAATTTCGTGGCTACCATGTCCCTTTTCTAACGCTGCTCCCCTTCTACAACTGTAACCTTTTCTCATAAGATCTTGCTAAGTTCATAGTTATAGATAAATCAGGAGGCTTCATCAACTGGACATCCACGAGCAATATGTCTTCCAAACCTGCCATGAACAAATCAACATAAAGGTGTTCTTTGATTTTGTCGACTGATCTAGCTAATCTTTCCTGAAACTGATGTTGGTATTCCTCTACCGTCCCTGTCTGTCGTAAAGTGACCAGCTCCCCAACTGGATTATTACTTTCTGGAGGTCCAAAACGCTGAAAGCATTGTTTTTGGAATTCTGACCAACTCAGCATCCCCTTAGTTCTTTTCAATTGATAATACCATAACTGTGCTTCGCCCAACAAATGGAATCCTGCAAGACCCACCTTCTCTGCTTTAGGAGTCCTTTGATTGTCAAAGAACTGTTTACACCTGTGTGCCCTAATCAATGGATCTGCTATGCCGTCATAGGTGGGGAAATCCATCTTGGCAAATCGAGGTGTCATGGTTGGTGCAGGAAGGTCCTACGGCCCTGTTCTTTCTGTGGCAACCTTCGACTGCTCCTTCCAGGGTGAAGCTAAACTACTTGTTTCCCCTGTTTTTTGAACTTGACGACCTCCAAATCCCAATGCTGCAAACTGCTCCTGCAAAATCTGCGCTATCCTCAATTCCATTGTTGCAAATTTGGAGTCCACATAAGCGCGTTCTTCCACAAAACATGCCTCTATTCTTGCCTTCCTATCATCGCCCATAGTGTTGGGCTCTGATACCAAATTGTTACGTTCCCGACTCATGGATCGTGTAACAGGGCGATTTACACAAAAATCGAAATTAAACAAATAATCTTTGTTCTTGCCTTTACTCGAATTCTTACGTTGATTTGATAAGAAATTTGGCTCGTCAAAGGGAACTCGAAACCTCTGAATTCATTAGAGAGAACTCAAATCTCAATTGGGATAAATTTTCTCGTTTTTCTTCTATTCCTCCGTGAAGCTATAAATAGGCAATGTTTTACAAGCAATAGAAGTCCTATCATAGTAAGTTTCTAAAATAACTAATGCCTATCTCGCAGAATCAATTGCCAAATCACAATTGATCTTTTATTGAAATAAAATCTAACTAAATAACTTCTAAATCAGTAAGGCTTCAATGCTCCTTTCGCTTGTAGGACTGACCAACGAACGCGTCCATAACATCTTTTCTGCACTTTAAATTGGCTCCCCCGAGCCACTGCTGCCGGGAGAAAATGTGTATGGTTGCATTAAACTGTAAGACTTCTGTGTCAGCTTCATTTGATGCTACATTTTACCATATTGTCTGTCTAGGAAACAAAGGCTTTAGTACATTTTTCTTACAGCTACCCACTTGGATGGCTGTATTTCAGGGTCACAATAAGCCCCAGTTAAAGCGTCAAAAGGTTGCCAACTTATTACTGTACGTCAAAAACGGAAAGGAAGAACGCCTAGAAGCCAATTTGCTGGGGTAAGCCTTTGTAGGGGATTCTTTTACTTTGTTTACTGTCAGACCTCTTTTAGGTTTTTCTTCGGTAGCTATTCGACGACCATTTCACATGACTGTTCCTTAACAGTTTCTGGGTTAAGAAAATACCAAAAGGAGAGCTACTTCCCATTTTCCTTTTCCTTTTCAGAGAAACGACCCAAGTAACACTAGGAGGCCGAGCCTAAAGTCAATCACAATAACATGTAAGACCTTTGAATAATGAAACAAGTATAGAATGACCATGTTAGGTTAACCAAAATAGGTGATATGAGTGTGTCAAGATTCCATTTAGGAAGCATATATTTTATCCAGACAAGTTCCTACTATAATTACTAAGAGGCAAAAGGGTCACTTTTCCCGTTTCGAAGGACACCTTTGTGCACATACCCAAAACACCTTTGTGCACCTTTGTGAAGGAGCATTTTGTTGCCAATACTGCTGATGTTGTCAGCCACCACCAACATATAGGTCATCTGACACTCAAGCAGATAAAAATTTGCTAGAAAGTGAGTAGCTAAGCTGAAATCCACATTAGCAATCAGAAGGGAGCATGTAGCTCATCAAAGTCAAAAAATCAAGTTTCAATCCACATGCAGGATCGTTAAAAGTTCAAAAACATTATAGAGTTTACATGTCTTGACTTCACGGTTGAAGCTTATTCTACGTGTTCCATACAAACGGAACATAAACTAGAAACGCATCCGCCCAAACAATCATTTTCCAAACCTACAATTTTTCTATTTCAACTGCAGGCGTGCTCCCATTCAAGTGACGCCACTTTTAATCAATGAACTGCCACCAAAAAAGACCAATCTAAAATGCCAAAAATCTAATCCTTTGACTATGAAAAATAAAAAGGTTATATAATTAGATCAATACATGTAACTAGGTCCCGAAAGATCATATCATTATTAGAGAGGAAAGAGGTGGAGGCATATAGTAGGTGACTTCATCTTCACGTTTGGGTGTCTTCTTGCAAAAAATACACAACAAACTCAGCACCACCAAAATCGCCACTACCCCAACAGTTATGCCCATTATTACTCCTTGAGATCATCCTGACGATGAATTTGGCGGCGACAAGGGCGACGATCGTGGGATTGAAGTTCTATACGACGAGGGTAGCGGCGGCGCAAAGTTCTAGAATTGGGAGGAGGCGAAGTAGTGTTACAGGTCTTATGGGAGAACCAACCCCAAAAGTTACCTTAAAGGATTGGTTCTCCCACAAGACCTGTAACAATGGGTTTTAGAGAACTTGATTTTACTTATAGTTCATGCTGAGTAATAACTGAGGGGACCAAAGGACAAGAATAGCGACTACTAGAGGAAGCCTTGCATAACCAGATGTAGGAACTAGAAATGAGGAATGAAAGAAGCATGCAAGAAATGAAAGAATGGATCGGTTAGTTATTTCAGAAGGATGACAATGAACATGGAACAAGAACAAATGTGGAACAGAGGGGACCAAAGGTTAGTAACACAGATGGTTTTTATGGAGGGCACTACTTCGCTCTCACCAGATGTAGCAAAATTGAGTTAGCAGTGTTTAAAGGAGATAATCTGTGAACATGGGTGTTCAAGTGTAAGTGTGAACAGTTTTTCATCTTAGATTGCATACCCATAAAATTGAAAGTGAGCATGTCTACCATGTGTCTGGAAGGGGAGACGTTAGCATGATATGAGCTATACATGCGTAACAGAATAACGAGAGAACCGCTAACTTGGGGGGAGTATCTTTTGGCATTGGAGCAAAGATTTGGAGAAGTAGCTTTTGAAGATCCTATAGGGAAATTAAAGGATTTAAAATAGAGGGGAACAGTGAAAGAATATTGTGTTGAATTTGATATGTTATCTCAATAATTAGTGATGCCTGAACCCTATCTGGTTAGGTTATTCTTTTTTTATACAAGGTAAATAGTATATTGCACAAAATTATATGTACATAGATCTTTGAGGCATACCCCGATCAAAAGTGTGAACCACAATCTATATCAAGTTCTTCCAATTCCTCAATACATTCGAACAAGCTATAATCAAATTACTTCATATTCCCCAATACATCCAAAAAGAGGCTATAACCAAAACATACATCAAGTTTGCCAATACATACGAGTCATCAAAATGATATAAGATCTGTGGGGTATAGTCTATATAATATTTTATACACAGTTGTTTTAATTTTGATAACTACATCTAGGCATGCAAACTTTAGCTGTATGATATTCCTAGTCTTCCATACCATGTATATGGTGCTCATATACATGTAGTCTATGGTCTCCTTGTATGCTTTTGCATGCCATGGACTACTTCTCTTCGGCCTCCCAATTTGTCTAACAACTTATCCCAAATCAATGCCAGTTTTCTCAACAGTGGTGAGTTACAGCTACAGGGTACCTAATCCCAAATTGATGTGTCCCTCAAATATTCTTCATGTATCCACCTTACTCATAGTGAGTCAGCTTTAGCATGAATATTCCATAATACTTTAGCTAACAATGCATTGTTCCATTTCTTTCAATTTTTCAATGCTAGACCCCCTTCATCTTTTAGAGTGCATAAATTTTCCCCCGTCACTTTAAAGTGCCTTCCACCCCATAATAACAGTCTAAAAATGGAGGTTAGTCTGTCCAGGATGGTCAGAGGGATAGGGAATGCTTGGAGCCAAAATGAAAGCACTCATTGAATGACAGAATTTATGAGCTCAATTCTACCAGCATATGAAAGGGAGTGGCCCTTCCAAGAGTTGAGATAGCCCTCAACAGATTCAATAAGCACTGAAAACTGAACCACCAAAACTTTCATAGGTGCCAATGGGATAATGGATAGGAAACTCCCTTAAGGGATACTCCACCATCTGCCTTAAGGTCTCCCTCTCATGTCTATCTACCCCTACTATGCATATACGGGACTTTGCCACATTCATCTTCACTCCTGCCACCTTTTTCCATTCAGTCAGTGCACTTACTTAGTGATGTGAATACCGTATCGTACCAGTCGGTACCGGTCGGAAAACAAAATTGGTACGGTTAAAAAGATGCCGGGAGTAAATTCCAGTGGGTACCGACCGGTACCCAGAATTTCGGAACTTTTCGGACCATTTCAAAAAATTTGATATTTTCCAAGGACCAAATTGCAATAAACAAAACTTAAACCTAAAAAATCTACCGCCCCCGACGCTTATACCTTTCTAGACTCTTCTTGGCTCATCTTCGGTTTCTCCTTCTTCTCCACGCCGCTGCTCCTTCGTCGTCGGATCTCGTCTCGCTGTTTGCTCGTCGTCCCCTCCTCGTCGTCGACGTGTTCTCCAGTCATCTTCCTTCGTCTTTGATCAGTGGTTTGTGACTTTGTTCTCCAGTCTTCGTCTTCGTCTTCGATCGCTGCTCCTCCTCATCGCCGGCTTCGCTCCTCCTCGTCCTCCTCGTCGCCAATCGCTCCTCCTCGTCGCCAGCAGCCTCTACTCTTCTCACTGTCGCCATCGCCCGACTCCTTCTCAAGCTCTTCTCACCGTCGCTATTAACGAGGGACTCTAGCAAAATACCAACTTTGAATTAAAATTACAAATTTTAGTGTAATTTAGTATTTTTTAATAATTAGCCCAATATTTTAATATATAATATTAAGTTCTTAATCATTATAATATGTTATAGTAATTTATAATTATGCACATACTTATTAATTATTATAATGTATTTGTTATGTTATTTATTAGTATTATTCTATAATATAATAACGAAAGAATTTATACAATTATTTATTAATAAAATAAATTAACATCATGTATTAAATATTTGTTTTATCTTTTATATAAGTGATGATAAGCAAATATGAAATATTAGGAAAAAATTTATATTTTATCTAATCGAGTAATAATAAATCAAATGAATTATTAATTATTTGTAAAATATGGATTGTAAATTCAAAAGAGAAAGTAATTTCTTATTATTAGCATTATTACATAATACAAAATTTAATTATATACTTAATATACTATAATATTGAACTAATAAATATATTATTTAAGAACTAATAAATATGATTAATTATTAATTATTAAAAATAAAAGTTATTTCATAATACATATTTTAATATAAAAATGATATATAAAAATTGTCATTATTATTTATTATTAAGATTTTCAAAATCATGGTTGATGTAAACAGTAAATTAGTAAAGTATACAGTACAACTGTATAATATACCAATATGGACAATTTTGCAATTTTTAAAAATTTTAGGGATTATTTCATAAATTTAAAATTTTTTCAAAAGCAGTACAAGATCTAAGTGCAGTCGATTCTAGAGCTCAATCCCAGATCTTGAACACCTGATGCGGTATTCATAACATTGCACTTACTAGGATGTTTATAGAAGCTTGATCACCTCTAGAAAATAGCATAAGGTCATCCGCAAAAACAAAGTGGGTAATACCTAAACGTTTGCACTTCGGATGGAAATGGAATTGCGGAGTTACTGTTCTATTTCTTAATAGCCTTGATAGATACTCCAGCCCTAGTAGGAATAATGTGGGTGACGTTGGGTCACCTTGACTTAGTCTCCTTCGGCCTTTGAACATTCCATGCAGTGAACCATTTATTGAGATCGAGTAGGAAGTGTTTTTCACACATTCCATGACCCAACATATGAATTTTGTAGGAAACCCAAACTTGTCATCATGTTCTCAAGAAAATCCCATGCAACCGTATTATAGGCTTTTGTAATATCTACTTTTATCATACATCTTGAAGTTATTTTCTTCCTTGTATAACCCCTTACAAGTTCTTGGGCAAGAAATACATTTTCTAGCATGTTTCTCCCTGGTACAAAGATCGCCTGTGTGTAATCCACTATTTTCCCCACCACCTTCATCATACGCTCATTTACTGTCCGTATGGTTTCATCTTCGATGGCTAAAGACGAGCTAATGTAATGTAAAATGGAGCGATAGGATGTTTAGTTATAGTAGATGAGCAGAAAAATTGTATCCATTTCTGGGACAGAATGTGTTTAGTTACAATGGACAGAACGAAAAAATTGTGTCAATGACAAAAATGCCCCTGATACTTAAGATGATTAACAATGTGTTATGAATTAATAAGTTTATTACGAATGAGAAGCTTTAGTTAAAAAGTGAACAAATAATAATAATAACAATTTCAAATTAACATTGAATAATAATAATAATAATAATAATAATAATAACATTTATTCGATAATAATAATAATAATAATAATAATAATAATAATAATAATAATAATAATAATAATAATAATAATAATAATAATAATAATAATAATAATAATAATAATAATAATAATAATAAGAATAAGAATAAGAATAAGAATAAGAATAAGAATAAGAATAAGAATAACAATAACAATAACAATAAAATTAATTTGAATTAATAAATAAGGCAACATGTATAATCATAATTATACATATTAATAATAATTACAAATTATATGATAATAATAATAATAATAATAATAATAATAATAATAATAATAATAATAATAATAATAATAATAATAATACTAATACAAACAACATACATTCTTAGCATTAATTACATAATAGGTTCAACATATATTCTAAACAAACATCTAAGCATTAATATTTGGGCTGACATATTTGGTTCAACATACATTAACGCCTTAGAATTTAGAAATAATTTGGTTTAGAACCATCCCCACAATGATTCCAATAGCTACGAGTAAAAATACATGAGCCCATGCCATGTTTGCCTGCACAGTACGAACTTGACTGGCTTGTTCATTTGTTGGAATTGGGGATAGAATCGGAATGGAGGATGGTTCATTGAAAGTAGGAGCAATGTCTGCAATGCAACAAGCCGACCTAGATTGATCCATGACAAACGCACTTTGTGCTTCCTCCAATGTTCGATATCCCCTGAATCGAGCATTACGAAACCCCTCAGTTACCAATTTAACATCTTCCCAATTGGTAAAAATACCAACTTAGTGTCCAACAAAGACAACATAAAAGTTGTATCTAGCCATATTTAGGTACCTGAAAATGAATCATATTATCATAGTAGTGCTTACACCCAGCAACTTATCCAATACAAAGCTCAACTCAATGGCACCAATCCATTCATGAGATCCGATCAAAGAAGGATCTTTATCACCAATATCTACCAATGCTTGTTGTATGTCCCTACAATAAGCATTACCAAAGATGATATGATATTAACAATGAAAAGGAGGTATTACAATTAATATACTGCTTAAATTTGATAAGCACATAGCACACCACTCTTAGAATGCCAACATGTTCCACCCATACCTAAAAATTCCCTGAGAAAGAGAAGTGATAATACCGAGTCATCAAAGCCATCCTGAAGATAATGGTAGTATTCATAGGAACCCTGAACCAAAGAAATAATGCCTCCTGAGACTACATGAACATTATGATTTCAGTAAGAACACTAACCAACAACCCACATAATGGCACGGAAAAAAAAAAATAGTAGCAGACCTCCACTACTTGGAATCCCAAAATGCACATCTTTAAGCATACGAGGGCCTGCTATTGCCACAGAAAATTGAGAGTTCTCCCATCCAATACATATAGAAAGGAAAAGAATGGGAAAGAGAAAAACAAAAAATATGGCAACAGTTTCCTGCTTGAAGCCAAACAATTACCTTTACGCCTTGATTTGCTCTCTACACTGTCCTTTACAAGATTGAAGTTAAGTGCATTAGCAATTCTTAGGAGAGGACGATTAAAAGGCAACCCCAACCTCAAGTGCAAGGATCTTCTGGCTTCAACTGGAAAAACTAAGTTTTAGTGAAACAAGAGATTGGTAAATGTACAGTGCTAAGAATGTATAAGAAAAGGTATCAATTTGAAACAATTTCTGTTCTTGCTTTCCTCTGCAAATCTTCATTTCACCAAGGAAATATTTTTCCTCCACTGATAAGCACATATGAACATGTCACAAAGCTAGCCGACAGTTATTTACTACTTTCACTTATCTATCATACGTTACCCTGCTAGTCCCCTTACTTTATTTTGTTCCATGATTTTGTATTAATGAATGGTTGTCATATTTCCAGTAGTAGGAGAAATTCAATCAGATAAAATAGAAAACCAGAGGATTAATTGGAAAAGAGTGTCATGATTAGTTCAGTGGTAGTAATTGTCTGTCGGATTCTAAGTCAACCTCCCAAACTTCAAAAGCAAATGCTCTCATTAAGACTGGAAGTAAGATAACTTCCATGATAGAGACAAAGTATGGACTGCTTGTTAACTCATATCTAACTGAAAGTTTGAGTTTACAGAACCAAGTACTTGCCTTGTTTCAATTCTGTCTCCCCATAATTGAGTTCATATATGACAGTTACTGGGTGCAAAATGCCAGGTGGATTGAAGTGATATGCATGCAACTGAAAAAAAAAAAACAGAAGTGGTTGCTTACACAAGTTGAATGACAACGTTAACAGAAATTCATGACAATATTCATAATATGAAAACTGTGCAGAAAAAAAAAGAAAAAACACATAAGCACAAATCTTACCAGAAGAACTATTAGCAGGCATGTAGACAGGTAACTTGATTGGGAGCTCACATCGAAGCAAACAACCTATTTCCCAAATATACTTTTCAGGTTGACCCTCATGAACAACCGAAGTGACAGCCTCAATGTTCGTTGAATCCTCATTTCTCGACACAAAATAGTGAATATCTCCAGTGTTTGAATCGGAGACGGTGCCGATAACCTGCTGCCCTGCAGAACTACCTCCGCCGGCAAGACATTTTCTCAATTGGCGAACAGCGTCAATAGCTTCCCGAGCAGTTTCCTCGAGATCAGAGCCTTCGACAATCAACGCTCCGATCACATCGAATCCTTTCAAAAGGAGCGTTCGAATATCTTCTGCTTAGAAACAATACAACAAGTTGTTTCAGATAAAACTAAAAATGAATTAAATGAGAATAAAAAACAGAAAGAAAAGAAGACCTGATTCTTTGTGGTAGTCAAGAGATGAAGAGTTCTCGACAGTGTGGATGGATCTAAGGACGGAGACGATAGTGAAAGGAGGGAAAAAGGGAGAGCCGATTAGCCACTGAAGACCCGATTCCTTTCTCAAATTAGCGCAAACAAGCGTAACAACTGAATCGTCCTTGGGTTTCTCCATAACCATTTACTATACTGTCTTCGGCTCTAAAGCCTCTGGTTTGGTTTCCTTGTTTCTGTTACCGCAAGGGGGACGTTAAAGTTTAAACCCCAAATGATGCACCAAAAATACCCAACCCCCGACAAGAAGAAGGCGTCAAGTAAAAAAATGCTCAATGTCCATTCAAGACAAGAAATCGGAAAAGAACAAAAAACTTTTACTTAACGGGGGCGGCGAAATTTTTGCAGTCAGGAACGTCTTGGGGAACAGAAGACTACAGCGATGCCAACTGTGCGATACCGGAGACAGCCAACGTTGTCTTTCGTTTAAAAGGTGGACATGATTTGTTTGTCTCTGTCTATCGGAGACAGAGGACAATCGCCTAGAGACGGAAACCAAACAACATTAATGGACAGGATTTGTTTGTTTTGTTATTTGTCCCCATATACAGGGACAATAACCATACACAGGGTTAGTATTTTAGTGATCACCTTGTAGACAACATTTAGGCAAGCAATATATCTGAAATCTGTTACTTTTGGTGCAGCAGTGGTCTTCGGAATAAGAGTGATGATGGAGTGGTTGATCTGTTTCAACAGTTTGCTAGATGCAAAAAACTCCTTCACTGCTGTTATTACATTTGGCCCTACCCTTTCCCAATGTTGTTTGAAGAAGGTATAAGTGTAGCCATCTGGCCTCGGGGCTTTGTCATCTCCTATGCCAAACATTACCCTCTTAATTTTCTCGTCACAGATTGGAGCATCCAATGTTTCCCATGCTTTCTCATCCAGGACATTCCATTCCTAATAACATCTGCATCTAGACTATGTAGAGGTGATATTGTTCCTAAGAGGTCCTGGTAAAATTTTAGACAGTATGTTACCACTTCTTCCATTGATGTAGTTGCATTTCCATCTTCCCTAATGATATGGGAAATTGTGTTATGTTTCCCTCTTTTCCCCACTACTTCATGGAAGTATTTATTAATTTTATCAATGTTGGGCTCGGTTTTCGTTTCGTATCCCGAGGCGACCACTCGAGGTCGTCAAGTAAGGATCACCACTTATGCCTTATAACTTAAAAGTTTAAGTGATCTACCAAAATTACCCCTCATGTATTCTAACTACATTTATACTTTAATTCTATCAATTCCAACAATAATTCCTCCTAACATTGATATGCTAATAACCCCAAAATAATAAATCTAACTAGACCTCAAAATAAATTAAATCATGCTTAATAAAATAAAGTAATAAAATTTTAGGGTCCAACAATCAACCTCTATAAGATGTGTGTGTTTGGCTTTTTGTTGAAAAATCAGTCTTTCTGCTTCTAGTAGGAAATCAACATGCTTCCTTTTAGTCTTTACCTCTTGGTTCAATTCAAGGTCATCAGGCATGTTTAGGGATGCCTTATAAGCTGTTTTAAAAGCCTTTTGTACATTCCTAACCTTGGCAGAAATATTCCCATATGCCTCGGAGTTCAGAGATTTCAGAGAGTATTTTAGCACAGGGCAAATTGGGTTGTTCCCTCCCCTATCCTCTCCCATCTACTGTCTATAATGTCCTGTATCTGAGGATGTTTCAGCCATATATTGAAGAACTTGAAGGGTTTCTTACCTAGCTGTCCCATTTGTTTTATGTCCACAAGTACTAGGCAGTGATCAGATTTTGCCCTCATTTCCAGGAAGTGTGCAAGGCAATAATACCCCAAAGAGTCCCATGCTTGGTTCAGAAGTATTCTATCAAGTGTAGCCCATAATTAGTTTTTGTTCCAAGTGTAAAATTCCCCCTACTTGGGGCATCCTCCAATCTTAATGTCAATTTAAAATCCAGTAGATCTTTAGGTAAGTAGGCCGAAGGGGGCTGACATCCTAGTCTCTCTCTTGCTGCACAAACACAATTAAAATCACCCAATATTATCCAAGGTCTCACTGGATCCATATTTACTCCTTTTAGTTTATGCCAAAGCCCCTTTCTTTTGGTGACATTATATAGACCATATACAAATGAGATTGAATAGGTGAACTATGATATGCTACATTGAATTCTAGCATGAATGCACTAGTCTCCAATCTCCAAAAACTGACATTTATAGAAAGTGGGATTCCACATAATACACATTCTACCTCCAAGGATAGAACCAAAGTTATGACAACATTCCCATCCTACAAATCTATATCTCATCATCTTATTCAGGCTATCGATAGATAATTTAGTTTCTAGTAAACAAGAAAACTTACAATTGTGTTGTCTCATGATGTTGACAACACTATGTTGTCTCGATGCCTTGGACATTCCATGAAAATAACTTCATTTTTCAGCTAGGGGAGCCCTCTGCCTCCTGTTCTCCTTGGATCTTCATTGTTACTCCTACCTACTTCCTCCCTGTTACTACCCACCTGCTTGGTATTCCTTTTCTCACTTCCTACCTTATTTGTTTGTGTTATGACTGCCTTTTCCTTGTTTACCTTCCTGTAATTTTGTGCTTTCTACAATGCCCCCTCATTCCCATTTCTGGAGACCATTCGAGATTGACCCTTTTGTTCCCTTAATTCAGTGATCTCTTCCCTATTTCCCCTTCCATCAATACAAGTTTCCTTCTGCAATTGTTGATCTCCCTCCTTGGTAGGAATTTCTTCTTGGTCGCAACGCTTTTGAGCTTTAGATATTTCAAGTATACCCCCTTCCTTTTCCTAATATAATTGATTCCTCTCACTTTCTTCCTCACCAGTTTCATTCTCTTTTGTAGTTATAGTATCCCTCTTATGTTTGTTCTTGTTTTTACTCTTGCAATCAAAAGGGTTGTGTCCAAATTTCTTACAGTGGTAGCAATAATTAAGGAAGGTCTCATAGAGTACCAATTGAGTGTATTTTTAGCCTCCTGGAATTTTTACTTCGAAATTTGTTACAGGTATTTTGGATACATCAACTTCAACTAGTATTCTTGCACAACCTATTTGAGACTTGTTGATGGTGATCTTGTCTATACATAAAGGCTTTCCAATTTGAGAACCAAACTTAAAGAGCCCTCTTTCATTCCACAATTCCAGTGGTATATTTGACAGCTGCACCCATATTGGGACTTCCATGAAATCTTTGTATTCAAATGTAAAGCCTTGGGATAGTTTCTTCAGTAGCAGAGTTCTCCCATACACGACATACGGACCTCTTGCCAATACATTGGTTCGATCCTCTTCTGTATCAAATTAGAAAATCATCCAACCCTGAGTATGAGGCAGAATCTTACACTGTATATTCCATTTCGCTATTTGCCCTTCAAGAGCCTTCATCCCTAGGAACCTCCCTATGAAGCAACGCACAAGGCAGTATCCTTATGCTTGCTCAATTTCTGACAAAGTCTAGCTGCATCCTATGTTTCATCTCTATGTTGTTCCTGAACAAACTGACATAAGGAGGTTTAATGTTACCTTCATCATTCTTGTCTGAGGTTAGTTTTGGCATTCTGTCAAGCACCTTCGGGGTGGGTTCCTCATCCTTTGAATCCAATGCTTCTGTGGTTATATTCTCCCCATCTATATCCTCATCAGTTGTGGATGCATCCTCATCCCCCAGCTCTTCAATACACAACACTCCAGAACTCACATTTTTTGTTTTATTTAGTAACTTACCTTCCCTATTCTTGAAACCTAAATGTTCTAGTCTTTCCGTCTTTTCCCTGCTTCCCCTCATTTGTTCCTGTCTACAGACATCAGCATTGGACTCATCCGTTGCTTTCATTATCAATTGATTATTTTTCTTCACCTCCACATTACCTTGAATCCTGCCTTGCGGTATTGCTCTTGTTTCTCCATCTCTGCTTACTCCCAAAGCCATGTTCACTTCCTTGTCACCTCCCACAGTATTCTGGGTATCAGCCTGTTTCGTTGGAGGATAACACTTCGCACTTACTTCGCCTGTAAACCCATAACATAGTCTAATGTAATGTCTTTGCTCTTATGAAGCTTCTTCTTCTTCTTGCCCATATTCCAAATCCAAGGAGCATAGTAATGTTTAACCCTACAATTTCCAGCCTTCGACGTCAACACAAATTTCAATCTTAGTTCACTAGATGCAGATAAGAGTTGAGCGTATGGTGGTTGTAAGGTATGCGGTGCCTAGGAGAAAAATTGCCAAGGGCGAGAGAACTCATGTCTGCATACTACTGATTGGTGAGCTTATTTTTGAAGGGACTGAAGGCGGAGATAAAGTATCTGGTGAGGTTTTAGAGTCCTAAAACACTGCAACAAGCCTATAAGTTGGCAAGGAAACTTGAAATGGTAATGCAACATTGTGGTGGAATGATCAGAAATCAACCAAAGGGGTTGTATCAAATGGGGAGTTATTTGAATATGTCGAATTCTCCAAGTTTACTGTTGACATCTCAACCAACAATTTCTAAGGGAGACAAGGTGGAGTAAAACTACATCTAGTAAGGAATTGGATGATTGTAGGGACAAAGAATTATGATTTTGGTGTGACGAAAAGTATGTCTAAGGCCATAAGTGTAAAACCCTGATGCTGTAGTTGTATGTGGTTGAAGAAGAGTAGGAGGTAACGGAGCCCAATGTAAAGGATGAAGATGCACAACCAAGCATTTCTTTGTAGGCAATGTTTGGAGTTATTTTAGCGAAATTTCAACAGATTAAGGTACAAGGCGTAATAAATGGAATAACTATTCACATTTCAGTAGATGGGGCAGCACCCATAATTTTGTTGATAAAAAGTTAATAAGAAGGTTAGGCCCATAATTGGATCCATTGAGAGATGTGTCAATTATGGTAGGAGGAGGTATGAGATTGAGTTGTAATCAAATATGTCGAAACTTGACATAACATATGGGTGGTAGGGAGTTTTGTACTAATGTCTTGGTGTTAGATATTGGAGAAAATGACATATTGTTGGGGGTACAATAGTTGTTGAGTTTGGACGACATTGTATTCAATTATTAAAAGGGAAGTATGAAGTTTTGTTGGCTTAGGTAAAGGAATGGAGTTAGTTAGTTCAAGAAGCCTACCAGTGCAAGAAGTTCTTGAAGGTAAAATGGCAAGGACATGGAGTAATAAGGCCATCATTTGTTGTTTCATGGTAATGCTCCAAGAGAAAGAGTTTCATAAGGAACTAACAACACAGAAGGAGTTGCACATAATTGTGACAAAGAAGCTAGTTTTTAGGTATGGTTCTCCCGTAAGACCTGTAACAAGTAGTTCCAGGAGGAGACGACATTCGGGAGAGTGGAGAAGGCGTCAATGAAGAAGCAGGAGACGAAAGTAAGGGAGAAGGGGATGTTGGAGGAGGTGGTAAGGTGGTGGATGAAGGCGACGGTGGGGAGGGAGTGGGAAGCAAATGAACTTCTTTAACAGATTAAATAAAAGAGTGGTATCACAATTAATAAAATAATATTTATATATATTTTAAAAAAAGGGCTTACTTTGTCACGTTAGTAATGAAGTGACACAACAACGTACAAAGTAAAATAAAAAATTGATAAAAATATCAAACTAGTGTTGATAAGATATGTAATAGAGGGATTAAATTTTCTATTATAATACGTTATAATGAGATTTAATTTTAATATTTTCTAAAAATTAAAATTAAAATTATTCTCAAATGTTAAGATTAAACTTACCCATGGTCAAAAAGTTAGGTCAAAAGTGTATCTTTTACCTCACACCAGTAATAGGTATTTCTACTTGTGTACTAAGAAACTGAACACATGCTCCCGTTTTAAACCATTAATGGCATCAAATGGTTACTGTAATTTGATTCTGCACACTTGCAAACATCAGGTAGAGAGCAAGGCATGTGGTCAAGAACCTACGGCCAATACAGGAAGATATGATGTTGCTTCCAAGTCTATAGTCTATACTTGACCAGCCCTAGCGGAGTTGTGCAGTATTGAGGGTAGCGACATCAGAGTACCTAGTACTTCTTTGCTGGATTGGCTGCAGGATAATAATCTTTCTTGGACCTCGGGGAAAAAGTCGCTTACCTATGAAAGTATGCGACGTCAAACTGATGTCTCCGTATCTTGGGTTTCAGTCGATATGATATATGATACAGGATATAGGACAAGTACTTGAAATCATCAATAGTTACTGATTTTCATATAGGAAATGATTGTAGTAATTGATTTTTAGCTTAGTTAATGGATAAAGACAGGAAAGAGGAACGTTCATAAGGCAAGAGGAATTTTTATAATCAATATATATAAATTTTCTGGGATTCCATTTCCACATACAATGCCTTGGGTTTGTTTGTAGACCATTTGGCAACGTATGTTTTAGCCAACAAAAATTCGCATCGGGGACTAAAACAGTCCCCTCTCTGCCCAAAACATTCAAACAAATCCAACTCATTTTCCCTTTTTCTTTGTTTTTTAGTTTTTTAGCCTTGGTGGGCATCATTTAGCAGAGATTTTACCCACTCACACAAACATGGCCTGCCTGGTTTTCCTCAGTTTATAACATCTATCAATACCTTTTCAAACACACAAAGAAAGCATCCCAAGCATCCCATCAAAAGGTAGGGTTGCAAGAGGTAGTGCAAAAGCAGAAAGAAAGCTTGAAAAGAATCGAATGAGTAAGCATATGAGTATTTTGCCAAAGTTAGCAGCCTTCGGGAGCTCTTTTGGTCTGTTCTTTTCCACATTAGTGGCACTGGTCTTACACTTGTAGCTCGGCTTTTACACAGAACTCAAGTCTGTGCTTTTTATTTCCCTTTTCCTTTTCTGTTTTCTCCTTTCTTTGGCTGCTCGTTTTGGAGACCTTTTTCAACCAACTCCAATCATATCCGTGAACTGACAATCAAATATACGACGAAATTAACGAATCATAAAGAATTTCCTATCGAAGTCTTTTCTCATGTGACTTGTAGCTTTGATCGGGATTTTCAGAAGCCAGCCCTTTTCTCTTAACGCTAGTAGCCGAAGTAATCGAAGAACTCCCGGAAACATCCGTTGGCTTGAGTTGGGTAGGCAGGATATCCACCGAACTCACAGACCTTGGCAAGTTGAGATTTTCAGTTGCTAATCTTTGGATTAGAGCATAGCACTTGAACACGTCTTCCTGTAGATATTCATTGAACAAATTTTATACTCTTTGTGGTTAGTTGAACATTTAATCTGATCAAGCAAACAAAGCTTCGAACTTACAATTTCGAGAAAATGAGAACAGAGGATGGAATTCATCTTACACTCCAATTCCACCCTTGTTAAACCCTGATCTAACGCTGCAAGGGTGGCAGCAATTGCTATAGCAGACGGTCGATGATCTATCAAATTGATCTCTGCATTCATTCAGTTGAATCAATATGTAAAAAATAATTGCCAACATGACAAATGAGAATTCACCGAAAGGTTACCTCTCATTAGATTCAAGATCAATCCGACAGTCCTACGTAACATCAGCATTGATGGCGACTCGTCCTTGCAGCATTTAACGATGAAGTAGTGAAGAAAAGAAAAAGGTGTAACAGAGATCATTTTCCATTCTAATGTGCTTAATACCAGCAGCTCCATTCGTTGAATGAGTTTGGTCTCAAAATTATAGTCGTCGATCTGGAATTCTGACAAAGATGGTATCTTCATCTCCTCCATCTTTGCAGCTAAAGAAAGACATGCCACTGACAATAATCTAACTGCCCACAATTTCTCACCCTGAAAATGATTGAACGAAAAGGAAAATCAAACAACATTAAAAAAAAAGTTAACAAGTAATGAAACAGAAACTCAAGAAAAACATAACAAGTAGCATCTTACATCAATAGACCGTCTTGACAGGAATCTATCAAGGTAAAGCATGGACAAATAAGCTGTCTGTAAACGAAATCCAAAGGTTGCTCTACTCTGCATTAATTAATCCCCGGAAAATAAGCAACTAATAATTAAACTTCACAACGGTTTAGACTCTAAACCATAGGTGAACTCGATGAAAAAAAGAAAAGAAAAGAGAAGAATCAACAAGACACTGACTTTCAGAATCCATTCGATAGCTTCCAAGCGGGCACATTTGACCCAGTTTTGAAACACACCAGATTGATTCACTTTAAACCCAAGACTGGTTTCTCTTTCAATCAACATTTCTAAGTCCCCTTCCCTATTAGAGTAATCACCATTCTGTGGAAGATCCATGAATGCAATCTCGTGATCTCCAGCTCCTTCATCAAGGCAGCAAGTATCAGTCTCTTGACAAAGGAGGCCCTGAACAGATTCACCTTCCATGTTTATTTCAGTCACTTGCGTGCCTACACTTGCATCTCAAATCCAGTAGAAAATGTACCATACACATTATTCACCGCCAAAAGCATGACTTGGACAACAAAATGCGGTTTGACCAGCACAGTATCACAACACAGAGAGAGAGATATTGCGATGAAGAAAGAAGAGCAATCCCTTTGCCAAAAAGGTCAGGTTTAAGAGTTCTGGGTTCCGGTTGGATTCGTTTCTAGCATGTACTTTCGTATCTGCAGTACTGTATTTAAGTGCCGAGTTTCCTTTTTATTTTCTATTGTTCTTACTTCTTAGTTCTTGCCAACATTTTTTAATGTAGTTAGTGTTGTGTTTGTATCTGTGGACTGAGTTTGACCGAGACATAGGGACTGTGCTTGGTTACAGGGCACGGGTAGTTTTTGTGGGGCTTTGATTGACATACGCGAGCATTAGGAGCGTGGGATTCACGGCGAAATGAGAAACTGACGTCAAAGTGTCAAGTAGGTACCGTACATGGGGTCGTACCTGAAACCGCACCCTTTATGATTGGTGATTGGTTGAATCAGAGTTTGTAGGCCAATCAAAACACTTGACAACGTGTCTTCTACATAGAAACGGAAACTCGGAGATGACTAGGAACGCCACTAATCACAACCTTACCTTCAACTGATGATAGAATTAGTTAATTTCGAAAGAAAGAAAAAGAGAAAAAGAGTTATTAGATGGATGTATTGTTTTCTTCCAGCAATTAGGGCTGTTCACTTAAGGACCAATTTGTTTATATATATATATATATATATATATATATATATATATATATATATATTGTTTATTTTCACATTTTATTAATTGTTTGATTTTATTAATTTTTGTTTTTGATTTTGACTTCTTAAAAAAGTAATTTTATTTTCTGTTTATGTTTTTCATAATCTAATTTACTTTGTTAAATTATTTAATATATTGATTATTAATAAGAATGATGAGTAATTTAATTTAATATTGTATATTTAACTAACTAAAATAATTATTAATATGAATTATGAATAATTTAATAAATTTAATTATTAGTAAATATTAAATTCAAAAAATATCTTCAAAATATAAATTTTAAATAAAATTTGATTTAATAATTAAAATATTTAAAATAAATATTAAATCTAAATAAAAGTTAAAATTTAAATTATTTATTTCAATAAAATAAAATAATTTTTAAAAAATTGAAATAAATTTATTTAATTAAAAAATATATTTTTTAAGTTTCACCCAATGTGTAATTATTGTTAGTGACAAAATATAAATATATTGGAATTAATAATTAAACAAGTTGTTATTTTATTTTAAAAATTAAAATCCCAATAAAATGTGAAATAACTCAACGCTGTGAAACATGGATCTATTTTGACATTTGACTTTATGACAAAGAGGAGTCGAAAATTAAAGTAGTTTTTTTTATTTACAATTTTTATTAAATGAGACTGTCTCTCCTATTGCGTTAATCGATGAGGTAACCTAATAGAATAAAAAACGTGGCAGCAATTTACTTGGTGTTCATTTTAATCACTGAATCACGTGCCATACTTTTGACCAGAGCATCCCAGTGAAATGGAAGACCTCTTGGTTCTCTATTAACAGGATGGTAAAATGAATTTAAAATATAATTTTTTTTAAAATAAATTTATAACAAGTAAAGATGTTCACCTATGCTTATAAGAATTTTAATAGAAAAATTGAGTGGATTCTTATTATTGTGTTTAGTATACAATGCCCTCAAGAGGTATGACTCCATGCTAGCCTTTTTTATAAGAGCACAGGAGTAGCGGGATTTACTTGTAGATAGAGAAGCTAGTTGGTACTCAATGATGACGTCTCTTGCCGCTTGGCCAATGGGGTGGTCTTGTGGGTTAGTACTCGAGAGTGTGCTTGCGTTTGGCCGTCTATGAAGTTTTTTCGAATCCAAAAAAAAGTTTAGTATACAACAGTTAGAATGTAACTTAATTTTGACTTATGTTTTTAATCATATTCTTACAAATTGAATAAAAATTAAAATCGTTAAATAAGGAAAAATATGAACCTGAAAAATGTCGATTGAAATTTCTGAACAAAAATATTCAGAATCCTATTAACGAGAAAACAATAAGAATAGTTGAAAATAATATTATAAATATTGGTACGTATCAATTAGTACATATCATACCAGACCAAAATGGGTACAAAATAAAGGATGGATCGTATCGAATTTAAATACCAGTCGATACTATCTTGTTTTAGATAGCACTGGCTAGTACCAAAAATTTTAATTAATTTTCCCAAAATCCCACTGTTAATTAATTTTGCCTCCAAATTACTCGCCAGCAAAAGAATCATGCCAGCCACTAGCCAGGCCTATCCTCTTGGCAAAATTCGCCCTCATGCTAGAGTATAAAAGTTAAGACATGACACAAGATCCAAAAAGCCAGCCAATTCAATCAGACCTCCAACCATTAAACTTAGTTATCACATTTTGATTCCTTAACCAAAATCATGCTTTGCTTGAACTTGGATAACTGGGTCAGACCAACTAAAAACTAAAACTGGCAAAGTGTACATCTGGTCGTGTCTTGCCTTATCACTGTTGAATCTTCCTTGTCCTCTTCGCATATTGTTTGCATCTTTCATACCTTAATTCTTAATGCTTCTGCTTTGACCGCCAAAGTACAGATCAGAACTGCAGCTATTTGTTATGGATTAATATTAATCTCATCAAATTCCAAGTAAGTTTATCATCAGGCCAGGGATTAGTCAATCTGTTCCCTTTTTTCTTTTCATTCACCAATCCAAGGTTAAATCTAACGAGATCCAAGTTTTAGGCTGATAACGTTAACTCCCACCAATCCTGTTCAAGCTATATGAAAAGTAAATAAAACGAAGAACTTTTACCATCATCAACCTTCACTTATAGTCAGTAGTGCGCTGTATAGACTCGATTCACAATATCAGTAGACATCTAATCCTTCAGTTCTTAGATCTCATAGGACTGCCTTTTGTTTTCATTCTATCCGCATACAGTTCCACATTGGCAATATATATAAACCTAAGTAGATAGCCTTTGAATTATAGAAAAAAGGTATTAGTGAGCATTGATCACTATCAACATCATAGATAAAAATATTTTGTTAATAATAATAATAATTAGTAATGACTATATAATTAGTAATGTTTTTTCTTTGATGAAGATAGAAACTTAGCAGAAAATGGCACTATCGTGTTACTGTAAAAACTAAATAGGGTATGTGCGGACAAATTGTTTAAGACAAGAATCTTTGCTTTGGATTATGTGCTATTCAGAAATTAACTTTGGGGAAGAGGCGATGTAGTGTTACTGTCCACAATTCACATGCTTTGCCAGCACTTCTTAGCTTAATTTCCAATCATTGATCGGCCAAGTGATCTCAATCCCAATTCTTCTGGCATTCGGTTTTATTAATTCTCAACTAACATGTTTAATTTATTTTCCTTCATACGCTTCTTAAAATATTGTCTACTCTTGTCTTTGGTAGACAAGATGATCTGGTATAACTCATATTAATTAATTAGGTGCATCTTTAGAAACTTGAATGCATGTAATAACCATTTGTATATGGATTTTAATATTCACCTTACTCATTTTGGATCTACGTTGAAATTTAGAATTAAACCCGAGAAATATAAAAAATAAACTTTGTTCAATTACCAAAGCAAATTCCTCTAAATAATAAAATTTATGTGTATAAGACTGGTTAATTATATAAAAAATAAAATATAATTATGTTGCTAAGTAAGTTTTAATAGAAGTTGAAAACTATAAATTTAATCTTTTTAAAATGCTCAACTATTTCGTGTATAGGAAATTTATTAGCTAGCCTTTAAATTTTGTTGGTCCATATAATATTACTTTTGTTATTGACTTATTTCATCACCTGGTGAAAATAGGTAAACATTATGTCTTAATCAAACTTTGTGCCAGGAAAGACGACTGGTGTCGGTAGGATGAAATTGAAGCACATCTAACAACATTGAATGACTATACTAAGCTTACGTCTCTTTCTATGGGGTCCCAAATAATTCTAAAGCTGGCATACCATTTCCCTTATATGTTCTGTTTACGATTTTTGTTGTAGCAAAGTATGTTAGCATGCATCTAATGAGGTGTAATATCACTTTTTAGCGTAGAAGTGAGAAATGTCAATGAATCCTTTTTGAAATAATGAAACTTGGAAGAAGATTCAACTTACCATGGCTCATTGTAGTCCCCAAAAGATTTGAAGGCTGTGACCAACACACCCTTAACCTTTAAGTTGCGATGTTGTGACTCTTGATGAGCTTGTTCAAGAGCTAGCACAGTAATTTGGAAGTCATTTGAGCGTGTACACTGAATAGGTACAATCTTAACCCAAGTTCTCCACTTAAGATGACGATTAAATTTGAAAAACATTAAAATAAGAATGATGAGAAACGTACATTTCTTGCATAATTAACAAGTAACTTGGATTACTAGCAAAAGAAAATGCACGCACCCAAGGTAGCATGGTATAGGAAAAAGAAATGCATGGCGAGGTTCAACAAAACAGAAGACAAGAGTCTCATTGGCAGAAGCTGCAAATAGAAGTCTCCTAGAAATTAGGGGTTTGATAATAATTTAGGGTTTTAACATATTAGTTAGTTAGATGCTCGTGAAAAAAACGAGAAGATTGTAATTCGAGATTGTAAGAGAAAACTATGATAGCTTAAGAAGAATTAACGAGGGGAGGTGATAAAAATAGATATGACAATGTTCGAACTTACCAAATGTGAAATCCAGAATAGAAAACTTTGACGTATTATAATTCAAGTAACGGATCCCTCGTAAAAAGATCATGGTAATTCTCTAATATCTTTTAATTTTTACCTATTGTAGTTAGCTAAATGGTAATTATGTATAATAATAATAATAATAATCATCATCATCATCATTTTATTATTATCATTAGTGTGGTTATTATTATTATTATTATGTTTATGATTATTAATGTTAGTATGATTATTATTACTATTATTATTATTAGTATTTCTATTAGTATTAGTATTAGTATTAGTATTAATATTATTTTATTTTTACTATTATTTATATATTAGTTATTTTATTGTATTTTATTTTACTTTATTATTATTATTATTATTATTATTATGACGATGATGATGATGATTATGTTTATCTATTTATTCTAATTTTAATTTCTTTTTGGCTTTTTAATTTTCCTTTTATTTAATATTTATTTTCTTTTTTATTTTTGTTCGTTCGTGTGGGTCATTTAAAAATAACATCTCTACTAGTTAGAGATAAAGCTACGTACTACTAAATCTCCTCATTTTTCACGTCCCAGTAAGATTTCTACTGAGTATTATTGTTGTTGACATATTAGTTAGTTAATTAGGAAATTAAGTATTTTAATTAACAACATAACCCTTTAAGTAATGCTAACAAATATGCATAATTTATTTTTATAAATTTATTAGTAGGGTTTAATATGTCATGTGATACAGAAGAGTGAGGGATAACAAAGAAAGTTCAACTTGACTCTATTTAAAGTCAATAGACTCGACCTAAAGATGTCTTTTTTAAAAATTTTTTTCGTGTTTTGAGCTAGAATTAGTTTCTTGTGTTTGACTTGATTACAAGTTCGAAAGTTATAATAAAATGATATCATTTTTATTTTAAAAATTAAAAATAAATTTAATCGAGCCCAATCGAGGTTCAGATTGTCCATTGATAACTTGTTTTAAACGTCTAGAAAATATTAAAATTAAAATTAAACATTGTTAAATATTAGAGTTTAATTTGTATTTTAAAGTTTAGATTATACTTTTTTTTTCCTTTGTCCTTCTTATAAACGTTTTATTCGTTATTATAGCTCTTTTAAGTCTTCCATTAGTGGATAAAGCTAGTTTGTCAAATTCACCAACTTCTTTATAAATTAAATGATTACTATAACATTTAATTAATCTAGTGAAAAGTTAAAAAAAAGAAACAAAAGACTCCTCTTTTTAATTGGTTTGAAAGAAGAAAATGGAAGATGAGAAAGTTGGCCCCTACCTTACATAAGGTTGCATGGGAACTTGGTCCAAATTCCGCCGGAAAGTGTAGCAGAGCGAGGGACGGGGAGTATCTGTCTCGCCCCTCATCCCGCAACTTTAGGGACGTCGTCCTTCGAAGAGGCAACAATTACCCTGTAAAAGTGTGAGTACGTTGCCACCGCACCTAATTTCCATCTTTTTACTATGCCCTTAAAATTGTAGGGCATACCCTTATCTCCTTCATGCATTGAAATCCCCTGTCCTTACCATCAAATGCTGATTGGACCTGTTGTCAGCGTGATGTTTTCGATCCGATAATGATGCTTCCATTTGTTTGTTTCCTTGTTTTGATGTTTTCAGTTATTCTTCTTGGTCAAAGAAAGTGTACACTTAAAAAAAAGTGACTTTTAAGCTCAAAATTTAAGTACAATTTTAATACTACGAAACTGAATAAACTATAGTACTAGAGACTATTGGTAGGGCGGAGTGCCAACTTAACAAGCAGATATGGTACTCCAACCCATTCCAGCAATGAAATATAATACAAATTAATATCTATTGATTAAGATTTTTAACGACGACTTTACATGAGATTAGAAACGTATGTGTGTTTATATATATATAAACGTATGTGTGTTTATATATATATATATTTGAGAAAAGAAATATATAAGAAAAGGAATTTTATAAAGTACTTCTGTTATTGATAATAATTTAAATGTAAATAAAACTTAAAATAAATTAATTTGATGATTAACTAAGTAAATAATCTTATTTTAATCTCTTGTACAATATTATTAATAAATATTAATAAAAGTGATTGTTTTTTATTAAAATAAATAAGTAAACTATTTAATAAATGATATTTATTATTATATTTTAATTATCAAAACTAGCGCCATTGTTTATAATTAAATATTTGTTATTTGTTTTATAAAATATTCTAAAACTTTAAAATAAAAATAAATTTAAATTTAATCATAAAATTAAAATATATCATAAAATTTATTTTTAATTATTTTCATAAGTTATAAAAATTAGAAGAACTAAAAATAAAAATAAAAATAACTCAACTAAATATGTTTTTATTAAATTAAAAAAAAAAAGAAAAGCTTGCAGCTGAACGATAACCATACATACTCGAGTATGGTTATCCCATCTTAATTTCCCATCTGAAGAAAGGATAAAAACTTTGATGACTTACTGGCTTAGACCTTCCATACGTTCACATGCATGCGCAGAAGGTCCCAATTGTATGTACAACAGCTAACGAGTTAGAACAGCAACAACATCAGTACCCCACACCAAACTAATTGAATTCTGCAGCACTTTGTTTCAATGCACTTGTCCCAGCACATAATCAATGGGTGCCAACGTAAGGTAGCTCCATGAGTTAGGTAAAAACATTATTAACTAGTGATCAATAATGGAAAGAAGGGACAGGTACCTTTTTAGTTACCATGTTTATTGGCCAACATTGAGAAGTCGTTAGGATTTTATGAAATTAAAAACATATATGCCAATGATATGTACGTATCCAGCCGAGCTCCAGAAACTATGGATATTTTGTTGTTAAAAGGAACGGACAGCTCAATGCTTGGTTCCCAAAGGCAAAGGACCAGTAATTTGAGAACACGTTTGTTCATCATTTTCTTGGTGGAGACTTATAGCCTGCTCAGGGGACTCTTTTCCTTTTACTCACCCTGTAAAATTCAATCAGAAAAGCAAGTGGATGATTAGCTATCTCGAGCAGCTGTAGTGGCCATGGGGCTGATGGGGAGTAGGAGGATCCCATACAAGCAAAACTGAAGTGTCCACATATACAATAATATCAAAGAAAGAATGTATATAGAGAGGGACTATGTGTGCCAAAAGAGGAAAAACTTGCAGAGGTTTACGGAAACATGTTTGTTAATCCTAAACCCTACGTGAATGGCGTTAGATAGTCGAGACTCGTCCACAACCGACACGAGACAAGTTTCCGTAGGGGTGAGGTGACTCGGTAATTATTATCCTCCACATTTGCCTATCTCTTTCAAATGCAAGGCAAATCCATTTATGTCCACTAGCTTATCTCAAATCATTTCCTTTCATCTTCGATTAAGTCCAAAATTTAAGATTACTGTAGCAAAGTTTTAGATGGCAGATGAGCGGAGAGTCATGTGGACCAGAAGAAACTCGTATAATAGTTGCATCAATCCCACAAATCACAAGCAATTGGCAAGTGCAAGTTAGAAGTTCGTTACAAAGTATCCTCTACCATTCTTTGTCATTATTATCTGTTAAGCAAGACTGATCTTTTAGTACTTGTTTGCTCTGTTACTGGTCCTTAACCTAACAACAGTAAAAGGAATATGCAAAAAGGAAATTGGAAGATTAACAATGCTATAAAAGGAGGTCGGTATGCAAGTTCTATAAAGTTTCGGGAACAGGAAGTCTTGTCAGGTAGGAAAATACAACGCAAAGAAAATAATGGTGGCCCGAAAGAGAACAGAAAGAAGAGGATGAGGCAAATCCTGTATGATTGTGGGTTGGCGCCTAAAAAATTATCTGACAGGTAGAGGGGTTGTGGAGTTGTACCCCACAAAGATATAAACCTGCGCAGTACTAACTTCTATGCCATCTCTTTCATCAAAAGTGCCTGGCAATCTTACCTTGTATTTTACAGGCAGAGAGAGTTAGGACAGGAGATTAGGAGTTAGATTTCCAATGTTTTGACTGTACAGTATACTATTGACCCCGTCGATTCTCTCTTTCAAGCCAAATCGTCCCTACCATTTACATCCAAAACCTCGCTAGGGCAGCGTGCTCACATGGGGTGTGCTTCAGAAAACAGTCTTCAGAAGCTTTCACTATTACTCGAAAAGGGCCAGAGCCAGTGTGTGGCTTAAGAGCACATTGTAGTTAGCTTCCAGCTGCATACGGGCCTTGTGTTTCAACTAACTGTCTTTTTTTATATTTTTTATTATGGTGTCGTAGCATAAAGCAACAAGAAGTTTATGCCCATGAAGAAAAACCCCAGCCACTAGTGTTATAACGAATAGACATAACAGAGAAGTATCTATTGCCATGCTTCAGGTTATAACAAGATGCAATGGTATCATATAGAACTCCCTCAATGGCTGATAATTTAGTCATTATAAGGTTCTTAGGCATGTAACTGAGCCATAAACGAAAATTTCCTCTTAAAGTTGATTTTTTTTTTAATTTTTTGTTTTACGATATTAACTAGGATATGAAAGATCTCAATTGTAAACGCTAAATGCATAGGCATTAATCATTATCGTAATCTTTCATCAAAACATTTTATAATTTTTAAATAGTCATAAAACTAAAATATTAAGCTATAAATAATTATTAGTAATATATTATATTTATAAATAAAATCTTTACTAAACAAAATTATTATCCCAACCTTTTTATTAAGATTATGTAACATAAGGAAAAATGTTTTAATAGTCTTAATAATTTATTTATGTATAAAAGAAATACTAACTCCATATATCTTCTTTTAAAATTCAAACTTCACATTTTACCAATATATTCTATCTAGATTTTAGTAACATGTAAATTATTCTTATAAATATAAACTTATTACTCCAATCCCTTTTATTAGGATTGTATAAAATGAATGAGATTTACAAAACAATAATATTAAGATTTTATTAATGCTATTATTGATGTGATTTCTCAATTTGAACA
The DNA here is from genome assembly GCA_029891385.1 of Erythroxylum novogranatense. Taxonomy (NCBI): domain Eukaryota; kingdom Viridiplantae; phylum Streptophyta; class Magnoliopsida; order Malpighiales; family Erythroxylaceae; genus Erythroxylum; species Erythroxylum novogranatense. Next base: position 13,282,812 of record CM057225.1, on the reverse strand, counting down.
TTGTAGTTTCTTGCTTCAAATGAGTTATTTCCATATTCTAACATTAATTGTTTTGCAACAAGTGAATCCTTTATTGATTTTTATATATACTGTGAAATCTTTTGTGCATTTAGATGAATTTAATAGCAAGATAAATGAGTATTATTTTATTGAACAATAAAACGAAGATGGTAGTAATATATTTTAGAAGGAAATTGGACAATTTGGTGAAGGCTTTAGGAGAGACCACGGTCACTTTAACTTTAAGATTGTCATGTAATGGTAGTTAATATGACAGGTAATTTAGTTATGATAATTATGACGATCATCATTCATTTGTCTCTCTTAATAGTCACTTTGCTTGTACTGGACATAATAATCACTAACTAATTGTGTAGTCCCCTATAGAAATCAGATACATTTGTTAACAATTTGGGCTGTAACTGCATGTAACTTTTAGAATTGTTGGTTACATGTGTGAGTGTGTATGTGCGCGCAAAGTGTGCAGAAAACATCTAGATTGCATTAAACCTTACATTACTTATATTTCTCATCTTCCATATTAAGAAAAGCTTCACCTTGTTATTAATGTTTCACATAATTATTTGTCCTAAAAATTGTGAAATGCATAAAAGGTGTTATACAAAAAGACACCTTTAAGGTATTTGTGAAATTGACAGTGAGAGTCAAATTGTGTGAACTAGGTTATAACATAGTGGGATTTTATGCAAAATTTAGCCTCAAAATAACTATAGTAAAACCTCTATAAATGAATATTTTGGGATATGAAAATTATTATCTTATACAGAGTTATTAATTTATCTATAAATGGATATTTTATTAATTTATCGATAAATTAATATTTATTAATTATAGAATAATTTTTATTTTTACATTATATTTGTCAAAATAATAATTAATTTTTTCCGTAACTAAGAAAAGAAAATAAATAAACAATTAATTAATGATGGTGCATTGTATCTAAGTTTATTAATCTTGTTAAAAATAATTTTATTAATCTTAGATTAGCGTGATTCAAAATAGAGCGCATGCAGGTACATTAGAAGAAGAAACTGGTGATGTTGAAGGCATTCAAAGATTAGAGGAAGTTATTTCTAATTTATATTGTAGAAATGCCATGAATGTAGAGCAGATTCTGAATTATCCTAATAAAAATGAAGCTTTAATGGAATCGCCTACAGATGAAGAAATTATTCAAGAAGTAATGGGTATGGGTATAGAAGATAATGACAATCAAGATTCACATGATAGTAATGCTATACCACACGTTTCTCCTAAAGAATCTTTTTTTTTTTTTTCCGTAGAGACTTTGAAAAGTTTCTTGTTTCAAAATGAGAAGAATGTGCCGAATGTAGTTTATGCCCTCCAAAAAGTTAAAGATGAAATTGAATTCAGTTTGCATGAAAAGAAGAATCAATTGACTATAGATACATATTTTAGGAAAGCATAAAATTTGAAATAAAAATTGTTTAGGAAGTGCTTTATTTTATGAATTATATATGTAATTTTCATACTTATTTAGTGAATTATTATTTTATATTTTCAGTGGGTCTCAAGGAATTTTTTTAACTATTATCTTATGCATTTAACGAGGTTATTATTTTATCCCATTAGCCCAAGTCGAGCTGGATAAAATTATTATTTAATCGAGATTATTAATTTATCAAATATTTATTTATCAAGGTTTTACTTATGACAATTGGTACCATATCATTATGGAAGTCATTTGTGGTGCATAATGGTTGGTGGGCAGAACTTGGAGACAATTTGAGAAAGACTTAGTCTCTGTTTGGCAAACAACGAATTGCATTAGCTGTTAGCTGATTCTGTTAGCGGTTAGCTAATAGTTGATTATATCAGCTGATTTGACCAGTGAATAATATAAGCTATTTATTAAAAATGTTTGGTAAAATTATTTATTTAGTATAAATTGTTTATGTGTAAAATGACTTATAGGGGCATGATTTTTTTAAAAAATTACATGAATATTATATTATTTAATATTTCGTTGAATATTTTTATAAGAATTTAGATTTAGATATTTAATTTTATAAAATTAAGTTTATAACTTAATGAAAACATAATAATAATAATAATAATAATAATAAAACAAAGAAGAAGTAACAACAACAACAATAAGCAACAACAACAACAATGAGCAGATAGCAAAGAACAACAACAACAACAACAACAATAATAATAATAATAATAATAATAATTCAACGTTAAATTCTTCATTAATATTAAGGATGCAACGAACTACACCATATTAGAAATTTTCATATAATATGTATAAATTTTATTATTTAATAAATTAAAATGTCTATAATTATAGTATGACATAGATACGATATATAGTAGTCATATACTAAAATTAATTTGATGTGACTCTTTATATTCAAAACTTAATATTATTATATTTTTAAATGTAAACTAATATTATAAAATTAAACAAAGATTAAAAGTTTAATTAACCCCTTTATTATATTTTTCCAAATTTCACCATATAATTGTACGATAAAAAAAGCTAACTTTGACAACACAAAGACCAAAAGTAGAGAGTAAAGTGAAGGGCAATACTGTCTTTAGACAAATAGCTAATTCCAAAAGCTTCTCTTATGAAGCTTTTAGAAATCAACTTATTGGGGTTAAATAAGCTAACTAATAAGTCATTTACTAAACACATCAATAGCTTTTTAAGATGGTCAAAAAGTTAACTTTTAATCAATAAGCTAAAAAATAACTGATAACTTATTTGCCAAACATCGCCTTACTCATTCAAAGTATGACTTAGGTCCTATTTTGAAAGATCATGCTATACTACATGCCTAGATCAACTTGACATTGCTATTTAGATGACATTTCTGATATGGTAACTAGAGAAAGGGTGTGCTAAAAGATAGCTTGATTATACTGCAAAACATTTTTACCCTAAAGGGTGACATAAATTGGTCCTATTTGAATGTTTGTAATTCAAAGTATTTTAATGTTGCTCTTAATGCTGAGGCACTGAAAAAATTTCTTCAGATGTGTAATAGTACTTTGATGTTGCAAGAGTTTTTGAAGGTGATAAAGTCATACTAACAAGCAAGTATTTGGTATAATATGCCAAATACAAAGCCGTGGAGAGCTTGGATAGATGATGATTTGAATGCTAAGAGGTAACAAATTGATATATGGAAAGTATTGTTTCATGAATTGAAGGAACAATTCCTTTCCTATAATACATTATAGATTGTTCGTGAATTGTTACAAAAATTATGATAGGATGATTTCGTTCATAATTATGTGAAGGGATTCAGTTTTTTAATGTTGGATACTCATAAAATATTTCAAGAAGATAAATTATTTAAATTTGTTTGGACTACAAACTTATGCATATATTGAATTGTTTAAAAAATGTGCCAAAGATTATAGTTATTGATCAATTGGTTGATTTGTGTTTAAACAAAGATAAATAACTAATAGGCACCTTAAATTTGTCAAAGTATAAGGATAAATAGAAGTATGACAATGGCGAGCTCTAGTATAAGGGGAAATAGATACAAAATGATAAAGTGAAAGAAAAGGTAAATGGAAATGGGGATTTGTCTAATAGGCCAAAAAACAATAAGGATATTGGTTTCTTAATTTACAATGGTCCTCACTTTGAATTGAATGTGCCAAATGGGAGAAACCCAATACTATAGTGACTGAACATGAAACAGAGAGTGATGCAACATTATTGGTGAATCCACTCTAGTTATTTAACATTATTTTGGGTGAGGTAAGTACTAACCATGCTTCTTTGTTAGAATTAATGGTTAATGTACATATATTGCTACAATGGTTGATATTGGTTTTACGCACACATTAATAAAAAACAAATTAGTTTCCAAGATTGGATTGAAGGTGAACAAGAGTACTAAATAGCTAAAAATGGTAAATATAAAAGCAAGGGATATCCGTAGAATGGCTTACCTAATGTGGAAGGTTGAATTGACTAGACAAACATGATGGTAATCTCTTTGGCTAATTTCAATGTCATCCTTAACATAATACTTCATTCTTTAACGTAGGGTAGTGATATATCCATATTTGGGTAGAATTATGTTCACGGAGAAGCAAAACCTTTTATTTTATTAAATGTTGCAATCTTATTAGTAAAAGCAACAGTAACAATCATAGATCTGATATAGTCTTAATAATTATGGTAGAAAAATGTTTTAAAAATGAGGAGGATATATTCCTTGTTATCATGATTAAAGTGAAAGAAAGCATTTTGTCATGGCACTACCAGATGAGATTGCTGCTATACTATAAGCCTCCAAAGATGTAATCCCAACCTAATTCTCTAAAGAACTACCACAAATGAGGGAAGTTGGTCATCAAATTGAGTTAGAACCTAGTTTTATTCCCTTTGCATGTTCATGATATTAGATGTCTTTATTGTAATTAGAAGATTTGCAGAAGCAATTTGAAGAACTGTTAGAGGTAGGGTATATGTATTATGTAGCCCTTAAAAGCTCCTCAGGCACTCTTGTCCTCTTCTAAAAGAAGGCAAATGGCACATTATGAATTTGTTTTAATGATAGGGCAATGCTTTAATTTTTCAAAGTTGGACCTTTGACTAAGTTATTGGTATGTCAAAATTGCAAAGGAGGATGACCCAAAAACCCATACGAGTTACTAGGTAAATCGCTTATAGATATTTGGCCCGGTCCTTTGGCTTAACCAATGCCTTTGTCGTGTTTTATAATCTAATAAACAATGTATGAAATGAGTTTATAGATGAATTCATAAAGGTATATCTTGATGATATTACGGTATATAGTAACTCTATGGATGGACACGTAGTTCATTTGCAATGGGTGTTTGAATGGTTATGAGAAGAATCTACTGTGTGTCAAGATGGATAAGTGTGAGTCTATAAGGCTAGAAATTAAATTTATAGGGTATTTAGTGAATAAAAGTTGATTTCTTTTGGAACCAAAAAGTGTATAAGCCATTATGGAGTGGCTAGACCCTAGCAAGGTGTTATAATTATGATCTTTCTTATGACTTGTGAACTATTATCATAAATTTATTTAAAGCTATTCTAAGAAGGTTGCTTCTTTTACTGATTTGTTGAAAAAACAAAGGAAATGGTGTTAGTTAGAGTATTGTTTAGAACTCTTTGTAAATTTAAAGCATTCTATTGCATTTAAACCTATTCTAAGACTACTTAAATTTGAGTTACCATTTGAAGTTCATACATTTGCATCAGATAAAATTGTTAATAGTGTGTTAGTCTTAGAAGGACATCTAGTAGCTTTCTAAAAGTAGGAAACTTAATAAAATAGACCAAAGATATTTTTCCCATAAAAAGGAAACGCCTGTACTTTACATTGCCTAAGAGTTTTATAAAATGAACATTAAATTTATCAAATTTTATGTCAATTTATAATTTTATCAGTTTATAAAATATTTTTAGATTAAGATTTTGTACATTTTCATTTCATTTCATTTCTATTATATAAGTTCATGTTAAAGGTAAGATATGAGCCATTTTAGACATTCTAATTTCATTGAATTATGCATCATTCTATAATAAAATTGTATAAAAAGAAAAACTATTTATTTATAAAGTTTCTAACTTTGGCAATAAAGTTTAAGATAGTGTACGTAAACCATAAATAATTATCAATTTACAACTATGAAATAATTTAATTGAATCTATAAATTCATAAAGCAATAGATAGATATGTTTAAATTTAACAAAAAACATTGAAAATTGTAAACCATTCCCATTTCACAAAATGCAATGAACAATTACTTAAATAAAACTTTGGATTGATAACATTTAATGAAGTTAAAAGTTATAAAACCTCAAACATACTCCTAATTGCATTAGCTAATGATCAATTTTTAGAATTATGAAAAGTTTTAACAATTTTCTAGAGTCCCTTATTTTCATTTATAACTGAATGTAAATTTGACTAAAGTATCTAAGATAGTAAACTCAAACTACAAATTCTATGACATGGAAAATTATAGTATGAACTTTTATGAAATTAAACCTATAATTTTATAAATTATTAGCAACTTAAGTTTGATTTTATAACTAATACCATTAACAATACAAAACATCCCAAATTTTGACATAATACATAAGTTAAAACTAGTAACACTTGTATAAATCAATTAGATAGAATGCAATTGAAGTTACTAAAAGCTTAAATATACTTGCCCCTCTCTTCTCCATATAAAAACATGGTCATTGACATATTTGTGTTCAAGGTAGCATTCTACTTTCAATTTGATTCGACGAGCAACAAAAACGTCTGTATTTAAGGTTGTCTATTACTTCAAACCTAATGTGAAAAGAAACATAGGCATAAAGACACTCATGTTCTAGGTCATGTACTATTACATAAATGCTCTAAAAGTGAACACTAGATGTCACACACCCATCTATAACATGCCATCTAGCCTGTATGCTCCAATTTTGAACATGGAAAAATATCCCTATGTTAGCCACTATGTACTACTCCCTATATTTTCTAAAAATGAATACATGGATAACATGATTGTATTTCATTGAGTTTATTTTTCCTACATGGAACATAGAGTTATTTGGGCATGAACGTGATCATCTTCACAACCGTACTACTCGCTATCACCTGTGTCTGTAAGTAATCCAAGGCTACATAAAACCAAAATTGACATTCTTAACAATTAAACTATATTTTAGAAATCATTCCATTAATGAAGAATATTATTTACTTCATAAATAAACAGTGAATAAAAATCATATACAATCTTTATGGTTCTTCTATTCATAACTCCAAGAATAAGTAGATGAATAAACCTTTAGTTTTCATATATTATCTTCCATTTAAATCTTTGGTTCTTGTTTTCCCAACTCTCCATCTATAATATTAATTTAGCAACCTAAATTTGATTACTAAGCTTATCAAATACTTCTTCAATTATTTATGGAAAACAATAAGTCAATATAACTAGTAAAAGTTGAACCTACATCCTATTTAAAATTTAGAAATAGAAGTTTCTATTAGACACATATATAATCTCAAATGCAATGGTACTTTCACAAATTGTCTATCCTAAATGATTTTGGCATCCTATATATAAACATTGCCAATCAAACAACTTATTACCCACAAGTTAAATGAAATGTAATTGACATTCGTACTTCCAACCTTTTCTTCAATGTTGTAGTTACAAACATATAAATTTCTATCATCAACCATTATAATTCCCAAATAACAACATATATATGTATATATATAATCTATCATTTACTAAAATTAAGAAAAGCATATTTAGTATATCAAATTAATAAAAAGGGTCAAATTAAACTTTAACATTTTTATCAAAATTTAATTTAAATCTTAACATTTCAACATGTGAAAAAAGAACCCTAAGGTTCCATAGACATAAAAATAACCCCAACTTAAGATCCCTGTCAACCCTCTATTTATTTTTCTATGCACCCTTGCTATATGGTATCCTATGTGGTAAAGGACTAAAAAATCTAAACAATGGGAGGCTTATTTTTCCTAAAAAGGTAATGTTTGGGTTTTTCCTAAATGTTGTTATCTTGTTTAAAATTATTCATCAAATAATATGACAACATTTATGGAAAACCTGAATGTTATCTTTGTATCCATGTGGTTAAAAGAAAATGACACCTTTCTCGTCCTACCTCGTTTCATATCTTCTTCTCTGTTTTTGGTTTAAACATCGAATCCTTATTTCATGTGTTATTATAGCTATTCCATCAACATTCCTTAATGATTCTTCTAGTTTTCTTGTCCTTATTCCACCATCATTCTTTGATACTTGGTTGCTTTTTTAATATATATGGTGTGACTTCTCCTATAAAAAAGTATGGTGTAGCTTCTCCTCTAACGAAGTGTGACATAACTTCTCCTCTAATGAAGGTACCCTCCATACCATTCTATTGTTTAATTTTTCTTTCTTTATATGTTTATCCTTTCTTGTTTATTGAAGATTAAATACCCATCAGTTTCATGCTTGATTTATTGTTATATGTTGATTAATTTTGAACTTATATAGAGGTAGTAACTATTGCCCTAATTATTAGTTATTTTTTAATTTTTCCTTCATTTCCTTCTATTATAAATTAAAATGACCTTGATTATAGTTTTTGAAAATTAAAGAAGGCGAAGAAGTGGAAAAGATGTTATGGCACTTCTTACAATCTTTTTCTGAAGTATAACAAGTATGCATAACTTAATTTTGTATTGAACATTATTTGTTCGTTGTAGGATGAAAATGTAACCTACTTTTTGCATCTACTTAATTGTACCAAATGGAACTACTTCATTTGACTTTTTCTTAATTTCACTCTTAAAAAATGCCATGAGAGATGAATGACATGATTTTAAGTCATAATCTATATTAGTGACAATGCATATCACCCTCTTCCTATTAATAAATCCTAGTCTTTGAGCAATGCATTTTTCTATTAAACTTAACTTCCTAGGGTGTATCGTAGGGTTACTGCATTGCACGATAAGGGACCATCCTTAAATCATAATTATAAATCAATTGGATCTTTTCATTTTCCAACTTAAAGATGATGAAATGTTTCAATGAGATTTAACTTATTCATCTATTAAGTAGAAATATTTCAAAATTTAATTTCAAACAATTTCACCATATATGTTAAGCATTTATATCATATTATATAGGTCATCTATTGGTGTATAGATGGGAGACAACTTATGTTGGACCCCGAACTTTTGATGACAATTAGAAATATTAAAATGAATTTAAAATGAGAAAGAATTGGTGAGAATGGGAATGAATTTAAGGAAATTTGATGAAATTAAGAAAAATTTATGAGAAATGAATTGTTTAATTTTGAGGACTTTGATATTTGAGTGAACTTATATGGATTATGAGAGGAAAGTGAATGAGTTGATTGAAATGAAGTTAAATAGCAAGAATTAAAAAGGAAAAGTGTGAAAATTTGATGAATTTAGAAAGTTTGACTTTTTGTAGAGAGAATGTTTGACTGAAGAGTTGACTTTTATTTGAAGCAAAATTTGAGAAAATTGTCTTCTGGAAACGTGTATTTTATGTCAAGAGCTTTCCGTAGCCATAAAGTTTGACATTTTTCGATATCGGGAGTGAGAGTTATGATCAGTCAAAGTTGGCTTGAAAGTTTGACTTTTAGGGTAAAAAAAAGTTGACTATTTGATTTAGGTCAAATTCGAGAAAAAGATCAACGTGAAACTTGTAGCCTCTGTCGAGAGCTTTTCGTGGACATAAAGTTTGCTATTTTTCGATGTCGGGATTGAGAGATATGAATTTCGGAAGATATGCTTTGTTTTGAAAATGTAATTTGAGATTGGTACGGATTTATATAAGATTGTGTATGACTGTATGGATTGAAAATGATTCTGTATGTGTTGGAGTAATGAGAAAAGAAAGAAAAGAAAAAAAAATTATATCGGATTTTCGCATCGGATTAGTCTAAGGAATTCCAACGCGATTATGTTCATCCGATCGTTTTCTTTGATTATTGTGCTCGGATGTCGGATCTGTTCTACTTGATTTCGTCTCACCCTCGATTTTGTTATTCGTAATTTGTTATCCGATTCGGTAGGTTTATTCGATTGGCGTCCGCATTTTGTTTCCGATTTAAAATTTCGATCCGAAATTTCCGTTTCCCTTCGTTTCCGTTTGCTTCGTTTTCCGTTCTGCGTATGTAGTTGGGTTCCGGTAACGGGATCCAACAACTTATTAAGTAGGGTAGCAACAGTGATACTCAGTAAAATCTCTTTAGAAGATTCCTATATTTGACATGTTGAAAAAGAAGGTTAACTGCAATCTTGTGCATGTTTAGTATTAATTTGGCATGTTGAGAATCAAGATTAAGAAACACTTTGAACTTGTTCTTATGTTAAACAAAAATGACGAACCTTTATGTATGTTTTTGAACCTTTTTCTTTGTTATATTTGAAATAATCTTGTTGTTGATTGAACATAATGGCTATGGAACTTCTTTACAATTCCACAAATAAAATTCTTAACATTAGAAGCTCTATCTATAATATTGTTTACAAATTGGTTTACATTTATAGACTGGATGCTTCTTTGAGGACATCATAAAGCAATAGTAATCTATGAAGAAAATATTTGGGATTTCCTAATTATCCCCTTGGTAATTGTGAATTTTCTAATGATATGATAAGCAATTTCTTGAGAGAGCAATAAATGTAATTCAAAAATTAAGGAAAGATATACCTATATTAAAGAAGGAGGTTAAAAGAAGCATATAAGAAGCGAAAGAACATGATCAGCAATTGAAAATTATGAAGCAAGAAATTGACTAGAGAGAAAAAGGAGATGAGATTGATGCTCTTCAAAATAATTAAGGTTTATCTTTTTTTTTTATGTTTCTTTAATCATCTTCTACATGGTTGTCAAATTTTAATATGACTATAAATGAACTTAAGTTTTTTTTATTATTATTGAATCGAGATATAAAATCATGTGCTAGACTTTGTTCAACACTTTTTGCTACCAAAAAAATAAGTATAGTTTAATGTAGTATTTTAAAACACTTAATCAGGCAAAAGATATATGTTAGTAGATAGCCAATACACCATTGTATCTAGATAACATCATATCTCCTTGTATATAGGATCTATCATATGTATATACTTCTCATATATTTATCTTATATACAACATCTAAGAAAATTAACAATGTCCATTCAATTTGGGAGACAAATATATGATTAGTTACAAAATACATCTAATCAATTGTCATAGGTTGAAATATAATGGTTGTTGGAGTTATGTGTTGGGCCCCAAATTTTCTTTTATTGATGTTATTCAGCATGAATTATGTTGATTGTATGATTTATTGCATAGTTTGTTTTATTGGAAGTTTAGTGGAAAATTAAGATTAATTTAAGTATAGTATGGTGTAAGTGGAAATGAAAGAGTAAAAATTTATGAGGGCATTATTGGAAGATCACTTAAGTTGGAGAGGTTAAGGCTTTACAAGGAGGGGCATTTTAGTCCTTGTGCTTTCATTTAGGCTTAAGGAAAGGAAAATTAGAAAGAAAGAAAGAAGGATAGTGAGAAAAGGAGAGGGAGTGTCGTTGGTGGCTTGAGGAAGAAGAAGGGAAATAGGGTTTTGCTATTCTAAGGGATTTCGAAAGGATTGAAGCAATCTTTGGTAAGTTCAAGCTCTTTTATTCTTGTTTGAGATGGATTAAACCCTAGATTAGCTTGGCATGAACTAGAACCGATTGTTAGAAGTTTATGGAAAAATGGTTAAACCTCTTAGGATTGATGATCATGTTATGTTTGTGATTGTTTTTAAGTTTGTCATGAGCTTAGAAATGAAGTTTAAGACATGATTTACGGTTTAGATGTGTTATATTTGAAAGATGGGAGGATTAGGGTTGAAGAATGTGGAAAAATCAAGTTACGGGAGGTTTCTGGGCTCGTTCATCGAGGCACGCTCCAGTTTTCTCGCCGCGGCGGGCTTCTTTTCTGCCGCGGCAAGTGGCCATTTTCTTGCGCCGACATGTTTTGATATTTTAGGTATAAATTTTGATGTAGTTGTCCAAATGAGGTGATTTTTGATTCGTTGTAAACTAGAGACATAGACCTACAAGTTTTGTGAAGAAATAAAGTTCTGAATAAGTCTCTAAAGATATAAAATTTTGGATGGAAGTTAAGCATAGAAATTTTGTTTCAGCTTTGGTTATAGTTCGAATTGTTAAAGTATGACTTTATGATTTCTACACCAAATTGAATGGGATTTTGGTTATTGTTGAAGGAAATCAAGTGAGGCAAGAGGAGCAAGAGGAACAAGAGGAAACTCATTCCTAAGCAAGTTTTAAGCAAGGAATTCAAGGTGGGTTCATATTTATAATAGAGTAAATAAGTCACTCATTGTTTTGTTCAAATCAAGAAAGATTTAATGCTTTAAATTGCATCATCAATGTTGCCTTATGTGCTAATGTGAATTGATTATATGTTTGCCATATGATTTGCATTCATGATTAATGAAAAGGTTTCAAAAAGGGTTATCTCTTTTCAAGAATACATGCTCATGAAATCATGTCTTCCGAAATGTATAAAAAGCAAGTTTACAAGCAAGTGCTAGTTTGGAAATCAAGTTTACAAGACTTTGAATCATGCATGTTATGTGGGTTTGTGGTAGTCCCTCAAGAACCATCACGTGCACTTTGACCCATGAAAAGGCTTCTCCCGCCTGCCCGCTAGTGGCACGGAGCTCCCCACAAGGACTCCCTCAAGAAACTACGACTACACAGGACCATTTCGATGGAAATGTGTAGTGCGTCATGAACCCGGACTAACCCAAACCATTATGCTATGCTTATGTGTTTATGATTTGTTATCGTGTTTCATGCATTCATGTTTTGAATTCTACTCATGAATTGTTATAAACCAAGCATTTCGAGTTGATGACTCTCACATGCTCAATTACTATGATTTCAAAGTGTACCACGTCAATGAGTTATCTTTTAAATAGTTTTGCTTATTTCTGTATTATAAATGTGTTCCCATGAGCTTTATAGCTCACCCCCTTTACCCTCCCCATTCAGGTGACGAGCAAGAGACTGAGTAAATCAAGGGTTATGGCATCACTCCGATTTATCATGTTTATGTATTTTCAAGTTGTACTTTTAGAAGTCAAGGCTTTAGTTTCATTTCAAGTTTTATTAGTTCAAGTGTATTTTGTATTTTTGGCTCTTGAACTCAAAGGTTGTATTTGGTTTGAAATATTATTAAAGCTTTGAAAAACTCATCTTTTGAATATTAACGAGATATGGATGTTTTTTTTAAAATCTTCGCATTGAGTCATTTAGAAGTTTGCTTGAGTGTATGTTGTTGAGTTTTAGGATGGGTTGATTTAATAAAATGAGAGAAAGTTTCAGGTTTATTCACTATGGGCCGAAGGAGGCGGTCGCCGCGACGAGATTACCTGCTCGCCACGGCAAAGCCACATAAAGGGTTCACTGCGACGAGAGCTGTTTCGCTCGCCACGGCGAGAACCCTTTCGCTCGCCGCGGCGTGGTAAAGCAAGAGGGCTCGCTGTGGCGAGACATCACACGCCGCGGCAATGCCCCCTTGTGCTTCCAAGGGATTTCTTTCTTCTTTTAATTTTTATGTTTCAACTCCAAGGCCTCCCCTCACACACCAAGCGCCACGCTTTCATGTCCGATGTTGGGCTCCGAAAATGGGGTCCAACATTATGTAAATATAGTGCCCTGGAAAGCAAGTGTATTTACAAGTAACTTTATCTTCTTCAGTTACAGTTTTGTAATGAAAATATTTATTATTAATAAAACAAAAGAGTTTGGTTTTATCTGTATGAGCATTATATATCTGATCATAAGGTACCAAGATTCTTTTGTAAGTAATATACATATACATAGAGATGTATGAGAAACATGTATATTATTAAAATCTGAATTAATTGATTCACATTTGAATAATCAAGTTGGTCGCTTGATTATGGTTTAGACTGTAGTGTTGCGATTTATCTCCATATAAGTAAAGGAGTTTACTTCAAGGGAATGATGAGTTTCATATCATGATGGTAGTTGACTATCGATAATGGCACTATTAAATGAATCTGAAATCAAGTATGTTTTCAAGAATAAACTGGGCTGTTACTTTAATCTTAAAACATACAACTTAAGCATTCGCTTATTATGAACCATAATCTTGATGAGTGGTGAACTCATATATGTTTCATTATAATTCTTGATATGATCGGAATGGATTTTTACAGAGTATTAATCCGATTATCGCATGTTGGAATTATTAATTGAAACATGTATCGAGAACATTCACTCAAATAAAGAGTTTATAGTGTTATCATCTCTTCTAGATGTTTTAAGGAGATTTGGTGATTAAACTGGCGCCAGTAGTTTGATGGACTAGCTACCCATCAAGTCTTAACACTGAGATGAGATCTTATGTGTTAATCACCATATAAAGTAAAATGAGAGATCTAGAAGGAAAAACCAACATAAGGGCAAAAACGGTAATTTTACCCTTTGTTGTGCGGATGACTATAATAAGGTTCTAAATAGGGTTTGCAATTGGACATATTCTTATAATATATAATAATTCAAGAGTTCAACTAATTGTCTTTAGTGGAATGACATTTAGTTAATAAACTAGAATTAATTCCAATGAGATTGAATTAATTCTGGGCTTATTGGAGCTTGAATTATCAAAGTCCAATAAGATTCCCCACTTGGCTTGAAGGAAGGTTATCAAGCTAAGTAAGAAATATAAATGGAGGTTAATTAGAAGCCCATAATTGAATCTTGGGGTTGGTCTCATAAAAGAAGCCCAAATGTACATTTAGTAATGGGCTTGGTTTTTGGTTTAATGTAATTAATTAGATTAATTATATTAAAACAATTTTTTTAAGAAGAAGATAGCTATTTCGGTTATTCCTAGGTTAGATGTGTAACCACACATTTGACATTAAAATGCTAAATAAAGATGGTCTTTATTATGGTTAATCATCATTAAATGGAGTTATGAACTTACCATTAAATGGTTTAATGGTTGTCTTTTAACCTAGGTTTAACCTATTTGCATTCATTAGATTAAAGATGAAAGATGTACATTAGATGGACCATCTTCCTTCTTTCTTCGTGGAAAAACCGAAATTGGGTATTGAATTTTAGGTTATGGTCTTTTCAAATAGCCATCATAAAGATAAATGAAGATAATCTCATTTATTGACTATTTTATGAGTCATTAATGAAAGAAGTGATGCATTTGATGCCTCTCTCTCCTTTCATCCATGCATATACGAAATTGGTAGGCAAGAAAGAGTGCTTGCATGTTCTTTACACCTTCTCTCCTTTCATGAAAGAGAGAATCGAAAATACCAATTGAAAGAGTTTCAATTTTTCTTCTTCTTCTTCTAAGAAAATCTACTCCAAACATTTCTTCTCCTTTCCCACCAAAGGATTTTGTTAACTTAATTGTCCTTGAAGAACAGGTGGAAAATCTAATTGGTTGAGGATACTACAACAAGGAGAAAGTAGATTGCTAAAGGAAAAGAGTCAAAGGCAAAGGATTTGGATACACGAAGAAGGAGAGGATAGCAATGAGGATTTAAAGTCAGCGAAGAGTCGGTAATACTCCTGATCTTGTTTATATTTTATTATCCTTATACCATATCATGTATGGATTGACATGTTGATTTGAATTTGTTGCTTCCGTTGCAAGTAATGATTTCTTAAAAGTTTTGAAATCTACCGTTTTTCCAAACAAAACATGTTTTCTTTTTCCGATCCAACAATTGGTATCAGAGACAGTTTCTAATGCATGATTTCGGTTCCTATATATTGGATGCATGGGTTGGAAATCGTTTTATGTATGCTGCATATTTTTATGTGATAGAAATATACATGGTATATGTTTGCTCTTTTGGTTGTCCATAGAAGTTAAATTTACCTTGTAAGATTTCTTCATTGGTTGTAACAAGGAGGGTGGTCTATCATCACCATGTTTCCTCCTTGGTTTCTTTTTTCTTTTTTCTTTGATTTTTAATGTACAAATTGATGTAATGATGAATATGGTGCAGCCATGGATTGAAGAA
Organism: Erythroxylum novogranatense; assembly: GCA_029891385.1. Taxonomy (NCBI): domain Eukaryota; kingdom Viridiplantae; phylum Streptophyta; class Magnoliopsida; order Malpighiales; family Erythroxylaceae; genus Erythroxylum; species Erythroxylum novogranatense. The sequence continues at coordinate 13,267,179 of CM057225.1, read as the reverse complement.
ATAGAAAGGTAAAATTTTCGGTGTATCCTTTTGTGTATTGGCATAAGTTTTGTGAAAACATAGTTGCTGGAATTTTGTTTCAATGGATCACTTTTCGGTTTTTATTGTAAAACAAGTGCTGGAATTTTGTTTCAAAGAATCAAATTTCGGTTTTACTAAAATACTAAGTGCTGGTTTTTTATTTTCATGAAATGAGCTTCAGTTTTTAATGAAAACTAGTGCTGGAATTTTTTGTCAAAACAAAGATTTGGTTTTCTAAAAATCTGGTGCTGAAATTTTATTTTTCAAAGTGACAAAATTCGATTTTCATATATGCCATTACATTTTGTTTACCAAATGGGCCGGATCATGTTTGTGAAGAGTTCGAAGCGGAAGATCCAAGTCCAAGAAGAATATTTTAGGCCTAAAAGGCTTGTAATTATTTAATTTTTCTAGGATGGACAATCAAAAGTGGCTTTATTAGTTCATGTGATGAATGGAGAAATGAATGCTTATAATATGTGATATTATGTGATTGCATGTCATTTAGAAAATTGCCAACCCTAGGCTTTGCCATGTATTCATTATGTATGAGATATATAATGAAACAATATAGGATGGATAATAAATTGCATATAGACAAAATGGTATTTAAAACTTAAAGCCCAAAAAGATTGAGTGGGAGAGGATGCTCCTGTGAGAGTCCACGGTCTCCAAATGATGGCCCGTTTGCATGTGGTGAAGTGTTACTCCCCATCGGAGGGCATGGATCCTAGATCTTGCATGGTTTGGGTCTCCTTAAGGATAAGTCCACTTAATGATAGCAAGTGTGACCTCCCATCGAGGCATGGTTTGTAGGTATCTTTAGTGAATGAATCAAATAGTTAAACACTCAACATTTTTTATCAATAAATTGCCCACCATAGCTCTGTTGGTAAAAGTATGGACCAAATTAAGACGCTTCTTAAAAAAATTAGGCATGAGATGCTTGGTAGTTTTTGAGTGGGAGGGTCTCAGTTTTTTTTTTAATGGATAAGATGGCCCACCGTCACTTAGTCTGTTATAGATAAGAAAAATAACCGTCGTATAATGTTTTAATTTTTTTAAGTTTTGTTAAATCTATCATCATGCATACATGCATCATGATTTTATACAAAGTTCCATAAATTGTTGACTAGTATGCTCATGTTTTAATAATTTATATTTTCAGACATAATCAATCACAAAATGAATCCACTCACCCTGCTCTTGACTAATAACAAATTGGAAAATGGAGACAATTTTAATGAATGGAGATGTAACCTTGACATTTTTCTTCAATATGAACGTATTTCATGGGTGTTAACTGAAAATGAGCCTACACCTCCAAGTGGAGATTCAACTCCTGAGCAAGTCCAACAACATGAGTGTTGGCAGAATGCTGACAAGACTACTAAGTGTTATATTAAAGCTTACATCGTGGCATGTTGGAAAAGCAAATTGCTTGTATGAAAACTGCTAGTGCAATGGTCCATCACCTACATGAGATTTTTGGTGTCAGGACTAGGTTTGCAAGAGTGAAAGTTATCCAAACCTTTCATAATCTCAGAAAGAAACCTGGTGAACCGGTGCGGGATTACATGATGAAGGTAATCTCTGCGGTCACCGAGGTTGAGATGCTTGAGGCGGATATGGATGCGGACACGCAGATGATTATGATCATCAATAGCTTAAACTCTTCTTTTCAGCAGTTTAAGTTGGACTATGAGCTCAACAGCAAGGATTACACCTTAAGTGAGTTGATGAATACCCTCCAGAGCACGGAGGAGATATTGAATATTAAGGCTCATGGGCCAGAAGCTAATGTAGCTTCTTCTTCTAAGCCCAAGAGTAAGGGAAAGGAAAAGAAGAAGGGTCCAATGAAAAAAAAGGCCCAAACAGGGGTCAAGGCCAAATCCATGACAAAGAAGGCCAAAGAGAACATCAAAGGAAAGTGTTTCTGTAGTAACCCAAACTTTGCGTACTGGGTGGGTTTCCCGCGCACCTCAAGAGGTCCGCGACCGCTACCGGGGTGGATTTCCCCTCGTTATTGTCCTCTTTGGTACTTGGATGAGTCACCACTCAAACCCAAGACCTCAAGGTTTTGTTGCATTTAAGTGCACGCCTCTTACCACTGAGCTAATTGGCTCGGTGGTAAGGCGTGCTGACTCTAACAAAACCTGAGTCTTGAGTTCATGACTCATCCAATACCAAAAGGACAATACCAGGAAATCCACCCCAGAGCGGTCGTGGCTCTTCTTGCTGGAAACCCACCCAGTTCGCAAAATTTGGGTCGCTATATAAAAAAGGCGCCTTTTTAATGTAGAGCCCGACCTCTATCGCCATCACTCCAGGTATTGTCCTCTTTGGTTTTTGGATGAGTCACCACTCGAACCCAAGATCTCAAGGTTTTGTTCCACTTTAAGTGGACGCCTCTTACCATTGAGCCATACCCCCTTACCTTATTGTATGCAACGGGACGCTCGTAGGTTATTCCGACACATAACTTACGATGAGGGTGCACTACGAACGATCATTTCTATAATCCATATGGCATCAATATAATAAAATCATAATATCAAAATCACTAAATTTTTAAAACCAAAATACTTTTCTCATTTCATTTCTTAAAATCCATAAATGTACAAGTCTATCAGTTTTCCAAGTCTAAGTACAATATTCCAAAAGGAAACTGATACACAAACTAACTAAGTCATCCCCAAAAACCATCCCAACTGACCGACCTTTGAGCCATACTTCTCTTGCCAACACGCTCGACAAGACAGGAAAAGTCTCTCGCTAGCTGGAGCTAGGAGTCTACTATCTCTGTCCTGAAAAATATTTGCAATGTTGGGTGAGTTTGCGAACTCAGCGAGAAACTATCATCGATGGTCCACCCAACTCATGCATATAAAAATAGTTCACAAAATTTCACACAATAATATATTCAGAAATATCGCATGCATCATCATTTCGCAAAATAAGGCATTTCGCCTTTCACACAGTTCACAATTTATCATTCACATATATAATGCACATGTGACACTTTCCATTTTGTTACATTTTTGTGATCGTGCGCCTGATTACGGTGGGCTTGAAGCCTTAATACGTTGAGCCTGCGGCTCTAAAATTTTGTTGGACTCAAGGTCCTGATGCGTTGAGCTTAAAGCTCTGAAATACGTTGGCTGCACCGGTCACAACTGTCATTAACTGATCATGCATTTATGCATGAATGCACATGTTTCGTATCGCATTACAATCAAATTATTGTCATGTACCACAATTGACACTTCTATATCAAGTTCCAAATAATTCAGACACTTATGGTCCGAAGTCAAATAAAAACAAATACACAAATCCTTCCTTAACTCCACATGGCATAAGTGCATAAAATGTAACACATAAAGGTTGAGGAACCAACTAGGTTACTCACCTCTAAACTTTCGAGCTACGGTCGGGAAGTCTTACCTACGTCGGAAGATCGATGCTCCACTTGAGCCTTTAAAACAGTCAGAATATTCAAACATTACTAATTGCACAATTTTCAATCATCAATTATGCACGTGCAGCGAATGAATTAAGTACTATACATGTTTATGACATTCCCGATCCTATTCCCGAATCTTTCCAATTCAACTCTTTCTCTCTCAAGAATAGCAATTCCTAACATCATAATTCATTTGACTAAGATCCGAACTCTCTAAAGTCACACTCCAATTATGAATCACATTCACTATTCAATTGCCATCCGATTTCGAGAATCTTCGAAATTGATTCAGAAATTCTATTCTTAAAACTGAAATTCTTAGTATCTAAATCACAATCAATCAATATCCAACTTATTAGGAATTTAAAACCTCAAAAATCAATCACAAGGGTCAACTTCATTTTCGAAAAAATGGGTGCCCTCGCCGCAGCGAGTCCCCTCTCCTTCGTTGCGGCGCATGCGTTGCGACGCATCGTGACGCCCCCGCTCTGCTCCCTACGGTGTGCCCGCTTCTGCTCGTCGCGGCGTGCGGGATGGAATTTGCTCGCCGTGGCGTGTTCATCACACGTCGCGACGTGCAAACCCAGAAAACACCCAAAACCCAAATTTCTCAGATCTGTCAATTTTTTAATCCAACTTTTCTCTTTACAAACACTCTAAAACAACTCAATAGACTCTAAACTACTAACCCTTAAACTCAATTTCATCAAAAATCAATTATCCCTCAAATACCCAAATCAAAATGAAGAAAATTCTCAAATCCCTATCATCCGAAACTCATATATTTTTCAAAAATCATAAGTTCTAACCAATGATCAAATCAAACCATCTATACTTAAAAGAACAATAAATTACTTGATTTTAAACCTTGCAAAGCTTCAAAACACTCAAGATTCTCCAACCCTCAAGCTAAGCATACCCACGGCAATCACCCATAAAAACACCAAACATTTTTCTTTTCCAACACAAAACTTAGGGTTAGGTTAGAAATGAAGATAAGAGCAATTTAACAAGAAGAAAATGGAAGGAAAGAGCAAGCAAGATGAAGATCACGATGGAGGAGAAGAAGAAAAGCAAGAGGAAGGTATCGTGGAAAGCAATATTTCAAAAGATAAGGGTTTTATACTAGGGATTTAAAGCTAAGGGCATGTTTGGCAATTCATTTGCCACATGCCCACTTGTCAGGGTCTAAAAATCCAATTCTTATTCTAATCTCTTCCAAATTTTTCAATGGCTATAAATATTAAATCCTAAAATCATAACTCTAATAATCGCGTGCCAATTGCCAATCAATTTCGGAACCGGAATTCAATTAATCAGCCTTTAGGTCATTTTTCCGGTCTGGGTCCATAACTCTAAAAATTCTAGAAAAATTTCTAAAAATCCTCAAAAATAGGAAATACATAATCCTACACTCCAATTCCATTTTCCAAACCTCTAACATTCAATTTTCACTTCAACTCACTAATCCAAGCACAATCTATACAAAAATCACAGAATTTCCAATTTACACAATCATGCCAGGAATATGTCATACATGTATGTACATACATATGCTTGTGCAACAATAATCATTTATCGATAATTAATGAGGCAAAAATGCATGTGCAAATTTCAAAATATGCAGGCACTGAGTCCTAACTCATCCGAATTACCAATATGCCCATCACATCAGTAACAGGATGTTACAGTTTCCACTATGATGAGATGGGCCACTGGAAAAGAAACTGTCCAGTCTACCTAGAGTCCCTTAAAAGCAAACAAGGTATGGGCTTTCTAAGTTTGTTAGGAACTAGAGATGTGACAGATTTATCTACTTATTGGATATTAGATTCAGGAGCCACTACCCATGTTTGTAATTCTTTGCAGGGGTTCCAGCAAAGGAAAAGACTACCTAAAGGTCAGTTTCAAGTCAAGATAGCAGATGATTCCTGTGTTTCAGCAGAATCAGTGGGAGTAGTTATCTTGGACTTTCCTAGTGGTCATAGGTTATATTTGGAGGATGTTTATTACATGCCAATGATTGTAAGGAACATGATTTCTGTTTTTTGTCTAAAATCTGGTTATTCCTTATATTTTGAAAATGTTGTTTCAATATATGAGAATAAGGATTTTATTTGTGATGCGATAACTAAACAGGGATTGTTTTTTATAGAACCTATGAAAGGCTCACTAAATACCACAGAATTGATAAAACCAAGACAATCCAAAATCTCTAGCATTAATTCAAAGTATCTGTGACACTTAAGAATGAGTCATATCAATCAGAAAAGACTTGACAGGCTAGTAAAGTATGGGATCCTTATGGGCTTGGATAATGATCCATTACCCACCTGTGAATCTTGTATTGAAGGAAAAATGACCAAAGCCTCATTTCCTTCTAAAGGAAACAGATCTGAAACCACATTGGATCTGGTACATACTGATGTGTGTGGGCCCATAAATGTACAAGCTAGAGAAGGTTATGAATATTTCATAATTTTTATAGATGATTACTCAAGACATGGCTATTTGTATTTGATGCATAAAAAGAGTGAATCTTTTGAAAAGTTCAAAGAATTCAAAGCTAAAGCTGAGAAGCAACTTGGCAAGCCATTAAAACAGCTTTGATTAGATCGAGGTGGTGAGTATTTATCTGGAGAGTTCCAGTAATATTTAATTGACAATGGAATTGTTTTCAATTTGTCAGCTCCTCGTACACCTCAACAGAATGGTGTAGGAGAGAGGAGAAATAGAACTCTATTGGAAATGGTAAGATCAATGATGTCCTACGCTAGCCTTCTAGAATCGTTCTGGGGATATGCCATACAAACGGCAACATATCTTCTTAACTTTGCTCCGTCCAAATCGGTGCCTAAAACACCTAGGGAGTTGTGGACTGGCCGAGTACCTTCATTGAGGCATTTGAGGACTTGGGGCTGCCCAGCCCATGTTCTAAAGCCTAAATCCACAAAGATGGAACCAAGGTCAGGAGTATGTTTGTTTGTAGGATATCCTACGGGAACTCGAGGGTACTATTTTTATAGTCCTTATGATAATAAGGTATTTGTGTCGACAAATGCAACCTTCTTAGAGGAAGAGTTTGTGAAAAATCACAAAGGAAGAAGTGAAGTAGTACTAAAGGAGTTAGCTATTTCATCCAAACCAAGAGTTGTTTTGGATATGACAAAACAAGATGTCAAAATGGATTCAAGAGTTGAATCAGAAGTGCAACCTGAACATCAAGGTGTGCCTAGACGTAGTGGGAGGGTTGTGAGACAGCCAGATAGGTATCTGGGTTTAGGAGAAGGTTTAATTGCCATCTCGGACTAAGAAGAAATAGATCCCATCACGTATACACAGGCTATTAATGATATTGATGCAGGAAAATAGCTCAAGGTGATGGAATTGGAAATAGATTCTATGTATACTAATGAAGTCTGGGTCCTTGTAGATCTACCACCAAGTCTAAAAGCCATAGGGTGTAAATGGATCTATAAAAGGAAAAGGGGATCGATTGGAAAGGTAGAGACCTTTAAAGCTAGATTGGTAGCTAAAGGCTATACTCAAAAGGAGGGTATAGACTGTGAGGAGACTTTTTCTCTGGTTGCCATGCTTAAGTCCATCAGGATTCTTTTGGCCATAGCAGCCTATTTCGATTATGAAATATGGCAAATGGATGTCAAGACCGCATTTCTTAATGGGGATCTTGAGGAGACCATTTATATGGCCCAACCAGAAGGATTCATTGAGCCAGGTAATGAGCATAAGGTTTGCAAGTTGCAAAGGTCCATTTACGGACTTAAACAAGCATCTAGGTCTTGAAACATTAGGTTTGATAAGGCTATCAAAACCTATGGGTTCATACAAAACCTAGATGAGCCTTGTGTTTATAAAAGAATACAAGAAGATAAGGTTACTTTCCTAATCCTGTATGTTGACGACATTCTGCTCATTTGGAATGAAGTGGGAATGTTATCTGCGGTTAAGGGATGGCTGAATGAACAGTTTTCAATGAAGGATTTGGGAGACGCTACCTATGTTCTAGGGATCAAACTTATAAGGGATCGAAAGAACAAGCAGATAGCTTTGTCTCAACTAACCTACATTGAGAATATGCTCAATAAGTTCGCCATGCAAGATTCCAAGAGGGGTTTTACTCCTACTAGACATGGAATCAAACTTTCAAAGGAACAAGCACCTAAAACCCAAGAGGAGGTTGAACGCATGCGTAACATTCCATATGCTTCGGCAGTTGGTAGTTTGATTTATGGAATGCTATGCACTAGACCAGATATATGTTACGCAGTAGGACTGGTAAGCAGATTTCAGTCCAATCCAGGAATGAAACATTGGACTGCGGTTAAGTGTATACTTAAGTATCTTCGTAGGACAAAGAACTTAATGCTTGTTTACTTTGGAAGTAATCTTATTCCGACAGGATATACGGATTCTGATTTCCAATCAGATGTTGATTCAAGGAAATCAACTTCTGGTTCTATATTTACTTTAAGAGGTGGAGCCATAGTTTGGAGGAGTGTCAAGCAATCTTGTATTGTTGATTCGACTATGGAGGCTGAGTATGTTGCTGCTTGTGAAGCAGCAAAGGAAGTAGTCTGGCTCCGAAAGTTCCTAAATGATTTGGAGGTAGTTTCAGAGGCGAAAAAGGCCATTACACTTTATTGTGATAATAGTGGGGCAGTGGCTAATTCTAAAGAACCTCGAAACCACAAAGCTGCCAAACACATTGAGCGAAAGTATCATCTTATAAGGGAGATAATACAACGTGGAGAAGTGGATGTGGTAAAGATTCCCACCGAGCAAAACTTTGTTGATCCGTTCACAAAGACATTGACTCAAAAGAGCTTTGAGGGTCACCTAGAAGGGATGTGAATGAGGGATATGTCAAACTTGCTTTAGGGTAAGTGGGAGATTGTTGGAGTTATGTAAATATAGTGCCCTAGAAAGCAAGTGTATTTACAAGTAACTTTATCTTCTTCAGTTACAATTTTGTAATGAAAATATTTATTATTAATAAAACAAAAGAGTTTGGTTTTATCTGTATGAGCATTATATATCTGGTCATAAGGTACCAAGATTCTTTTGTAAGTAATATACATATACATAGAGATGTATGGGAAACATGTATATTATTAGAATCTGAATTAATTGATTCACAGTTGAATAATCAAGTTGGTCGCTTGATTATGGTTTAGATTGTAGTGTTGCGATTTATCTCCATATAAGTAAAGAAGTTTACTTCAAGGGAATGATGAGTTTCATATCATGATGGTAGTTGACTATCGATAATGGTACTATTAAATGAATCTGGAATCAAGTATGTTTTCAAGAATAAAGTGGGCCGTTACTTTAATCTTAAAACATACAACTTAAGCATTCGCTTATTATGAACCATAATCTTGATGGGTGGTGAACTCATATATATTTCATTATAATTCTTGATATGATCAGAATGAATTTTTACAGAGTATTAATCCAGTGTCTGCATGTTGGAATTATTAATTGAAATATGTATCAAGGAACATTCACTCAAATAAAGAGTTTATAGTGTTATCATCTTTTCTCGATGTTTTAAGGAGATTTGGTGATTAAACTGGCGCCAGTAGTTTGATGGACTAGCTACCCATTAAGTCTTAACACTGAGATGAGATCTTATGTGTTAATCACCATATAAAGTAAAATGAGAGATTTAGAAGGAAAAACCAACATAAGGGCAAAATGGTAATTTTACCCTTTGTTGTGTGGATGGCTATAATAAGGTTCTAAATATGGTTTGCAATTGGACATATTCTCATAATATATAATAATTCAAGAGTTCAACTAATTACCTTTAGTGGAATGACATTTAGTTAATAAACTAGAATTAATTCCAATGAGATTGAATTAATTCTGGGTTTATTGGAGCTTGAATTATCAAAGTCCAATAAGATTCCCCACTTGGCTTTAAGGAAGGTTATCAAGCTAAGTAAGAAATATAAATGGAGGTTAATTATAAGCCCATAATTGAATCTTGGGCTTGGTCTCATAAAAGAAGCCCAAATGTACATTTAGTAATGGGCTTGGTTTTTGGTTTAATGTAATTAATTAGATTAATTATATTAAAACAATTTTTTTAAGAAGAAGATAGCAATTTCGGTTATTCCTATGTTAGATGTGTAACCACACATTTGACATTAAAATGCTAAATAAAGATGGTCTTTATTATGGTTAATCATCATTAAATGGAGTTATGAACTTACCATTAAATGGTTTAATGGTTGTCTTTTAATGTTGGCTTGTAACCTATTTGCATTCATTAGATTAAAGATGAAAGATGTACATTAGATGGACCGTCTTCCTTCTTTCTTCTTGGCAAAACCGAAATTGGGTATTGTGTTGGTCCCCGAACCTTGAAGCGAAAATCTAGAAATAATAAATGAGATCAAATGAGTGTTTTGTGTGTAAATTATGTTATAGATGAATATGATATTAGAATGTGATTTATGCATGGTTGATGAGCTGAAAAACATTAAGCATGAATCATGGTTATGTTATATAAGTAAGATATTAGAAAAAGACAAGAGAGGATCTTGGTGAATGACAAGATGTGATTTAAATGTAAGCAATCATTTTGATTGAGGTTGAGTATTGGATTGATTCCAATGTCAAATTTAATTGGTTGAATGAGATTAAAATAGAAGAAGTGAAGTTGGCAAGAATGATAAGTTTTGCATGTGGATAGAAATGTGTATGATGATTTAAGGGAAATTAGGGAATAATTGACATAGAATTGGCAAAAGTAGCCTTCTTTGAAGTTGTAACTTGATCTTTTATCTTTCCAACGAGATCAGGTATACATGTTTTCGAGATCAGAATTAAGAGTTATAGTTGATACAAGTTATGATATTATTTAAGATTGATGTTAGTGACAGCTATGATGACATGTTTGAAATTTGAGGTCATGATGAATCAATTTAGTTGAGATTTGAGAAGTTCATGATTTGATGTTGTTGCTTGCATAGTTATGAAGTGATTGGACCGGTGAATAAGTAAATATGTGAAGATAATAAGTGTTTATGAAGTTAGTTTTGATGGAGGAAACTTTGGGAAAAGGTTTGAATGGGTTTGGAAAACCCATGTCCGTTAAACGGACATAGGAGTCCGTTTAACGGATAGCTACGGGTCAAAAGGACCCCTTCCTTTGTTCATGTCCGTTAGACGGACTTGGATGTCCGTTTAACAGACATTATCGGAAGGATTGATGCAGTTTTGGCCGTGCGTGTCCGTTAAACGGACATGCCTGTCCGTTTAACGGACAGCTACTAGTCACCTTGGGTACAATGCAATTTTCACCAATTTTGAGGCCGAATCTCGTTTTGAGGCCTCTAATACGAGTTGTAGATCTTGACCTTATCTTTCAAATGACCTTAGATTTTGTAGAGAAAGTTGTGGCTTTTGCGCCAAAAGAGTTTCAAATCGATTTCTGTTTTGAACATGTTGAGTTGTTTTGATCATAACTCACTCATCCGACCTCGGATTGAGGCGATTCTTGAAACATTGAATTCCTAACACATATATCTTTCTCTCCATGAAAATTTGTATCAATTGGATTTGAATTGAAAAAGTTTGATTGAATCACATGATAATCAGAATGTTTTGTCTCATTCTGAGCTTGCTATTTTCCTTCCTCATCCGGCTTTGTCAAATCATTTGCTTGTATCTTTTCCGTCCGACATCCGAATGACTTGGTTCTTGAAGCATTGGATTCCTAAGACACACAAGTTCATATTAATGGAAAATTATGAGTTTTAGGGTTTTAATTGAGCAAGAGTATTTGAATCAAAGTAACACATGAAAGTTTATGAACATAGTTCAGTACTTTACGAATTTCGGGATCTGTAGAGATCGGATTGAAGTGAGGTTTGAGGAGAAATAAAGTTAAGACATGGGGATACAATTGTTATGAAGAAATGAAATTTCAATTTAGCCTTTAAGAATGTTTATTTGAGGAAAGAAGTGAATTTTCGAAACTGTGTTAGTAAAATGATATGTCCGACATGTTTGGACTATAACTTTTGATGTAGTGCTCCGAATTGGATGATTCTTGAGGCGAAATGAAATTAAGACATAGAGGAATAATTCTCTAGAAGGAAATTTTGGCTAATTCCCTCTTTTTGATGGTGAAATTAATGTTCCAAAGTAAGCTTGTATGGAAAGAAAGTTCAGGGGCAAAACAGAGAGTTAACTTAAAGACTTAAGAGTTTAGGCTTAAGAGGAGGGGCAAGAGGGTCATTTACACCTCATTAATGAGCTGGCAAGATATAAATGGGTTGATGTTCTGTGGAGGAGAGGAGAAGCCCACGAAATTTCTAGAAAATGAAAGAAGAAAATGAGAGAAGGAGAGAAGAGGGGCTGCCGATGGAGAGAAGAAGGGAGAAAAAAAAAAGGAGCTAGGGTTTGAGTTTTCAAAGGCTTCCAAGTTAGATTTTCATGGATTTCATGAAGGAAAAGAGGGAAGGAGAAGAGATCTACCTTCAAGAAAAAGAAATTTCGAAAATAGAAAGAGAAAGAGGTAAGAGATTTCTTCAAGTTTGAGTTTTTAGTGTTTTGTTAGTTTAGAAATATGGAAAAGGTGATGGGTTTGTGATTTTTGAAGTAGTTTTGATGATTATGACTTGGGTTATGTTTGATTTTGAAAGAAAAGAAATAAGGGCTATACCCACTTGTATGAGTTAGAGATTTTAGAAGTGCTTGATATAGATTTCATGAAATGAGTATGGGCTTGTTAATTATGTAATCAATTTTGAGAAGCATGATGGTTATGATATTGAATTTTGGGTGGATATGTTTAGGTAATTTTAAAGTGGAAGAACAAAGGAAGCTATGGACAATTGATGATTGGATTAAGCTCCAAGCATAGATATGAGGTGGGTTTCATGTTTATAGTTGAATAATAAGCCATTAAAGATTTTCCCAAATTGTTGAAAGAATAAAATGATTTCAAGTATTTTATGATTATGCATATATGGTTTTCAAATGATTTGAAGAATTGGTTTATATGTGTTCATATACTCCATGAATTGAATTTGAATTGATAAATTGTGAATTATTGTGAACATGCAAAAATGCATTGTGTGTTGGGCCCCGAATTATTTATTTATTTATTTGAATTAATTATTTATTTATTTATGGATTTATTCGTTAATTATTTTATTTTTCCTTAATTGATTTAATTATGTGTTTATATAAATATTTTTATGTTGGGCTTGGGATTTGAAGTTAGAAATTAATTGAAGGCTTGGATTTAATGTTGGAAAGTATGGGCTTAGAGAATAAGTGGAATAAGAAGGAGGATTAGAAATTAATGGGTGAGGTGTAATGGGCTTGTAAGTTAGAGGTGAGCCCATTATAGTTGTTTGTAAGAGGATAAGGGAGAGCCCAATATCAAAACTATGTAGTTTTGAGGTAGGGATTTAAAGATGAGAATAGAAGAGTTAATGAATTAAAGGAAGAGGAGAAGAGTAGCAAGTGTCGTAGACTAAGGAAAAGAAGAGAAGGAAGAGACTTTCGGCCAAGGAAGAAAGGAAGAGAGAAAAATTGTGGGAGGCTTGTGGAGAAGAAGAAAGAAGGAGAAAAAGAAGAGAAATCAAGTGAGAAAGGTAAGCTTCCATCTTTTCTTAGGTTAGGTTCATGAATGGTGTAAGATGGAGGTTAGGGTTGAGTAGAGATTGACGAAAGATAGGAAAGGAAGGTGGGATTAAGTGGATTTTGTGATTTCTAAGCTAGGGTTTGATTATTCTAGCTTAAATGAGCCATGGGTAGGTTAGGTTAAGGTTAATGTTAGTTTTCCTTTAATTTCTGAATATTATGACCTTTCATATGAATTTAGAAATTGATTGGAGATGTGTTTTGTTTGAAGGAACTCAAGAAAACCCTACTCAAGACAAAGAGGAAGGGCAATCTTGACTTCGGATTCCGACGATAGGTGGGTAACATGTCTATAGTTGTTGTGTAGTGGGCAAATGCCCTATGTGTGCTATCTTTGTTATATTATGAGCATATTGAAAGTGTATTCATATGATTTGAAAGAAAAGAATGGAACTTTGATGATTCGAAAGAATGAAAGAAGCATAAAATGCTACTTTTACGTATGAATATGTGAACATAATTTGTTTGTGTTTGGGCGAGAGACAACCTCTATCGTAAAGTCACGTGCACGTTGACCCCTTTTGCCTTCTCCCGGCAGCCCGCTTGTGGCCCACGAGATTCGAAAACTGGACTCGTCGTGTTTACGGTAAACTTCGGTTTCCGTCGTGTTTATGGAACTCTCGAGTTAAATGTGTGCATTTCATCATTTATTTGTGTTTATGATGCATAATATGTGTTTCAATTGCAAGAGGATTCCATATTATGCTTTATGTGATGAGTTGACTAAATTGTGATTTATGTGACAAAGTTGAGTATTTCAGCATATTATGTAACTGCTAATGTTTCGGATTGTTAATGATGTGTTGTGTGGCTCATTGCGCGATGAATATAAGCATGTTAGCCACTGAGCCGTGTTAGCTCACCCCATTCTCCCTCCTCAGGTGCAAATTCAAGTTGAACTCGGAACCTTGCAAGGCATCGGGCATAACTCCAAGGAATTTTAGAAACTTTGTATTAAGTTAATAACTAGCTCTTGAAATGACTTTGTAAGCATATTGACCACTGAGCATCTCATCTTTTGTATTTTGCACTTGTTCTTGATGATTATGCCATTGTGTAACCGAACCTGTGCATGGATCTGTTATGCTTGGAAGGGAACTTGAGTGCTTCAGTACACTCTTTTCATGTGTTGGTATTGATTTTGTAGTTTGGGTATGGTCTGGGAAAATGTGTGTATGAGCCTTCTTTTATTGATTTACTGTTGATTTTGTGCTTTGGGAGAGCTCCTGGAACGTTTGCCATGGGGTATGAGCTATTTATGGTGTGTAAATTGGTAGGTGTGAGTTGTTGGAGTTAAATGCAGGTGCTGTCAAAATGACAGATTACCAGGAAGAGCTTTAAGTCCACTTTTGACCCTCTTGGAGTTGGAATATAGGTCAGTAGTCTTCATGAAAGTTGTAGATAATTCTTTTACCTTTCTATAGACACTAAGTTTGCTAAATTTGGAGTTCTGGGTCAAAAGTTATGGAGGTCTTAAGTCCTGGTACTGTTTGTGGAGAGCTAGCCGACCTGTCTTAGTGGGAATTTTTGATTCCCTTAGAGTCCGAGCTTGCTTGTGAGCCCTTCATAAAAAATATAGATTTTTCTCCTAGCTTTCCAACGCTTCCGACCGCGTCTAATTTGGAGCTCGGAGTCAAAAGTTATAAGGGTTAGAAGTCAAATAGGTCGGGCTGTAGAGCAGATCGCCCAGGAGCTCGCGAGCGAGCGAGCGCCCGCGCACGTCCATGCCGGGCGAGCGCGGGGGCGAGCGCTGGCGGCGAGAGCCCGCGCTCACCCATACCGGGCGAGCGCCAAGAGCCCGGCAGCGTTGGGGTCGGTTTCTGGCCGATCGACCCCTCTCCCTTCTTTTGGTCATAACTTTTTGCACAGACCTCCGATTGAGCTGATTTTCGAAGCGATAGATTTCTAAGAAAAATTTCTATCTTTCTACACCTGATTTATAATTATTTCTTTTAAATTGAAAAATGTGGTTTGAAACAAAGTGTGGAGGTCGGCTGATTCTTTCTGAATATACTTTACTAATGTTAAAATATCTGGAGCTAGAAAGCTTGGATCGAAGCGATTCTTGTTTTAAATTAAACTAGAGTTATAAACCTACAAATGTTATGAAGGAGCCGACTGACAATTAAGCCTTTATGATTTTTAAATTCTGACCTGAAGTCGGTAGTGCTCAGTTTTGGCTGTTTTCTTTGAAATAGTATTTTTGCCATAACTTTTTCATTTCAAATCCAAATTGAGCGTTTTCAGTGGCGTTGGAACCGTGAGAGAGTAAGGAACATATTTTCTTAAAAAGCCTGTCCAATTCTTCTATTGCAAGTTTCCCTTATTGTGGCAAATTTTGTGTCGGTTTTGGGTCTTCCATGCTTATATGAGTCCGAGTGAGTCATGGGTCTTCTATGCGTATGTGTGCTTGTGTGTTCCGAATGTTGGGCCTCGGAGATGGGGTCCAACATTGTTTGGTATCAGAGCTTAGGTTTCACTCCTAGGCTTATGTTGTGATATATGATTAAATGTTTGCATTATGAATTGATGGTTTGCATTAAGTGACATGCATTTCATGCATATATATAGGAACTAAGATTAAAAAGAAATGTAGCTAATCAGTAAATGTTTTCATTGAAGGAGTAAGATGCCACCTCGTAGAAGGACACGAGAAGTTCTGCAAGGTTCTATTGCACCTGACTCTCCACAGAGAGAGGAGAGCACGGATGAGTCCGTAGCCTCGGGAGTGGCCGCAGCTGAGGCTTCTCTAGGGCAGAGTAGGGAGCCCTTGATCTCGAGACTCAACGATCGCTTAGTCGATCTGAGCAAGTGCACCTCTAGACCGAGGCTTTTCGAGCATTTACCCAAGCATTCGTTGGCTATGGGTCAAATGCCCCGAGCTTCTAGTTGACCCCGACTAAGAGGGGAGCAGTTTGACAAGCTGAGGAAGTATGGAGCGGTGGATTTCCACGGGACCACTGACCCCGAGGAAGCTGAGACCTGGTTGAGGAAGATTGATGAGTAAGGGGTGTGAAGTGTATTTGGCCTATGTGTTAGACACGGAGGCAGATAGAGGGAGGTTGGAGGATATTCCTGTAGTCAGGGAATTCCCGGACGTCTTTCCCGAGAAATTGCCAGGACTACCTCCTCCGAGGGAAATTGAGTTTCCCGTTGAGCTTCTTCCAGGTATTACGCCGATTTCGATTATGCCTTACCGGATCGCTCCGGCGGAATTGAGGGAGCTTAAGGAGCAATTGGAGAATCTTTTAGAGAAGGGCTACATTAGGCCGAGCTCTTCGCCTTGGGGAGCTCCGGTGCTATTTGTGAAGAAGAAGGATGGGTCGTTGCGGATGTGTGTGGATTATAGGAAGTTGAATCATGCCACCATTAAGAACAGATATCCGCTCCCGCACATAGATGATTTGTTTGATCAGTTGCAAGGGGCGAGAGTCTTTTCCAAGATAGATTTGAGATCGGGTTATCATCAGTTGAGGATTAAGGAGACTGATGTGTCCAAGACTGCTTTTAGGACTCGGTATGGCCACTTTGAGTTTTTGGTTATGCCTTTCGGGTTAACAAATGCTCCTGCAGTCTTTATGGATTTAATGAATAGAGTTTTCAAGTCTTTCCTAGACCGATTTGTCATTGTTTTATTGATGACATATTGGTCTATTCTAAGTGACGAGGACACGAGGATCACTTGAGGTTGCTTTGGAGACCTTGAGAAAGAGCGAGTTGTATGCCAAGTTCGACAAGTGCGAATTTTGGCTAAGAGAAGTAGTATTTCGGGCATGTAATTTCAGAGCGTGGAGTGCATGTGGATCCACAAAGATAGAAAGCTGTGGTTAAATGGGAAGCACCTAAGAATGTGGTGAGGTGAGGAGTTTCTTGGGGCTATTTGGATATTACGGGAGGTTCGTGGAGGCTTTTCTTTGATAGTTGCTCCACTTTCCAAATTGACGAGAAAGAATCGAAGTTTGAGTGGGTGAGGAATGCGGAGTAGTTTGAGGAATTGAAGAATAGGCTTATTCTTGCACCGATTTTGACATTACCTATGGTGATGATGGATACATTGTGTCTGATGGACTTCGGGAAGGGTTTAGGATGTGTATTGATGCAAGGAGAGAGTGATTGCTTATGCTTCCAGGCAATTGAAGCCTTATGAGATGAACTATCCTATTCATGACTTGGAATTGGCTGCTATTATTTTCGCCTTGAAGATTTGGAGACACTACTTGTATGGAGTTACTACTAGAGTATTTACGTACCATAAGAGCCTTAAATACTTGTTGACTCAGAAAGAGCTGAATTTGAGGCAGAGGCGATGGTTGGAATTATTAAAAGATTATGATTTGGTGATAGACTACCATCCGGGGAAAGCTAATGTTGTAGCTGATGCATTGAGTAGGAAGTCCACTATGGCACATGTGGAGACAGTGTACCTTCCCTTACTGAAGGAATTAGCCAGACTTGATGTGACATTGAGGCAAGTTGAGCCTGACTGTATTTTGGCGAATTTCAGAGTGAGACCGGTGTTGAGGGGGAAGATCAAAGAATTGCAGGAACGAGATGAGTACTTGAGTAAGCTTAGAGCAGAGATAAAAGATGAATGTATGATAATGTATGCATGTATGGATGTATTGATATGAGTATGAGATGGTTATGATAAGAAATACGAATAGGATGATTCAGAAGAATCAAGAAAATTGATATTAGTATGAGTTTAAGGAAAAGTTTCCAAGTATGATAGATGAAATACATTGTATAAGAAAGCAAGAGAGAAAAAGAAAAAAAAATTATACCGTTTCGGATAGGTCAAGTCTAAGGTATCCAACGCAACGCGATAAGCTTTCTAGTCTTTCACTTCGGATGTCGACATTTGTTTAAATTCGATTAAGCAATTTGTTTGCTTCAATCCAATTCGTTTTCGATTCGTAATTGATTTGCTTCGATTTGTTCGTTCCGCTTCTTTGTTATCCATCTTTCGTTTCGTTTTCCGGTTGGGATCCGGTCTTCGGGATCGGATCCTTACATATTGAATTTTAGGTTATGGTCTTTTCAAATAGCCATCATAAAGATAAATGAAGATAATCTCATTTATTGGCTATTTTATGAGTGATTAATGAAAGAAGTGATGCATTTGATGCCTCTATCTCCTTCCATCCATGCATATACGAAATTGGTAGGCAAGAAAGAGTGCTTGCATGTTCTTTACACCTTCTCTCCTTTAATGAAAGAGAGAATCGAAAATACCAATTGAAAGAGTTTCAATTTTGCTTCTTCTTCTTCTAAGAAAATCTCCTCCAAACATTTCTTCTTCTTTCCCACCAAAGGATTTTGTTAACCTAATTGTCCTTGAAGAACAGGTGGTAAATCTAATTTGTTGAGTATACTACAACAAGGAGAAAGTAGGTTGCTAAAGGAAAAGTGTCAAAGGCAAAGGATTTGGATACACGAAGAAGGAGAGGATAGCGCAGCGAGGATTTAAAGCTGTAGCGAAGGAGTCGGTAATACTCCTGATCTTATTTATATTTTATTATCCTTATACCATATCATGTATGGATGTTGATTTTGATTTGTTGCTTCCGTTGCAAGTAATGATTTCTTAAAAGTTTTGAAATCTACCGTTTTTCCAAACAAAGCATGTTTTCTTTTTCCGATCCAACAATGGTTTATCAAACCAATTGTCTAGTTTGTCAACTTGTTGGTTGTTATTCCCAATTGTCGCTCTCCTCTTACTTATAGTAACTTGTAAATTTCTTGAAGTAATGTTAGACTTACCCTTAAATCTAAGTCCTTTTAGTTCAAATGATAATTTAAAAGATCCTAGATTGACTTATCCATATTTCCTTTGAATATTGTTTGTAAAACTAGCAACTTGTAAACCAACCTTTTAATAAACATGCATATAAATTTAATATTGATCAAGCTATTAATGAACATGCATATGAGTTCAATATGAGTACAAATAACGTTGATGCTTTTGACTAGGATGATATTCCTCATTACCTGACATGCTATTTGAATCCTAGTTGCTAAAAATAAGTTGGGCTAAATGAGTATCGTTATAATTTGTAAGATATACTAATCATTAAGTCTATTGTACAATTATCAGTGACAATTCTTTAGCACAAAGCCCTTTAGTAAAAACAATTTCAACTAACAAAATAATATTCATAATGTTAACATTGATAATTAGATTAAAATTATAATATATAAAAAGTATTAATAGCTTATGTTGACATATTGTTCATTAAGTCTTATTACATTCCATTTTTTACTGTTATGTCGAGAAGCACCATATTTCCTATATTTTTACCCTTAATCCTTTTGTGACAACTTACTTAAATTTGGTACTTTCTTTAATTCATTTTTATTTTTCCCTTTTGCCTTTTTTGGCCTTCCTAGCACCACCCTTTTAGTTGGTGGATTTACTTTCTTATAATCATTTATTAGCAAAAAGATCACTCCCCTGATTGGTTGCAAGACTTGATCATACACTTTTTAAAGGTGCTCTTTTGTAGTTGTCATTCACAAATGCCTTCAATTTCTTTGGAGTGATTAATAGCATGCTTATATAGGTAACTATATAGGTCCTATACTCTGCAGCTACAACAATTGTCCCTTCTTAGTATCATAATATGCGTTCCATCCCTTTTACTGATCTTATATGCTCCATCACCATTCCACAAATCCTCTATTGGATTGCCTCCTTATTTTTTTAACTTGTTCACAACTATAGGTGCAATATCTAATTTCCATGCATATGCATATACCGTTCTTTTAATAGGTCTCTTCATCACTATTGTCCTTATGGTTTTTAACATATTAATCACTAGTTTATCTTTTAGTGGTAGGATCCATTCGTTAAAAGTCTCACTTATATTATTATCAATGTTTAGAAATTTAACTAAAAAAATTAGTATGACCTAGCCTGACTGTAACACCCCACTCCCGTAAGACCCGAACCCGATATCGTTGGTGATATCCGAGTCCGTGTCCCACGAGAGTGGCATACTACATCAGTCGATTTAAAACTCAGTATATATTTTCAACGTTAGCGCGGCAAACACAGTAAGTAAATATAACCCGTGTTCAATATAAACCAGTTTCAGTTATTACAGTCATCCAGTAATAATTTACAATCAGTCAATGCAGTAAAACATTAAAACCACAATGGGCTCAGTAACAATACAAAGCCTTGTTATACAGTGAGCGGAACACAATTTACTAAGACACTAATGCAGACGCGAACTGATCCCGATCTCTAACCTTTACTCGTCTATAGTAGACATACTCCCGTGTCAACCGAGGTATTCTTCAGGACCTGAAAAATAGATGCAAATTTTGGGTGAGTTTTGCGAACTCAGTGAGAAACCATCATCGATGGTTCACTCAAATCATGCATTACGCCCATGGCGTACAGTACGATCGATAATAATCAATTACGATGGCGATCAATAACAATGTCCGATGTGAAAACCGTTCACAGTAATTCATGCCATTACAAAAGCAGTACATGTCACAGAACAGTCATTTATGCGAATGCAATGCATATGTGACTCTTTCCAGTTATTCAGTATTGTGCCCAAGTGCTCAGTCAGTGTTCAGTGGGGACGCGTTAGGGATTTCTTCCCTCGGGCTCGAGGCCCGGTCAGTACAGTATGAGAGCTCGAAGCTCTTATCAGTAAAAATAGCAACTTGGGGCACGTCCATTATCTGATCATGCAATTATGCATGCAGTGCAGTATTCGGTGAATATACAGTGTTTGGCTATAAAGCCCAGTGTAGCAGTAAATCAATGATATGACTATAAAGCCCAGTATAGCAGTGTTCAGTATGATGGCTATAAAGCCCAGTCTATAAGTATCAGTATTATTCAGTACAGTAAAAGCATACAATACAATCCCATACATGCCAGTAGTCATGCAGTGATCATTCAATTCACTTTTGCACGTAATTCACGTTGAGCATGTAAACAACCAGAAATTTGAGAAACCAACTAGGTTACTCACCTATTACTTCCGAGCTAATGCCGGGAAGTCTCTGTGACGTCGGTCAATCGACGCTCCAATTGGGCATCTATATGAATCAGAAAAAGCACGAGTCACTAAATATGAAATTTGTGCTCATGTTGATGAGATATGCATGTTCATGAATTTCCCGGCCCTAATCCCTTATATCTAACCTACTTCCAATACCCATAACTTTTTACATACAACTCAGAACAGTACAAATTATATCTCATTGGAAAGCTTATAAAATCCTCTATAACTTTTAAGAAGACCATAAAAATCAATTTCACCCTAAGGGTGTCAAAATCCCATCAAACCTACTGCCTACTCAATTCTCATTGTCACAGGGCAGTACATTGGCAATTTCATAAATCACTGATTCTTCAGAAATAAATTACCACAAAAATATGGTCAATAAGTTCACATTGTCCTCAATAACTTTCATGAACAATCCCAAATCAAATTCTATTGCTAAACAAGTCAATTAATTCATTCAATGTTACTGTCCCTGAAATCCTCCAATTTGGGCAGTAACCTTAAAACAAGCACAACTCCCTGTATACAAGTCAGTAAAATCAGAACTTTATATCCCTGAAAAGATAACATCTCAAACTTCAATTTTCATGAAGCACTCAACATCCAATTCGATCTCTAACAATTTCAAAATTGTTATGGAAGCTACTGTTATGATCAGCCATTCATGACCTAATGTAGGGTCAATCTTTGCAAAATCATAACTCCCAATTCTAACTTCTAAAAATTACACACCATATATCAATTTCAAGGTAATCTCTTCCTCTACAATTCTTCAGAAGCTCACTCACACCAATTCAGTCTACATAAAATGTTAAAATTGCCTCCAATCCGAAAACTCACAAAATCACACTTAGACTAGGTTTCATCCAAAATGATCAAAACCAGTCAATAGTAATCAGTTCATATATCTCAATATACAACTCTAAAAATAGCAATATCAGTAGCAATGGAAAGATAATTCAATATGCTACAACTTTCATGAAGACCCTTCTCCCTAATTCCATCTCAATTAATTCATAAAAATCAACAAAGTTCATATGTTGTGGTTTCGGTTACTGTTTACAGGCAATGGAACAGTAACTTTCCATTCAAAATTTCACCCTTCTAACATTGGAATTCAACAATACCTATTTCACACTAAATTGAAGTCAACAAATCAAAGTTTCAGTGGCCACAAACCTTGCCTCATTTTCATAACTACACTATGATTTATGGTCAAATCAGTGCAATAGGTTAAATATCAATTTTCCAGCTTTACTTCTCTATTCACTTCCTTTCATTCCAACACCCTTCCTATATCCATAAGCATCTTAATTAGACACAAAATCAGTCCCTATATCATGTCTACATTCACTAGGCATTCCTACCAAAAATTGGCAGCACTAACCTCTTCCCTTTCCATGCACAATTAATCATCAATATGAATTCAAAATCAAGCTAAAACCAAACTTAACCATTACCATTCATTATCCTAACATACCTTACATTTATACCCATTAATTTATACTAAAATTTTCATTAAGGTAAAGCATCAATAAGCTTAATACTAATACCACAATCCCCTTTAGATGCTTCTAACTACCATGATGTATTAACTACAAAATCAAGCATAATAAAACACTTACCAATCCAAGCTTTTTTTTTTCCATCATCAAACTCTTCAATTAATATCAACTTCTCCTCTTCTTTCAACATGTACAAGCACTAACTTAATAAGGAAGTAGGAGGTTTAAGCTTGTAAAAATGTAAGAAGACACTTAAGGTTTAGAGGAAGAGACACTTGAACAAAAGGAAAAAAAACGATGGAGATGACAAAGTGGAGAAGGTTTTCGGGAGATGAACTACACAAGAGCAATCCTTTATTCTTTTATTTCAAAAGCACATCCAACTTATACATGAAGCAAAGTCGTGAATGGGATATCCAAAGGTAAGAGCATTTAATAGGTTTGGGACACTTGGCAACTAATAAAGAAATGAAGAAAAGTCAAAAGATTTCATCACTTTAATCAATATATATCCACAATTTCGGTTTCAACAATATATATAAGGGTTCTCCCTTAGGTCCCACCAAAATAATAGTTCCAAATAATAGTAGAAAAATCAACCGGTTCGCCACTTGGCGATTTATCCGGTCCGAGAATTTCTCCGAATTATTTTTCTGAGAATTAATGAAATTCCCCAAAATTATAAAACATAACAGTGCACTCCAAATAATTTTTCAATCACGAAAATCACCTTTTCTACCCCAAAACATGTTTAGGCCAGTTACCAGCAATTTTGTCAGTCCGGGAATTTTCTCCAGAAAATTCTAGAAAAATTCCCGAAAATCTCTTAAAATCTAAAACGCTTAATAAGCGCTTTTCGAATATTTTTTCAAACCCATTTACCACATTAATCCCAATAAAATTGCTTTAGGCCCAATTACCGGGAATTATCATGAATGCATATACCGTAATTCCATGTACACAATTGATACTGTGTATCAATCCTATTATGCATGAACAGTACTAAATATTCCCTATCAGTCTCATCCTATGCCAATTTTACTATTTTACCCTTCCAGGAGGGGGTGGGATGTTACACTGACTCTCTTGTGGATAATCAAGCAATGCAAAAATATATCTAGGTCTAATTTTGACTAACTTCTTTAGTTGCTTATTGAATTCTTTGTTGTATATAGATTATCCATATGCCCAAAGTTGTCTCCTCAAGTCTTTAACACTCCATTGTCCATGCCAATTGTGGTAAATATGTCTAGTGCATATTCTGTAACATGCATTTCGAAATGTCTCTTCAACAACTTTATCAATCCCTAGATGCCCAAATCATAAAAAATAACACAATAACATATCATATAACAAATAACATAAGTAAAAAAACACAATTCTACATTTATGTACCTTTTGTATGTTAGAAATTATTATGAATTCATCTATATATTCCAACTCCAAATCAATTAATAAGAACAAAATAAACCAACTCTATGAATCGATATTTAACTTCAACAATTGCTCATAATACAGGATATATGCTTCCATCTTCATCCCTTCTAACTGCAATGATTAGTTCTCTTAAAATTTAGTATTAGAAAAACAACCATCCATCTTAATTATAGGCCTCAAATGCTTTAATCCTTCTTTTATAACTGCAAAACAAATGTATAACCTCTTGTAATAATGATGTTGCTTAATTTCTTGAATTGCGGTTCCATTGTTGATCCAGGATTGATATGTTTCAACTCTTGGATATAACTTTACAACTTGAAATATTCACAAGCATAGTCTAATGCTCTCTCTTTAATTGACTTCTTGTTATCAACCCTGCATATAGTATAATTCATAGTTATGTTCAACTTTTTCCTACAATTTTTTATAATCTTCATAATTTCAATGCTAGGCTTCTCTAAAATTATGTCTCGAAAGTTTCTAGCAAAAGAAAAAATGATCACTTTAGGCTTTGTTGTTATGAAACATGTATGCTCAAACTTACATGTCTTGATTTTGAAACATCTATCCTTACTATTACAGGTTTTATATAATCCCTGCTTATGTCCTTCAATTTATCCAACTCTAATATACTTATACTGGCATTTTTCACTAGACATTAAGCCCTGTTTCTATTAAATAATCAATAAAAAACATCCTTAAACTTTTTAGCATTACCAAACTCTATTCAACTACCTACTTCATGTCTAATATTTGTGCCAGGTTTTCTAATTGGTTGCTTAGTCTCCTCTCCACTAGGTACTCTTCACTGTCAATGAAACTTCCACAGTCACTATAGTCAATCTCTATTAATTGTTGGCCATTTAAAATGAAAACATCAAATGTATTATATACTCCTTTAGCTTCATGATCATCTTCAGCTTTAACTTCATTATCACCTTTAAATTCATTCCTATAAGTGCCTACATCCTTATCATTACTACTTTATTTTTTAATAGTTTCTAAATTATTTCATCATCATTCACAACATTCTCATCGTTACATTTTAAGAAGATACAAATATACAAACACATATAAAAGCTAGGGCACCAAAAATTAATTTAATTAAGCATTCCTTATAATAATAGAGTGCCATATAAGGTATTAACTGAGTAGAAAGTAAAAGTTGAAAGAAATTTTTTGAGTTAGCAATTTTAGAGTACAACCATTCATTTTATAAGCTTATGTCCTGATTACTATATTGATTGAAATTGTAAGGTTTATTACTGAACTTTTCACTTTTCATAAGCATAAGACAAAAGGAATTTCGATGAATTACATATTAAATTAACTTTGATATGCAGTATCACATAAAGTTCAAACTAGTATGATATAAATTAACATTAAGTTTAAACAACCATGCAATATCACGTAAAATATGTCACATTAAGTTTAAACAACCATGCAATATCAGGACCATATGTTACTTCTAATCTTCCACAATAAAAAAGGGGTCTAAATTGTCCATAATTGTCTCCTACATTTACCTATAAAAATAGATATCTCAATATATTAAAATTAAAACAATAATATGTTGCTTTAACATAAACAAATTGTAGACACTGTGAGAGATATAGAAACTACACCACATTATAAAATAGGGAGAAGTTACACAAACCATGAAAAAAGAGAAAAGCCACACCACATCAAGCACCAAGGAATGCACATTCCAAAAAACCAAAAAACATCACATACCACAAACAGAGAAATACAAGGAAGATGGATTTAGGATTAAGGATTTTTAACACACCTAGAAATAGAGAAATGCAAGAAAGGAGGTAGATCTTCTGAATTAAATCCATATCCTTTTCTAATGACAATGTTTAGGTTTTGCCTAAACATTTTCATTTGACAATAAAGATAAATGATAACATTTAGGAAAAACCCAAACATTGTTGTGTGAAAATTTTATAATAAGATTTGTTTAATTGTGTAATGTTTGGGAGAAACCTAAAGGATGACATTTGTTTAATTATTTTCGGTTTACTTACCATGTAGGATATTCATAAGGAATGGGGTCCATATAAAAAAAATAAAAATGTCACAAGTACCTTTTTAATAAAAGTGTTATGAAAATATTAAGTTGGGATTCTTATTGAACATTTAAAAATGATAGGTTCTTTTAAACATTTATGAAATCTCGGGTTTTAAATTTTTAACACATTGAAACATTAGGGTTTAAATTGGCTTTTATTAAAAATATTATGATCTAATTTGACGCTTTTTCCAAATTAATACTATAAGTATGTATCTTTAATAACTCACTTCCTTTTTTTATTTCTTCTTTTAGACCTCCTCCACTCGAGATTTCAACCTTTTTATTCTTATCCTACCACTTAGTTTGGAGATAAATAGGTCCTTCTACCTCACATCTGTTGGAAGGGATTCAACATGTCTATAAAAATCACTAGCATCCTTTGAATCAATTATAGTGGCACTTATGAATTTTTATTTGCTTCTTTTAACATATTATACAAGTACTCAAACTTTGATAATATCTACCATATAACCAAGGGTTTTACAAAATTTGATTCCAATTTCTTTGTCTTATTAACATTAACATCCTCATTTTGTTGAATGTTGCCAAACTTTGTCTTCATATATAAGCTAATAACATCCTTGTGCCACCTCCTAGTAAAAAGACATTTTAATTTTTTTTATAATCTTAATCTTACTCAAAAAATTCAAATGTAATAGACAATTTCTTTGGATTCAAAGAATATGTAATTACACCTTACTAATCGAGGTGAGTCATTTAATGCAACTTTGTATAACGTAGCAACATTACACCCTTTACCTATATTTTCTACCTCATATAACTGGTTATATCCTTCAATAAAAGTTTTGGTCACCTTAATAGATCAGACTTGTTAGGTCATCTTGTATAATACAAAAATAAGATATTGGAGTATATAATGCGAATTAAGTATTTTCTCAAGCTACATAAGCTTCTAAACAAAGGAGCCATGAAGAAGGGCTTAGATGAATTGTAAAAGGTTTAAATTAAGCATTGAAAAAAGTTGTTAGAGATCCATTAAAGAACATTAGAGGACCACTAACAAAGAGTAAAGTAAAGAAGGCCTAAGAAGCTCTTAATAATCTAATGGTGAATCCTTATGTAAGAAGTAAAGCTTTGCTATTTTAAGAGACTAAATTCAAATCTATAATGTTGAGGTTTAGGCTTTAGAAAAGGGTCACATAATATAACTGACACTAATGCTAGTCATGTATTCATTTTTGGAGGTTTAAGAAATATAAAATTATTGACACTAGAGTCATTCTAGTTTCGAGCGTTAGTTTTACACTGGGTTTACACCTTGGAGAAATAGAAGGAAATTAGCGTTAAAGTGATCCTGTGACCAACACTAAACTCATCTTTGTTAAGTACAAGTTAAGTTTTATAATAAAATGGGCATCAATGTGTTTCCTAGACAGGCTCCAGACTCATGATTTAGTTATTTAGGTTTTGAAAATTCAAAATATTATTTCGTTTTAGGACTATAGTTGTTAGGGTTTTTACGATATTAGATTTTACACCTATAAAGGGCTATCTTATAGATATAGTAGAAAACAAAATTGTTATTATTGATTAATAAAACATACTTAGAGAGAATTTCTTCATCTTTTGCAAAACTCTTGTTTTAAGTTCTCTAATAACTTGTGATCTTATTTAATTTGTTAGTGACAATCAACGCTAAAATCTTATCACTCTCACCCTATATTTTTGCTGAATTTGGTGATTTATATCTCTCTCTTTTATGATTGAAATTTGTTATTCTTGAACCAAACTTATCTTTATAAAATGATCCTTGGTCCTTTTCATATTGGTATGGAATCTTACTAATCCTATTAGTGAAGTTTGTATCAGAATATTGGTATCAAGGTCATATTCTATATTCATGTTTGTTCTTAAATTCATTTATACAAATTTTTAATATCATTGTGTCTTCGTATCATACATTTAATTTTATTTGGTATTCTTATTTTTTTGTTAAGTTCTTATTCTTTTTGTTCTCTATTCAATCTAATTGGGTTACATCGAACTCAATTCTTTATTTTTATTTTCATATTGTCTTAGCCTCTAGCTATGTCTTATTCATTTTTTATATCAAATTTTCTTCTTTAGGAGTTTTTTGATAGAGTGGATGGTTAACAGTAGACTTCTTGATAGATTAGTGAGTTTGTACACAGCCTTTAGTTAACAGTTTGAGTTATAAGGTAGAGTGAATTTTAATAGAAACATGTGAGAGATTGCATTGTCTAACATTTTTTGTAGGTTAATTATGACTCAAAAATGAAATAAAAACTCCTCAAAAGACAAAGAAGAAATGACAAGGTTAAAGACGGCATAGATTAGGAGTTCATTATGAGCACAATTCAAGGTCAATATGAGCACTTAATTAGGCAATTCAATGAAGTGAAAAATAAGTTAAAGAAACATGAAGTTATCATAGTTAGTTTACAATATAACTCACCTTTACCTACTATAGTGGATGACTTTTGAGGTTTATGACGAGTTTAGGAGTGTTTTCGACTACTTAGGAGACTTAGACCTAAAAGGAGGCAAAAGAAAAAAAGGTGGAAGAGAAGGTAGAATAGGGATATAAAGAAAGAGTAGATTTTGTTTAGGTTATGATAAAAGGTACGAAGAAAGGTTGGATAACACTACGATACCACCTTTTGTAGTAAAAATAAACCTAGATGCATATTTGGAGTGGAAAAAATGTGATAGTTAGTTTTCTATCGTTACTATTTTTTAGATGAGAAAAAGGTTAAATTGGAAATGACAAAGTTTAGTGATTATGTCATAGATCAACAAATCCTCATTAGGAGAGGTAATAAACAATTGCCTATCAAAAATTAAAAGGAGATGAAAGTGGTGACAAGGAAGCATTTTGTACTAAATTACTTGCTCTATCAAAAACTACAAACTTTAACTCAAAGTTTTAAGAGTGTCGAGGAGTACCACAAGAAGATGTAAGTTGCCATCATAAGGGCAAATTTAGAAAAGATATAGAAATAATAACAGCTTCCTTAATTTATGGATTAAATCTAAAAATTGCCAATCTAGAAATAATAATAGCTTTCTTATATTAATTACTCATGAAATATAAGAATGCAAAACAACAAATATTTAAATTAAACTAAAATATAGTTTTAGAACAAAACCTTACAAGGTTACAATTAGAGTTTTAATTCCCTTAGAATTAGTTGAATTTAGCCGCACAAGGTTATTGTTTCAACACCAAAAATCAAAGAAAATAAGAAAGATTAAGAGGAAACACAAATAAAAAAGAAAGAGAGCAATATGGATAAGTGAATATCACATTTTTCCCCTCTTTCCTACCCAAAAATTAACTTCTATCTTGAAAAGATTCCATTATAAACAAACTCAAATCCCTATATAATAGGGATAGGAATAAGTCTCATAATTAAATTGAAACTCTTGGGGTGAATCTAACATTAGGCATGATATTGTCTTATGCATTGTAACAATAAACTTCTTCTAAAATTCGAGATTTTGAGAAATAATGTTACAATTTAATGCATTCTCCACTTGTCACCTCCTAAAATAAAATAAATATTAATTTCCCCATTTAAGCTCCAAAATTAATGCAAAACAAAAGACATATGTCCAATGAATATGAGTAAATAACACTTACCAACAATTCAAACACTTTAGGCAAAGGAAAAAAGAGAGAGATAAACACAAGGGAAAAGGAGTGAGTCGAATAGCTAGAGTGTAGGATGTGAGAGATGCATTATTAGATAAGTGCTAAATGCTCTTTTTATTAATAAAGATTCTTTTCTTTATCTTAATGTTGAAATTAATGATTTTTTACCTGGTGTTATTATTTCTCTTTTACAGGAATTTGATGATCTCTTTTAAGAGGGAATTCTTAATGGATTACCATCTACAAGAGGGATAGAGCATTAAATTAATTTTGAGTTCAAATTCCAAGTCATCTAGCATATAGAACAAATTTAAAAGAGACAAAAGAGATACAAAAGTAAGTGGAGGAACTCTTAAGAAGGGCTATATGAGAGAGAGCTTGAGCCCTTGTGCCTTACTTGTTTTATTAGTACCAAAGAAGGATGAGTCTTAGACAATGAGTGCACATTGTTGCAACTTTCCGCAAAATCACTATATATTATAAATACCCTACCTCTAGGTTAAATGATAAGCTTGATGAGTTGTATGGTGCATTTTTATTTTCTAAAATTAATCTAAAATCTTATTACTATTAATTTATGATTAGAGAAGGTGATCAATAGAAAACTACCTTTAAAAGTAAATATGGTTTACATGAGTGGTTAGTAATACCTTTAGTTTAACTACTACACCTAGCACTTTCATAAGATTAATGAACCATGTTTTGTATGGGCTTTTAGGCAAGTTTATTGTGGTTTATTTCAATGATATTCTATATAGTAAGACTTTAGATAAACATCTTGAACATTTAGCAAAGGTATTGCTATTTAGGTAAGAAAAGTTTTATGAAATTTTCAAGAAGTGCTTTTTTTTCACATCAAACATATTATATTTCTTAGTTAGTGGTGAGTGAAAAGGGCATAGAAATAGATGAGTAGAAAGTGAGATCTATTAAAGAGTGACCAACACCAAAAACTGTGAGTGTTATGTAGCATCCCCTTACCGTAGGGTATACACCGGGACGCCCGTAGGTCATACCGATACATAACCTACGATGAGGGTGCACTACGGTTCGAATTCGCTAAATTTTAAAACCAAAAGATACTTCCCATCGGTGACGGGATGTTACAATTCTCCCCTCCTAACAAAAATTGCGTCCTCGAAATTTCATATACGATGAATCAAGAAGGCAGGGGAGTCTTTTAGATCATTGCCCTTTCCGATTTTCACTTTCAATACACGAATAATTTCTGCTAATTAACTGAAATCAAAACAATCAATGAACCACTCACTTTTTGCCTTACGAATTTCTCAATTCATCACTTTCAATATCAAATTCTAATTTCTCCCGAATTCTTCTCTCCTAGGGCACGATCGGTTCCTCTCTTTGGTGAGTTTTGTTTCTTCCTTCGTGATTATCATCTCTTCCTCTCTTTGTGATTTTCATTGCTAGCTTGTCTGACTCTTGAGGAAGATGAAGATTTGTTGAGGTTGGAGAAGCACCGTGAGCGTGGAGAGAAGATGAAAGAGTTGTAGGGATTTTAGGGAGATTTGAGATTTAAGCTTGATTTGGTAAGTGAATTGGTTTTAAGCTGTTTATTATTGTGTTTAATGCATTCATGAGGTTAATTGTTAAAGATTAGAGTGTTTGAGTTAAGTTAGGACTAGTTTTTGAGAGAGAAAATGGGAGAAAACTCGTCGGAGAAGACGAGCTGCGACTCGCACGTCGCGACGTGCGAAATGCCCCACCGCGACGAATTAACATATAATTCGTCACGACGAGCAGGAGGAAGGACGTCGCGGCGAGCTCAAAAGCGTTGGACGCCGCGGTGAGCAACCTCACACGTCGCGGCGAGCGCCTTCAGACGTCGCGGCGAGGGGGAAATTTTTGAAGTGATTCAATTTGGTTTTTGGGGCATAACTAATGGTGTAGACCTCCATTTGAGGTGATGTTTGAATCGTTGTGATTTAGAGAAAGAGGTCTACAATTGAGGAAAAGAATGAGAGTTTGAATTCAGGTTTTTGAGATTTCAATTAGTGAAAGAAAGTAGAAAGTGGGAAATGGTACCGGGAAAATCATGAATAGGCATCGTACATCTTTTATTCAAGGCATGTGCATCATTAATTATTTCGACTGTGCATTTTGTAATGAATGGAATTATTTGATTGTTATAGAGCCGATGGATCGATAATCCACGGATCGTGCTGAAACTTCTAGGCAGGTAGCTCGGAAGTTCAGGTGAGTAACCTAGTTGGTTCCTCAGCCTTTATGTGTTTAATATCTTACAATGATGCCATGTGGAGATAATGGAGGGATATATGTGTTTGTTTTGATTGATTTCGGACCACGGGTGTCCGAAGTATTTGAATGTGTTATTGAAGTGCAAACTGTGTATATTGTATGTGAATGCTGCTATGAAATGAATTATGGAAGCTGTTAATGACTGAATTACCGGACCGAAGGTCCGAAGGAATGGGTGTTGGTCTTTGAAATGTGAAATGATTGTGAATGTGATTTGATACATGTGCATTGTATATATATATATATATATGACTGAACGTGGGCCGAGAAAAAGGCGAAATGCCTTATAATTGTGACAAATGAATTCCATAATTGGTTAATAAATACTGGTTGTGACTGGAGCTACCACTGAGAGGGATTAGTGCATACCCAGAGGGCTCTCCTATCCCTACTGATGAGCGGAAAGTAGTGCATACCCTGAGGGCCCTCTTACTTCCTAAGGCGCGATTACTGTTATTGAACCGAGCCTTGAGCTCGAGGGGAGTTAGTGCATACCCAGAGGGCTCTCCTACTCCCTAAGCATGTCTGAATTCTATTACTGTTAAGCGCTCAGTCACAACTCAGAAAAGAATGGATAACAATGGGAAAAGTTCTTGAGTGTAACTTTTATGTGTGAATGTGGGAATAAAAAGGTATTAATGTTGAATATTCGTCTGATAAGTGTTATATGGTGATATTGAATGTGTAAAATTGACAATGCCTGAGATAATTTGGATTGTGACAATATGGGATATTATATGAATTGTTGTATATGCATGAGTTGGGTGGACCATCGATGATGGTTTCTCACTGAGTTCGCAAACTCACCCAACATTGCAATTATTTTTCAGGAATTGGCGAGTACCCCTTTAGACAAACGGGAGTATGATTACTGCAAGCAAGGCAGAGTTTGGCGTCGGGATCAGTCTCATGTCTGCATTTGAGTCATTTTGGTTATATGTGAAACATTGTGTTTTCGCAGATAAATATTGTTATTGTATTGGGCCCAAATTGGCTGTGAATATATGTGTGTATGAATGGTTTTATGATTGAAATTGGATTTTGATTGAAAATGTTTTTGTATCGTGGCCCAAATTGTTTACCGATATCTGCTCACTCTAATGTTTTCAAAAAGAAATTAATTGGGTTTTCGAGTTTTAAATTGATGTGACCGGTTTAGCATACTACCCTCGTGAGGCACGGGCTCGGATATCACCATCGATATCAGGTTCGGGTCTTGCGGGAGTGGGGTGCTACAGTTATTAGAAGTTTCTATGATCTAGCTAGTTTCAATAGGCTTTTTGTTAAGGAATTAGCATAATTACTACACCTTAGACCAAAACAATGAAAAGAGTGTAGGATTTAAGTAGGGTGATGGTCAAGAAGGAGCATTTAACTTAGTGAAAAAGAAGTTAAGTTCGATTCCTTTATTAGCTTTACTTAACTTTGCCAACACCTTTGATATTGAGTATGATCTTTTAAGTGTAGGAATTAAGGTAGTTTTGATGCAAGAAAGGAAATTAATAATATGGTGACAAGTTTAGTGGAGTAGCCTTAAAATACCTAACTTATGATAAAGAGATGTATGCATTGATGAGAGCATTAAAGACTTGGAAACACTAATTGTAGCTTAATAAGTTTATGATACATACAAATCAATGAATCATTGAAGTACATTTAAGGTCAAAGTAAGTTGAATAAGAGACATGCCAAGTTAGTGGACTTTATTGAAACTTTTCCTTATATGATGAAATATAAGCAATTTAACAAAAAATATAGTTATTAATGCACTATTTAGGAGGCATATTTTGTTGAGGACTTTGCATACTAAATTGATGGGTTTTAAGCATACTTGAGATTTAAAAATTGATGATTCTAATTTTGGTATTGCATTTAAAGTATATGAAAAATTTGCATTTGAAAAGTTTTGTAGGCATGAAGGTTAATTTTTTAAATAAAAATGATTATGCATGCCTCGTAGTTCTTTAAAAGAGTTGCTTAAGAGAGAAAGAAGAGATATAGAGAAAGTGTGAGAAAGATATGTTACATGTAAGTAAGCTACATCTAGAGTGTAATCACAGGGATTATACATACTTTTCCATATACCTAGTGAATGATGGATATATATCTCATAGTTTTTTTTTTAGTTTACCTAGCTTTAAAAAGGGTAATGATTTAGTTTTGTGGTGGATAGGTTTTCTAAAATGGAAAATTTTGTTGTATGTCATAAAATTAATGATGCATCCTAGATTGTTGAATTATCTTTTATTTAGATTATTAGACCATATGGAGTTCCTATAACAATTACTTTGGATTAAGTTTTTTAGTTACTTTTGGAAAAAATTATGAGGAAAGTTGGCAACTAATTTATTATTCTTTATATCTTTCCATCCACAAATCGATTTCCAAATTAAGATGGTTAATAAAACTCTAGGTGTTTTGTTGCATACTATTGTTGGTAGAAATCTTAAAACTTAAGAAGAGTCATTATCTTTCATTGTATTTGTTTATAGTTGGACTATCTATAATGTTATGGGTTATTCTCCTTTTCACAATGTTTATAAATTTAACTCATTATCTCCTTAAGATCTTATGCCTATTTCTTTAGTCATGTATTGAGAAGAGGGACCAATAATTCACCAAGTAAGCTAATAAGGAGAGAGAAAGAAATGACATTTGTCTTTTATTGTGTTTGCTTATAACTGGACTATCCATGGTGTTATAAGTTATTCTCCTTTTGAGATTTTTTATAAACTTAACTCATTATCTCCTTTAGATCTTATACATATTCCTTTAGGAGAAAAAAATATGGCCTAGATAGAAAGATGAGAGTTGAATTAGTGAAAAAGGCACATAAGAAGGTAAGATTAAACATTAAGAAAAGGACCATTAATACATCAAGCAAGCTAGCAAAGGGAGAAAAAGAAATGATATTTAAACACGATAATTGGGTTCAGATATATTTTTAAAAAGAGAGAATTTTAGGTAAACATAAATTCAAGCTGCAACCAAGAGGAGATGGACCTTTTTAAGTTATAGAAATAGTTAATAACATATACTTATAAAATCAACTTGCTAAGTGAGTATAGTGTTCGTACTGCTAATTTTTTATTTCTCCTCCTTTTGATTATTTAAATGAAGATGTTGATTTGAGGATCAATAGCTTTGAAGGGAAAGGAAATAATATGAATTAGGCATCTACATAAGTTACACAAGCTTTTAAGTAGGGGCCCGCTAAGAGGGCTTAAACATATTGTGAACAATTCATATTAAGCAATGATGAAAGTTACTGGTGATCTATTAAAGAAAACTAGGGGACCATTAACAAGGAATATAACAAAGAAGGCCAAGAAGCTCTGAATGATCTAATGATGGATCTTTATGGTGAAACTTTGCTACTTTGAGAGATTGAAGTCAATTGTATAATATATATTCAAGTGAAGGAGGAAATTTTGAAAGAGACTATAAAATGTAATCTTATGTTGGTGACCGATTTTAGTCATGTATTGACTTTTTGAGGCTTGAGAGATAGAACTAACCAATGTCAAAGTCATTATGATGTCAATTGTTGTTCTTATACTAACTTACACCTTAAAAATATAAGGGAACTGAAGTCATAATGGTCTTCTAATTGATGCAAACTTGTCTATGTTGAGCATATGTAAAGTTTCATAATAAAATCAATAACAATGTGCTTCCTAAACAAGTGTCAATCTCATGGTTTAGTTGTTTAAGTTTTTGAAATTTTAGAATGTTATTTCTTTTTTTGACTATAGTTCTTAAGGTTCTTATGCTCCTAAGATTTTATAACTATAAAAGGTTATCTTTTGGATGTAATTTAGAACATCATTATTATTGATTACTCAAATATAATTAGATAAAATTTATTGATTCTTTAAATTTTGGGTTATCTAATAACTTGTGATCTTATCTATCTTGCTAGTGGCAATCAACTCTAAAATCTTATCAGATACATCCTGTCTTTTTTGTCAGTATGATAATTCGTATCCTTCTCTTATATTTTAAGTTCTTCATTATTAAATTAGTTTTTTTTGATAGAATGATCCTTAGTCATTTTAATCTTGGTATTGAATCTCACCAATCTTATTAGTAAGAGTTATATTAATAACCTTATGAAATTCTTTCTCAATATCAAATTGCATAACCAAAGAGGGCTTAAACATATTGTGAAAGATTAATATTAAGCAATGATGAAAGTTAGTAGAGATCTGTTAAAGAAAACTAGAGGACCATTAACAAGGAATATAACAAAGAAGGCAAAGAAGCTCTGAATGATCTAATGGTGGATCTTTATGGTGAAACTTTGCTACTTTGAGAGATTGAAGTCAATCCTATAATATTGATTCAAGTGAAGGAAGAAATTTTGAAAGAGATTATAAAATGTAACCTCATGTTGGTGATCGATGTCAGTCATATATTGACTTTTTGAGGCTTAAGAGATAGAACTAACCAATGTCAAAGTTATTATGACATCAAGCGCTGGTCTTATACTAATTTGCATCTTAAAAAATAGAAGGGAACTAAAGTCATAGCTGTCTTCTGATTGATGCAAGCTCATCTCTGTTGAGCATATGTACAATTTCATAATAAAATCAATACCAACGTGCTTCTTAAACAAGTGCCAATCGCATGGTTTAGTTGTTTTAAGTTTTTGAAATTTTAGAATGTTATTTCCTTTTTTGACTCTAGTTCTTAGGGTTTTTATGTTCCCATAGTTTTATAACTATAAAAGGTTATCTTTTGAATGTAATTTAGAACATCATTATTATTGATTACTCAAATATAATTATATAAATTTTATTGATTCTTCAAATAAACACTTGTTTTATGTTATCTAATAACTTATGATCTTATCTATCTTGCTGGTGGCGATCAACTATAAAATCCTATCAGATACATCCTGTCTTTTTCGTCATTATGATAATTCATATCCTTATCTTATCTTTTAAGTTCTTCACTATTAAATTAGAATTGTTTTGATAGAATGATCCTTGGTCATTTTAATCTTGGTATTAAATCTCACCAATCTTATTAGTAAGAGTTATATTAATAATCTTATGAAATTCTTTCTCAATATCAAATTGCATAACCAAATATTTACTATTTCATTCACATAAATAATCATATTCCATCATATGCTCAATCTTTTCCCTAATTACTTCCTTGTATTTCTTAATAGATTGTCTCAATGTTCTATTAGTAAACATATAGCCATTAAAGTTAGCATTAATAACCTCATTTGTTTGCGTCATTAACATTCTTGCCCAAAAATATTCCCTAATATGTGGTACAGCCCACTGCATGTGATTTTGTCACGAATTTTCAATGTTGGTGGCATCATATACAGCTTCTACAAATGTATTTTTTAAAGATTTTTATAACTCTTATAGGTATTGAATTTCTCAATTACTTTCTTAATCATATGTCATGGACAAATTCGATGTCCTATTGTAAGAAATACTAGCTCAATGAAAGTGAATTGTTGTCCAGACACCTTAACCATATACAAAAAAATCAATGAAAAATATTTGGTCATATCATCAACTAGTAGTGCACGAACAAATAATATAGATTGTTCATAATGGTTTACACTAACATAGGTTAGTATTAAGCCTTCAGTAGTTGTAATAGTTATAGGCATTTTTTTGTTGGGAATTTATGTTGAACTAGATGAATGCAAAATTCTTAGTTTTTGCAAGAGTAAGTAACATTATGTCTGTTACAGTCATTAAAAGGGTCTTAATATGTAATTGGTAGCACGTGTTAGGGATAATTAGACAACATAGGCTGGGGATAATTAGACAAGTATTTAATGTGTATAATGTAGATATTTTAGGAGTTATAGAATATTGTGATTAACTGGTACATATCCACTAATTATTTATTTAGCTTGTTAAATAATAATGACCGATCTATTCATATTGCTATCATTGAAACCTTGGCCTTAATATTTGACTATGTTGAGCAAGTTAAGGGATTAGTGGATGACAAAGAAAAAGGATATTCTCATGTACTAGAGAAAGAGAATTCTTATTCATTTCAAATGATTTTTTACAAAGGCTCTAAGAAAGGATAAAAAAGGAAAGATATTCATAACTAGAAAATGTTATTTAAGAATGTCATAGAGTTTCTTGAGGTACAATCAATGATACGGATATCATTTCGTAACAGTTGGTACTAACCAAAAGATTCTATACTGGTCAAAATATGGAAAGGTATCACCTCTTTTGGTACCAACCTTGGGTATCGATCGACACCGACCGATATTTGAAATGCTAGTAAAGTATCAAGTTGTACCATTATTTTTTAAAAGTTAAAAGAGTAAAGAGAAATTTTTTTAAAATAAAATCAAGCCCCTGACTTTATCACTTACCTCTCTTCTCTCTCTGTCTCTCACCTCTCTCTGTCTTACCTGTTGGGCCCCGAAAATTTTATTTTTATTTATTTATTGATTTAATTGATTTATTCTTTAATTATGCTTTAATCGTTTTAATTATGTGTGTGTGTATATATATATGTATTT
This sequence comes from Erythroxylum novogranatense, assembly GCA_029891385.1. NCBI lineage: Eukaryota > Viridiplantae > Streptophyta > Magnoliopsida > Malpighiales > Erythroxylaceae > Erythroxylum > Erythroxylum novogranatense. Next base: position 13,228,513 of record CM057225.1, on the reverse strand, counting down.
GTTGAGTCTTGAAATTTGTTAGTATGATTGGAAATTTTGAAGTTAAAGCGAAGGGTTAGAATTAATTGGATTAATTGGAAGTGAGCTTGGAAGTGTAGAGCCTTATGAGACAAATAAGGGCTTGTTGGATGGAATGGGCTTTGGGAAAGAATAGAATAAGTAGAAGGAGGAGAGCCCAAAAGGAAATGCAAGTGAGCTTTAAAGGAGTATCAAAACTACATAGTTTTGAGGTAGGCTTTTAAGTTGAGATATAAATGAATTAAAGGAAGAGAAGGAAGCAAGTTGTCGTAGAGCTAAAGGAAAGAAGAGAAAGAAAAATCGTGAGCTAGGAAGAAAGAAGGAGTTTTTGGCCAAGAGGAAGGAGAGCCGTTGGAGGTTTGAAAGAAGAAGAAAAAGAAGAGAAACTACTTGTGAGAGGTAAGTTCTATCTTTGTTTGTGTTGGGTTCGAAAATGGGATGAAATGGAAGTTAGGGTTTGTGTAGAGATTGAAGAAAAATAGAAGAGAAGGGTAAGATCTATGGATTTTAGGATTTCTAAGTTAGGGTTTTGGTTATTCTAACATAGATGACTTATGGATAGGTAAGGTTTAAAGTTTATTCCTTTACCTTTGCTTGATTTTATGAATATTATGCCTTTCTTTTAGAATGTATTTATTGAATAGAATATGGTTTAATTGAAGGAAATCAAGAAAACTCCACTCAAGACAAGGAGGAAGGGCAATCTTGAATTTGGATTCCGACATTAGGTGGGTAGCATTTTTATAGTTGTTGTGTAACGGGCAAATGCCCCATGTGTGCTATCTTTGTTAAATTGTGTGTATACTGGAAGTGTATTCCTTGATTTGAAAGAAAAGAATGAAACCATGATGATTTGATACAATGAAAGAAGCATAAAATGTTATTCTTGTTTTTGAATATGTGAGCATAAATTGGTTGTGTTTGGGCGAGAGAGAACCCGTTTCGATAGTCTCGTGCACGATGACCCATAGCCTTCTCCCGGCTGCCCGCTTTGGGCCATGAGATCCAGAGAAATCGGACTCGTTGTGTTACAGTGTAAACCGTTGTGTTTAAGGAACTCTCGATCCAATTGTGTGCATTTCATTATATTTTGAGTATATGATGCATATTATGTGTTTTAATTGATAAAAAAATCCCATGTTATGCTTTATGTGATGAGTTCGGTTAATTATGACTTATGTGACAAAGTTGGGTATTTATGCATATTATGTTAATTGCAAATGTTATGGATTCTTGATTATATGTTGTATGGCTCATTGCGCGATGGCTATAAAGATGTTAGCCACTGAGCCGTATTTGCTGACCCCATTCTCCCTCGTTAGGTGTAAATTCTAGTTGATCGCGGAACCTTGCAAGGCATCGAGCATAACTCCAAGAAACTTTAGACACTTTTGTATTAAGTTAGTAACTAGCTTTCGGAATGGCTTTATAAGCATATTAAGCATTGAGCATCTCATATGTTGTATTTTGGTACATGATTCATGACGGATATGATGAATATGCTGATATGTAATTAAAGCTATGACTGAACTCTTGAGTGATTGATAAAGAGATGAGAGCTCTAGTACTCTCTTCTTCATGTGAATTTGTGGATTTGTGATCTGTGCTTGACCTTGAAAAGGGTATATGTATGAGTCTTTTGATCATTGATTTTTTGTTGGGTTTTGTCTTGGGATAGCTTGCTGGAATTTGCAAAGGTTTATGAGTTGTGATAAGGAAAGATTTAGAGATAAGATTGGCAGTGATCTGAAAAATGTTCACTGAATATGCTTCAGTCTTTTAGCCACAAAATTTTCTCTAGTAATCCAAATGAGATGATTCTTAATTTGAATTAAACTAGAGATATATGGCTACATTTTGTAAGAAGACATTGAATTTCAATTCTGTGTCTAAGAGTCTCAAATATTGTCATGAAGTTAAGAATTGGGTGCAGTGTTGGTGCAGGAATGAAAGTCTTATCTTCTGACTTTAGGGGCAAATTTTGGGATTGATAAAGATAAATTTTGGCAAAATTCCCTTCTGAAAAGTTGTATATATTTCTTTTAACTTTCCAACGGTATAAATTTTGTAAATTTTAGACATCTGAGTGATAAGTTATGCATCTTATAAGTGGAGACGTTCTGGAGAGAAGGTCAGACGAAGTTACTGTTCATCTTCATCTTCGTCTATGATGACGTCATCTTCGTCTGTGATGACGTCATTTTTGTCTATAATGACATCATCTTCGTCTGTGCTGACATCATCTTCATCTATGATGATGTCATCTTTGGCTATGTTGACATCATCTTCGTCTATGATGACGTCATCTTCGTCTTAGTTTTGCTGACATTATCGTCTGCTTTTGATTTTGACCCTTCTTCCTTCTTTTGGCCATAACTTTGTGCATAGACCTCCGATTTAGCTGATTTTCGAAGTGTTGGATTCCTAAGAAAATTTTCTATCTTTTTATACCTGATTTATCAGTATTGCTTTTAAATTGAAAAAGGTGGTTTGAAACAAAGTATGATGATCGGTTGGTAAAGTCTGAATATACTTCACTAATTTTAAAATATCTTGAGCTATAGGGCTCGGATCGAGGCGATTCTTGTTTTAAAATTTTGACACGAAGTCGTTATAGTGTTCAGTTTTGATACGAAGTCGGTATAGTGTTCAGTTTTGACCTTTTTCTTTAAGACAATATTTTGACCATATCTTTTTCATTTCTAATCCGAATTGAGCGTTTTCAGTGGCGTTAGAATCGTTAGATCATGAGGAACAAATGTCCTTAAGAAGTCGATCATAATTTCCTTTTGGAGGTTTTCCAAAATTTTTGGCCAATGTGTTGTCGGTTTTGGGTCTTCTATGCTTGTGTGTTTCCGAGTGTTGGGTCTCGGAGACGGGGTCCAACATTGTTTGGTATCAGAGCTTAGGTTCACTCCTAGGATTAGGATGCATAGTAGGGAAATTGTTTTTCTATGTGATTAAATGTTTGTATTATGAATTGATTGTTTGTATTAAGTGACATGCATATCATGCATACATATAGGAACTAAGATTAAAAAGAGTTGTAGCAATCATAAATATTTTCATTGAAGGAGTAAGATGCCACCTCGTAGAAGGACACGAGGAGTTCTGCAAGGTTCAATTGCACCTGACTCTCTCCCAAGGAAGGAGAGCACGGATGAGTCCGTAGCTCCGGGAGTGGCTGAGGCTTCTCGAGGGCAAAGTAGTGAGCCCCTCAAATCTCAGACACAGCAGTCGCCTAGTCAGTCTGAGCAAGTGCCTGCTTTAGACCTGAGATTGTTCCAAGCATTTATCCAAGCCTTTGTTCAGGCTATGGGTCAAATGCCCCAGGCTTCTGGTTCGGCCCCAGTTAAGAAGGGGAGACAGTTTGACAAGTTGAGGAAGTATGGAGAAGTGAACTTCTATGGGACCACTGATCCTGAGGAAGCTGAGACCTGGTTGAGGAAGACTGAGAGAGTCTTGGATCAGATGGAGTGCGAGGACGACGAGAGAGTGGTTTATGCTGCCAGTTTACTCCAGAGTGATGCCTTGCATTGGTGGGAGTGTGTATCGGGGAGTCAGCTGAAGCTGATATGGTTGGCATGGGAAGACTTCCTGGGTGTTTACAGGAATAAGTATCTATCTGAGGTGTACATTCAGCAGAAGCAAAGGGAGTTTTTGAGTCTCACCCAGAGGGAGATGACAGTTGCTGAATATGAGCGCCGATTCACTCAGTTGTCAAGGTATGTTTCAGAGATGATGTTTAGTGAAGCTGCAAAGTGCCGCCGGTTTGAGTCGGGCCTACACCTAGCTATCAGAGAGAAGGTGGTAGTGCAGAACTTTGGCGACTTTCAACAGCTGGTTGAAACAGCATTGAGAGTTGAGAACATCGAGAACATTAAGAGTGCAGTTAGCCGAAAAAGAAAGGGGAGAGCGATTCAGAAGGAGGTGGTACTCTATTCCCGAGAGAAGTGCCGTAACATTTCTGTCTGATACCGAGGAGAGAAGAAGCAAAATGAGCCGGCCTAGGCCTATGAGGACCTCTACTGTTTCTCACCAAGCCTCAACGGTGGGCGGCAGTAGAAGAAGAGATGGGGAGAGGCCACCTCTTCCCAAATGTGAGCATTGTGGGAGGAATCATAGAGGAGAATGTTACAGAGTATCAGGAGCATGCTTTAATTGTGGACAGAGAGGACACATAGCCAAACAGTGTCCTAAGCCGGATAGAAGAGAGGGATCACAGATGCAAGCTTCCAGGAGAACAGAGACAGTGGGACAGAAGGCTGTGACTGAAGTGGGTAGCTCTGGAGTGCATAAGAGAGCTCATCTTCCTGACAGATCCAGGGGGCAAGTACCAGCTAGAGTTTTCGCAATGACTCGAGAGGAGGCAGAGACAGCTCCAGAAGTGGTGACGGGTATGGTAAAATTGTTTGATGATGATGTTCTTGTTTTAGTTAATCCGAGTTCTACTCATTCCTTTGTGTCTTCGGGTAGGACTGTGCCTAGGAGGATTTTGAGCCCATTGGATACTCCGCTGATGGTGAGTACTCCGATCGGCCAGTATATTATTATCAGTCAAGTGTATAGAGATTGTGAGATAGGGTTTAGTGGGGGAAAATTTGTGGTGGACTTGATGCCCTTGAAGATGGGAGGATTGGATGTGATCCTATGTATGGATACATTAGAGAAGTATCATGCCAATTTAATCTGCAAGCAGAAGACAGTAGAATTCGAGCTAGAGGATGGCAGAAAAGTGGTATTCATGGGAGATAGGAAAGTCAGTCCGCCTCGGATTGTTTCGGTGATGTCAACAGAGAGAATGATGAGTAAGGGGTGTGAAGCATATTTGGCCTATGTGTTAGACACAAAGGCAGACAGAGGGAGGTTGGAAGACATCCCAGTAGTCAGGGAATTCCTGGACGTCTTTCCCAAGGAATTGTCAGGACTACCTCCACCTAGGGAAATTGAATTTTCCGTTGAGTTTCTTCCAAGTATTACGCTGATCTCAATTTCGCCTTACCGAATGGCTCCGACGGAATTGAAGGGGCTTAAGGAGCAATTGGAGGACTTATTGGAGAAGGGTTACATTAGGCCGAGCTCTTCGTCTTGGGGAGCTCCAGTTCTCTTTGTGAAGAAGAAAGATGGGTCGTTGCGGATGTGTGTGGATTACAGGAAGCTGAATCATGCCACCGTTAAGAACAGATATCCACTCCCGCGCATAGATGATTTATTTGACCAATTGCAAGGGGCGAGAGTCTTTTCCAAGGTAGATTTTAGATCGGGTTACCATCAGTTGAGGATTAAGGAGACCGATGTGTCCAAGACTGCTTTTAGGACACGGTATGGTCACTTGAGTTTTTGGTTATGCCTTTCGGGTTAACAAATGCTCCTGCAGTCTTTATGGATTTGATGAATAGAGTCGTCAAGTCTTTCCTAGAACAATTTATCATTGTCTTTATTGATGATATATTGGTCTATTCTAAGAGTGATGAGGAGCATGAGGATCATCTGAGGGTTGCCTTGGGGACATTGAGAAAGAATGAATTGTATGCCAATTTCGACAAATGTGAATTTTGGTTAAGAGAAGTGGTATTTCTTGGGCATGTGATTTCAGAGCATGGGGTGCATGTGGATTCACAAAAGATAGAAGTTGTGGTTAAATAGGAAGCACCTAAGAATGTAGCTGAAGTGAGAAGTTTCTTGGGATTAGCCAGATATTACAGGAGGTTTGTGGAGGGCTTTTCTATGATAGCTGCTCCGCTTTCCAAATTGACAAGGAAGAATTAGAAATTTGAGTGGACTGAGTTGTGCCAGAGCAGTTTTGAGGAATTGAAGAATAGACTTACTACTGCACCGATTTTGACATTACCTTATGGTGATGATGGATATATTGTGTACAGTGACGCTTCTAGGAAGGGTTTAGGGTGTGTATTGATGCAAGGAGAGAAAGTGATTGCCTATGCTTCTAGGCAATTAAAGCCTTATGAGATGAACTATCCTATTCACGACTTGGAATTGGCTGCTATAATTTTCGCATTGAAGATTTGGAGACATTACTTGTATGGAGTTACTACTAGGGTATTTACAGACCATAAGAGTCTTAAGTACTTGTTGACCCAGAAAGAGCTGAATTTGAGGCAGAGGCGATGGTTAGAATTGATGAAAGATTATGACTTGATGATAGACTACCATCCGGGGAAAGCTAATGTGGTAGCCGATGCACTGAGTAGGAAGTCTACTATGGCACATGTGGAAACGGTGTATCTTCCTTTGCTGAAGGAATTAGCCAGGCTTGATGTGACGTTGAGACAAGTTGAACCTGGTTGTGTCTTGGCAAATTTTAGAGTGAGACCAATATTGAAAGAGAAGATTAAAGAATTGCAGGAACAGGATGAGTACTTGAACAAGCTTAGAGAAGAGGTAAAGAATGGAAAATCTTCTGAAGTAGAGGCGAAGGAAGATGGATTGATGGTTATGGGCAATAGATTGTGTGTTCCAGACATGCTAGAGCTGAAGGATGAGATCCTTGATGAGGCGCATAATGCTCCTTATGCAATGCACCCAGGGAGTTCTAAGATGTATCGGGATTTGAAAGAGTATTTTTGGTGGAAGGGAATGAGGAAAGATGTGACAGAGTATGCTAAAAGATGTTTAGTGTGTCAGCAAGTGAAAGCTGAACACCAAGAACCTTCAGGCAACCTTAATCCATTGCTGATTCAGGAATGGAAATGGGAGAAGATCACTATGGATTTTTTGATGGGATTACCGAGAACTAGCAAGAAACATGACGCTATATGGGTGATTGTTGATAGGTTGACCAAGTCAGCACACTTCTTGCCAATTAGACAGACAGATTCCTTGAATGTTTTGGATAAGAAGTATGTGGATGAGGTAATCACACTTCATGGGATTCCAAGCTCGATAGTTTCTGATAGGGATCCTAGGTTTACCTCTAGATTTTGGGAAAGTTTGCAGGAGGCTCTAGGGACTAGATTGCATTTTAGTACGACCTTCCATCCGCAGACTGATGGACAATCGGAGAGGACGATACGGACTTTGGAGGCAATGTTGAGAGCTTGTGCATTGGATTTCAAAGGTTCGTGGGATGATCACCTACCTTTGATTGAGTTTGCTTACAATAATTCCTATCACTCGGGAATTCAGATGGTACCTTATGAGGCTTTGTATGGTAGGAGATGCAAAACTCCTATTTGTTGGGACGAGGAAGGTGAAAGGAAGCTTGTAGGACCTGAATTGGTACAGGCTACAATCGATAAAATCAAAGTGGTAAAGCAGAGGCTTAAAGCAACTCAAGATAGGATGAAGAGCTACACGGATGCCCATAGGAAAGAGATGGAATTTGAAGTGGGAGAAAGGGTGTTTTTTAGAGCTTCTCCATGGAAAGGTGTTTTGAGGTTTGGCAAGAAGGGCAAGCTTAGCCCGAGGTACATAGGCCCATATGAGATCATTGAGAAGATTGGGCCTTCGGCTTATAAGTTAGATTTGCCATTGGAGTTATCTAAGATTCATAATGTGTTTCATGTATTGATGCTGAGGAAGTACAAATTGGATACTTCGCATATAGTTCAACCTTCAGAGGTTCAGTTGAGAGAGGATTTGACTTACGAGGAGCAACCCGTGGAGATCTTAGATTCAAAGGAAAAGGTGTTAAGGAATAAGATTCTAAAGCTGGTAAAGGTCTTGTGGAGGAACCATTCGACCGAAGAGGCAACTTGGGAGCCTTTAGAAGCCATGAGGGAAAAGTACCCATACCTCTTCATGGATTCATGTAAGGATTTCGAGGACGAAATTCTTTTAGGAGGGGAGAATTGTTGGGCCCCGAAAATTTTATTTTTATTTATTTATTGATTTAATTGATTTATTCTTTAATTATGCTTTAATCGTTTTAATTATGTGTGTGTGTGTATATATATATATATATATATATATATATGTATTTGTTGAGTCTTGAAATTTGTTAGTATGATTGGAAATTTTGAAGTTAAAGTGAAGGGTTAGAATTAATTGGATTAATTGGAAGTGAGCTTGGAAGTGTAGAGCCTTATGAGACAAATAAGGGCTTGTTGGATGGAATGGGCTTTGGGAAAGAATAGAATAAGTAGAAGGAGGAAAGCCCAAAAGGAAATGCAAGTGAGCTTTAAAGGAGTATCAAAATTATATAGTTTTAAGGTAGGCTTTTAAGTTGAGATATAAATGAATTAAAGGAAGAGAAGGAAGCAAGTTGTCGTAGAGCTAAAGGAAAGAAGAGAAAACAAAATCGTGAGCTAGGAAGAAAGAAGGAGTTTTCGGCCAAGAGGAAGGAGAGCCGTTGGAGGTTTGAAAGAAGAAGAAAAAGAAGAGAAACTACTTGTGAGAGGTAAGTTCTATCTTTGTTTGTGTTGGGTTCGAAAATGGGATGAAATGGAAGTTAGGGTTTGTGTAGAGATTGAAGAAAGATAGAAGAGAAGGGTAAGATCTATGGATTTTGGGATTTCTAAGTTAGGGTTTTGGTTATTCTAGCATAGATGGCTTATGGGTAGGTTAGGTTTCAAATTTATTCCTTTACCTTTGCTTGATTTTATGAATATTATGCCTTTCTTTTAGAATGTATTTATTGAATAGAATATGGTTTAATTGAAGGAAATAAAAAAAACCCCACTCAAGACAAGGAGGAAGGGCAATCTTGAATTCGGATTCCGACATTAGGTGTGTAACATTTTTATAGTTGTTGTGTAATGGGCAAATGTCCTATGTGTGCTATCTTTGTTAAATTGTGTGTGTACTGGAAGTGTATTCCTTGATTTAAAAGAAAAGAATGAAACCATGATGATTTGATACAATGAAAGAAGCATAAAATGTTATTCTTGTGTTTGAATATGTGAGCATAAATTGGTTGTATTTGGGCGAGAGAGAACCCGTTTCGATAGTCTCGTGCACGATGACCCATAACCTTCCCCCGGCTGCCCGCTTTGGGCCACGAGATCCAAAGAAATAGGACTCGTTGTGTTACTTTGTAAATCGTTTTGTTTAAGGAACTCTCGAGCCAATTGTGTGCATTTCATTATATTTTGAGTATATGATGCATATTATGTGTTTTAATTGATAAAAGATCCCATGTTATGCTTTATGTGATGAGTTCGTTTAATTATGACTTATGTGACAAAGTTGGGTATTTATGCATATTATGTTAATTGCAAATGTTATGGATTCTTGATTATGTGTTGTATGGCTCATTGCGCGATGGCTATAAATGTGTTAACCACTGAGCCGTGTTTGCTCACCCCATTCTCCCTCCTCAGGTGCAAATTCTAGTTGATCGCGGAACCTTGCAAGGCATCGGGCATAACTCCAAGAAACTTTAGACATTTTTTTATTAAGTTAGTAACTAGCTTTCGGAATGGCTTTATAAGCATATTAAGCATTGAGCATCTCATATGTTGTATTTTGGTACATGATTCATAACGGATATGACGAATATGCTGATATGTAATTAAAGCTATGACTGAACTCTTGAGTGATTGATAAAGAGATGAGAGCTCTAGTACTCTCTTTTTCATGTGAATTTGTTAATTTGCGATCTGTGCTTAACCTTGAAAAGGGTATATGTATGAGTCTTTTGATCATTGAGTTGTTGTTGGGTTTTGTCTTGGGATAGCTTGCTGGAATTTACAAAGGTTTATGAGTTGTGATAAGGAAAGATTTAGAGATAAGATTGGCAGTGATCTGAAAAATGTTCACTGAATATGCTTCAATCTTTTAGCCACAACTTTTTCTCTAGTAATCCAAACGAGATGATTCTTGATTTGGATTAAATTAGAGATATATGGCTAAATTTTGTAAGAAGACATCGAATTTCAATTCTGTGTCTAAGAGTCTCAAATATTGTCATGAAGTTAAGAATTGGGTGCAGTGGTGGTGCAGGAATGAAAGTCTTATCTTTTGACTTTAGGGGCAAATTTTGGGATTGATAAAGATAGATTTTGGTAAAATTCCCTTCTTTAAAGTTGTATATATTTCGTTTATCTTTCCAACGGTATAAAGTTTGTAAATTTTGGACATCTGAGTGATAAGTTATGCATCTTATAAGTGGAGATGTTCTGGAGAGAAGGTCAGACGACGTTACTGTTCATCTTCATCTTCGTCTATGATGACGTCATCTTCGCCTGTGCTGACGTTATCTTTGTCTATGATGACATCATCTTCGTCTGTGCTGACGTCATCTTCATCTATGATGATGTCATCTTCGTCTGTGCTGACGTCATCTTCGTCTATGATGACGTCATCTTCGTCTTAGTTTTGTTGACATCATCGTCCGCTTTTGGTTTTGACCCTTCTTCCTTCTTTTGGCTATAACTTTTTGCATAGACCTCCGATTTAGCTGATTTTTGAAGCGTTGGATTCCTAAGAAAATTTTCTATCTTTTTATGCCTGATTTATCAGTATTGATTTTAAATTGAGAAAGGTGGTTTGAAACAAAATATGACGATCGGTTGGTAAAGTTTGAATATACTTCACTAATTTTAAAATATCTTGAGCTATAGGGCTCGGATCGAGGCGATTCTTGTTTTAAATTAAAATAGAGACCTAAACCTACAAGTTTTATGAAGGAACTGATTGGCAAGCTAGCCTCTAAGGTTTTCAAATTTTGACATGAAGTCGGTATAGTGTTCAGTTTTGACCATTTTTTTTTAAGACAGTATTTTGACCATATCTTTTTCATTTCTAATCCGAATTGAGCGTTTTCAGTGGTGTTAGAATCGTTAGATCATGAGGAACAAATGTCCTTAAGAAGTCGATCTAAATTTCCTTTTAGAGGTTTTCCCAAATTTGTGGCCAGTGTGTTGTCGGTTTTGGGTCTACTATGCTTGTGTGTTTCCGAATGTTGGGCCTCGGAGACGGGGTCCAACATTACCGATGTTCATCATTGCCGTCCTCCACAACGACACCACCATACCTCCCCCCACTTGTGGGTATGTCTGCCTCCCTCTCTACTGTGACTTTCCTATACTCTAGTCTCCACTGCGTCTCTCCTCCTTTTCCTCGGCTTCACCTGCTGCTACCTCACTCCTCCTCTCCTCTACCTACTACTATCCACATCCGGCTTTGTCTACCTCCACCGTCGTTGTTTTCTCCTTCTCGTCTTCTATAGAAACCAGATTTAGTTTTCACCCGACCTAAGTCCGACCCGCTAAATTTGTGATTTTTTGGGTATGTTTTAGATATCTTTTCTACTCTTGACATTTGTGAATTGTGAATGTGGGGTTGTGAATGGTTGGAACTTGGTGAATTTTGTGAATGGTTGAAAGAGCTTGGAATTGAATTGTTGTGAATCGTTTATGGTTGCATTTGGAATTGAATGAAATGGACGAAGTGTGTTGTTTATCTATTTTGTTTGGAAGTTCATAAGTCACTGAGGCTCTAAGGCCTTTGGATTTGGAATTTGGATTGGTTTATTACAATTTGCAATTACAAACTTAATTATAAATAAATTAGATAACAAATTAAATCAAATTAAGCCTATCTATATAATTTCAATTTTATTTGAATTATATGGGTTGGTTTAAATGTTTAAAAATAAAAATTGTTTAACAATATTCAACCTTTTTAAAGATTGAATGCAACATTTATAACATCTTTAAAACATATATGAAAATATTTTATACATCAATGATTCAAGATTATGAAATTTGTAATTATTTTGAGTCTTTGACTCAATTTAGAATTCTTAGTTAAAATAAATTTGTTTAATTAAAAAGACCTAAGAATAAAAAAGCAATAATATAACTATAAGTTTAATAGTAATTAAATATCATTAAAATTCTTATTATAGCAATATTAATTAGCACAATTTGTAGAAAATATACTATAAATTATAATTCAAGATAGTTTTTAAACTCTTTGTGCATTGTTTTCCTAGGTTTAGATTAATTTATTTTACATTAACTAAAATTTTGGTGAATAAATATAAAATTATTGAATTGTTGGTTTTGACTTAATGAATTGTGTTAGATAAAATTGAATTGTGTTGAATGAAATTGAATTGTGTATAGTGTAATCATACAAAATGAGTTATATTACATATGATAAACATACGTATTGTGTAATTATGTATGTTGAATAATTGAATTATTAGTTTTGACTTATCGATGAATTATGTTGGATAAAATTGAATTTTGTATGACATAATCATATAAAATGAGTTATATTACATATGATAGACATGCATACTGTGCAATTGTGTATATTAAATACTTGAATTATTGGTTTTGACTTATTGATGAATTGCATTGGATAAAATTGAATTGTGTTGGATGAAATTGAATTGTGTGTGATGTAATCATACAAAATAAGTTATATTACAGATGATGGACATGCATATTATGTAATTGTGTATGTTAAATACTTAAATTATTGATTTTTGACTTATTGATGAATTGTGTTGGATGAAATTGAATCGTGAGTGATGTAATCATACAAAATGAGCTACATTACATATGATGGACATGCGTATTATGTAATTATGTATGTTGAATACTTGAATTGTTGGTTTTTGACTTATTGATAAATTGTGTTGGATAAAATTGATTTGTCTTGAATGAAATTGAATTTTGTGTGAAGTAATCATACAAAATGAGTTACATTACATATGATAGACAAGTGTATTGTGTAACTGTATATGTTGAATACTTGAATTGTTGGTTTTTGACTTATTAATGAATTGTGTTGGATAAAATTGAATTCTGTTGGATGAAATTGAATTGTGTATAATACATCATACACAACGAGTTATATTATAGTAAATGGACATGAGTATTGTGTTATAAAATTATATGTTCTTTATTTTGATATATGTCTTCATTTATTGTTATAAATAAATGAAAGGAAGTTCAAGGACTCTTGATCAAACCACTTCAAGAAGATACAATGGTCAAGCTAGAGCTCATGTTGCATTGGTCCTAGGTATGTAGAACTATACTATTTGCTTGCTTTGTAACAAGCATTTGAAAGGTGGTGGAATCACTCTATTAAAGAAGCATTTAGCTGGGGGTCAAAGGAGATGTGGAACCTTGTAAAAAAATAAGTCATGATGTTAATTGGAAAATGAAAAGTTTGTTTGAAGAATATCAACAAGGAAAAGATAGAACGGAGACATTGAATTATTAAATTGGTAATGGAAGTTCGTTTGCTGGTTTTCGTGATAATTGTGGAAATGTTGAAGGTAGTAGTGGTAGTGGTAATAGTAGTGTTCCATCTTAGGCCTAAAAAGAAGTGATTATTACACCTGGACTTGATGTTAGGAGAAGAAGATAGATGTCAAATTTTTTTGCACCACGAATAACTCTTGAAGCTTAGCCTTCAATTCATAGTGCCATGAAATCAAGAGATGCAAATCACAATGTTGATATGGCAACGACTAGATGGTTGTATGATACAGCTGCAACATTTAATACTTCCCAGTCATACTATTATCAGCCTATGGTGGATGTCATAACCTCTTACGGTCCAGGATACAAAACTCCTTTAATTGATGACTAAAGAGGTAAAATTTTGACCTACTTAGTTTATAAAATTAAAAGTTTTTTGGAAGAAAGAAGAGTGGATTAGGCTACTTATGGGTGTTCAAGCATGTGTGATGATTGGACAAATAGGAGACATAAACCTATTATAAATTTTTTGGTTTATTCTACAAATGATTCAATATTTTTGAAGTCTATCGATGCATCAGGCCTTATTAGGAATATTAATACTTTATTTGAGATATTTTATGAATTTGTGAATAAATCAGGGCTACAATTTTTTTTAGTTCATTACTAACAATGATTTCGCTTATAAAGCGACAAAAAATGTTACAAAATAAGTATAATTCTTTTTTTGGACTCCTTGTGCTGCACATTACATTAACCTAATGCTGAAAAATATAGGGGATGCTGGATATTTTCTTACTATTGACGAAAATGTGTAGAAAGTTAAAAAGATGACCAAGTTCATCTATAATCGTAGGTGTTGAATTTAATGAGAAAGGAATTTAACAATGATAGGAATTTGTGTTGTCCTATTGTGACAAGATTTGAAATAAATTTTTATCACTTCAGTGTTTTTTTACGATGAAGAAAAAGTTAAGGCAAATTTTTACAAGTGATAAGTGAGTTGCATCTTAGCATGCTATGTTGGGCCCCGAATTTTTTTTAGTCATTATTTATTTATTGATTTATTTATTTATTGATTTACTTGACTTATTCTTTATTTTTGCTTTAATTGTTTTAATTATGTGTATATATATAAATATATTTTTATTGAGTCTTGGAATTAGCAAGTATGATTGGGAATTAGAATTTTGAATTAAAATGAAAGGTTAGGATTAAGTTAGGTTTATTTGAAGTAGGCTTGGATATGTAGAGCCATATGAGACAAAAATAAGGGCAAAGTGGGAAGGTCCTTGTAAGTGAAGGGCATTATTGGAAGGAATGGGTATTAGAAATAAATGAATTAGATAGAAGAAGAGGTAGTTGTCGTAGAACCAAAAAAAAAAAGAAAGAAAAGAAGGGAAAAACGTGACCTAAGGAGAAGAAAGAAGGAAGAGCCGTAGGAAGCTTGAAGGGAGGAAGAAGAAAAGAAGTGAAATCTACTTGTTGGAGGTAAGTTCCATCTTTGCTGCGCTAGATTCAAGAATGGGATAAAATGGAGGTTAGGGTTTGTGTAGGGATTGAAGAAAGAAAGAAGAGAAGGGTAAAACCAATGGATTTTGGGATTTCTAAGTTAGGGTTTTGATTTTTCTAGCATAAATGGCCCATGGATATGTTAGGTTTAAAGTTTATTTTATCTTCGCTTGACTTTCTTGAATGCTACGATTTTCCTTTGGAATGTATTTATTGAATGGAGTATGGTTTAATTGAAGGGAACAAGAAAACCCCACTCAAGACAAGGAGGAAGGGCAATCTTGAATTCAAATTCCGACGTTTAGGTGGGTGATCGCGGCTCGTCGTTCGATCCTAGAATCGATCCTTGGAAACCGGTCAAAAATAATCTATACCAAGGATTGCAGCATAGGATGCAACCTCGGGTCGTCTCTCAAAGGAACCTAATGAAATGGACCTAAGCTAGCCTATATGTCATTCAATGCAAGTGAAATTAGCAAGGAAAAGGGGGTTTTGATTTTGAAAACATTAATAAACTAAAATGCATGCAAAAAGTATTTTTGGGGTTTTGGAAATAGAAAATAAAAAGAGTAAAACAAAAGATAGAATCCTCTTGGAAATGAGTTTTGGCTATCACAGTTCAAAACTAAGTGTGAATAGTAAACCTTAAAGGGCTATCTCTAAGTTCGTGGTTTCGATCAATGGAATCTCGTCACTCGCGACTCCATCGCTCTGACCCTATTGAGTGCTCTTAAGCCTCAGAACATTAGAGGACTCTTTAAGTCCGAGATCTTGATCAATGAACTCCATTGCTCAAGATCTCGTTAAGTGCATCTTAGTCGGACAGGATTAGAAATTACTAAGTTTGAATGGTAAATCTTAAAGAATTATCTTTAAGTCCAGGGTCTTGATTAATGAACTCCTGTCACTCTAGAGTCCATGTCTCAAGACCCCATTAGGTGCTATTGAGCCCTAGAATCTTAAAGGATTCTTTAAGTCCAAAGTTCTAATCAATGAACTACATTGCTTAAAACCTTGTTAAAAACATCTTAGTATGGGCGTGGATTAGAAATCACTAAGTTTCCGAAAGCTCAACCTTAACAACTCGTTAAGTCCAATGAATCAATTAATCAACTCGATTAATTAAAACTTGTTAAAAACCTTAGTGTATGCAATAGACATGTTAATGCAAGTGGTCAAATGCAATCTAGCATCAACTCAATATCTAACACAACTAGGCAGATAAAAGAGAATTAACAAGATCACATGTGAACATATATGAAACTTCATATATTTAAGCACAAGGTTCTACATAAACAAAGCCATAACATATTACATTGTTCACTGCTTAATTAAACTATAATCAAGCAAAATCTAACTACAAAGCAATAAACCCTAACTCGGCTGTTCACAACAATGTAGTTAAAAACGTGACAATGTAAACTAGTAATCCAAACAACACAACAAATGTCCAAACATTTGATTGAGCTTTAATCAATAGCATCACTACAATTTATAAACCCTCGACTAAGGCATATTCATAAATCATAGCAAACTATAGATTAAGCTACTCCCTTTGGCGCTCGGTAAACTCCAACCATCACTGTGTATCGTCAAGAGGAAGGGACGCCTAACCACACATCAATGTCGGACGAACTGCAACTCGCGATGAATCCAAGCGATCTACGGTGGACTACGGCTGCCAACAACAACAGATAAAAAAAACAATGTAAACATAAAATCCTGTGGAACCCAAGGAACCACGGATCGCGACGACCACCGCTCCTCTCTTTCTCTCTACGCCGTCCCTCTCCTCTCTTCTCTTCGTCGGTCTCTCTCCTTCTTTTGTCCTCGTATAAGTCGAATCATCCCTCGATAACCTAATTCGGCAGTATTTAAAGGATGGGTCGCGGGCCGGGTAGCACAGTGAGACAAAATTTCTATTTTTGGGTCGGGTATCTGACATTCGTCGCGACTAATGAATAAAGTTTGTCGCGACGCATAAAAATGGTCACTCGTCGCGACGAATTAATTATGCCAAATTACTTCGTCGCGACGAATGGGCGTGTTGGTTCGTTGCGACTAACGGCTGTTCGTTGTCTCGTTCGTTGCGACTAACGGCTGTTCGTTGTCTCGTTAGTTGCGACTAACGAATCTGGCCTGTTGACTTTATGATCTTTTGACTCCTTTTTCTCCTGCAATATAAAATAACAATTTGCAGTATCAATTGTCCTTGGAAAAATTATAATGCAATCAATGTCAATTTGCACAATTTTACTAACAAATTGCATAAAACATAAGCTCACCGCAAGGGACTAATTTAAGCACAAAATCACGAATTAAGAGTCAAAAAGTACATTAACAACCATGAAAGTGTAGCCAATTTATATGATAAACTTGGGTTCAATCAGTGGGTAACATTTTTATGGTTGTTGTGTGATGGGCAAATGCCCTATGTGTGTTTTCTTCTTTTGTTTAAATTGCGTACATGTTGAGTTGTGTGGTACATTTGATAGTGTATGGTGAAATAAATAAGTTTCCTTTGATGTGAATGAAAAATATGAGATTATGATGATTTGGTAGAATGAAAGAAGCATAAAAATGCCATTTTGCGTTTGAATATGTGAGCATGACTTAGTTGTGATTGGGCAAGAGAGAACTCGTTTCGTTAGTCTCGTGCACGATGACCCATAGCCTTCTCCCGACTTCCTGTTTGAGGCCACAATGTAGCGCCCCCTTACTATAGGGTATCCACCGGAACGCCCGTAGGTCATTCCGATACATATCCTACGACAAGAGACCACTACTGACAACAACCACTACACTCCTCATGGCATCACAATCATAAGACAGTAATAAAAAATTGACCACTTTTTAAAACCAAATTGGATTCCATTTCATTCACTCAAAACTCGAGAATTTATTTAATCGTCAAGATTTTTAATTTACATGTTCCAAACCACTGCACGCTAAGTAAGATACTGTAATGTACAATAAACAGATCTAACTATAAGTCTCCAAAAGGAAGCCCAGTTGATCGACCTTTGAGCCATCGCTTCTCTCGCCAGTCCACAGTATACGACTCTACAGTCCTGAGGGAGCTATCTGTCTATGCTAAGGCCTGAAAAATAAGTTGCAATTTTGGATAAGTTTGCGAACTCAATGAGAAACCATCATCGATGGTTCTCCCAATTCATGCATCACATAAGCATGATACAGTACTCATTCAATAATTATACAAAACACACGAGTGAAACAATCACAGTACACTTATACAAAGATATCTGAGTCACGTAGCGTGTATAAAAATCACCAAAACATTTCCAAATATTCACCCAAGATGCAATGCACATGTGACTCTTTTCTAGTTCATTTCAGATTGTGACCGAGCGCATAATGTTGATCAAGATAGACGCGTCTGGGAGAATTATCTCCGTCGAGCTCGAGGCTCGGTTCAAGATATCGAGCTCTAGGCTCGGTTCAAGATCTGATGCGTCTCGGTTGCTCACAACTTTCTTTTTTACAAGCATGTGATGCATTTGTGCATGAATGCACATGGTCCATAGCATAAACATAATAATACATACCCAAATATTCAGTCCAATTAGACGGTTGCCTCATGTAAATCGCAACAAGAATGCCACATATAATCCACGAATCCCCGTAGGCAATCAAATCACGCTTATAATCCACGTAATCCCCGTAGGGCAATCAATCACAGTAAACACATAGATTGGAATAACCAACTAGGTTACTCACCTAATAACTTCCACGCTAGCGCCGGGAAGTCTCTGCCAAGTCTGTGGAACGATGGTCCACTTGAGCCTCTATAGCAAGTGAAATGAATAACCATTACCATTGGTATAAATGACTAAACAATGCACATGAAATCAGTAAAATGTGTATAATGCATGTTCATGGCAATCCCAGCCCTAATCCAATATTTCTCCATAATAAAATTCCATCAAAAATTAGAAATCCATTAGCGCTGACGGTGCGCAATTCGGACCTCTATAGGTCCCCATTTAAATAAAACAGTGATTCACCGTTCCGTTACCCGGGGCTACGTCAAATTCTCGTCTAAAAATCCCGAATCTCTCAGCAAATGAAGTTAAATATTTGATGAATCCGATGCCTCAAGAATCAGGTCAATCGGACGTCAGACGGAAAAGTTATTCACGAAAGAACCCAAAACTCAACAATTTATATTTTTATATATAACCCTTATTTCCTCCTTTATTTTCTGATTTCCAACCAAACTTCCAACACCCATAACTCTTTCTACACATTTCTCAAAAATGCAAACTATACCTTGTTGGAAAGATAATGAAAAGCTCTACAATTCTCAAGAAGACCATAAAAATCAATTTCAACCCTAAGGGTGTCAAATACCCTATCAAACCTTCTGCCTACTCAATTTCCATCAACACAGGGCAGTACATTGGCAATTTCATAACTCACTGATTCTTCAGTAATAAATTACCACAAAAATATGGTCAATAAGTTCACAATGTCCTCTACAACTTTCATGAACAACCCAAAATCAAATTCTATTTCTAAACAAGTCAATTAATTCATTCAATGTTACTGTCCCTGAAATCCTCCAATTTGGGCAGTAACCTTATAACAAGCATAACTCCCTGTATACAAGTCAGTAAAATCAGACCTTTATATCCCTGAAAAGATAACATCTCAAACTTCAATTTTCATGAGCACTCATCATCCAATTCGATCTCTATCAATTTCAAAACTGTTATAGAAGCTACTGTTATGATCAGCCATTCATAACCTAATGTAGGGTCAATCTTTGAAAAATCATAACTCACAATTCTGACTTCGAAAAATTACTCACCATATATAATTTTCAAGGTAATCTCTTCCTCTACAACTTTTCAGAAGCTCACTCACACCAATTCAGTCCACACAAAATGTTAAAATTGCCTCCAATCAGTAAACTCACAAAATCACACTTAAGCTAGGTTTCATCCAAAATGCTCAAAACCAGTCATTAGTAATCAATTTATATCTCCCAATATACAACTCTAAAAATAGCAATATCAGTAGCAATGGAAAGATAATTCAATATTCTACAACTTCCATGAAGACCATTTTCCCTAATTCCATCTCAATTAATTCATAAAAATCAACAAAGTTCATATGTTGTGGTTTCGGTTACTGTTCACAGACAATGGAACAGTAACTTTCCATTAAAAAATTCACCCTTCTATCATTGAAATTCAACAACACCTATTTCACACTAAATTAAAGCCAACATCCCAAAGTTTCATTAGCCACTAACCTTACCTCATTTGCATTTCTACACAATAAGTTATGAATAAATCAGTAACATCAATTTCAACTCTAACTATCCAGATTTAATGTTAACCTTAGTTCTAACATTTCCAATGCCTTTTTCACATCACTAGACATCCAAATAAATACAACTTAAATATTACTACAGTCATACATATACTAGGGCTAATACTGAAAAATTGGCAGCACTAAATTCCTCAATTCAAATACTCAAATAATTATCCATATTCAATTCAAAATCAAACCCTATCATTAATTTCAATACATCTTCACCTAGCCTCATACCCATTTCTTCAAATCATAATAATCATCACTTTAATGCCTACATGAACCTAATACATGCTTTAAACCCTTTTATTAATCACTCCTCACTATCATGGCATTTAATTCCTTATGCAAAACCATTTAAAGATCAAATCTTAAATGAATACATACCTAATTGAAAAACCTCCTTTAAAGCTTCAACAACCAACTTCTAACTCCTACACCAAAGTACCAACCTCCTTCCCTTCTCAAATATGCTCAAAACTCATCTTCTAGCTTTGAGGGAATTATAGATGATAACTTGAAGTTGTGGAGAAAGTAGAAAGAAGAGTAAAATTTTTGATGGTTTCGATGGAGGAGAAGTTGAGTTTCGGATGAACATAACCAAAGCCTAAACAATTCATCTTTTCCTTCCTTCTTTAAACACACACACGTCCCAGAACATTGAAGAGGAAGCATTTAATGTTGCCTTTTCAATGGCAAATTCTCATTGGTTTTAAAATCAAAGAAAAGTCAAAGTATCATTTTTTTAATCCAGTCCAAAATTTTACTCCATTTAACTCCTATGATCCTAATTTCAGTCCCAAAATAAAATACCCAATATTACAGTGCCAATGGGTAGCAATTTTTGCTACCGAAAATTGACCGATTCGCCATTTGGCGATTTTTTCGGTCCAAGAATTGTCTCCGGAAAAATCCAGAAAAATTCCTAAAAATCCCTAAAAATGTAAAACAATTTATGGCGCACTCCAAATAATTTTCCAAACTCAATTACTCCATTAATTTCACACAGAAGTTCCATTTAAAACCTAAGCCGAAAAATGTCATGAATGCATGTATACTATGTGCATGTGCAACCAATCAGTAATTATTGAGGCTATATGTTGTATGTGCATGCCGAGATATAATTTAATATCCCGAACCCGTCCCAATTACCAAAATACCCTTTCCTATAGGAGAGGGGATGTTACACACAAGATCCTAAAAAATCGGACTCGTTGTGTTACGGTGTAAACCGTTGTGTTTAAGGAACTCTCGAGCCAATTGTGTGCATTTCATCATTTAATTGTGTTTATGATGCATAATCCATGATATGATTGATATAAGTTCTCATGTTATGCCTTATATGATGATTTTGGGTTATTTGTGCTTTATATGATAAATTGCTAATGTTTGGATTCTTGAATTATGTGTTGTATGGCTCATTACTCGATGGCTATAAACGTGTTAGCCACTGAGCCATGTTTTGCTCACCCCATTCTCCCTCCTCAGGTGCAAATCAAGTTGAGCGCTAAACCTTGCAAGACATCAGGCATAACTCCAAGACTTTAAACACTTTTGTATTAAGTTAGTAACTAGCTTTTGGAATAGCTTTATAAGCATATCAAACATTGAGCATCTCATACTTTTTGTATTTTGCACTTGATTCCTAATGGATATGATGAATATGCTGATATGTAACTAAAGTTATGCTTGAACTCTTACGATTGGAAAAGAGAATGAGAGCTCTAGTACTCTCTTCTTCACGTGTATGTATTGAATTGCGATCTGTATATGACCTTGAAAAAGCAATGTGTATGAGTCTTTTTAATTGTTGAGTTGCTGTTGGGTTTTGTATTGGGATAACTCACTGGGAATTTGCAATGTTTTATGAGTTGTTGAAGTTGGGCATAGGTGCTGTCAATTTCTGGGTTGATGTGCTCTTAGGGTTAACTTTGGGTATGTTGTGCATTTAGTCATATTCTGGGTTGATATAGAGTGAATGGGATCATTTAACCTTCTTGAGAGTTGTAGGCGAGCTGTAGAGCTTTCCCATGATGTATAATGAGCTATTGTTAGGGCGTGTAAATTGGAAGAGGTGAGTTGTTAAAGTGGAGTGCAGGTGCTGCCAAAAATGACAGATTTTTATTAGCAGAAACTTTGAATCTATATGCGACCTATATAGAGTTGAAGTTTGTTCTTTTTGTCTTCATTAAAGTTGTAGAGCGTTCTCTTACCTTTCTATAGCCACCAAGTTTGTAAAAATTGGAGTTCTGGGTCAAAAGTTATGATATTTGCAAGTTTTGGTACTGTTTATGAGGAGCTAGTAGATTGGTCTTGGAGTAAACTTTTGATTCCTTTAAAAGCCGAGCTTGCTCTTAAGTCCTTCTTAAAAATGGTAGATCTATCTTTTAGCTTTCCAACGCTACCAAGTTTGTCAAATTTGGAGCTCGGAGTTAAAAGATATGAAGGTTTGAAGTTTGGAGGTCAGATCGCGTGGTCGACCGCTCGCACGCCCGCGGGGACGAGCTCCCGCAAGCACGCCCCCGTGGATCGCCCGTGCGGACGAGCTCCCGCGAGCACTCCCGTGAGGACGAGCCCCAGCGCCCCGCTCGGGCAAGCACGAGGTCGCTCGTCCGTTCGGGCGAGCAGGCGTGCGCGTCTGCCGCACGACCTTTGGGGTAGACTTGCGGTCGACCGACCTCTCTCCCTTCATTTGGCTATAACTTTTTAGTCCGACCTCCAATTAAGCTGATTTTTTAAGCGTTAGACTCCTAAGTAAATTTTCTATCTCTTCATGCCTGGTTGGTCGGTATTGTTATTAAATTGAAAAAGGTGGATTGAAACAAAGTAGGATGATTGGTTGATAATGTCTGACTATGCTTCAATAAATTAGTGATAACTTGGGCTACAGAGATCCGATTGAGGTGATTCTTGTCCCGAATTAAACTAGAGACATAGATCTACAAGTTATATGAAGGAGCCGAGCAACAATCTAGCCTATAAGACTTTCAATTTCTAACATGAAGTTGGATATAGCATTCTGGGTTTGTTTTCTTTAAGGCAGTATTTTGATCATAACTTCTTCATTACTAATCCAAATTGAGCGTTTTTGGTGGCGTTAGAATCGTTAGAATATGAGGAACAAATATCCTTAAGAAGCAGATCCAAAATTCCTATTGCAATTCCTCCAAATTGTGGTCAGAAGGTTGTCGATTTTGAGTCTTCTATGCTTTTATGCTTTCGAATGTTGGGCTTCAGAGACGAGGTCCAACATGTTAGATCTAATGTTGGATTGGAGGTTTCTAGAATTATAAAGGAAGATAGTAAATTTTGGTCTCAATGCCAATTTGTTATTTGAATTTGTAAGCTTTTAGTAAGGGTGATTCGCTTGTCTGATAATGAAGAAAAGGCAACAATAGGTTATTTTTTTGATGTCATGGAGAGGGTGAAGGAAGCAATCAAGACCAATTTGAAACATAGCCCTTCTTTGTACATACCGTATCTTGCAATCATCAATGAGAGATAGGAAAGACAACTTTCTTCTTCGTTTTGTGCAGCTGGGGTGTTTTTGAATCCTAATGTCTACTTCATACCAAATTTTACAAAGAAAATTAAAGTTAATAGGGGAATGTCATTAACTATTACAACAATTGTTGCTTATGACATGATGCAAGATCTCTTGAGCTCACAAACAAAGCTTTATAAGAAGTCTTTTGGAGATTTTAAAATGTCGATTGCTATTTGACAAAGAGCAAAAACCTTCTCTAGGTATTAATTATTTCCTTTTTCTTACTTGTTGAAAATTAATTATCACTTTATTTTATTTATAACGCTACTTTTGTTATCTTACGACTTACGATTTTTTGATGAGATCAATTCGGAAGTAGTGTTCTAGAATTCCAAAGATTTACAATTCAAATTTTAAGTCAATGTGTGAGTGCAATAGACTGTAAACGGAACTAGAGCATATTTGAATTCATCCATTTCAAAAAAGGAATAAATTAAAGCACAAGAGATTGAATGAATTGGTCTTCGTTTGTTACAATTTAAAGCTTTGATAAATGTATGCTATTATCATTATTAATTTCGATATAATTTCTTATACTTTTCTAATAATTAAATTTTATTGTTTACTAGAACTCTCAATAGTACAAGTAGTTCAATAAATCCAACTTGCATTGATAATATCGAACTTTTAGCAAATTAGGTTTTGAAGGAACCGGGTTTGGTAGACGTGAATGACTTGGAAGATAATATTGGATAGAAAAGCATTGGCATGTCATTTTGTGTATTGAATTTGAATGATGATAATGATGAGGCTTCTCTCAACGAAGAGAATTTTGTACCAAATGATAATTAAGGTAGTGAAGTTATAGTGGGTATCTTCCTGTAGACAATTGAATGAAGTTTTAGACTTCCAGGTTTTTGTTTTTTCTCTTCTGTTAATTTTACTTATATTTGATAAATATGTTAAATTTTATATATGTAATGTAATTGTAAATGTTTTTGTTTCAGGTTTCACTTCTACTAGGTTGTTTCCTCTTCGCGAATTCTTATTGTTGGACCCCGAACCTTGAGTGACAATTTGACTATGATCAAGTGGATGAGTTGATTGAAATTAAGTTGAAGATCATGAAATAAAGTAAGAAAATATGAAAAATTGTGTAATAGTTGACTTTCTGGCCTTTGAAGGTTGACTTATGATTGAGGCAAAATTTGATAAAATGATCTACATGAAACTTGTAGATTATGTTGAGAGATTTTTGTGGACATAAAGTTTGTAATTGTTCGATATCGGGAGTGAAAGTTATGATCAGTCAAAGTTTATGTTTGATCGGGTTTGACTTTTATTATGGTTAAAACTTTGACTGAGAAATTAACCTAGTTAGAGGTTAATTGAGCTTTGATGTTCTTCATAAAAATTGAAGGATTTGTTTTGATCTTTAATTCGATATAAAGTATGCAATTTTTCGATCTCGGAAAATTAAGTTATGATTTTTACAAGTTTGTATAGAGGATAGTATCTTTAACCGGAAAATGGACTCCCGTAGGAGTTGAATTGAGTTTTATGTTCTTCTTGGAAGATTTAGAGCTTCTCTTAAGCTTTCTATAGAGACTAAGTTTGACAAAATCGGAGTTCGGGATTAAAAGTTATGAATTTTGGAAGTTTAGAGGAAAAAAAAAAAAAGGAGAAAAGTTTTAGCGCCTCGCTAGCGACGGCCGCCTCTAATGAGCTGGGCGCCAGATCTTCGCTAGGCGACGCCTCGCCACTGGCGAGGCGAGCGTTCTGCTTGCCTCATGAGGCCAAGGCTCGCCCTCGAGCTGTGCGCCTCGCTAGGCGACGCCGCCTAGCGAATGAGGCGTCTCGCCTCATGAGCGGCGTCTCTCCTCATGAGTCGGGCGTCTCACGCCTGTTTTCTTCTAAAATTTTTGATTTCTTTGTTTTTAATCCGACCTTTGCTCACTATTTTGCCTATATCTTTTCCGTCGACATCCGATTGAGTTGATTCTTTTTGCGTTGGATTCCTAAGACAATGAATTTCATTTTATAAGAAATTTGTGAATTTTTGAGATTAAATTAATGGTGATTAATTTAATCAAAGTGAGTCGGGAAATTTTCCGAGCATGATTCAGTGTTTTGTGAAATTCGGGATTTGTAGAGATCCGATTGAAGCGATTCTTAAGGCGAAATAAAGATAAGACAAGGGGCTGCAAATCATATGAAGACATGAAATGTCAATTTTGCCCTTAGGACTGTTAATTTTTGAATTTAAGTTCGGATTGGGGTGTAATTTTTGGATTGGGAACACCTGTGAGTAATTTGAGCATAACTTTTGATCTGGGAATCAAAATGAGGAGATTCTTGTTTTGAATTAAACTAGAGACATAAGGCTACAATTGTTATGAAGACATCGAGTTTCAATTCTGGGATTAAGAATGTGAAATTTTGGACGGAAATAATCGTACATGAAAAATGTGTTAGAATATGGATGTTTCCGCCATTTCAAGATAACTTTTGATGTGGTACTCCGAATTGAGCGCGGTCAGTGGCGTTGGATTCGTATGAGTGAGAGGAACATTTCTCGACAAGGAAGTTTTGACAAATTCCTTCAAATCGATAGTGCGAATGAAACCGCGAGTAAGCGTAACTTTAAGTTTTAAATGGAGGGCAAAATGGTCATTTGACCATCAATTAATGAAACTCATTAATGATTGTCGTTTTGAGCTATTAAAAACGATGAATGGTCTGGAAAATTAAAGAAGAAGAAATAAGAAGAAGAAAGAAGAGAGTGAAGCTTCGGTGATGGAGAAAAGATGAGAGAGAAAATGAAGTTTTGATTTTTCTACTTCTTTCTTAAGGATTTTGGGAGGGTTCCAAGAGAGAAAAAGATAGAGGAGCATAAGAGCTTCCTTTTAAGCCAAAAAAATTCGAATTTGGATGAGAAAGAGGTAAGAGAAATTGTTCTACTTTGAGATTTTGATTAATTTTCGGTTTAGAATTATGACATATAAGATGAGTTTATGGATTGTGGAATTAATTTTGATGTATATGCTTTAGGCTGGGTTTAATTTTGGATGGGAAATTGAGTAAGGTTTAGGCTTAATTTTATGATGAAGAATTTTGAGATATTTTGGTGTAGAATTATAGGAAATATGATGAATTGATGATATATGAAATCAATTTCGAAGAATTTGTATTTTATGATATTGAATTGGGATAAATTGGTTTAGGCCAATTTTAAGATTTGGGGATTTTTGAAATTGAGGATTTAGATGTCTTGGAATTAATGTGAATTGAGGAATTGTGAGATTAATTTTGAAGAAATTATGTTTTATGAGATTGAATTGAGTGTCTTGGTTTAGGCCAATTTTGAAAATTGGGATTTTCAAAATTGGAGATTGAAATAGCTTGAATGTAAATGGAATTGGTGAATTCCTAAGTTGATTGTGAAAATTAAGTACTTTCGATGTGAAATTTGGATGATTATGGTTTAGGTTTTGGTATTTTGGAAGAGAGAAAAGCAAGGATCAATTGGAGCTTGAAATCAAGTTTCGGCAATAATTCGAGGTGGGTAGCATATTTATATTTTGATTTGTGAGCAATATGCAACTTTTGAAAAATTAAAGAAAGTAAAATTTGGATTTTGATGAATTAAGGTTTTTTGTAAATATTTGAAAATAAAAGTTTGTTATCGTTTGGCATTACGAGTCCCAAATGAGTTTTGAATAAAATTTGCATCATTATATATGAAGTTTTAATAATTGCTATGGTCAGGCATTATTGACTTTTTGAGAATGTGTTATGTGTATTGTATTGCTTGAAGATTGTGAATTTATGAATGAAAATATGTCGTGAGGACACGTGTGAAAAATATCAAGATTTTGGAAAGTGCCTTCGCAATTTGAATTTCCGTTTTCGATTATGTGTTATGTGGGTTTGGTAGGTCCCTTGGTGAGTCGTCATGCCTCTATGTGTATAGCCTTCTCCAGTCGCCATTAAGGGCACGGACTCCGATTTCGGACTCCTTCACGGCTATAATTGGACCGCAATGCGGAAAGTGTAATACGTTTCGCTCACGATCAGATAGGACCGCTATATGAGGATCATGCAAGACGCTCTGCTTGGACCTAGCTGCACCATTCGATATGTTATGTGTTTTGCTTTGTTTCGTGTTTCGCATTCTTGTTTTTAAAGTGAGAAATGAAAATTGAAATTATGTTGCATTCATATTTATGAAGAATTCGAGAATTTTGAAAAATGAGAAAAATGAGATTTTTATGAGAAGTTTGGGAAAATTGGAAAGAGTTTAAGAGAAATATTTGAAAGATGAAAAGTTTGAAAAATATGAAAAAAAAATGGGTTTGAGGAAATTGTTTGAAAAATTATAAAGTTTGAAAAAAAAAATTCGCCCTTTTGGCAAAAAGATTATTAAAAATGATTTCGGCTTGTTTATCAGTTTATAAATGTGTTATCCACGAGCTTTGAGCTACTTCTTTCATCCTCATCTCCAGGTTTCGAGCAGGAGATCGGATGAAAGAATGTGAAGACGTCAGTTTCGACTTTTGAATACGTTAGCTTTTGAGTAATTTGGATCTTGTGTATGAATATGTTCATGACTTGAGATAAGTTTGGGAAAAATGTATTTGTGTATAAAGTTGAGTATTGTGAATGAATGAGAAATTTGTTTATGAAATTATGAATAATTTGGGAATATATATGTATGAATTTGGAAATGAGTTGAATTATGAGTTTGGTATTTATTGATTTGAGAATTTTGGAAGTATTAGTTTTAGGTTTGTGTTTCTGCTGGTGTTGGGATTCCGGACAGGAGTGTCCGATGATTCTCGAGGTCTGCTGAGATTATGAAGTGTATTCGCTTTGCGTGAATTTTTGTTAGGATAAAGGCGGTAGTTATGTCCGAAATTTCGATAAAATCTGGGATAAAAGTGTAATTTTGGAAATTGGATGCATTGGTTATGTTTTAAATGTGTTTGAGTAAGAGAAGAAACGAGAAAAGAAATGAGACTAAGAAAAAAAAAATTCATAACGGATTTTGGAACGTCTTAGAATTCCCAACGCGATTCATTTCGCTTCGTTTTGCTTAGGCACGGATGTCGGAAAGTGTTTCAGTTTACATTGATTTGTTTGCTTACTTTGTTTTCTATCCGTATTCGATTTGCATTCGATTCGATCCCGCTTTCGCTTATTCGTTCCGCTTTGTAATTCGTATTCGATTATTTCGCTTCGCTATATTCGATTGAATCTGTTCGTTTGTTTCGATTAGTTCTTGCTTCCGCTGGCATTTGCTTCCGCTTCGCTACTTTCGGTTTTGTTCGCTTTCGCAATTTCGATCCAAAATTTCTGTCTCCTTTCGCTTCCGTTTCCATTGATTCCGTCATTCGTTCTTCGTTCTCATTGCTTTTCCGGTTGGGATCCGGTTCCCGGATCGGGTCCCAACATTTATGGTATCAGAGCATAGAGTGAAAGTGTTAAGTGTAAGTAGTTGGGTCTCGAAAGTGGGTCCCAACATTTATGGTATCAGAGCATAAAGTGAAAGTGTCAAGTTGGTTCGGTTGGGATCCGGATCGGGTCCCAACATTTATGGTATCAGAGCCCAGTTATATGATCTTACTTGGGCGTATGAGTATGAATAAGGAATTGATACGAGTTTGTAAAGATAAAAGTGAATTTGTGAGAGTGTGCTAGGTGATCATTTGATTTTGATGAAAGAAGTATGATTGCCTTTAGGAATTTGAAAATTGATATGTATGACTATTTGATGAATTCAAGTGATTGGTTTGATTTGGGTGTTAAGAATATGACCGATTTTCGGAATGTGTTGAGGAAATTAAGATTAGAATTTCTTGATAAATTGTGATGAATTGATATAGATGAAAGAATGATGGCATAATGATGATTGAACCATATTAGGGTTCCTTAAGAAATGGACCATTGACTTGTGTCCATATATAAAGAAATAATGTGTTATAGATATAGTGTTTTGATATGATATGAGTGGTATATGGTTTAAGGAAGTGAAAATTGTGAAGAGATTGAGAATATGTATGATGAGTATATTTGATGAAAAAGAAATTGATTATGAGTTTTGGAAAGAAATTAGTAAGAAAGTGCTTGATGATCATTGTTTAGAAAGAAATTTATGCAAGAATGAGTTACTTGGAGTTAAGTAAATATGAATTTCGAGGACGAAATTCTTTTAAGAGGGGGAGAAATGTTGGACCCCGAACCTTGAGTGACAATTTGACTATGATCAAGTGGATGAGTTGATTGAAATTAAGTTGAAGATCATGAAATAAACTAAGAAAATATGAAAAATTGTGTAATAGTTGACTTTCTGGCCTTTGAAGGTTGACTTATGATTGAGGCAAAATTTGATAAAATGATCTACATGAAACTTGTAGATTATGTTGAGAGATTTTTGTGGACATAAAGTTTGTAATTGTTCGATATCGGGAGTGAAAGTTATGATCAGTCAAAGTTTATGTTTGATCGGGTTTGACTTTTATTATGGTTAAAACTTTGACTGAGAAATTAACCTAGTTAGAGGTTAATTGAGCTTTGATGTTCTTCATAAAAATTGAAGGATTTGTTTTGATCTTTAATTCGATATAAAGTATGCAATTTTTCGATCTCGGAAAATTAAGTTATGATTTTTACAAGTTTGTATAGAGGATAGTATCTTTGACCGAAAATGGACTCCCGTAGGAGTTGAATTGAGTTTTATGTTCTTCTTGGAAGATTTAGAGCTTCTCTTAAGCTTTCTATAGAGACTAAGTTTGACAAAATCGGAGTTCGGGATTAAAAGTTATAAATTTTGGAAGTTTAGAGGAAAAAAAAAAAGGAGAAAAGTTTTAAGCGCCTTGCGCAGGACGACGGCCTCTAAGCAATGGGCGCCAGATCTTGCGCCTCATTAGGCGCGACGCCTGGCGAGGCGGGGCAGGCTTCGCTCTCTCGAGGCAAGGCTCGCCTCGATGAGCTGTCTGCGCCTCGCTAGGCGACGCCTCGCCTAGCGAAGTGAGGCGTCTCGCCTCATGATGGCGTCTCCTCATGAGTTAGGCGTCTCCGACGCCTGCTTTCTTCTAAAATTTTGATTTCTTTGTTTTAATCCGACCTTTGCTCACTATTTTGCCTATATCTTTTCCGTCCGACATCCGATTGAGTTGATTCTTTTGCGTTGGATTCCTAAGACAATGAATTTCATTTTATAAGAAATTTGTGAATTTTGAGATTAAATTAATGGTGATTAATTTAATCAAAGTGAGTCGGGAAATTTTCCGAGTATGATTCAGTGTTTTGTGAAATTCGGGATCTGTAGAGATCCGATTGAAGCGATTCTTGAGGCGAAATAAAGATAAGACAAGGGGCTGCAAATCATATGAAGACATGAAATGTCAATTTTGCCCTTAGGACTGTTAATTTTTGAATTTAAGTTCGGATTGGGGTGTAATTTTTGGATTGGGAACACCTGTGAGTAATTTGAGCATAACTTTTGATCTGGGAATCGAAATGAGGAGATTCTTGTTTTGAATTAAACTAGAGACATAAGGCTACAATTGTTATGAAGACATCGAGTTTCAATTCTGGGATTAAGAATGTGAAATTTTGGACGGAAATAATCGTACATGAAAAATGTGTTAGAATATGGATGTTTCTGCACTGTTTCGCGCATAACTTTTGATGTGGTACTCCGAATTGAGCGCGGTCAGTGGCGTTGGATTCGTATGAGTGAGAGGAACATTTCTCGAGAAGGAAGTTTTGACAAATTCCTTCAAATCGATAGTGCGAATCAAATCGCGAGTAAGCGTAACTTTAAGTTTTAAATGGAGGGCAAAATGGTCATTTGACCATCAATTAATGAAACTCATTAATGATTGTCGTTTTGAGCTATTAAAAACGATGAATGGTCTGGAAAATTAAAGAAGAAGAAATAAGAAGAAGAAAGAAGAGAGTGAAGCTTCGGTGATGGAGAAAAGATGAGAGAGAAAATGAAGTTTTGATTTTTCTACTTCTTTCTTAAGGATTTTGGGAGGGTTCCAAGAGAGAAAAAGATAGAGGAGCATAAGAGCTTCCTTTTAAGCCAAAAAAATTCGAATTTGGATGAGAAAGAGGTAAGAGAAATTGTTCTACTTTGAGATTTTGATTAATTTTCAGTTTAGAATTATGACATATAAGATGAGTTTATGGATTGTGGAATTAATTTTGATGTATATGCTTTAGGCTGGGTTTAATTTTGGATGGGAAATTGAGTAAGGTTTAGGCTTAATTTTATGATGAAGAATTTTGAGATATTTTGGTGTAGAATTATAGGAAATATGATGAATTGATGATATATGAAATCAATTTCGAAGAATTTGTATTTTATGATATTGAATTGGGATAAATTGGTTTAGGCCAATTTTAAGATTTGGGGATTTTTGAAATTGAGGATTTAGATGTCTTGGAATTAATGTGAATTGAGGAATTGTGAGATTAATTTTGAAGAAATTATGTTTTATGAGATTGAATTCGAGTGTCTTGGTTTAGGCCAATTTTGAAAATTGGGGATTTTCAAAATTGGAGATTGAAATAGCTTGAATGTAAATGGAATTGGTGAATTCCTAAGTTGATTGTGAAAATTAAGTACTTTCTGATGTGAAATTTGGATGATTATGGTTTAGGTTTTGGTATTTTGGAAGAGAGAGAAAAGCAAGGATCAATTGGAGCTTGAAATCAAGTTTCCGGCAATAATTCGAGGTGGGTAGCATATTTATATTTTGATTTGTGAGCAATATGCAACTTTTGAAAAATTAAAGAAAGTAAAAATTTGGATTTTGATGAATTAAGGTTTTTTGTAAATATTTGAAAATAAAAGTTTGTTATCGTTTGGCATTACGAGTCCCAAATGAGTTTTGAATAAAATTTGCATCATTATATATGAAGTTTTAATAATTGCTATGGTTGTGCATTATTGACTTTTTGAGAATGTGTTATGTGTATTGTATTGCTTGAAGATTGTGAATTTATGAATGAAAATATGTCTGTGAGGACACGTGTGTGAAAAATATCAAGATTTTGGAAAGTGCCTTCGGGCAATTTGAATTTCCGTTTTCGATTATGTGTTATGTGGGTTTGGTAGGTCCCTTGGTGAGTCAGCGCTGTCTCTATGTGTATAGCCTTCTCCAGTCGCCCAAAGGGCACGGAGTCTCGTTCGGACTCCTTCACGGCTACTTGGACCGCAATGCGGAAAGTGTAATGCGTTCGCTCACGATTGCATAGGACCATTATATGCGGATGCGAAGACGTTCTGCTTGGACCTAGCTGCACCATTCGATATGTTATGTGTTTTGCTTTGTTTCGTGTTCGCATTCTTGTTTTAAAGTGAGAAATGAAAATTGAAATTATGTTGCATTCATATTTATGAAGAATTGAGAATTTTGAAAATGAGAAAATGAGATTTTTATGAGAAGTTTGGGAAAATTGGAAAGAGTTTGAGAGAAATATTTGAAAGATGAAAAGTTTGAAAAATATGAAAAAAAAATGGGTTTGAGGAAATTGTTTGAAAAATTATAAAGTTTGAAAAAAAAAATTCGCCCTTTTGGCAAAAAGATTATTAAAAATGATTTCGGCTTGTTTATCAGTTTATAAATGTGTTATCCACGAGCTTTCGAAATACCTTCTTTCATCCTCATCTCCGTGTTTTGAAGGGAGATCGGATGAAAGAATGTGAAGACGTCGTTTCGACTTTTGAATACGTTAGCTTTTGAGTAATTTGGATCTTGTGTATGAATATGTTCATGACTTGAGATAAGTTTGGGAAAATGTATTTGTGTATAAAGTTGAGTATTGTGAATGAATGAGAAATTTGTTTATGAAATTATGAATAATTTGGGAATATATATGTATGAATTTGGAAATGAGTTGAATTATGAGTTTGGTATTTATTGATTTGAGAATTTTGGAAGTATTAGTTTTAGGTTTGTGTTTACTTTGGTGTTGGGATTAGGACGAGTGTCTCGATGATTCGAGGTCTGCTGAGATTATAGAAGTGTATTACGCTTTGCGGGAATTTTGTTAGGATAAAGCGACCATTATCTTTGAAATTTCGATAAAATCTGGGATAAAAGTGTAATTTTGGAAATTGGATGCATTGGTTATGTTTTAAATGTGTTTGAGTAAGAGAAGAAACGAGAAAAGAAATGAGACTAAGAGAAAAAAATTCATAACGGATTTTGGAACGTCTTAGAATTCTAACGCGATTCATTTCTGTTCTTTGCTTAAACACGGATGTCGGAAAGTGTTTGATTTACATTGATTTGTTTGCTTACTTTGTTTTCTATCCGTATTCGATTTGCATTCGATTCGATCCCGCTTTCGCTTATTCGTTCCGCTTTGTAATTCGTATTCGATTATTTCGCTTCGCTATATTCGATTGAATCTGTTCGTTTGTTTCGATTAGTTCTTGCTTCCGCTGGCATTTGCTTCCGCTTCGCTACTTTCGGTTTTGTTCGCTTTCGCAATTTCGATCCAAAATTTCTGTCTCCTTTCGCTTCCGTTTCCATTGATTCCGTCATTCGTTCTTCGTTCTCATTGCTTTTCCGGTTGGGATCCGGTTCCCGGATCGGGTCCCAACATTTATGGTATCAGAGCATAGAGTGAAAGTGTTAAGTGTAAGTAGTTGGGTCTCGAAAGTGGGTCCCAACACTTATCGTAAATTATAATAGTTTGAGAGTTGAGAATATTTATTGTTTTTATTTGATGTTTTGATGTAATTATTATTTATTAAACGATGAAATTGTAATATTTTAAATACTTTGTATTGTTCTTAATTTTATATTTGTATAATGATGATTGTCTTTTTATATTATTTTTAGTTATTATTTATATATGAAATATTTGAAAATTATTGTTATTTCATATTAATTATGGCTATTATTTAGTATTATGATTTTTGGAGGCATGATTGATGTAAACTTATAAAATATACAAGACAATATGACAATGAACTATTTTGTAATTTAAAAAAAATAGGGACTATTTCATAAATTTAAAAAATGACCCAAAATGGTATTCAGTATTGAACGATATCGGTACAGTATCGTATCAAAACTTAATATGATACCAGGGTCGGTACAGTATTCGTAACATTGAATACAATGCTTGCATTGTCTTTCCTTCTTCAATTTTTTTTTAAATATATGATATTCCTTTATAATGATATTACCATCTATTCTGAAGATGGCTATACTCCCAAAAATTGTTTCAAGTTATATTATAATAAAATTAAAAGTCAGTATAACACGCATTGATAAAACTTAACTTTTTCAAAAATTAGAATGGTGGTCGATTTATGAAGCATATATAGCTTAATAAATTCATCCAATAAGTCTTTGAATTTACAGTAACTTCTCGAATGACACCTCCTAAAAAGAGACATCGTGAATAATCCTATTATAATTTGCCCTATTTAACGAGTACTCAAACAAACTATTATTGCCAAAAAAAAACTAGTTGATAAGGTTCTTTTTTAAGACTTTAAACTCACTGAAGATTTTTGATCCCTAAAGCCTTTAACATGTTCAAATATATTTTTGTAAAATATTTATGTTTAAATTAAATTCTAATAAAAATATTAATATCTAATTTGACCATTTTACAGTCAACAAAAAGTAAAATGCTAAGGCTTGGATAGAATTCATAGCATCCTACAAGTATACGAATGTACATCAATAAAATGTCTACGTACGTACATTCTACTATGACTACAATAGGAAACAGCAACCAAAAAAATTTAATAAAGTTCAAAGCCTCCATTGACCAACTAGGAAGATCAAACCCATTCGAAGTTTGTTTCTTTAGGCAAAATCAAAGCAATCAGAGAAGTTGAAGAATCGGGTGCAATTGAGATCATGGAACACACATCGTCAGAGTAGGGAAGTATAAAGAGCAGCCTGGACCACATGGATTTAACAGCTGGAATCTTGATTACTCCTGCGCATTCCCTCTGCTTTAAGTATAATATGAAATCCTGAAACTGCAGAGCAACAATATGAGTGCGTAAGCGGTACAAAATAAATATGGGCCAGTTGACTCCCTGAAATTAGATTCTCTAAAGTGGAAAAAAGAGGATAGATAAACACACAAACTTAACTTCTTTTAGAACTTTCGTGACTGACCAGTTTTTACAACCAAAAGGTTGTATCACTACACTTGGTTCTTAATGAGAAAACATGGAAGCATATAATAAGGCAAATAAGAGAGTGCTTACTCCTTTTTGGTCACTCATACAAGAAGGGATTAGCCTGCAGACCTCCCTCTGCATTAAACATGAAAAGCCCATGAGAACAAGATTGGAGAGAGAGAGAGGTCAACAAAATTTGCGTTGAGGCCCGTCATAGAGGATAACCAATGGAATGTAAGCACAATCAATATTAATTCATTTCCATACTCTCATGTTAAGAGCTCAACTCACTGTACTAATAAATCATTCCATTGATTGGAACAAACTTCGGCATCTAATCACAGTCATGTCAGAGAGAGGGTGAAAGAACGCAAAAAAAAATAGGGTTGAGGCCCACCAGAGGTTAATCCGTGCAAAGCAAGCTCAACTAGTACTAAATGACTCAATAGTACCAATACAATGTGTCATTCCATTGGCACAAATTTTGTGGCCAAGATCATTTTAAGCATGTGTAGGAGAGAGCATTAAAGATAGCAATGTTCATGGACTCACTTTATGAGGTGGGGTGCTCGTAAATGTTGACTTCACATGTTGAAAATCTGTCCGTTTTGTCATATCTAATTTGGTAGGCCATCTGTAGCATAGACATAACACTGTTAATTTTACTAGATATCAATATAATTTCAGCAAAATCTAGCACGAATGCAGTTCTTACTCAGCAGGTTCAGAAATTCCATTTGAGTATCTGCAGTTATCAAAGTCCAATTTCTGTGCATAAACCGTAGAGTAGTGAACTCCGCTTTTACACAATGTGCCCTGCCAGGGATATTGCTGACAATGTCCAGAAGTTCCAATATCAGTTGATTCTGCAAAGGGTGGTGGAGGAGGTGGCGAACAAGGAGGAGGCGGAGCAGGTGGAGGCGATGGTGGCAATGGCGGTGGAGGTACTTCAGGTTGAGGTGGTAGAGATGATGACATTTGGGGTACAACAGGAAGGGAAAACATTTGGTCAAAATGTTGGACTGGAGCTCGCTGCATCTGTGTTAGTGGAGTCACAGAAGCAGTTATAAAAGGGGGTCCAACAGCATTACCCTGAAAGCAATTAGGCATTACATGATTCGCTGATTGTGA
Source organism: Erythroxylum novogranatense (assembly GCA_029891385.1). Taxonomy (NCBI): domain Eukaryota; kingdom Viridiplantae; phylum Streptophyta; class Magnoliopsida; order Malpighiales; family Erythroxylaceae; genus Erythroxylum; species Erythroxylum novogranatense. The sequence continues at coordinate 13,191,726 of CM057225.1, read as the reverse complement.
TATTGGGTTCATAGGCATATGATGATCTATGCCTCGTTGATCCCATGAGCTGTTTGAAGGAACATACATGGGTCGCAAAAATGGAGATGGTTGAAATTGCTGTGGTGATGGAATAGGTCCCTGAGTTCCTATGGGTAAACATGGAATGCTCCCAGGGGCAGTATGCTGTTCAGAATCACTCTTCTTGTTCGTCCACATTTGTTCAGTAACAGCAGAAGCACCATGGCAACCTAAGAGTGAAAATTTTCCAGCAAAAGATGTGTATGAACAAACATTAAATAATTTAAGAGGTAAGAGTTATCACCTCCATGTGAAGGATCAACCCCTCCAAATGAATGGACAGTTTGAAAGGAAGTTCCTTGATTCTCTGGTTTTACCCTAGGGGATATCAACTCCATTGAGCAGCTCTCGGACTTCATTGGCAAAGGTGGAAAAAGGTTCTTTCCTGGTTGGCTGTTAAAATAACACGGATTTTTCTTCCATAAGCTTAGCTATAGCAAAAGAAGATCAGGATTGTTTGCTCAAGAGAGGGAAAAACAGCATTGTGGTATTGCACATTGGGCATCAAATATATGTTAATACATAATATCGCGCACAAAATGAGAACTTTAGGTTTTGTTTAGTAGCTCAAGTAACAAAATGAAAACTTTTGGTTTTGTTTACAAGAACAGTTTGTTTCCGTGAACAGGATAAAAGAATAAAGAATTATACCTGTATTCAATCTGAAAAAAAATTCCAGGACAACCACGAAGATTTTTAAAAGCAGTAATTGCCCCATCACTGCTGCTAAATTCAACAAACCACCCGCACCCAATTTGCATATTTGCTCTCACACACTTAACTATAGATCCCATGTCTGCAATTGCAAGATTGCAAACAGCCAATAATTCATCATCTGTTAGGAAAGGGGAGCTAGCATTTGGGAGATAAATCCAAAGAGTGCTTGATGGGGCTTTATCCACATCTTTCACTGCAACAGTATGACTGTCAAAATAACTGGGGTTGTGATTGACATTATATTTAGTACGTAATGAAGCAATCAAGGAGGATATGTGGGACATCCTTGTCCTAGAGTTGTCAGTAGGTTGAGCTTGAGGAGATTCCATCATACTATTGGAAATGCTTCCAGAGTTACTGGCTCTCATATCAATGTTGATAGGGGTTGGGACTGATTTTACACCATCCATTTGAGGAATTGGAGCAGTAGCTGATCCAGTACTCAACTGTGCACTGTTACAACTATCCTTGCGATACTGTCTGAGGTGAGCCATCACAGTAGTAGCTTCCTCAGGAGATTCAAACTCCATTATTAATGCTTGATCATTGTTAAGCTCTTCAACCTTGTAAGGGCCCTTATACAGCACTTTCCTTGATTCATGCAGAATTTCATCCCTTACCCACTGACTCGTAATATTTCCAGTATAAACATGTGGACTCGAACATACTGAAACACCATTAATAGCACCTCTAGTTCCCAATCCTATGTCCATGAACTTTATCTGCCAAGGGAAGTGACTGCGCATATATCCCCGAGCTCTTACAGCATCAAACATATTCCAATACTCAACCAACGCAAACCCTTTGCAGGGAAAGAAGAAGAACCGTTCTATGGGACCAAATTTCTCAAGCTGAAACCTAACATAAGCTTCAGTTGTATCTGGACCTAAAGAACCCAACCAGAGTTGTCTACAAGCAGAGAAAATCTCCATTGATGTAGGGTCCCCATCACAGAACCAAGCAGAACCATGAGATGGCCCTATAGGAATCTTTGACGAAGAAAAATCATCACTCACAGCTCTGGTTGAGGATCTTGATGCAGGTAAACAGAGATCTGTATTTGAATTTAGATTGTTCTCTGAACGAGCATTGTGGTTTCTACATTCAAACAAGTTACTTCCATAGTCTAACGATGTTTTTGTGACAGGTGAGAGCCTCTGTTGATTGGATAGTTCTCCTGGCATGCCATGAGAAGAATCTCCAGGGTCACTAGCCTCCAAATCTGAGGACCTTGCAACTCCACCGCTATGACTAGATCCTGTAATCAAGGACAAACCAGTTTAAGAAACTCCCAAACAGTAAAGTACTAAACAGTAAAGTCCTAACTCACCATCCCTGCCAGGTGTTTCCCCAGAGATTTCACAGTGATTGGAATGACTAGGTCCTAAGTACTGTTGATTAATACTTTTTGATGGGATGATATCATCCTCATCACTATCCATATGGATGTCTTCCGTACCCAGTTTCTTATAGGTACGAAGGATTCCTTCAAGAGCAGCTCTAGTTTCTGATGCAGCAACAGCAGAAGGCAAGTTACACAACTTATTATACTTTGATAACATCCAACTTCCGAGTGATGGATTCTTATCAAGAACCTGTTATAAGAAACCTCAGTAAATATTTTGAAGAGGAAGTAAAACAAGAACACAGGATATATATAAGCAAGCGAATTCCTATCAGTTGCTTCACAAAAGAAAATGTAGTTTCATCTGCTCAACAACTAAGGAAGAACAACAAGCACCCATCAATTAGCTAGAAATCATCCAATAGTACATATGCTTCAATAATGATATCCAACCACAAAATTCATGCTGGATCAAGTCATTTCCTTCGTATCAAGCAAAACCAATCACAAATGTTAAGAAGGTTAGGGACCATAAAAATATTGACATAAAGTCTTCAGAAGCTATGTAGCACAACCAATAAACATTAATACCACTCTCAAAACAAGTCCTTTGACCAATTGGAAAGTAAAAAACTGCAAACTTTTCCACTATTAATTTTTGAAAGGCCTAATGATCAGCTTCAGCACTTATGACCCATTCCATTTATCACTAATGAAATTAGCCTCCCCGAAGGCAAAAGATGAATTTACCATCAAGAATTAGAATATCCAGTATACATCATCAGCACAAAAGAACCAAGAGTTCATACAAGTGATACAACTAATAGGATTCAGTTAAGCCTTAAAAGTAGAGGCCTAACACATTAAAAAACAAATATCATTCACTTTACCAAAATCATAGAAGAGCATGCATTGAACATCACAATATTTTACATGGTCACTTAACTAGATAACGTTTCTTGAATAAATAACTGTTCGATATAAGCAGACTTTAAACATATTACCAAATGTAACAAGCACTTCTGTGGGACAGACGATACATCTCCAGTGTCATGGTTGGCATCTGATGACAAATCCTTACCGCTAATCTCGTATTCTCTGTCATTTGTTCTAGAAGAGCTTTTACAAGTAGTTCTATCATTAGGTGCATCCAGAAGATCAGGCATGGCCTCCTCATCCAGTTGTCGAGTCACCTGACTGATAAAACCCTGTGCTCCAGAAATTCCCTCTGGTTCAGCTGATCTGAGAAGCTCAAAACACTCTGCAAGCAAATTTTTTGGATAAGAAAAGAAAACCCAAAGGAGACTTATTGCACGGAATTTGCATAGTTTAACCAATGGAGTAACATCTTCATCAGTAAACTTCTGCTTCAGCTTGGAAAAGTGCTCCACTGAATCTTCAATCTTCAAAACGTCCTTCTCAACAATCTGAAAGACATTATTTTCACCTATTGACGACATCATCAAAGAGAGCACTCTTTGAAATACTTTAGAGGAGATTCCTCGGACTACAGATGATCCTGGAGCTTCTGAAGAAGCAGCCCGACAAATGTCAGCTAAGCCCAAAATGCAAGCCTTGGCAGTCTCAAATGCGACTCCATCAGAATCCTCTCCTCTGCAAACGACTGCTGAGCTACAGTTATGAATATCGATAACTACTTTAGTTGCAGCTTCAAGAGCAGCTGGGCAGTGTGACGCGTATCTAGGAATCAAGTCAGCTAGAAGACGCTGTACACTGATGCAACCTGCAAGACTAGCAGAATTTCACGAGACTAAACTATCATATTTCTCAGTCCATCTTATTCAAACAAGCTAGGCAAACAAAGAGCCTCATAATGGCTAATAGCTTCAATTAGACAGTAAAGCTAATTGTTCGACATTCGATAAATTGGACACATTCGAACCACTTCACAAATTGCACAAGAACACATAACTTGAAACGAATTATGGTATTGAATATCAGTTAAATCATTAAATTTATAAATGACAGAAAGGAAACAGAAGTAAAATACCTCTAGAAGCAGTAACAAGAGAGAGATAAGCTTGTTCAAGGTCAGACACGCGGCGCGGGTCTTTTCGGGAGACGCAAGATTTGAGACGCTTGTAAGCCTCATAAACGCTCTTAATCTCATCTTTATTTCTCCGTCTGGTGTTGATTTCGTCTTGCGAGACAGGCGGGGGCGTTGATGGTGGAGCAACAGTGTTCTGCAGCGTCTCAGTTGGGATTTCTAGTGGTGGCGGTGGTGACTCTGGTTTGGGCTCGTAGAGCCTCCGCTTCTTGAGCGGTTGCTCTGCCGCCGATGTCATGGCTCGAGACGAGCTGTGGTGGTTTGGCAGGGGATCAACTATCAAGCGCTCGACAGGGGCGAAGATGGGTGTAAAATTACACATTCAGCCTGCCCCAAATCATTAATCTTCATGGGCTTGTTTTGCGGGTTTGGCCTCTGGGCTTAGCCCATGCGTATCTTGGAGCATTTTAGAAGACTTGCAATCCAAAACTTTAACGTGTCCCCTATGCTATGCCAGTTGAATCAGCCATCTGATCTCCCAAAAGTTTAGTTATATTTATATTTATTGTTTTTTTTTAATTTAGTAAAAAAATCTATTTGTTTGCATTTTTGCTTTTGTTTTTATTTTGATTTCTTTCAGTTTTTAAATTTATAAAATCAAAATTTCAGTTAATTTTGTAATTAAATTAAATTACATTAAATTAGTAATTATTAATAAATATAATTAAAATGAAAATGTCTTCAAATATATAAATTGCAAATAAAATTTTGATTTAATAATTAAAAATATTTAAAATAAATACTTTTATTGATTATTTATAAATAAATATTATATAAGAAATTAAAAATAATTCATCTTTAAGTTTTATCTAATATATAATTATCATCATAATAAAAATATAACTACATTCATATTAACGAAAGAAAAACTAAAAATCACAAAAAAATTAAACAACTATTTTCTTGAAAATCTGATTAGTTTATAATTGCACGTATGCCAGTTCAAATATCCATATTATTTCAATATTGAAAGTTACTTGTAGGGTAATAGTTATAAGCAAATGTACATAAATAAAATTTAATTGAAAAATCTTAGAAATTTTAAACAAATGTTAAGCATATAAGTTTACAGTTAGCTTCTTACATTAGTAACTGAAGATTTCTATTGATTTGTTCAGCAAGCAATTATATAACTAATATCAGTTTTCAGGATCATGCCTCCTGCCATATGTTGTTAGATAATTTTGTCATTTCTCATAAAGTTGAATAATTATTAATTGCATTTTTTGATTTTTTAAATAGATTATCGGTTAAGTTACATAATTTGATATAGATAAAGATAATAAAGTGACTCAATAAATGATTTAGATTAATGGGTCAAAGTTCGGGTAAAAAATGGATCCTAATTAGTGCGGACTGAACATATATTGACCTTCTGATGGGGAAGCATAATATAGAAGCTATATAAAAATTAAGGTCCCCTCCAGTTGCTCATATTAATCATAAGCATAAGGAATCTCTAATTTGTTAAGAAAGCTTACGTATTAAAAAAATTGTATAAAGACCTAAATCACGTGTTGAGAAACACTTTCTGTAAAGATCCCGGAAGATTCATGATCGTTTGGAGCTCAGAAATAGTATCAGAATCAAAGATGGAATAGAAATCAGGTATTCCACATTACCTTTATTTTTAATCCTTTCATGTTTAATCCTGGGTACGTAATAAGGTCTATACTACGTATTACATATAATATCAGAGCAGTTACGTGATCGGATTACCGGAAGCAAAGGTTTTTCAATTTTCATCTTATATGGTTTTCCTCAATTTTATTTTTCAAATTTTTTACGCATATAATTACGTAAAAGTGATATATATAAGACTAGATATGAAAAACGGGTCAAAAATAGGCCGAATGGAGTAAAAAATGACATCCCAAGATGTTGAAAGTTGCTTTTGGCAAAGGAGAATGAGAAAATGTCGGGCACGTGCTATAGTGCACGGTGTAACGTTTCAGCGCGTGCACACGTGACTCGCGCTCCCATGAGCCTAGGACAATGGGCGCGTGTCGCGCACACGCCACATCCATTCATACACGTGGCACACTAGATGGAGGACATGTGACAGCGTGTGCAGTACACGCACCGTACAGTAGGCATGTGTTAGCGCGCGGGGTGCAAGTGATGCGCACGCGTCAGACTCATATGACGTGCGTCTGCGTGCTACACTCGCATTGATGTGATGCGCCAGTAATTTAAAAAAATAAAAATTTCAAATTTTTCGTAAAAGTACCCCGAGATGTTTTGGGTCAGTTTTCGAGTCTAGAAAATTCATAAAGTAAGTTATTTTTTTTTCTATTTTTTGGATTTATTACATTAATAATAAATTAAAGTTTAACTCCAGAAAAAGGAACTAAGGTATTTTAAATTCGATTTCGAATGAATTTTCATACTTCGGACATCACATGAGAGAGATTCTTTAAAGTTTTGTGTCTCAGGTCTCATGTTCAGTATTCAAGATTGCATGATAGTCGATCGGAAAAGGAATTAAGGTATTTTGAATCTGAATTTGAGTGAATTTTCATACTACAAACATCACATGATGGTGATAATTCAAGGTTTTATGACTTGGGTCTCATGTTTAGTGTTCGAGATTGTATGATAGTTGATCGGAAAAGAAATTGAGACATTCTGAAGCCATTTTTGAGTGAATTTTCGTGCAACGAACTTGTCATAAGGGAGATACATATGATTTTTGTGTCTCGGGTGGTCGGTTTAGTGTCCGGTGACGCACGATAGTTACTCTGCTTAGATTTTTCTTTTACAAAAGTCTCAAATGAAGTTTTCATAAAATGTCTTCAACACTAGGATGCAACAATGAGATTGTGAATTTGGTTTTTTGCATTTATTGATATTACATTATCACATATCATATGCCCATAAAGAATGTAAGGATAACATAAAGATGTATTCCTTATGTTTGTGGATTTTTTAAGTGTTGATGAGAATGTAGTCACGAAAGTGGCCTTTTAAGTCAGTATTTTGAATTGTTCTGCTTGCATGTTAGGGGATATCTCTAGTATCATATTTGGTTATTCTGCCCACAAGTGTTGACCTTACATGAGATTTTGAGCTGAACATAAAGGCGTTGGATAGAGGAAAGTCGTTGCTTGAATGATCTATTCACCCACAGATGGTAGTGTCATAAGAGTTGATGATTTGTACTCTAATCGCTTTTATGTGGAGGTCTAGTTGCATATATTATGTATTCAGCCCATATGTGTTTCATAATATGTGTGACTGGATTTTCAGTAAAGATACTATTTAATAGCACTGGATTTTTAGTAAAGATACTATTTAATGGCTTTAAGTGTCACTGTTGTCCTACATTTATGTTGATTTAAAGATTATCATCTTGAAGTCACCTTTTTAGTCAACAAAATTATTGTCATCATTGAAACCCTATCAAATATCAATACAAAGAAGTGGACAGAGGATGTATTGATATGGCCATACAGACAGATAGGCCATCTCCATTTACATCCATGATCTTGAAAACTCATAAAGCAGCCCATGAATATTGGGATCGGTCTAACAGATTATATCTGATGACCATTAACATATCCATTCCTAACCATATTCTAAGTGGACTTTTGGATACAAACATAGCGAATGAGTTTCTTGATAATGTCTCCTAGAGGTAGATAGTCTCATCTAGTGTTAAGATAAGTGCCTTAATGAAAGTATTATTCTCCATAAGGTAAATATGAGAAAAGGGGAGTAATGGAATATATATCAAGAATAATTCATCTTCACAGTAGATTGAAGATGTTGGGACTTTGATGCTTTGATAGCTCATTGTGCTGCTGAGGAGGAGAAACTCAAGCTTGCTACTCTTACAGCCCTCGAAGCAGCTTAAGGGAAGATAAAGATGAAGCCCACTGAGTTCAAAGATAGAAAGTTTAAATCTTCTCCATATACTAATGTTGGTTAAACCATTGTTGATAAAGGTCCTAGGGACATAAAGAAACCAGTAGTATGAGGTTTAAAAGGAAAGACTGTGACCATCAGGTTACTCTTTGGCTTATCAATTTATAAATCTAATTTGCGATAGTCGCATTAAGTATATTGTGGCTATTTAGTGGAACATCTAATCAAGGTGCTTCCACAAAGTAAAGGTTCATATCCAGGATAAAGCCAAATAAAGGGAAGGAGAAATTGATGGTTCATAGCAATGAAGAAGTGGAAATAATATCTATAGGGGATGTATATACTGAACTTTATTGTAATGCTCATTTGGGTTTTACATGAAACATTTTATATGTGATCTTTTGATCAATTTTGGACAGAGAGGGTTAATGTTTTGTATTTAATGATTATGTTTTACAGTTATTGTTTAATGCAAAACATAATGGTACAACCTTATTGTCATATGGTTTGTATATAATGTGTCTTACCTTAATTAGATATATGCTTTTTCGTATCTTGCCAAACAAGTTATAAAGGACCCTGATGAATGAGAAGTCATATATGGTGTGGCATAAAAGTTTAAGCCACATTTCCAGAGCTAGGGATGAGAGATTGATCAAGGAAAGTATTTCTTAATTCTAGATTATGATGATCTGGGAACATGTGCTGACTGTTACAGGGGACAGCTGACTAATAAGGATATTGAGATCAACTCATGCTTTTGACTTATTGAGTATGATACATAAAGATATCGTTAGACCTTATACAGTTGCACTGTGCAATTCTAAATGTATTCTGACATTTGTTGATGATTATTCCCATCACAGTTATATGTTCTTGCTTAAAGGTTGAAGGTTGAGAACAAATTGAAAAATTCATCAAGATAGTCAGATTTGGCTGTAGAGGAGAATATAATGACAAACATGGTGTTTCAGGACTTTAAAAGGTTTGTTTGTCAGATATTTGGAATCAGTTGAAATAGTGACTTAATTCATTATACCGAGTAGTTCTGAGCAAAATGGTGTGTTGCCAAAAGGTATAACTGCACCCTAAAGGACTTGAAGAAGTCAATGCAGAGCATGACTAATCTACCTAATTATTTAAAAGTTTGGAAACCCAACCTTGCACCCATTCGTGTAAGGGGCTGCTTTATTGAGGTAGTATAATCCTTATAAAGAAAGATTGCATGCTCATTCCCTTTATTATTATTTAGTAAAATATCTCGACCACTTTAAGGCTATAGCTTTTACTGTAGAGAAGGGGAGACCGGAATAGTGGACTCATAAATAACTAAGTTTCTGGAATAAGATGTCTATGATGATGGTGGGTCCATTGACCCTTCAGATGATAGCAGGGCAGATATTATAGTTATCTTGTAGTCGCTATTGATATAGTTAGCTTCGATGGATCTAAGTCTCTATACAGTGCCTGTATAGGAACAGGAACCCATACCTATAGACACATAGGTTTCTGAGGGTACAAGATCTATTACAGTTAAGTAAATCTACTAGAGTAAGACGACCTGCTATCTCATTTGATTACATAATCTATCAGGTGTAAAAGACTATGCTATTAGACAAGTTACGGATCCAGTTACTTTGCAGAAGTTATTTCTGGACCTAATGTCGATGCGTGGTGGGATGCAATGAATGACGAGATGCAAGTAATGGAACATAGTAAGGTCTAGGAGCTAGTTAATTGCAACGGAACTGCAAACTCATCAGTTGTGAATGAAGTTTTTTGGACTTAAAGGATTTTAGGATAGAGTTCACCAGTCTATAGGGTCGCTCAGTTGCCTAATGGTTCACTCAAAGAGAAAGGTTGACTTTATGTTATCTTTTCTCCTGTATCCTCGTATGATATATTTTGAGTAATTAAGGCAATTGTAGCTCATGATGATATAGAGTTAGATCATATGGTTGTCAAATTTTTTTTCCTAAATAAAGACCTTTATAAAATGGTCTACATGGTATAATCTTAAGGATTCCAGGATCTAGATGGAACTGACATGGTTTACACATTATGCAGATCAATATATAGTTTATATCAAACTTCTGAAAGTGATACCTTACATTTGATGAGGTTGTGACCTCTTTCAGCTTCATGAAAAATAAAATTCAAAAGATGCTTGTACTATGAGGTCAAGGGGAGCAAAGTTATTTTCCTATTACTACATCATCATCATCATCATTATCACACCTAGTCCAAAATCTCATAATAAAGCGGGGTCTGGGGAGGTCTAATAGTAGCCTTACCCCTACATAATAGATAAGCTATTTTTGGTAGACCCACATACAGATGTAATAATAAAAAGTGATGCAGGTTAAAAAGTAAATAAGTAAAACTTACACGCTAAATAATTATGTAAATAAAATTACAATAAATACATAAATAAATAAAAATAAAAAATAACCAAATGATATACCGGATGGTGTCCAGATCTATTAGTACCTGATAAACTGCAAAGTCTGGCTGAAATTAGAGAGTAACTATCCCAAGAGACCTACACCTATCTGTAAAAAAATTAGAACACATCTATTGGAGTACCAACGGCACATAAATAAATGGCATCCATTATTAAAGTTAAATTATATACACATTGTCAAGGCCTAATATTATAAGGCATAAAATTAATGCACATGTATGGAGAGGTAAGACCATTAATCATATACTAGTATACAAATATGGACCTTTAATTATTCATCATGTGCGTTCGTATCCATCTAAACAACCTAAAAACTGCTTGTAGAAGTTGTAACCCACTATTGCGGCATTGCCCACATTCATCATCAACGCCTGATATAGATGCATCACTAACCAACATGTTTCCACTACATACTAAATGCTTTCCCATCATAAGCAAAAGTGTTTCCCAGCATATTGAGCATGCCCATTCTTGGTCCCAGAAACTTTTGGCTCACTTGAAAACTGCTAAGGAATCAAGATCTCTTGAGTCAGTTAAGGATTGATGACCAAAATTGCTACAGCAGAACAAGGGCCACAATTATGCTTGAAAATGTTGGATTGCATTAATGTTGGTATTCTCTCCCCAAAATTTTGACTATCCTCTAAGATTTTTGCAAATTAAACACTACCAAAATCATCAATGGAATAATGATTCTTTCCCCAAGGGTAATATCTATGATCATGCTCCACAAGATGTTGCATCTCCAAAGCTTCAGGCCATTTTATTTGTCTGCAAACACCATTCTTGCCACTTAAGGGTAGCCATCTCCAACTGCATTAAATAATCATGAAGTTCTGTCAAGAAGCAAAATTCCCCATGCCACGTGTTTAGAGAATCCAAGGAATTCAACAATACAATGGCAAAGTAATTTTTTTTTCCAACCATACGAGTGGAAAATAGCCATAAAAGAATACTACTAAAGTTTCAGAAGTTATGCTTCAGCTTTCGATGACCTTTACCATCAAAAACAGTACAAACATCATACCTTGAATTAACAAGCTCCCATGGTAATATTGCTCTAGAAGATCTCAAACATTCAATTAACTCTGGAAACAAATTTTTGTTCTCCTCAATCACAAGAATAATAGCTGTACCCTCTTCTCCTATTTGGGATGCCCTCCCAATCTGATGGACATACTCCTTTATGTTATTGGGCATGTCAAAAATTATTACCTGTCTCACCCTTAATAGATCAACTCTCCGACCCAAAACCCCAGTGGATATAATCACATGTACCTCTCCCAATAAAAATGACTTTATGACCTCTCTTCTTTCTTTCATGGACTTCTCCCCATGGATTGAAAGAGCCTTCAACCCAGTGGTTAAAGTTATTGCATTAGATAGGAGATCTGCTCCAAGTTTCGAACCCATATATATAATGGCAGGTGGATTAAAATGTTGTTTACTCATCAATATATCAAACAGCTTCTGCATCTTCTGCTTTGACTCGACCCAAATAGCCAGCTATTTCACAGCCTTATTAGGCTAGTTAGGCTGCCCAATTGTGACAAAGACACCACAACAAAAACATGCATTTTGCGTCGTCTGATAAACGTCGTAGAAGCCCTATAGACGTCGCAGAAAACCTTCTACGACGTCTATTAAAACGTTACAATAGACGTTGTAGATGGTGAGTAGGTAATGGGTTTCGTCGACGTCTGAGTGAAGACGTCGTAGAAGGCTTATCAATTCTGCGACATTGATGAAGACATCAGAAAAGAGGCCAATAATTCCCGACGTTTGGAGAAAACGTCTGGGATTGTTTGCTTTTTTACGACATTGGGGAGACGTCGCAGAAACTTCACAATCTGCGACGTCTAATAATTAGACGTCGTGGATTGTCAAGTATTTATGAAATTATAATTAATTTATTATAATTTTGGTAAATTTTGTTAATAATGGTTTAATATAAATTAGAAATTCATGATTTGTTTTAATTGATCTGAATATTGGAAGAATTTATAATTTAATCAAATTTAATTATTACATTTTAATTTTTAAATTTTGGAGAAAAATTTAATTGAATAAATTTGATTTGTTATTAGCTTTTGTTTTAATATGTTTTAGATTTTTGGAAACAATTTTTAATTATTTGCTAAATATAAATTTAACTAAATATTAAAATAATATTTATTTAATAACTATTAAATATTATTTATGAATAAATTTTTAAATAATTCAACAATATTTTGAATATATAATGAATTTTAATAATTATTCATGTATAACAAGACTTGAATATATGCAAACAATTTATGATTTACATTGCAATTCCGAATATGTCATAAAACAGAAATTAAAATAAACAAAACATCATAAGTGTTTAATATATCAAAATGAGTACATGTTTAGTCTGAACGAACATTATGTGTAGAACATAAAAGTTTCAATCGATCCTGCATTTCTTTAAATTGTTTAGTCAATTGATCGACTTGAGACTGCAAATCCTAATTAGCCCTCTTTGACTCTTCTAATTCGTCTCGAAGTCTCTTTTTGGCCGAAGTATTCCCTTGTGGTCGAGGCCCAATTCCCATGCCAATAATGTAATCTGTTCTAGTGCCCAGGACTTTATCGCACACTTCATCTACTGTCATCGGATGACTTTGTTCTATTGAATGTGTCATTTCATTACACATTAATTCCTGGAAAAGTAAGAATTAATTACACACACATTCTCATTTAACAAATATCTGTAAATGAACTATGTACTCACCCATTTTGCTTTGCTTTCGGCAGTTGTCCATTGATCTTTGCTTTCATCATAATGAGTGTGATACCATAGCTTCATCCGGTCACACTCTTCTCTATCCCTGTCACTCTGTTGTAAAAAAAATATTACAAGAAATGCTTTTCATAAATTTGTAAATGTCAATCAAAGTAAAATATAATTAAAAAGATGGTAACTTACAATCTCATGTCGTATCGCTACAAAGGCCTTGGAGCCAGAGTTTGGTGGACATTTGACCTGACTCCTAGCCAGTTTGGCTTTCCGAATTTTGTCCTAATCATACATGTAGGAAAATCTATTATAACATCTATAAATCATAAATCATAAATACTAAAATATAATTAGTTATGAAAGAAGTTGTAAAATAAAGTTTTTTTATCTGAATAAGAACTAACCTTTGTAACTGATTGCTCCCAATACTCACATAAATCCATCCACTCCACCAATGTGACACTATCCGGCTTGACATCGTTTCCGTGCTTGGTAAAATGCCTTTTTAAATTATATCTTTGATCTTTAGACCTTAATGAAAGAAACCTCTTCACAGCAGCATGGATTTCATTGTCAGTCCTCATTCCCTTGATGTCCAACTTTTGCTGCAAAAAATTATAAGTTATTGGTCAACGCTTTAACCAAATGGAAAACACGTACAAATTGGATTGGTTTAGAATACTTGCATCTAACTTGTCCAATGCAATGTTTAATTCGTCATCAGTAATTTTTGAAAATTTTGTTCTTACAGGCAAAGAAGTTCGGGATATCACACCAATCTCACTTGATAATTTGGCAGACTGTACGGAGTTGGTTGGTCATCCTTCAGTAGGGGAGATCTCTATCTCCAATCTTTTACCTATCGCCTTATTAATCTTTGCTAATCCGTGTTCTTTCGTGACACCCCTTGTTTTTTTGCATTATTTGTGGATCCTAAAATAGCAAAAGAATAATTTATAATTAGCATATAACAATTAATGATAAATCTAATTAATGTTAAGATCATACCTCAAGATACTTGTAAGAGAGGCCCACCGAAAGGAAGAGTGTGATTTACTGGTGTCAGATAATTAGAAACTGGAGGATTGACTGGTGTGTGATAATTTGAAGCTGGAGGTGTCTGTTCAGAAGTTAGAGTGCTAATATTGCGTTGCATGTTCAAAATTTGTTCATACTTATCTCTAGGACGAATACTAGGCATAGAATTGACTTCTCTTGGTGTTTCAGTATGGTCAGAAGGTGCACGTGTGTGAGCTTATGCCTGTGTAAGTATAGGTGCAGGTGCAAGTGTAGGTGTCTTATCTTGTGGTTGTGGACGAGCAGATGACTCATTAGCTGCACTTCCAATTAGCTGATGATACCGCGACTGCAGTTGTGTAGGTACTAAGGAACTTGGTGCAGCCTTATTCTTCTTCTTGGGTAGACCAGGTCCCGTGGGATTTACCTGCATTCACATCGACATTAGTGCATAAATCCCATTTTCTCATTACATCCATCACTGTAAAGCCTTATGTATGATGTCTATAATGCAATATCCATCAATAAGCAAATTAAAGGAAAGATACCATTTCTGCTTAAATCTATACTGTGTAGATTTAATAGATCTCATATCTAATTGCAACATTAATGGCACCATTTAATAGATCTCATATCTAATTGCAACATTTAATAGATCCCATAATCTATATCAGTTGTTCTTTCAATGCTAGTTTTCCAACCTTTGTTATGCTCAATTATCCAATTATTTGGTTTCACATGTCTTGAAAAAGTTATGTTAGGTTTTATACCTATATACATCTGTTATGCATGCTTAGAGAACACAAGATCAAAAAGTAGATCTTGCCATTTCCAAAAGGTTGATGTCTAATACTAAACTTGTATCAAAAGCATTTTTGAAATATTAAGCCACCATTTCATATTCTAAGGGTTAACTAAGCATATTCTAAATACATGCATGCACGAAAATGCTATAATGAAGCATCAGTATAATAAAGCAATAGGTAATGATACATACATGCACGAAAACAGTATAATGAAGTGATAGGATCCTATAAACAAGAGCTAGAAAGATACATTTATTCTAAATGCATATACAAGTACCAACCACGGATCCATTCAAAAATTTCGTTTCCATTAACAAATTGTTAGAGTTCATATACAACAACTTGCAACTAATACGCACAATATGAAGCCACAACTTGAATAGATGTCATCCATTGCAATCCATTCATAAGGAGTCAAAGAGAAGCATGGATGATGCATATAAAGAAATGGTGAAATCCATGGACTGAATGTTGATGCTTTGTGTAAACAAAAATAAAACCAAGTCAGGTTGTGTTTCCAAGTTCTGCCATGGGCTAAAGTGTTATTATGCTTATGGATAGTTATCTGCTATCATAGATGTCAATTCTTATTAAGCAATGACATCTTGTTATAGAACTGATAATGTGAGCAGGACATATTCTCTTGTTCCATTATGGTGACAACATTTTAATCATGATCTACACAGCAAAAAGATATTGATGTTGCCTACATTACATGTCATGGAGATAGATTACATGTCATGCATTAAATTCTGCTATGCTTTTATGCCATTAACCTCCAAATTGCAGGATATGCTTGGAGTATTGCTTCTATGCCATTCACATCATCAAATTTCTATTTTAAGTTAGCAAAATAATTGATATAATAGCTCCTAAAAGTTTAAGTGACAGCAAGTGAAGATAAAGTATTGGAAAGCTAAGTATCAGCACAGGACATGTAGTAGTGAAAATAAAAAAAGATGATCCATTTTCATAAGAAGCATGCATATAAGATGCCAATATTTAGATAAATCCTATCAAGTAAATGACCTTTAATTTTCCATTATTTCTATGGAAGTTTTATGCATATTAGTCTCAGAAGAACGTGATTATCTAGAATTTCCAATTTGTTTTATGCTTACTTACAATTTGTTTCAAGTGCTAAAGATTCCAGAGTTCTAAAAGCTCAGATCTCTCCTAAGCACTTGAACAACATCTGGCAATACATAGCAATGTTTCCAATGAAGGAAAATAGCATATTTTCAATCATCTTTTGATTATTAGGAAAACAAATAATTTGAGAATGCATGTCTGCAACTAGTATACAATTTCTCTTATTAGCTAAATGATTTATTTTCCATGCACAACTAAGCCTACAAAATGATGCTTAGCCAAAATTAATTGCATGTAATAGGTAAAAAGAAAAAGATGCACTTTTTCATAATAAAAACTGCTTAGAGAAACAACATTTTAACAGAATTTGCATTGCAGTTTGTATGTCAGCAGCTATGGATCGATCACATCTACACATTAGTAGTGTAAGAGATACATCTATAACAGATAAATAAAGCACACGACTGTATACAGTCTAGAAGAGTGGATCAATTTATGCAGAAGTTGCATGCGAGTTCTTTAGCAAACTGACAACTGCTATGACTTTCCTCCAGAAATAGTATGCGAGCATTTACACCATTGTAGGATTAAAGCCATTTCTTCTGAGATCCTTTCAATTTTTTTTATTGATGCAAGAAACAGATAATAATCAAACCTATACTCAAAGAAGTCGTCATGACTCGTACAATCAAATTTATTTAGCTGGTAATGATAATGATATACAGGGTCAGATAAAATGGAAATAAATTTCAATTGGAAAATATAGCTAAGTACTCTAAGAACAAAGAAATAGAGAGAAAGAAAAAAGCATAAGAAAAATTGGGATTTTCGGATATTGATAATTCACCACTGTATTTCAAAAATTTGAATATATAAACATTCGTCATTTGGTAAAATAGAATGTGAAGCTTATGTAGAAGAAATACTCCTTGTTTGTTAAATATTAATAAATAGCAATGGAACTGATCAACAAGGAATGTTATAGAAAAGAAAATGAATCATAATGCAGTGCATTGGACGAGTGAAACTAGCTTATTATGAACCTAATCGGATGGGCCATAAATATCTAGTTTTATTCGCAATAGTATCGAACACAAGTCGATTTTTAAGTAAGTTTTAAGAGCTTGTACAATGAGAAACATGAAGTTAATATGAAGTATGTGTGCTGCTACTACTATTGAAAATGGAGTTATATATGGTCAAAGTACGTGAGCAAACATAACAACATAATTTAGATTTCACTACATTATCCTAATGAAATGGATATCTAACCTACCAACATCAGCACATCATCTCTATCTCACACCTCTGCAATCTTATAAAATGACACTACATTAAACTTTCAATGTAGTTTAGACTATATATTAAACTTACAATTAAACTTTCAGAAGTCTAGATTTCACTACATTAAACTTACAATTAAACTTCCAATCTTAAAATGACACTTTAGACTATATATTAAGCACACAAAACTTTTAGAAGTCTAACTTATAATATTGAAGACCCTTCGATAATTTCCTCTTGTCTGAGATCTCTTATAACAATTCATACAACGTGCAGAAGGGCATGAAATGTCACACTCTTTGCCCTTTTTTCCAGCGACAAAAGTCATAAACATCCTTACTCCATCTATATATTCACGAGAAACCCTAACACTGTTCATCCAACTCTTGTCCATAGAGCAACAAATACCTATCAATTCACTCTAAAAATGAAAACATTATGTTATGTTAGTAAGTGAATGATGAGGAAAGGTTAAATACGTACGTAAATGAAGTTGTAGAATAGCTAACTGTTAACGTAGCAAAACTTAATTTTTTCTAACCTACGTTTATAATGTGAATTAGGCCGTTGCTCTACACATACTAATATGTATAACTTGCCTTGCTATTTCATAAACTATACGGAGAACTAGGGAGAGAGGAATAAAAAAAGTCATAAAACAAATTAAGTAAAATGTGACATTTCATTTATCTATTTATGTATGAATGCAGGATCCTTACTTTAGCATAAATACAAGAAAACACCATGTGGCATCTCATATAGCAAACCTCATAGCTAAAGTATGAATGCAAACATAACAATTGACAATCGAGCAATTTTATATTATAAGTTATCATACTTGGTTCTTGTTTTCCAATGGCACCTCCAACTATCTCCTCCTCACACTTGTAACTAGTATCTGTCATCAAGCACGAATAAGTATTTTGGTTAAGATTAGAATAAATTACATCACACTCTTTATTATTGACTATACAATAGTAAGAAGGCTAGGTTTGGTACTTATTTCATGCTTATGGAATAAGTACCAAACCTAGCCTTCTTCGAGTGCTTATCGCCACTTATATTTTTAGCATTTGAGTGCTTACGACCACTTATATTTACAATTGTTTACATAGTTGAGTTTTCAACTTCATATGTCCTTTTAAAGTGTTGTGAAAGAAAATGGCAGATATATCTCATTCATATTGTAGTACTGAATTTGTTTATTAATGAATGCATCTTTATCTTACCACGTTTCAGTGAGGCAACCACAGATGATTCATTGACATACTTAATAATTTAGTGGTTTGCCAAGTATAGGACAAATTGAAACTAAATGTCATTGGCATATATTTATACAAGTAGCTGGCAGCTATATGTAGATAGTCATTGAGTTTCTGTTAATGATGCAATTTCTGTTAATGATGCAATACCTAAGCCTATTTCTGCTACGCCTATCCCATTCCATTTCACATGAACTAAAGCATGTATGCTACACATATGAGATGAGGTAAAAACAATTAACATTTAAGAATTTTCAGGTAAAAGAAGCAAAATTATGGGAATTATGTTTTCTTAGTTTACAAAACTGCATAAATAAATGGGAATTATGTTCAATTAGAATTATAAATTATATGTGTATACGTGTTGTACATAAGTCCAGAAGCATCACTAATCATGTTTAGTTTGCAGGGACTGTGCTATACCATCTTTCAAGCCCAATATGCTATCATAGAGAAAACACTGAAATGCATATATCATGCTTTGAAAATATAATAATGAAAAGAAAACCCATAAAATATGTAAAAGTTATTATAACCTATAACGTCTGCAACTATATGCTCACTGCCATCTATCTGTTCGGTGCACCTATTTTGACTGGTATGGTGAGGCTGAGGAAGCAGTTCAAATCAAAGGCATGTTTGCAATGAATCAATAATTTATAGTGGCAATATCAGTGCCACAATTGCAAAAAGTGTGAGCATATGAAGGTAGATTATTGGGCCAAAGAAAAGTAAGAAAATTTTCCAGAAGACAGTGAAGAAATAAGTAATCTGTTTATGGCTCATTATGACTCTAAGTAAGTAATATTGTTTTATACTGTTATGGAGAAAACTGAGTAATAATGCATCAAATGAATGTTTTCAAACTTTTTTAGCCTTTGGAGTGCTTACTGCCACTTATATTTTCAATTGTTTACTTACTTGAGTATTGAACTTCAAATGTCCTTTTAAAGTGTTTTGACAAATACTTGATTTAAACTATTTCAAAAGATTATTTAAGTTTGTTTGAAGATGATCAAGAGATTTTATTTAAAGTCCAAAATAAGATTCATGTTGAATATGCAAGGATTTAGTTATGAAAGAATACATATAAATAATCATGTAATAAGTGAGTTTCTAATTCATCCAAAAGGTATTGTACATACATATATAAATGGGAGATTAAAGTGTAAACTTTAGATTCATATTGTTGTCCAAAAGTTTATGAATGATAGTTTTTAACTAAAAGAACATGTAAGCTAATTAAGTCTAGACTTTATAGAGGCTAATTGCATTAAAATTAAAACTTGGAGGAGTTAAGAGATGTTAATTAACCACAACTCTAATTGAAGATATGCTTAGTTGTTTAGTTAATGTGTATGTGTTCATACATCTTCCAAATAAAGATTCAATTGTATGTGGAAAATAGTCATCATTTAAACTTCAAAGATAGGCATATCTGCATTAGATTCATAGTTTTTGTTTCTTTTAATCTAATACCTGCATGCATCTGTTATACCAATATATATGCATGCTTAGAGAACACAAGAGCAGTAAAGAATAATGAGAACACAAGATCAGTAAAGAGAACACAAGATCAGTTAAAATCAAAGGCATAGGTGCATCATTTGAAAGTCTCTTCGGTTATGCGGTTGCAAAAGGCTATCATATATATATGCTAAGTAGATTGAAGCTGAAGATGGAAATGATGGCAAAGAGCTGAAAGAAAGTAGACATGACCCTAAGCTAGCACTGCCGAGACTGAAGCTGTTGATTTCTCTTGTTTGGAAATTTTCTAATGCTTAAGGATTCTCATGTTTCTAATGTTTTTAATTCCTCTTGTTTGGCATGCTCTAATGTTAATATTTACCTATTGCCATGGATGCAAAAGACAGTTTTAGGATTCCTGATTGTGTACTGAAATGAGGAATGGGTTTAGGATTCCTGATTGCTCAACACACTCTTGATTGCACAAAACAGGTTTAGGATTAGGTTTAGGATTCCATAATTGCATAAAACAGACTTCTATTTTATGATGAACAGCAGTAAGCTATTAAAATTTCTCAGCCTAAAGACAAGCAAGCAAATTTTCCAGAAGCATTCCAAAGGTTGATGTCAAATATTGAAACATAAATTAAAAGCATATTCGAAATATTAAGGCACCATTTCATATTCTAAGGGTTATGAAGTCCTCTACATGGTTGATGCTATTGATGTTTAGTCATACCTAACTTGTATCACTTACCTAATCATATTCTAAATATCACTGACCTGATCATATTCTGTATCATTTCAGTAACCACTTACCTAATCATATTGTAAATATCAAGCTCAATCATTGTAAATTTCAGTAACCACTTACCTAATCAATGCTTAACCATTGTAGAATCTAATTGAAAGGTGCAATTGTAATCAATGCTTAAACATACAATGATTGAGTAAGATATGCATCTGATTTGGTTCATTTTTAGGATGTGTAAAGCCTTATCTGATTTGGTTCATTTCTGATATTGCTTGCTTATGATTTACATGTATTCTTTTATTGTCCTACATCCTAGGCATGGTTAGAACTGCTCTTATTGTTATCAAGTTAGAAGGTCTTAATTGTTTTGAAATGTGCGACAAGTTTCTGTAAACCTAGATATAATCACTGAAGTTGTAAAGTATCTTTCCCTTGGCACAATGAAACTGTCAGCTTTTTCAATGAAAGTATACATGTGTATATATTAGAAACCTTTCAACATTTTAACAAACCTAACAACTGCAATTCAATTCAACAAATTGCACATTAATAAGAGCATAAGGCGAAGAAAAGGCATAAAGGCACAAAAAAGAAGAAGAGAGAAAACATTGATAAATAAGAAGGGAAGGTTTTTTTTTTCTTGAACAGATCTGCATATATAACTGATATAAGTGGTGCATTACCTGGATAACTGTGGCATCTTCAAATGCTTGATTGTCAATAACTACTCTGCTTCCATAAACAACAAGCCTTTCATCAATTAATAAAACAGCAAGGAAGCAATACACAACAGAAGTTTCACCTTTCTTATACATCAACATTAAAGTGTTTTGGCCAGAATTCCTCTATTAAAGGAGGTCGGTATAGACTAGTTAGGAAAAAGAAGAAAATGAAAACAAAAGGACCATGAAGTTGAAAACTTTTCAGACAATCACGACCTAAAATAATGAAATTGCCATGTTAAATACCAAGCAATTCATAACTTCTGAAATGCGTTAAACAGATAAGAAAGCAGATTATAGATAGTCAGATAAACAGATAAACCCACAATAAACCCTAGTATCTTCAATCGACTCAATACATAACAATGTACCCTAAATTTATCGTATCCAAATTCGTTGAACTACTTACCTCAACCAACACTCCGATCTACAGTAGACGACAGCACGCCAACTCGTGAAGCAACACAACGCTTTTAAAGGCGGTGGCTAGACGAAAGATAAGAGACGGATGGTGGCTCAATGGAGAGGGAAGGTGGCTTGAGGGAGAGGACAGGTGGCACGACGGAGAGCTAATTAACGGTGGCAGATAAGAGACGGAAAGCTAAACGTGGGAGAGAGCTAAACGCGGGAGAGACAACGGGAGTTGAAAATATTAGTGGGCCAGTTGGAGAACGATATTTAGATGGCCTTTCCCGACGTCTAACTCTCCAACACGTCGTGAATAGTACTTTCCCACGTCCTACTACTAAAACGACGCAAAATACATGGCAATTCAACGACGTCTGCATTCAACGTCACCAAATTTTCCCACCTATCATGACGTCTAAAAAGACGTCATAAAAGCCTCACACATTTCGCGACGTCGTATACGAAGATGACGCGAAATGTATATTTTTGTTGTAGTGAGATAATGTCTTTCACCAAAGAGTTCGCCATCTTCTTTATGTCAACTGAGATTGTAGTAGAATAGATTAACACCTGGGGTTATGAAAGAGCCCTAAATATTTGCATAACCTGGTCTCTAAAAACCCTTTGGAACATGCAATCAACTTCATTTAGAACAAACATCATTATATCATCTAGATTCATATCATGCTTCATTAGAAGATCAATTAGTCGGCCTGGAGTTCCTACAATCAATTCCACTCCTTGGCGGATGCGGTGGAGATGACTCGCTAAGGCATCACCACCAAACATAAGCGCAGTCTTAAAAGGCAAATGATGGTGGTTCCGCAAGTTCACGGGTCTTATGTAGTACAGTATAATATCATCCACAGGGAGTAATTATGTAAGTACCAGGCTTGGATCACTCAATTAATTGGACTAAGCTATTGGGTAGGATTGGGAAATTAAATTAAAAGAAAATTTAACTATCAAAATAAATAAATAGATAAAACCGATGGAGATTGTGTAAAAAATGGGGAAATAAAATACAAAAATTAACTAGCAAAATTAACAAAATCAAGCTAAAGAAAATTTGCGAATATTTCTAGGGGTTACTCGGATGGAATGTGGTAAGCTTCAAGGATGGTTCCACTTTTAGCGCTTTTTATGGACTTTACCCAGATCAATTTATGAGGCGAATTTTGGTTGATAAAGGTTGGGCCTAGAGTTTCTTAGATCCTTTTTCAAGGTATCAAAGGAGTGTTACGCAATAATCCTAGTCTACTAACGTAGCCTAGCAATCAAGCATAACCCATTATGTTCTTTGCTCGCCCGATTTTCTCTCATAAAATCAGTCTATGTCTAAATCTGAAATTTATAAGTTCCATGTTTGGAGTTCCGTTATTAATTTTTCACCTATCGGTTCTTCAATTAACAACTAGTGCTTAGTAATGGTCAGCCAAACACAATACCAGCAAAATTAATTTCAAAACAGATAAATCAAAACCAAAAATTCAGACAAATAAAATAACCGAGATTTAGTCCATAAAATTAACTAAAAGCTTCAGTCCAACCTTGAAGCTTTGAGGAAACTACTCAATCATGATAGGATAAACACCACAAGCATTAAGGTTAACAACCAGCATTAAGAGAAATCAAATAATAAATCAGATAATGAATGAGTTTTTGAATTCCCCCTCTCTATGTTGTTTGCGTCTCCTTCTGCATTCGTTGCGCTCCTGGCTACGTGGTGCTCCTCTTATCTCTAACAGCTCCTAGCCTGGTGTGGCTGCTGGGATGCTCCTAGTGTTTAACGTTATGTTGGTGATCTCGTAGCTTCAACGTTTTTTCTGCTAACGTCCTCCTCAGTGGTGTAACATTCATGCCTCTATGTTGGTGGTCTCGTGGATGAGGGTTGTAACGTTAGTGTTGTGTGTGGTGTCATAGTGAAGAGCAGTTCACATTGAGAAAAATGTCAAGTGAGTGGAGAGTTTTGTGAGTAAAAAAAATGTGGAGTCTCCTTGGTTCACGCACAACTCATCTATATTTTTCAGACTTCACGCTCCTTCCTTCAGTCCACTCACTCTCCAGACTTTACTCACACACAACAAGTCACTTGTTCACTCACAACACTCTTCACCTTAGTTCTCCAGACCAGATCACTCACACACTCTCCACTGCAGTTTACGCACCACTCAGCTCTCCAGTTTTCTGTTAACGCACACTCCACTCTTCCCCTTGGTTTTCTCATTTAACGCCCTCAGTCCACTCGGTTTTTGCCCAGCTCCTCACTTGTTCATCTCAGCTCTCCAGACCCACGCCTCTCTTCTCTCACATCCCTGTTCACTTGTTTACTCACACACACACACTTCACGTTACTCATCCACACTCACGCACAGCCCATGCACACCAGCTGGTCTTGGTTCTTCATTAATGCACAGCTCCAGTTCAGTCCACGCCTGCTCTCATTCCCCTCAGACCACGTTATTTTCGTTTTTAAATCCCCTCACACCACTCTCACCTAAGTAACGCCCACTCTCCTCACTCCCACCTTAGTTCACTCTTTTTTTTATTTTTCTGCCTCACCTCCTGCAGTTCACGCCCCCTCTAGTTCTCACCAGACCCCCTTTTATTTTTCTTTTCCAGCTCCTCCTCACCATTTCGCGCACTCTCTACTCACTCCTCTGGTGTATCCTTCCAGCTATCCTCTTCTGCTTTGGCATGGGTTGTGGGTCTCTTTCAGCTGGTGGGTGGTGCTTCTCTGCTTGCCCTCTTCTTCTTAGATTTTGGCTGTTCCCGTAGGTCCTCTTTTGCCTTCTCTTTTCTGCTGTGTTTCCACGTTGTTGCTCCCTTGCTATTTTTATTCATGCACATTCCTTCCCTTTTTATCTTTCCAGCTCTTTTTTCTGCCTTGCATGGCCATCCTCATGTGCGTCTCCAGCTGGTGTCTTTGGCATGGTCTCCTCTCTGCACTTTCCAGTAGCTTTCTCAACTGCTTCCACGTTGCTTCAGCCTTCACATCAACTGCTGCTTCACGATCCTCATTCCTGTCCACCATGCTTTGGTGTAACGTGCTTGGCTAAATGTAGAGTTCTCTAAGTGGAGAGTTTTTGATTAAATGGAGCCCCTAGCTGTACACGTTTCTGCTAAAGGTCTTCCACTTATAATCAACCTACAAGCTCCAAACTTCATATTATTCCAAATGTACCAGGTACCTCCTCAGAAAATGTGCACAATGTTGTACGCAAATGTCCAGAACAGCACGAAAGACATAAGCCCACCCAAAAAGTATTTCAGTATATTATAAGGTATGGTTAGGCATACGGAATCTGGTGCTTATGATAAGAGCACCAATGACCTACAAACAACCAATGCTGAAAATCTGCAAAGCAACATGAAAGTTATCTATTATAGCCGAACATTCTTATCCATCATTGCTGGAGTAACTGCAGGAATTTTCGGATTCACAAGTGTGAGTGTGACTGGTTTTATCCTTTATTTCCTAATCATGACGATCACCTCAAGTGCGTTCCTAGTTGGTGTTTATGGCATGGAGTGGCTGATGTTGGTGGGCCTCTCCTCATGTGCTCAACTTGTCTTCTTTATTTATTTAATTCCTCTCCTTTTTAGCTTTCAAAACCTAAACATTGTTCTCTTTTTGAAGTCCTCCTTTCAGCTGCGTTTTGGACTCTTCTACGTCGTTTTCCTTTATGCCACTGCTGCATTTTTTTTATTCTTTTAGCTTGCTTCCACCTCTAATTTCACTTAGGCCATGGACATACCGCGAGCAAATTTTCGGGTCTAAGCCAAATTTCATGCTGTTTAAAAAAAATCAGAAAATAAAATAAATAACAAATTCGATGAAAATAAATAAATTAACCTAAAAAATGCTACTAAAATGGATGAATGAATATATGAAATAAATGCAAATATGACCTAAATACCTATATGAATTTGACTAAACAAATGCCCCCAAACTCGAACTTTTGCTTGTCCCTAAGCAAAATAAAGATTGAGAAAACGTTTTCAAAGTTACTCATCCAAGGAATCGTAAAAACTGTAAATCCAAGCTCTCAAATTTACTTTTAGCCTTTCCCTTCAAACCATTCCCACCTTTATGATACAAGAAACTAAGCAATTACGCAAGCCAATATTCCTTTAACCTTTGATCAATTATAAAAAACCATCTTCTTGCAAGAAGCAAAGAAAACTAAAATTGGTTCCACAACAACTTATAACCCATGCATTGTAGGAAAATCTCGGTGTGTGCATCACATGCACACGGTGCGGAAAACAAAATTTTTTTATTCCAGGACCTTCCCGAAAGCCAGGATCCATGTGTCAATATAACAAACTCAAACCATAACGGCCAAAGAAGACCGTCTCTAACGGTATCCACGCAGAGATCGGAGAACCTAACCGGGGCAAACCCTTTGACCCGGGAATAGCTAGAACAAAATAAAGACTGCTAGATCTTACCTTTGTTCTTGGAGAGCTAATAAAATGACGATGAAAAAGCTTGGAGAAGCTTTGAGCTTGAAGATGATCGTGAGCTTGGAGAAGAAGCTTGATTTCTAAAAACCCTTTCTATCTTCAACCAACGACCATCCTCTTCTTCTTTCTACCTAAGCGTTTTATCCTTAACACTTTAAAGACACATTAAATGCTAAGGTGAGTCATTGATCCACGTTAGCCTTTATATATATATATATAAAGTTAAAAGATAAGGCTTAAAGGAAGCTTCCTCTCCTTTCCACGTAAATGCTATATATATATATATATATTAATTCTTTAATTAATTAATTAATAATATATATATGTATATAAATGCTGAAGTAGTCCAGTCATACTGGGGTCGGTCCTACCGGCCTACCCGGTCCCAGTATGGAAAAACTACCGAAAACCTTTTTCAGCAATACCGATGTCGCGATCTCATCGGGACATATCTCGATCTCATCGGGATCCATTTAATCCTATTGCTCTCCAAATATTGGATCTCTGTCTAAAACTATTTTACGAATTCTCCGAGTCACTCTTATGCGTGTGACCCATTAGGTTCCCGGTTATGTTGGCCACTTAGATTAACACTTAATCCAAGCAAGTCATGAGCGGTATCTAGCAACACATCATGACCTCCAATTGACCGGAAAGTAATTAGTTTGACGAATGAACCTATATTCATCATGAACCATATCACGAACCTTTCCATAGACAATTACCGTGCAATTCGTCCTTTCACCATGTTATACCCCACTTAGTTATGAGTATGGGTAAAGTGTCAACTCTTACTAGATTGACTATATCAAATCTAGTCCAAGTGATATCAGTTCTCGTCCTGGGACTCATTACTTTGTATGTCACTGAAGACACTCTTCATGACATATTTACTCCGGCCAGAGATTTCCAAGTAATGACCCTGACAAGAGGCCATGGGTATCATCTTCGCTATCACGTAAGTGGTGAATCCTCTATTGGCTACTCAATTACCTTCAATACCTCAAGTTGCACCCAATCACCACCCTACGGCGACCTTTGTAAGGCAACAAGGAATGGAGTCAGCACGTAATCAAGATCAAGATATCCTTGAGTACCTCAAGTCTAAGGATACTTGCACCATTGCTATGATGAGATTATCACTGACATTAGAATAGGACATCCATGTGATGATCTCATAGCAGGTCATCTAATGTACTTACTACCTCTAGTAAGCATTCACATCTCAACTCTAAATATCTCATATGTACAATTTTTGAGATCCACCGCTTGATCAAATCAGGAGCTTGAAATGTGCTAGTCTCCGGACATCGATGTCTAGTTTGGTAATCCTACGACTAGGGATAATTTAGATCTTGACATAATTGCACATGATAGGAATCTCGAGAGTATGATCACATCATAATTTCCTTCATGCTATGTCATATATCATGGACTTCATTAATTTGCTTATAGATCAATATCAGTTCATAAATAATGAACATCAAATTAATGAAATATGCCTTTCTTTATTTATTCATACAGTATGTACACAACTTTGTACAAAACGCGCTAAAGGCGATTGCCTTTAGGGCACTACTCTAACAAAATCTCCCACTTGACCTAAAGTCAATCGCCTTGGTATCTAATACCATAAGCGTGTACATGAGAATCAAAATTCTTCTGTGACAATGGCTTTGTCAACGGATCAGCAATATTCTGCTCTATGGGAATTCTCTCTATTTGGACATCACCTCGACCAATGATCTCCCTGATCAGATGATATCTGCGGAGTACGTGTTTGGATTGTTGATGAGACCTTGGTTCTTTCGCCTGCGCAATAGCCCCATTGTTGTCACAATACAACTGTATGGGCCCATCACTGCTAGGAACCATACCAAGTTCAGTGATGAACTTTTTGATCCAAACTGCTTCCTTTGCTGCATCTGAAGCGGCAATGTACTCTGCCTCGGTTGTTGAATCGGCAGTTGTCTCTTGTTTGGAACTCTTCCAACTGACCGCCCCGCCGTTCAGTGTGAATACATAACCTGATTAGGATTTAGAATCATCCTTATCAGATTGAAAACTAGCATCTGTATACCCGCTCACCTGGAGATTTCCATCTCCATATATCAAGAAAACATCCTTAGTCTTTCGCAAGTACTTGAGGATATTCTTGACAGCCACCCAGTGACCCTCACTAGGATCCGATTGGTATCTGCTCGTAACACTTAGAGCATATGATACATCGGGTCTCGTACATAGCATAGCATACATGATAGATCCTACTGCAGATGCATACGGGATCATATTCATGCGCATCCTCTCATCTTGTGTATTAGGACACATAGATTTCGAGAGTATTATCCCATGAGTGATGGGAAGGTACCCTCTCTTGGATTGTTCCATGCTAAACCTCTTTAGCATCTTGTCTATGTACGTTGATTGTGAAAGAACAAGTAATCCTTTTGATCTATCTCTATAGATCCTTATCCCAAGGATATAAGTTGCTTCACCAAGGTCTTTCATGGCAAATTGTTTGGACAACCAAATCTTCACAGATTGTAGCATAGAGACATCGTTTCCTAGTAATAATATATCATCTACATATAGCACAAGGAATACGATTGCAGTCCCACTAACCTTCTTATACACACAGTGTTCATCTGAATTTTGTGAGAAACCAAACTCTTTGATTACCTCATCAAAACGGATATTCCAACTCCTAGATGCTTGCTTCAATCCATAGATGGATTTCTGAAGCTTGCATACCTTTTCGCCATCATAGGAGATGAAGTCCTCAGGTTGTGTCATATACACATCCTCAGCTAGATTTCCATTTAGGAAAGCTGTCTTCACATCCATTTGTCATGTCTCATAATCATAATGAGTGGCAATGGCTAGGAGTATCCTAATGGATTTAAGCATTGCTACTGGGCTGAAGGTCTCGTCGTAGTCAACTCCTTATCTTTGACGAAAACCTTTAGCCACAAGCCTTGCTTTATTGGTAATTACATTACCATCCATGTCGGTTTTCTTTTTGAAAACTCATTTACACCCTATGGGTTTTATTCCTTCGGGTGCCTCAACCAAAGTCCATACTTGGTTTTCATACATGGAATCCATTTCTGACTTCATGGCATGAAGCCATTTTTCAGACTCTAAACTCTTCAGAACCTCTTCATAGGTGGTAGGCTCATCATCTTCTATGAGCAATACGTCATTCTGTTCATTCACGAGAAATCCATATCTCTCGGGGAACAGGCGTATCTACGTGACCTCATTTAATTTCGTGTGTTGTAGAAGGTTGAACTGTTACTTCATCTGTATGAGTCACAATTTAAGGTTCAGGTAGTTGATCTGCGCTGTTCGAGCATCTTGAACTTCTTCAAGTTCAATTATGCTCCCACTGTCTTCTTGTAAAAGAAACTCTTTCTCTAAAAAGACAGCATGCTTTGAAATAAACACCTTTTGTTCCTCAGGAAAGTAGAATTGATATCCCATTGTTTCTTTAGGATATCCTACGAACAAACATTTGTCAGATTTTGCGTCAAGTTTATCTGACTGTATCCGCTTCACATAAGCAGGACAACCCCAAACTTTCAAATGAGTAAGATAAGGTCTTTTGTTAGTCCACATCTCATATGGAGTAACATCAACTGTCTTTGATGGAACTCTGTTTAACAAGTAAACAGCTGTCTTGAGTGCATACCCCAAAAAGGATTTCGGTAACTTTGCAAAGCCCATCATCGATCGTACCATGTCTAACAAGGTTCGATTCCTCCTTTCTGCCACACCATTACACTGTGGTGTGTAAGGTGGAGTCCATTGAGATAAAATCCCATTATCTCTGAGATAATCTAAAAATTGTTGGTCTTGTCTTGATACTTTTCCCAAGTTGGTTTTCTACTTCATTTCTGAATTGTTTGAACTTTTCAAATGCTTCAAATTTGTATCTCATCAGATACAGGTACCCATATCGAGAATAATCCTCGATAAAGGTAATGAAGTAAAGACAACCACTTCTAGCATGGATGGACATCGGACCACATACATCTGAATGTATTAGGTCTAATACTCCAATCGACGCTCACCCTTTCCTTAAAGGGTAACTTAGTCATCTTGCCTAATAAACAAGATTCACATGTGTCATATGATTCATAATCAAATGACCCTAAGCTACCACTCTTATGGAGCTTAGCTATGCGTCTCTCATTTATATGGCCAAGGCGACAATGCCATAAGTAAGTTGATTTTAAATTATCTCATTTATGTCTTTTCGTGTCATTGACATTCAAAATTGGATGTAACATATCTAATATGTAAATTCCGTTGCATAATGTACCAGTACCATAGAGCATTCCATTCAAACTAATAGAACAACCATTGCTACTAAAAGTCAAATGAAAACCAACTCTATTTAAACAAGAAATGAATAATATGTTCTTTGTTAAAACAGTACAAAATAACATTCATCCAATTTAATTACAAGCCCACTGGGAGTGACAAAAAAAGTGCCTACGGTTAATGCAAAGAACTCTTGCTCCATTTCCTACACGCAGAGTCTAGTTCTCCTTCACGAAGCATCTCATCGTCCACGAGGCCCCGTGATATCATTGCATATGTGTGAGCCACAACCGTATCTAATACCCATATGTTACGATAGAAACAGATAACCTCAATGACAAACATACCGAAGAAAGTCGAGGCATCGATGCCTTCTTCGCTTCAATTCTTCCAGATAGATTTTATAGCCGCCCAGGTGGCGGTTTGCCACAATGGAAGCAAGTTCCTTTTGGTGCAGTTTCTTTGATTTTCTTTATGGCTGCACTTCCTTTTGGTTTCTTAGACCTTTTCTTCTTCAGTTTCTTTTTCTTTGAACCAGAAGAAGAAGAGTCCACCACAAGCACTGGCTTGCTATCCCTGTCACTTTCTTTGAGATGCGTACAATAAAATTTCTGATCCTCATCAGAAGCATCAACAGTAGGTGGATCAGGAAGTGGAACATCTAGGACATAGCCCAGTTCCTCAGATCTTAGAACAATTCTCAGATTTCTCAGCCAATCGAGAAAATTAGGTCCAGTTAATTTATTAGAGTCCATTAGTGAGCGTAAATTCACACTAGAAGTCATCTTCAATCAACCTAAAGGGAAAGAGAGAAAGAATGTTAGAATAGAATTACATGCATGATCATAAGGACTTGCATGACATGCATATGGCTCCCACTAGTTTCAAAGAATCCATAACCCTCATTACGAATCCAAGAAACATTATGACAAAAAGTCCTAGTGGGTCGATATCCGACATCGCTAAGAATGACATTGGGTTTACCCAACAAGCCACCTTAGGTCAATCGGTAGGTATCGATCATACCAATTGCATCATAGATATCCGACATTACTAAAATGATCTTGGGTTTACCCAACAAGCCACCTTAGATTAATCGGCAGGTATCGGTCATACCAGTTACATCACAGGTGCAATTATCGACTAGTGCTATCAACTCGTGATGTATGCACACACATTAGGTTATCAACTCTTGATGTGCATACATCTGATGTACACTACCCAATTTCGCCTCTGTCTACGTTAACCTTGAGTTTACTCAACAAATCAACGCTTCTAGTGAAAACCGACCCATTAATCCGAAAATCTTATTTTCATGGTTCGAACATATCCGTATAGAGTGAGCTTGGGTTTACCCAACAACCCGAACTCTATAAAAACTCTGGTTCTCCCCATATTAATGGAAGGCGTTAGTTTTCATATTATATGTGAGGGTTTTCAAACTCTGGTCTCATCTTCTTCTTCTCCAAGCTATAGGATTATAGTCACCATGACTATATGGAATGACTTAGGGCATTTCATCAATCACATTGAGTCTATACCTATAATCATCCATCATCCCACCTAAGCATGTTGTAAGTCGACTTGTGTAAGTCGACATATGCTACTGTGAACGTACAAATCGACTTATACCATTGTGCAAGTCGAATTATGATAGTGTGCACATATAAGTCGACTTATACCATTGTGCAAGTCGACTTATGTGCACGAGCAAGTCGACTTATGCATGTATAAGTCGACTTACCTAAAAATACAAGTCGACTTATGCATGTGTAAGTCGACTTATATATGTAGAATTGCTTTCTAATCGGCTAATTTCTCAATCCGTGCAGTTCCAATTCACAATACCAAGTGTAATATACTTTACTTTTATGTACTAATGACACACTTTCATTGTATCATGCTTACCATATATAGTTATACTATACATGAAATACTTGAAATCGATGAATACACTATTATTCATTTAGATTTTCAAATAATTTGAGAATATCAAACTATCACCCTAAGTATCTCTAGGTAGTCTACACTTTATCAAGACTACTTCGGCACTAGTCACAAAATTGGTGACGGCCAAAACAATCAAGACAAGGAAATATACTAACGAAACGCTAATGAGACATATTTGACATCCGAAAATTTTTTTGGAAACCCAATTTCAAGAAAATCAGTTTGGCAAGCATAAAAAATCAATGTAAAATATTTTTAATCACATTAAAAATAATCCAAGGCATTGGAACTGAGAAATACACAATCATTCATTCCAAACAAAATAGCTCCAGCAACTTTTTCAAAACTGCCAAGCTCTGTCTTTTGCTTGAAAAACTCATTGAAACAATTTCAATAAATTCTGAGAAAATTACAGAGGTTACAACATGGTCACAACATGCTCCATGAATTTTTTCAGGATTTATTTCCAACAAAAACTCAACCAGCCTCAGCAACAAAGCCAATGTTGAATCTGTGTTCCTCAACACAGATATTCCCAATAGCACACAATAAATTCTCAAATAAATAGTAAATCACCTCGAAAATATTTTTCCATCCTCATAGACATTCATAAACATATTAGAGACATGTTGGTGAAAGAAAATCCGAAAAAAAAAATTTCTACAATTTATTCTCGAATTTATAAGCATGCCTATTCAAGGATGGTGCACAAAGACAGCAAACAGAACATTAGGGAATAAATTAGCAAAATCATATCAAATCACATTGATAAATTCTGATCTTCCACAGACATATTCAACAACATCTTGTGAACACATCTGGGCAAGAAAATTTCGAAAACAAGATTTCCATAATGATTTCGAATCTAGCACAGTAAACATGCATCATCGTCACAAGCAATAGGCAGCTCCGATCTTGTTATGATTTCTTCGTTATATACGACACAAGTGGCTCTGATACCACTGTAGAAAAATCCCGGTGTGTGCATCACATGCACACGGTGCGGAAAACAAAAAATTTTATTCTAGGACCTTCCCGAAAGCCAGGATCCATGTGTCTATATAACAAACTCAAACTATAACGGTATCCACGCAGAGATCGGAGAACCTAACCGGGGCAAACCCTTTGACCCGAAAATAGCTAGAACAAAATAAAGACTGCTAGATCTTACCTTTGTTCTTGGAGAGCTAATAGAATGACGATGAAAAAGCTTGGAGAAGCTTGGAGCTTGAAGATGATCGTGAGCTTGGAGAAGAAGCTTGATTTCTAAAAACCCTTTCTATCTTCAACCAACGACCATCCTCTTCTTCTTTCTACCTAAGCCTTTTATCTTTAACACTTTAAAGACACATTAAATGCTAAGGTGAGTCATTGATCCACGTTAGCCTTTATATATATATATATATAAAGTTAAAAGATAAGGCTTAAAGGAAGCTTCCTCTCCTTTCCACGTAAATGCTATATATATATATATATTAATTCTTTAATTAATTAATAATATATATATGTATATAAATGCTGAAGTAGTCCAGTCATACTGGGGTCGGTCCTACCGACCTACCGGATCCCGGTATGGAAAAACTACCGGAAACTTTTTTCAGCAATACCGATGTCGCGATCTCATCGGGATCTATTTAATCCTATTGCTCTCCAAATATTGGATCTCTGTCCAAAACTATTTTACGAATTCTCCGAGTCACTCTTATGCGTGTGACCCATTAGGTTCCCGGTTATGTTGGCCACTTAGATTAACACTTAATCCAAGCAAGTCATGAGCGGTATCTAGCAACACATCATGACCCCCAATTGACCGGAAAGTAATTAGTTTGACGAATGAACCTATATTCATCATGAACCATATCACGAACCTTTCCATAGACAATTACCGTGCAATTCGTCCTTTCACCATGCTATACCCCACTTGGTTATGAGTATGGGCAAAGTGTCAACTCTTACTAGACTGACTACATCAAATCTAATCCAAGTGATATCAGTTCTCGTCCTGGGACTCATTACTTTGTATGTCACTGAAGACACTCTTCATGACATATGTACTCCGGCCAAAGATTTTCAAGTAATGACCCCGACAAGAGGCCATGGGTATCATCTTCTGCTATCACAGAAGTGGCGAATCCTCTATTGGCTACTCAATTACCTTCGAATACCTCAAGCTGTACCCAATCACCACCCTACGAGCGACCTGTATAAGGCAACAAGGAATGGAGTCAAAGTACAAAATCAGTATCCAAGATATCCTTGAGTACCTCAAGTCTAAGGATACTTACACCATTACTATGATGAGATTATCACTGACATTAGAATAGGACATCCATGTGATGATCTTATAGCAGGTCATCCAATGTACTTACTACCTCTAGTAAGCATTCACATCTCAACTCTAAATATCTCATATGTACAATTTTTGAGATCCACTGCTTGATCAAATCAAGGAGCTTGAAATGTGCTAGTCTCTCCGGATTCTCGATGTCCAGCCAAAGAA
Organism: Erythroxylum novogranatense; assembly: GCA_029891385.1. NCBI lineage: Eukaryota > Viridiplantae > Streptophyta > Magnoliopsida > Malpighiales > Erythroxylaceae > Erythroxylum > Erythroxylum novogranatense. The sequence continues at coordinate 13,156,386 of CM057225.1, read as the reverse complement.
TCCTACGACTAAGGATAATTTAGATCTTGACATAATTGCACATAATAGGAATCTCAGTAGTATGATCACATCATAATTTCCTTCATGCTATGTTATATATCATGGACTTCATTAATTTGCTTATAGATCAATATCAGTTCATAAATAATGAACATCAAATTAATGAAATATGCATTTCTTTATTTATTCATAAAGTATGTACACAACTTTGTACAAAACGCGCTAAAGGCGATTGCCTTTAGGACACTACTTTAACATGCATCCCATACATAATGATGATATAGTTAATTAATCAATCCCATAGGCAAGACATCCTAACCTATCTCCACTAATGTAGCTCTTATTAATGAAAGATCAATAGGTCTTATTAGGATGTAATGGGGCTATTGGGTGTGTAATGTGGGCTTGAAACAAAGAAAGGGGGAATGAAGGCTAAAATAAAAAATAAAAAATTGAGGTATGATTGTTTAAAACCAATGTTTTAAAAACCGGTTCGGACCGTCCGATCCGACCGGAAAAGGTCTGAACCAGTCATTGGTCCTGTTCGGTTTCACCTACAAACCTCTCTATATAAAAATCAGCCGGTTTAACTTTTTTCGGTCGGACCGAACGGTCCGATTTGGTTTTAAATCCTTGACCATGACTTAAATTAAACCAACAAGTACAAAGATCTTCCACCGCAACAAACATGAAGAAACCAACGGAGACGTGCTGGCTTTGCCCCATTCTTTGAAAGCACTAAAAGTAGATCTACACTTGCCACTCAAACGAAATGCATTCAAGGCTTAGAAGTAGATAGTAAAACTTGAACTGAAACTTCAACTCTACAAAACATCACAAAGAACACCAAAAAAAGCCAAAAGATTCGGACAACAAGACGATGCGCATGAGAAAAACGTTAAGAAGAACCTGAAACTTTCCATCTCAAGCAGAGCACCATAAGAGACCGGGAAACCGAGTCAGATCAAAGAAACAAGAGAATCGAACAAAAGCAATGAGTGAAGAAAGATCTAAAGACCACATCTGCTGAAAGAAGAAAATCAATGTTACGTACGCTTTGATTAGTCAATTCACGGGCGTCGTTGTTTTCAAAAATTATATCCGTACGTTACACATTTACACTCAGACAGATAGAGATAAGGACAGAAAAAGAGAGAAGCAAACGACAATACAGACACCCAAGAAACGACATTGTAGAAAGGGAAGGTAAAAGGAGACTAACCACAGCTTTAGAGCTCTGCTTCCAAAGAAAAGCTTTCTGCTTTCGGTTCTTCCAAGCAACAAACACTTAACTTCGGGATTAGCGCTTCTTTCTATATCTCTCTTGCATGTTCATGGGTTGCTTAATACTCCCGTGCTTCTGCTTAATTAAGACAAGTGGTATCACCCTATCAGTCATTTGGAAGCAGAGGTGAAAGCGTAGTTTACGAATCTTTAAATAGCGTTGGAGAATCTGAAGCTTTTGACGATGATGAGACATAACCTTCTTTAGAAATATAATTTTAATTTTTATTATTATTTTAATATTTATATTAGACTTATATTTATTTATTATTAATTCATTATATAATAATAGGCATTGATGTATTTTTATTTCAATAATATATTTTATTTTTACTTATTCTTATAAATTTTACTTCTTATTTATTATATACCAGTTTTATAGCGGTTCACTACTGGTTGAACCTCTAAATCTTAAACCTTTCCTTTGACCGGTTTAATGTCCGGTCCGGTTTTTAAAACATTGTTTAAAACATGCAAATGTAGAAAATATGCATAAATCCAATCTATTATTTTCTCTTTTTTCATTTTTTTCATTTTTTCATTTTCTTTTTTTTTTGAATAAATAAGGAAATATAGAATTGACATCTAAATATCTCAAATGATTACAAGCTCCCATTTCCAAATGCATTCAAATAGGCTTTGGTCTACATATAAACAACATCAAGCCTCCACAAATTAGGAAAACTTCCCCCAAACTCTTTTCATTGCATATTTTGGGGCTTTAAATTTCTGTTTTTCATAGTTAGGAACAAACAAACAACTCTTGGATGCAATTCTTTTCCCTTTTTTTTTCATTTTTTTCATTTTTTTTTCATTTTTTTAATCAAAATTATACATATTCCAAAACATCACAAATCTTAAACAATCAAACCACATAAAAGGGTAGGGAATTTAGGTCTTAAGCTTGGTTTAATTAAGGGTGCCAAGGAAAATAAAGATAATGTGTAAGGCTCAAAAGAAGTTTCAAGGAAAATAAGGGTGAGTAAGCTAAAAGTCATTTAGGCTAGAGAACAAAGAACGGTGCCTAAATCATTTCCTTCTTTAATAAATGCTATGATTTCGCCTCAATAGGATTAGAAAGCTTGTTTTAGGATTGGTGAGATGTCAACAAGTTATAAATTGCTAAGGAATTTTCTTTTAAGTTCTCTAAACGTCTAACAAGAGTTAGGAAGATCTCTAATTAAATGAACATAAACAAAAGCAAATTCCTAAGATTCTTGCACCAATCAGGAACTTTCCAATCCACAATCCAGTCTAAAAGCAGATTCAATTACTCTTTAAAACAATTCCTATTCATCCATGGATAAGGCAGAATTTTTTTTTGATTTTTTTATAAATATATGCTATAAATGCCATGAATGAATGAGTAAATACTAATGCATGTAAAAGATTTGCAAAAGAAGAAGAGAACAATTTTTATTTTTATTTTTATTTTTTATTTTTTATATTTTTTTTATGCTCACCCCCACCCCCAAACTCAGATAGGACATTGTCCTCAATGTCAAGATGCGCAGGTGTATTAAGAAATTGCTGCAGATCATACTCAAACACAAACAGCCGCAAAATTCAACAATATGCAAAGACATGAGTAAGGGCACAAAGAACTTCCCTGTAATGAGCTGGAATCATTTTCTTCAGAAGTGTAATTCTCCCCATCAAAATTCGCTCGTAAGGTCCAATTTCCTGCAAATAACACAAAGAGGAACGTGAATTTAAGGTTCAGAAAAAAAAACATAATAAAATAAAAATAAAAATAAAACAAAACAACGAAGTTGTGAAACTTGGGTTGCCTCCCAAGAAGCACTAATTTAAAGTCCTTAACTTGACTTGGCCAAATTGTTGTTCAAGGGTCGGCGTTAGAGAGGGATTGAGTGACCCTTGTTTCTATTGGAAATCCAGCCACATAAGGCTTTAACCTCTGCCCATTAACCTTAAATACTCCAGTTTTGGGATCCTCAACTTCTACTGCACCGTGAGTATAAAACTTAACAATCTTGAACGGTCCCGAACACCTCGACTTCAACTTCCCGGGAAATAACTTGAGTCGTGAATTAAACAACAAGACCAAATCTCCTTCCTTTAACTCCCTTTGGATAATATGTTGATCATGCCATCTCTTCGTTCTTTCCTTGTAGATTCGGGCATTCTCATAAGCATCCAAGCGAAGCTCCTCTAACTCATTCAACTAAAGAAAACGCCTTTCTCCAGCTGCCTTAAAGTCCAAATTAAGCTTCTGAACAGCCTAATATGCTCTGTGTTCTAGCTCAACTGGAAGGTGGCACGACTTCCCATACACTAGTCTGAATGGAATAGTCCCAATCGGAGTCTTGTATGCTGTTCTATAGGCCCAGAGAGCATCATCTAATTTCAAAGACCAATCTTTTCTTGAGGTGTTTACAGTTTTCTCCAAGATGCTTTTAATCTGCCTATTTGAAATTTCAGCTTGCCCATTAGACTGAGGATGGTAGGCCAATGCTAACTTATAGTGTCACATCCCACCCCCTCCTGATAACATCTCACCCCCTCCTGGAAGGGTAAAATAGGAAATTTGTTGTAGGATGGGATTGATAGGGAATAATTAGTACTGTTCATGCATAATAGGATTGATACACAGTATCAATTGTGTACATGGAATTTCGGTATATGCATTCATGATAATTCCTGGTAATTGGGCCTAAAGCAATTTTCTTGGGATTAACGTGGTTAATGGGTTTGGAAAATAATTACGAGCGCTTATTAAGCGTTTTAGATTTTAAGGATTTTTGAATTTTTCCGAATTTTAGGAGAAAATTGCACCGCAAAAAAATCAGAATCGACCTAAACATGTTTTGGGGTAGAAAAGGTAATTTTGTGATTGAAAATTATTTGGAGTGCTTTGTTACATGTTTTACAATTTTAGGGAATTTCAATAATTCTCGAGAAAAATGATTAGGGAAAATTCCGGAAATTCCGGATCGGATAAAATCGTCAATTAGCGAACGGTTGATTTTTGGTAGTGAAAATTTCTATCCAATGGCACTGTAATATTGGGTATATTATTTTGGGATTGAAATTAAGGCCATTGGACTAGAATGGGTCAAATTGTATTAGGTTTCCTATTGACTAATTTGTTTTTAACCTATTTTGTCTTTGTTCTTAAAGCTTGCCACTTGTCCTAAAGTATTTAATGACTTTTGTCTAATATGAATCCCCTCTCTCGTATTTGCCTTATCAAAAGAATGAAAAAGAGGAGTTTTACTCCTTAAAGCTTTCACCATCCGAAAATCCTCATCTCCTTCATCTCCATCATTTTTTTTCCTTCTTCTTCTTTAAGTTTCTTCCTTCCTCCTTGAGAGCCTTCTTTACAAGTTTGCAAACTTACACCTTCTATCTTCCTAGCTAGCTTGATGATAACCTTGCATGGGATGGAGAAGAAGTAAAATAGTTGGAGAATTGAAAAGTTGAAAACTTTGATTAGGTAAGTGTATGGTTTAAGTGTTATTTATGTATTTAATGCATAAATTCATAGTTAGTTGCATGAATTGGAAGTGATTGTTTATGAAATATGATGTATGATGCATTAATGATATGAAACATATGGTTTGAATTGTTGGGCATGTTTATAGAAGAATTAATGAGGTTGAAGATGATTAGTGTTTGAATGATATAGTTTAAATTGATTGTAGTGATACTAGATGAATAAGATTTCAAAGAAAATAATAAGAAAATGAGTGAAGAGGATGCTGAAATTTGAGTGGTTATGTTGAAATGAAGTGTTGGATGAAAGGTGAGTTGAATAGGTAGGTAAATTGAGTGGTTATTGAAGTAGAATGGACATTGGAAAGAAAGAATTGAATTTAGAAGTAAAGCTGGAAAAAAATTGCTATTTGACCTACCATACTGATTTGATCATAACACATTGTGTGGTTATGCAAATGAGACAAGGTTTGTTCCCAAATAAACTTTGGGATGTTGGCTACATTTTTGTGTGAAATAGGTGTTGTCCAATTTTAGCTTTAAGAGGGTGAAATATGGCTTGGAAAGTTACTGCTCTTAACTGGAATGAACAGTATCCGATAATATACCTTTGAGTTTTGCAAATTTTTATGAATTAATTGAGAAGGAATTAGGATAAATGGATTAGATGAAAAATTGAAGCCTATTAAGTTATCTTTCTAATGTCACTGATTGTGCAATTTTTCGATATGTATAGTAGGAGTTATGGACTGATAACTATGGACTGTTTTTATGCATGAGTGAAACCTAGCTGGATTAGCAGATTTGGTGTACATTCTGTTTTGGAGTAATTTTAGTAATTTTTGTGGACTGAACTGGTTTTAGGGATCTACTGAAGATTTCTAGATGACACCTTGATCTTGAAATTGATATATGGCTTATAATTTTTGGAAATCAGATGTGGGAGATATGGAATTTCAAAGGCTGAACTTACATTGTGATGTTAAGTGCTGATTAGTTCAGTAACTTGCATAACAGATTTGAAATTGTTAGAAATCGAATTGGAGATTGAGTTCTTCATGAAACTTGAAGTTTGAGGAGTTATCTTTTCAGGGATATAAAGTTTGGATTTTTCCGACTTGTATACAGGGAGTTATGCTTGTTCAAAGTTTACTGCTCAAATTGATTGATTTCAGGAACAGCATCATTGATAGAATTATTTGACCTAGTTATCAATGGAATTAGACTTTGAGTTGTTGATGAAAGTTATAGATAACATTGTGATCTTGATGAGCATATTTATTGTGCAATTTTTGACTGAACAGAATGAGAGTTACTAAATTTACCATGTACTGTTCTGTTTTAAGAGGTATGGACTAGGCAGCATCTTTGATTGGATTTTTGACACCCTTAGGGGTGGAATTTATTTTTATGGTCTTCTTGAAACTTGTAGAGTATTTCATGATCTTTCCAACGAGATATGGTTTGTAATGTTCTGAATTGTGTGCAAGGAGTTATAGGTGTTTGACTTTCGGTTGACAATAAGTAAAAGCGAAGGAAATAAGGATATGTATATTAATTGTTTTATGTGGATTTTGAATTTCTTTCGTGAATAACTTTTCCGTCCGACGTCCGATTGACCTGATTCTTGAGGCATCGGATTCATGGAATATTGAATTTTATTTTGTGAGAAATTGGAAATTCCGGGTAACGGAGCCTTTAATCACTGTTTTGTTTAATTGGGAACCTATAGAGGTCGAATCATGCACCGTCGGCCTTGATGAGGTTTCTAAATTTTAGATGGAATTTATATTGGGAAAATTTGGATTTAGGGCCGGAAATCTCATGAACATACATTCTACACTTACATGTGCATTATATTAGTTCGGATTGGATACTTAGTGATCGGATTTCCTCTCTGTTTGTTATAGAGGCACATTTGGAGCGTCGATCTACCGACGTTACTGAAACTTCCAGATGTTAGTTTCGGAAATACAGGTGAGTAACCTAGTTGGTTCCTCAACCTTTATGTGTTTAAGTTTTGCAATTATGCCATATGGAGATAATGGAGGTTTATAGTTTATGTGTATTTGAATTTGATTGATTTGGGACCATAGGTGTATCGAAATATTTGGAATGAGATAACGGCGCTACTTGTGAGTAATGCTTGTTTGTAAATGTTATATTGGAGATCTCGGACCGAGGTCCGAGGAAATGGGAAATTGATATTGAAGTGTTAATTATGCATTTCGTTTGATACATTGGATGGGATTGTAAATGTGATATAGTAGGATGCAATAAATTGGAAATGTAGATAATTGAAATCTGGGACCGAAAGTCAGAAGAATTGGCAAATAGTAATGATATGTAAATGGAAATTGGAATATGTACATTGCATGCATAAACATAAATGTGTGATCAGATAAAAGCGGTTGTGACCGAGCAGATCCATGATCGGGCATATCACGCCTAACGATATGAGAGCTTTCACCAACGCACGGGACCTCAGTCCAACGTATTCAGAGTCCGCAGCTCAATGTATCGAGCTTCAAGCCCAATGTTTTGAGAGCCACGGCTCAACGCAATGTGCCGTTCTTGGGGACGGTTTGGTAGCGCGGTCACAACAACGAAATAAAATTGGAACAGTGTCACATGTGCATTGCATATATATATGACTGTAAATAACTGAAATATGTGCATGTGTATATGAAATTGGAACTGAAATGTGATAATATGTGATATTACTGTTAATGCTACTGTGTGCTAATATGATTAGTGAATGCATGAGTTGGGTGAACCATCGATGATGGTTTCTCACTGAGTTCGCAAAACTCACCCAAAATTTGCATCTATTTTTCAGGTCCTGAAGAATACCCCGGTTGACACGGGAGTATGTCTACTGTAGACGAGTAAAGGTTAGAAATCGGGATCAGTTCGCCTCTGCATTAGTGTCTTAGTAAATTGTGTTCCGCAATCACTGTATAATAAGGCATTGTATTTTTACTGAGCCCATTGTGGTATTAATGTTTTGCATTGACTGATTGTAAATTATTACTGGATGACTGTAATAATCGAATCGGTTTATGTGAACACGGGTTTTAATTACTTACGGTGTTTTCCGTGTTAACGTGGAAGCAATGGAAAAAAAGTGTATCTTGAGTTTTAAATCGATCGATGTAGCACGCCACTCTCACGGGCACGGACTCGGATATCACCAACGATATCGGGTTCGGGTCTTGCGGGGGTTGGGGTGTTACATTTAGGTGGTATCAGAGCCCAGTAGTACGTAATGTATCTGGGCACAGTTTGAAACATAGGGTGCATGCATTTGAGTCGCGTTAGTGCAGACCGTGGCAACTGATCCCTAGTTTGAGTCGCACGGGTAGAAATCCTACATGTGCGTACGTGTCAAGTGATTAAGTGAGACTGTGTTAGAGGGTGAACCCCTGAAAGTGTATAAACAATTAGGAAAGGAAAGAGGAAAAATGGATAAGGAGATTGATATTGTACTGTGGGTAGAATGACAGTGTTGGCCTAGACTAATGAAGGAAAGAAGTAATATTAATGAATTCCCGGATTAAACTGGCAATATTATGGTGACAGAAAAAGGAATATGTCTAGAACTTGGAAAAGTCCACTGGAGATAGGAGAAGCATACTGGTTATAGTAGTCTTAAGTGAGATTAAAGGTCCGGGATGATTAAGTAATTAGAGTTCTGACTGTATATGTGCGGAAATGGGAAACATTGGAACTGAGTAAAGTGTAGATGGTCCGATTAGGTAGATATTGATTCACTGTATCGGTGTTAGATATTAGTCGATATCATAGATAGATGATGATAGCGAGATTGTAAGAGATAAATAGTGGACTGTAATGGCCTATCGAGAACTGAAAGAACTGAAAAAAAGCAAGATGCCTAGTGCCTAGTAGAGTAAAAAAAAAAAAAAGTGAGATGAAAGTGTAGGGATAAACTGAAATGACTTGGGGAAACGGTTATGATTATGAGCGCCTAAGCGTGAGACTGAAATGATTATGTGAATATTGTGCGTAGAGTTTGGAAACTAGTATCAAAGGATGGTAAGGGAAAAAGACAGACTGACAATTTTCTACTGATTGTGTATCGGAAAGTTCTAGATTTGGTTGAAAAGATGTATATAGACACAGAAATGATAAGCGGATGGGTAAATAGATGCCTGGATAGAGACAGAGTAGAGATGTATTAACGATTCTGTTGTGTATTGAGGACTGTGACTATCTTATCAGAGACTGTTTGAGGAAAATAAAAGGATACGTAGTAATAAAGAGATGACTGTGTATAAGTGAAGCTGTTATGATCTTATAAGATCAAGCTTGACGGATATGAAAATAAAATGATGAGATATATAGTTTAATGATACGTGGAAAATGAAACAATGATAGTGATATATGAAAAGAGTTGTCTCATTTAAGTCGATTTAATGTTGGGAGTAGCTATTGGACAGTAAAGTTGATTATGAGTAATGAAACGTATGTGAGATATACATGGAAATAGTAAAGGAAATGATCGGTGAATGATTAGAGTGACTATAAGTGTAAAGTTTATAAGGGATTCTGAAGAAGACATAAGAGGATTGGGGTGCACATCGAGAAGCAATGAAAAAAAATGATTTTTGGCATAAGTCCTCTATTTGAGGATTAGCATAAACGGAAGGGAGCTCTGTGGAAGTCTGAATGGTATAAAATAAAATGAAATAAGTTTTTGAGGTGGGGATTCTTGATAAGTGTTAAAGAAAGTATTTAGGTGACTGTCACATGGAACCTTAGTGCGAGGAATGTTCTGATCTTTAAATTATGGCATAAACTTGTTCTAATTAAGGTGGTGTGTAAGAATGATTGAAAAGCAATAGGGACACTAATTGGCTGATGAGACTTTCGTGAATAGTATAAAGATGATGGTCAAACGAAAAGAAGTACGGACAAAATTAAAAGTGAAATGGAGTCAAAGTGAAATAAATGACCGAGGTTATTTCAGTGTGTATGGAAATGTAATGTATCCAATGACATGAATGGAATGTTAATTTGAGGTGATCTGTTGCAATGAAAAGTTAATAGATCTCTATATGTGAGATAAAATTTTTGGGGAAAATCTTGATTTGAAACTAAGAATAAAATAGTCCAGATCTGTGAAGTGGAATATATGAAAGTCCAAGTATGGATGACTAGGTATTCATATATGTGATTGACGGGAAATCAATTGAAAAGAGAAAATGAGTAGAGACAAGAAGTCCTAAAGAGAAATTGACAATGACGAGATACATTGTTACCTTCATAAATACACTACTTGTGGACTCAACAAAAAAGTTGAATGATGTATGGTAAAATTAATAAAACCCTAATGGGAAATTTTTGAAGTAAGCAAATGTGGTGACTATGCTTATAGGCGGAATGTGTGTGAAAGTGTCGAGCAGTGAAAAGTAAAAAGAAGCTGTATTAGTAATTGAGAAATTTGATCTTGAGGGCATATCCTTGGAGAGTGGGCAATGTGTGATGAGCTGAGACAATATGATAAACCGGTATAAGATAAAATGGTATTTGTGACAAATGGTATTGGAGACTTTAGATTGCTATAAGGATACATTGTGTTTATTCGAGGAAAAGATGGGCATAAATGACTACTATAATCGACAATTCGAATTAAGCAGATATTTCGACTAGTGATCGAGATAAGGCTACAAGGAACAGATCAATTACAGATATTGGGATTTACAAAGAATGTCCAGTAGATGATGGGTAATTGTGAAGTGTTTCTGGAAATTGAGATACTGGATAAAGGTAAGAATGGTTAAGAGTGCAAAAGTTACAAGTGGTGAGTTCTATAAGGAGACCGAATATGCGAGTGAAGTGAGAAAACAATCTTGAATGATTCATCAAGAAGTAGACATTCTAGAAGCATAAATAAAAAGTGAATTGAGTAACTGTGGGTTTAAAATGAAGTGATTATCGGCTCAAGTGCTTATAGGTTGAATGTTCAATAGGAAAAAGGTTTGATTATGATCGTAATATAGAGTTCTGATTTATTGGAGGAATATACTATTACACTGTATAGTGTCTAATAGTGCCTAACGAAAGTCAAAGATTGACTGTGATAAGTGAAACAAAGGGAAGTGACTGAGGAAGACTGCATGGTTAGCTAAAGTGGAAACGGATCGGATAAATGAGACAGCGTAAAATGTATACCCGAATAAAGCGTGTGAACACTATAGAACAGTGAATTGTCTTACGAGATTCAAATTTGAACATAGAGTAAATGGCATATAACAAATGACTGCATTAGGTACATTGTTACTGATTATAGTGAAGTGGAGTTAAATGTCACAGTATTGGTACCAAAGGAATGTAAATCGTCCCTGACGTGATAAAGAGAGGTATCAAAGAAATGGAGATGTACTCAAGGGAATACGAATTGGACTTTATGGCACTGGGAGACAAAGGTATTAGAGGGATATAATGTGATGACTGAATAGATTTGGAAATACTGCATTGAGTCCTTATATCGGAACCAAAGGTAGTGACTATTCTAGAAATGGCAAATGAGATAGCTAAGAAAATGAGATCGCCAACTAATAGTCTTGTCGAATCTGTCTATTGTACTAGTGATAATGAATTAGCCAAACTAGTAACTGAATCACGGACTGAGAATGGTTACTGTGATCACTCAATGTAGCATCATGTGATAACGGTCATAGTGAACCGTTGACTGAGAATTTCGAGGACGAAATTCTTATAAGGAGGGGAGAATTGTAACATCCCACCCCCTCCTGGAAGGGTAAAATAGGAAATTTGTTGTAAGATGGGATTGATAGGGAATAATTAGTACTGTTCATGCATAATAGGATTGATACACAGTATCAATTGTGTACATGGAATTTCGGTATATGCATTCATGATAATTCCCGGTAATTGGGCCTAAAGCAATTTTATTGGGATTAACGTGGTTAATGGGTTTGGAAAATTATTCTGAGTGCGCATTATTAAGCGTTTTAGATTTTAAGGATTTTTGAATTTTTGGAATTTTCCGGAGAAAATTCCTGACCGCAAAATCGCCAGAATCGCCTAAACATGTTTTGGGGTAGAAAAGGTAATTTTGTGATTGAAAAATTATTTGGAGTGCCTTTGTTACATGTTTTACAATTTTAGGAATTTCAATAATTCTCGAAAAATGATTGAGGAAAATTCCGGAAATTTCCGGACCGGATAAAATCGTCAATTAGCGAACCGGTTGATTTTGGTAGTGAAAATTTCTATCCAATGGCACTGTAATATTGGGTATATTATTTTGGGATTGAAATTAGGGCCATTGGACTAGAATGGGTCAAATTGTATTAGGTTTCCTATTGACTAATTTGTTTTTAACCTATTTTGTCTTTGTTCTTAAAGCTTGCCACTTGTCCTAAAGTATTTAATGACTTTTGTCTAATATGAATCCCCTCTCTCGTATTTGCCTTATCAAAAGAATGAAAAAGAGGAGTTTTACTCCTTAAAGCTTTCACCATCCGAAAATCCTCATCTCCTTCATCTCCATCATTTTTTTCCTTCTTCTTCTTTAAGTTTCTTCCTTCCTCCTTGAGAGCCTTCTTTACAAGTTTGCAAACTTACACCTTCTATCTTCCTAGCTAGCTTGATGATAACCTTGCATGGGATGGAGAAGAAGTAAAATAGTTGGAGAATTGAAAAGTTGAAAACTTTGATTAGGTAAGTGTATGGTTTAAGTGTTATTTATGTATTTAATGCATAAATTCATAGTTAGTTGCATGAATTGGAAGTGATTGTTTATGAAATATGATGTATGATGCATTAATGATATGAAACATATGGTTTGAATTGTTGGGCATGTTTATAGAAGAATTAATGAGGTTGAAGATGATTAGTGTTTGAATGATATAGTTTAAATTGATTGTAGTGATACTAGATGAATAAGATTTCAAAGAAAATAATAAGAAAATGAGTGAAGAGGATGCTGAAATTTGAGTGGTTATGTTGAAATGAAGTGTTGGATGAAAGGTGAGTTGAATAGGTAGGTAAATTGAGTGGTTATTGAAGTAGAATGGACATTGGAAAGAAAGAATTGAATTTAGAAGTAAAGCTGGAAAAAAATTGCTATTTGACCTACCATACTGATTTGATCATAACACATTGTGTGGTTATGCAAATGAGACAAGGTTTGTTCCCAAATAAACTTTGGGATGTTGGCTACATTTTTGTGTGAAATAGGTGTTGTCCAATTTTAGCTTTAAGAGGGTGAAATATGGCTTGGAAAGTTACTGCTCTTAACTGGCATGAACAGTATCCGATAATATACCTTTGAGTTTTGCAAATTTTTATGAATTAATTGAGAAGGAATTAGGATAAATGGATTAGATGAAAAATTGAAGCCTATTAAGTTATCTTTCTAATGTCACTGATTGTGCAATTTTTCGATATGTATAGTAGGAGTTATGGACTGATAACTATGGACTGTTTTTATGCATGAGTGAAACCTAGCTGGATTAGCAGATTTGGTGTACATTCTGTTTTGGAGTAATTTTAGTAATTTTTGTGGACTGAACTGGTTTTAGGGATCTACTGAAGATTTCTAGATGACACCTTGATCTTGAAATTGATATATGGCTTATAATTGTTGGAAATCAGATGTGGGAGATATGGAATTTCAAAGGCTGAACTTACATTGTGATGTTAAGTGCTGATTAGTTCAGTAACTTGCATAACAGATTTGAAATTGTTAGAAATCGAATTGGAGATTGAGTTCTTCATGAAACTTGAAGTTTGAGGAGTTATCTTTTCAGGGATATAAAGTTTGGATTTTTCCGACTTGTATACAGGATTTATGCTTGTTCAAAGTTTACTGCTCAAATTGACTGATTTCAGGAACAGCATCATTGATAGAATTATTTGACCTAGTTATCAATGGAATTAGACTTTGAGTTGTTGATGAAAGTTATAGATAACATTGTGATCTTGATGAGCATATTTATTGTGCAATTTTGACTGAACAGAATGAGAGTTACTAAATTTACCATGTACTGTTCTGTTTTAAGAGGTATGGACTAGGCAGCATCTTTGATTGGATTTTTGACACCCTTAGGGGTGGAATTTATTTTTATGGTCTTCTTGAAACTTGTAGAGTATTTCATGATCTTTCCAACGAGATATGGTTTGTAATGTTCTGAATTGTGTGCAAGGAGTTATAGGTGTTTGACTTTCGGTTGACAATAAGTAAAAGCGAAGGAAATAAGGATATGTATATTAATTGTTTTATGTGGATTTTGAATTTCTTTCGTGAATAACTTTTCCGTCCGACGTTCGATTGACCTGATTCTTGAGGCATCGGATTCATGGAATATTGAATTTTATTTTGTGAGAAATTGGAAATTTTTTAGACGGAAAATTGACGTGGCCCCGGGTAACGGAGCCTTTAATCACTGTTTTGTTTAATTGGGAACCTATAGAGGTTCGAATTGCGCACCGTCAGCGCCAGTAGGTTTCTAAATTTTAGATGGAATTTATATTGGGAAAATTTGGATTTAGGGCCAGAAATCTCATGAACATACATTCTACACTTACATGTGCATTATATTAGTTCGGATTGGATACTTAGTGATCGGATTTCCTCTCTGTTTGTTATAGAGGCACATTTGGAGCGTCGATCACCGACGTTCTTGAAACTTCAGATGTTAGCTCGAGTACAGGTGAGGAACCTAGTTGGTTCCTCAACCTTTATGTGTTTAAGTTTTGCAATTATGCCATATGGAGATAATGGAGGTTTATAGTTTATGTGTATTTGAATTTGATTGATTTGGACCATAGGTGTCTCAAATATTTGGAATGAGATAACGAAGTGCTACTTGTGAGTGCTTGTTTGTAAATGTTATATTGGAGATCTCGGACCGAGGTCCGAGAAAATGGGAAATTGATATTGAAGTGTTAATTGTACGTTTCATTTCGATACATTGGATGGGATTGTAAATGTGATATAGTAGGATGCAATAAATTGGAAATGTAGATAATTGAAATACCGGACCGAAAGTCCAAGAATTGGCAAATAGTAATGATATGTAAATGGAAATTGGAATATGTACATTGCATGCATAAACATAAATGTGTGATCGAGATAAAAGCGGTTGTGACCGAGCGACCATTGTATCGGGGCATATCACGCCTAACGATATGAGAGCTTTCACCAACGCACGGACCTCAGTCCAACGTATTGAGCCGCAGCTCAATGTATCGTGGCTTCAAGCCCGATGTTTTCGAGCCACGGCTCAACGCAATGTGCCCGCATTGGGGCAGCCAAAGCGCGGTCACAACAACGAAATAAAATTGGAACAGTGTCACATGTGCATTGCATATATATATGACTGTAAATAACTGAAATATGTGCATGTGTATATGAAATTGGAACTGAAATGTGATAATATGTGATATTACTGTTAATGCTACTGTGTGCTAATATGATTAGTGAATGCATGAGTTGGGTGAACCATCGATGATGGTTTCTCACTGAGTTCGCAAAACTCACCCAAAATTTGCATCTATTTTTCAGGTCCTGAAGAATACCCCAGTTGACACGGGAGTATGTCTACTGTAGACGAGTAAAGGTTAGAAATCGGGATCAGTTCGCCTCTGCATTAGTGTCTTAGTAAATTGTGTTCCGCAATCACTGTATAATAAGGCATTGTATTTTTACTGAGCCCATTGTGGTATTAATGTTTTGCATTGATGATTGTAAATTATTCTTGGATGACCGTAATAATCTGGCGGTTTATTGTGAACACGGGTTTTAATTACTTACGGTGTTTTCCGTGTTAACGTGGAAGCAATGGAAAAAAAAAGTGTATACTGAGTTTTAAATCGACTGATGTAGTACGCCACTCTCACGGGGCACGGACTCGGATATCACCAACGATATCGGGTTCGGGTCTTGCGGGGGTTGGGGTGTTACATATGGTATACCCCATATTTCTTCAAAAGGTTGGCGAATGAGCTGTTGACAAAATGACTTCCCCTATCACTAATAATTGCCCGAGGAGTGCCAAACCTGGTGAAAATATTTCTATTGAGGAATCGAATGACCACCTTGGCATCACAGGTTGGTGCAACAATTGCTTCCACCCATTTAGAGACATAGTCAACCCCTACAAGAATATATTTGTTGCCAAGAGAAGACGGTAGTGGCCCCATGAAATATATCCCCTAAACATCAAAAAGTTCAACCTCCAAAATTCCTTTAAGGGGCATCTCATGTTTCCGAGAAATATTTCTAGCTCTCTGGCATTTGTCACATGTTTGCACAAAATTTCTTGCATCCTTGAAAAGTGTAGGCCAATGGAATCCAGCTTGGAGAACTTTCGCTGCCGTCTTTTCAGAACTAAAATGGCCTCCATAGGGGGATGCATGGCAGTGATTGAGGACAACTCCTACTTCTTCACTTGGTAAACATCTTTGAATCACCCCATCACCACAACGCTTGAAAAGGAAGGGCTCCTCCCATATATAATGCTTGAGCTCCGAAAAGAACTTCTTCTTTTGCTAGAAAGTAAATTCAGGTGACGAGACTCCTGAAACAAGAAAATTCACATAGTCAGCATACCATGGAATTTGTAATGTTGCTGCAGCAATTTTGTGTAATGAATAACACAATTCTGGTAAATGTGCACAGCAGAACAAATGCTCATCATTGAAGGAGTCATTAATCGGTGGTTCTTCTCGAAGGGGTTCCTTCTGATCTGTAGTGAGCCTCGAGAGGTGATCTGCGACCCAATTCTCAACTCCCTTTTTGTCACGAATCTCAAGGTCGAACTCTTGAAGGAGAAGGACCCATCTTATAAGCCTTGGTTTAGCCTCCTTTTTCGCAAGTAGATAGCAAATGGCTGCATGGTCCGAGTAGACTATCACTTTCGAGCCCACGATATATGACCTGAATTTATCCACTGCAAAGACTACAGCTAACAACTCCTTTTCAGTCGTGGCATAATTGATTTGAGCATCGTCCAATGTCTTGCTCGCATAATAGATCACATGGGCCACCTTGTTCCTTCTTTGGTGTAAAACAGCTCCCACAGTATAATCCGAAGCATCACACATGATTTTAAAGGGTAGGGACCAATCCAGAGATTGAAGAATAGGTGACGAGGTCAAGGCTTGCTTAATCTTGCAAAAAGCATCAAGACAAGATTAGTCAAAATTGAATGACACATCATTACTCAGCAAATTGGTCAAATTCTTTGCTATATGGGAAAAATCTTTAATGAAACGCCTATAAAAGCCTGCATCTCCCAAGAAACTTCTGATCTCCTTGACTGAAGTTGGTGGAGGTAGATTCGCTATCATTTCAGTTTTAGCCTTATCCACTTCTATTCCACGATTGGAGACTAAGTGGCCTAGGACTATCCCTTCTTGTACCATGAAATGGCACTTCTCCCAATTCAGCACTAGATCAACCTCTTCGCACCTACTTAAAACCTTGGCAAGATTAGATAAACAAGAATCAAACGTCAGTCCATAAACAAAAAAGTCATCCATGAAGACTTCCATAATTTCCTTAATAAAATCTAAAAAGATTACTGTCATGCAACGCTGAAATGTAGCTGGTGCATTACACAACCCAAATGGTATTCTTTGATAAGCGAAGGTATCATAGGGGCATGTGAAAGTAGTTCTCTCTTGGTCATTAGGGTGAATGAGAATTTGAAAGAAACCAGAGAAACCATCCAAATAGCAAAAATAATCATGTTTAGCAAGTCTTTCCAAAATTTGGTCAATAAATGGCAAAAGGAAATGGTCTTTACGGGTGGCCTTGTTCAATTTTCTATAATCTATACACATTCGTCATCCCGTAACTGTCCTAGTTGGTATTAATTCGTTATCTTTTTGCACAACTGTTAGACCACCCTTCTTGGGCACACAATGGACAGGGCTTACCCAATTACTGTCAGAAATGGGGTATATAATACCCGCAGCTAACAACTTTAAGACCTCTTGCTTGACCACGTCCTTCATGTTTGGATTCAGTTTCCTTTGATGTTCAATTACGGGTTTTGCATCATCCTCTAGATGAATTCTATGTGTGCAAAAAGATGGGCTGATTCTCTTCAAATCTGAAATTTGGTACCCAATTGCTTGCTTGTGCTCTCTAAGCACTCTTAAAAGTTTATCAACCTGCACAGGGCTTAAAAGAGCATTAACAATGACTGGATAGGTCGAATTAGGGCCTAAAAATTCATACCTGAGGTTGGGAGGCAACGATTTCAACTCCACATTCGGAGGTTCTTCTTTGTTCGAATCAGATGATAGTTTCAGTTCCTGCACAAGTTGTGTAGATCTTTGCACAGGCTGTGCATCGAGCATCTGTGCAAATTCAAAAACTTCTGATTCCTTCTCTGTAAATTCTGTAGTACCTCCTGTTGTTACAGCCTTCACTAAGCAATGTTCCAACGAATCTTTTGGATGAGATTTTCTGAATTCAGTACCAACCAGCGTGTCAATAAGGTCCACCCTTAAACAAGAATCCTTGTCATCCATAACCTTCATTGCCTTTCCCAAATTAAACTCGATTTCTTCCTCCCCCACTCTCAGAGTCATTTTTCCATTCTTAACATCGATGATTGCTCCAGCTGTGGCTAAAAATGGTCTCCCAAGTATAATAGGTATGTTCGTATCCTCCTTCATTTCTAGCACAACGAAGTCTACCGGGATAAAAAGAATTCCAACCTTGAGGGGCACATTTTCCAATATCCCAATGGGAAATTTTATGGACCTGTCAGCTAGCTGCAATGATATGGTAGTCGGTTTAAGCTCTCCGATGTCCAATTTCTGACATATAGATAATGGCAATAAGCTGACACTTGCCCCCAAATCACATAATGCTCTCCCAATTGTTGTGGTTCCAATTTGGCAAGGTATCGAGAAACTTCTCGATCTTGAAGCTTTTGAGGGAGTTTGTTTTGAAGAATGGCACTTGATTCTTCTGTAAGAGCCACAATCGCATATTCCTCTAGCCTTCTTTGTTGGATAAGATCTCCTTTAAGAACTTGACATAAGTAGGCATTTGGGTAAGGGCTTCTGTAAAGGGGATGTTGACATAGAGCTTCTTCAGAATGCCAACAAAATTTTCAAACTGCTGGTCTAGCTTAGCTCTATGAAATCTCTGAGGGAATGGGATGGGTGACTTATATGGTGGTGGTGGTATGTATTTTTCCGGCTCAGGTGATTGTTGCACAGGCTGTGCATCGGATTGCATAGGTTGTGCATCTTGGTCTGTTCCTGCGGATTCCTTTTCAGTTTTGTTCTTTTGCACCATTGGTTCCAAAACCTTTCCACTCCTTAGTACCACTGCCTTGGTTTCCTTAGGAGCCTCTGATTGTGCTGGTAGCTTACCCTTGTCCAGCCTTAGTGATGCAGCTTGTTGAGCAATCTGAGTCTCAAGCATCTTATTATGGACTGTCAGTTGGTCCATTCGGGTAGTAAGTTGCTGGATCAAGTCTCCTTGCTTCTTCATAAAGGTTTCCATCATCGATTCAAGGTTAGACTTAGGTTCAGGTGGAGTTTGTTGTCTCAAGCTTGGGAAACCTGGGGGGACACGGTTTTGTTGTTGCTGGGTCTGTTGGTGATGTGGTTGATTTTGTGGATAAAGGGTTTGGTTAGGGAAATTTTGGGGTGGCTTGGGTTGTTGAGACCAGGAAAAATTTGGGTGGTTTCGCCATTCAGGGTTATAAGTGTTTGCGAAAGCTCCACCTTGGTTCTTCTGCCCATAATTTGCTACAAAATTCATATGTTCAGCCCCAAATTCTTGCCAAAAGTTCTGAAATTCTGTTCCCATACTCGATCCAAAATCCTGATCCTGTAAGGCATTCACATTACTCACAGCAGCTGCAGCAAACTTACCCACTTTCCTTGAAAGAGCTTCAAATTTCGAATTTAACAAGGTAAAGGTGTCCAATTCGAAGACTTCTTGAGGTTTCTTCCCTTCTTGCTTAACCTCTTTCCGGTCATTATTCCACTGATAGTTGTTGTAGGCAATCTTCTCCAATAACATAAAGGCTTCATCTTCATTCTTGTCCATTAGATCACCTCCAGCTGCAACATCTATTGCACTTCGCATAACCGGAGAAACTCCGTTGTAGAATATCTGCACAATCATCCACTTTGGGACACCGTGATGTGGACATTTATGTTGAAGCTCCTTGTACCTCTCTCATGCTTCATACAGTGACTCATCTTCTTTGGGCTGAAATGAGGTCAGCTCACTTCTGAGTTTTGCCGTCTTCCCAAGTGGAAAATACTGAACCATAAAGGCTTTGGACAATTCTTGCCAATTATTTATCGAACCGGGTGGTATTGAATGGAGCCAATCTTTGGCTCGATCTCTCACAAAAAAAGGAAATAATCGGAGACTTATTGCATCCTCAAGTACCCCATTTTATTTCAACATTTCACAAATCTCCAAGAATTGTTGTAGGTGGACATGTGGGTTTTCTGTTGGGTGCCCTCCGAACTAATTCTGTTGCACCATTTGTACAAGGCCAGGTTTCAACTCAAAATTATTGGGCGAAATTCCCTAAAATATGGGACCGCATGATCCCGCATCGTTCTCTGATTTTGTTCAGCCATGTCCGACTCGACTGCCTCTTCTGGTGGAAAAGTTGTAGAAAATTCAGGTTCGATCTGTCGCTCCTGCACAAACTGTGCGTTAGACGCTCTTGCTCGTGCTTTTCTAGCTTTTGCTTCCTTCCTTAGTGCCTTAGTCGTCTTCTCGATTTCAGAATCGTATAATAATTCTTCAGCACCAACGACCCTTCGCATAGACTAAAACAAAACACAAAGCAAAATCAAATGCAAAGTGCAGCAAATGCAAAATAAAAAATAGATAGTAAAAAGAAAAAAAATAAAAGAAAAGAAAACACAAATCAATTTTAACAAAATTTTATTAACACAAAACACAAGAAAAATAAAAAGAAAAAAGAAAAAGAAAAAAAATGTTCAATTTCACCAAACAATCAGTCGCCTAATATTACTCAGGGATTAGTCCCCGGCAACGGTGCCAAGAAACTTGATGGTGGTTCCGCAAGTTCACGGGTCTCAAGTAGTACAGTATAATATCGTCCACAGGGAGTAATTGTGTAAGTACCAGGCTTGGATCACTCAATTAATTAGACTAAGCTATTGGGTAGGATTGGGAAATTAAATTAAAAGGAAATTTAACTATCAAAATAAATAAACAGATAAAACCGATGGCGATTGTGTAAAAAATGGGGAAATAAAATACGAAAATTAACTAGCAAAATTAACAAAATCAAGCTAAAGAAAATTTGCGAATATTTCTAGGGGTTACTCAGATGGAATGTGGTAAGCTTCAAGGATGGTTCCACTTTTAGCGCTTTTTATGGACTTTACCCAGATCAATTTATGAGGTGAATTTTGGTTGATAGAAAGTTGAGCCTAGAGTTTCTTATATCACTTTTCAAGGTATCAAAGGAGTGTTACGCAATAATCCTAGTCTACTATTGTAGCCTAGCAATCAAGCATAACCCATTATGTTCTTTGCTCGCCCGATTTTCTCTTATAAAATCAGTCTATGTCTAAATCTAAAATTTATAAGTTCCCTGTTTGGAGTTCCGTTATTAATTTTTCACCTATCGGTTCTTCAATTAACAACTAGTGCTTAGTAATGGTCGGCCAAACACAATACCAACAAAATTAATTTCAAAACAGATAAATCAAAATAAAAAATTCAGACAAATAAAATAACCGAGATTTAGTCCATAAAATTAACTAAAAGCTTCAGTCCAACCTTGAAGCTTTGAGGAAACTACTCAATCATGATAGGATAAACACCACAAGCATTAAGGTCAACAACCAACATTAAGAGAAATCAAATAATAAATCAGATAATGAATGAGTTTTTGAATTTTCCCTCTCTATGTTGTTTGTGTCTCCTTTTGCGTTCGTTGCGCTCCTGGCTGCGTGGTGCTCCTCTTGTCTCTAACAGCTCCTAGCCTGGTGTGGCTGCTGGGATGCTCCTAGTGTTTAACGTTATGTTGGTGATCTCGTAGCTTCAACGTTTTTTTCTGCTAACGTCCTCCTCAATGGTGTAACATTCATGCCTCTATGTTGGTGGTCTCGTGGGTGAGGGCTGTAACGTTAGTGTTGTGTGTGGTGTCACAGTGAAGAGCAGTTCACTTTGAGAAAAATGTCAAGTGAGTGGAGAGTTTTGTGAGTAAAAAAAATGTGGAGTCTCCTTGGTTCACGCACAGCTCATCTATATTTTTCAGATTTCACGCTCCTTCCTTCAGTCCACTCACTCTCCAGACTTTACTCACACACAACAAGTCACTTGTTCACTCACAACACTCTTCACCTTAGTTCTCCAGACCAGATCACTCACACACTCTCCACTGCAGTTTACGCACCACTCAGCTCTCCAGTTTTCTGTTAATGCACACTCCACTCTTCCCCTTGGTTTTCTCATTTAACGCCCTCAGTCCACTCGGTTTTTGCCCAGCTCCTCACTTGTTCATCTCAGCTCTCCAGACCCACGCCTCTCTTCTCTCACAACCCTGTTCACTTGTTTACTCACACACACACACTTCACGTTACTCATCCACACTCACGAACAGCCCATGCACACCAGCTGGTCTTGGTTCTTCATTAATGCACAGCTCCAATTCAGTCCACGCCTGCTCTCATTCCCCTCAGACCATGTTATTTTCGTTTTTAAATCCCCTCACACACCACTCTCACCCAAGTAACTCCCACTCTCCTCACTCCCACCTTAGTTCACTCTTTTTTTATTTTTCTGCCTCACCTCCTGCAGTTCACGCCCCCTCTAGTTCTCACCAGACCCCCTTTTTTTTTCTTTTCCAGCTCCTCCTCACCATTTCATGCACTCTCTACTCACTCCTCTGGTGTATCCTTCCAGCTATCCTCTTCTGCTTTGGCATGGGTTATGGGTCTCTTTCAGCTGGTGGGTGGTGCTTCTCTGCTTGCCCTCTTCTTCTTAGTTTTTGGTTGTTCCCGTAGGTCCTCTTTTGCCTTCTCTTTTCTGCTGTGTTTTCACGTTGTTGCTCCCTTGCTATTTTTATTCATGCACATTCCTTCCCTTTTTATCTTTCCAGCTCTTTTTTCTGCCTTGCATGGCCCTCCTCATGTGCGTCTCCAGCTGGTGTCTTTGGCATGGTCTCCTCTCTGCACTTTCCAGCAGCTTTCTCCACTGCTTCCACGTTGCTTCAGCCTTCACATCAGCTACTGCTTCACGATCCTCATTCCTGTCCACCATGCTTTGGTGTAACGTCCATGGCTGAATGTAGAGTTCTCTAAGTGGAGAGTTTTTGATTAAATGGAGCCCCTAGCTGTACACGTTTCTGCTAACGGTCTTCCACTTATAATCAACCTACAAGCTCCAAACTTCATATCATTCCAAATGTACCAGGTACCTCCTCAGAAAATGTGCACAATGTCGTACGCAAATGTCCAGAATAGCACGAAAGACATAAGCCCACCCAAAAAGTAATTCAGTATATTATAAGTTATGGTTAGGCATACGGAATCTGGTGCTTATGATAAGAGCACCAATGACCTACAAACAACCAATGCTGAAAATCTGCAAAGCAACATGAAAGTTATCTATTACAGCCGAACATTCTTATCCATCATTGTTGGAGTAACTGCTGGAATTTTCGGATTCACAAGTGTGAGTGTGACTAGTTTTATCCTTTATTTCCTAATCATGACGATCACCTCAAGTGCGTTCCTAGTTGGTGTTTATGGCATGGAGTGGCTGATGTTGGTGGGTCTCTCCTCATGTGCTCAACTTGTCTTTTTTATTTATTTAATTCCTCTCCTTTTTAGCTTTCAAAACCTAAACATTGTTCTCTTTTTGAAGTCCTCCTTTCAGTTGCGTTTTGGACTCTTCTACGTTGTTTTCCTTTATGCCACTGCTGCGTTTTTTTAATTCTTTTAGCTTGCTTCCACCTCTAATTTCACTTAGGCCATGGACATACCGCGAGCAAATTTTCGGGTCTAATTTGAAGCCAAATTTCATGCTGTTTAAAAAAAATCAGAAAATAAAATAAATAACAAATTCGATGAAAATAAATAAATTAACCTAAAAAATGCTACTAAAATGGATGAATGAATATATAAAATAAATGCAAATATGACCTAAATACCTATATGAATTTGACTAAACAGCAAACCCTTTCCAAGCAGCTTTGCTTGATCCTCAACCTGTATACAGAGCTTTTTAGTTGGAGTTAGAACAATTGCTAGTGGATTTTTATTATTGTGGAAGTGTTTAAGGCGATAACTTGCACAACGGGAAACAATAGGAACAAGAAAGGAAGCAGTTTTCCCTGAGCCATTGTCAGCAGAAGCAAGCAAGCTGTTGCCTCTCAAAGTAGCTGGGATGGCTTGCATCTGGATGGCGTATTGCTCATGTTAAATTATTTGACCATGTTATATGAGGTTAAGCAACTTTTGGTCAAGAACTTTGACATGAAGGACCTTAACGTAACATCTTCTGTCCTCAATATTCAGATTCATCGGGACATATCTCGACACTCATCAGACTTCTTATAGAATGCAGTCTAGAGAGTTTTAAGATACTAAATGGAATCAAGGATTGTATGTTGACATATAACACAGTCAATAGACTAAACCTTGTAAGGAATTCAGATTCAGATTTTGACTTGTGTCCAGATGATCAAAAGTCCTCTTAAGGTTATAGTTTAAAGTTTACAGATGGTACAATGTCTTGGAAGTGTGTCAAGTAGACAAAGATAACTTCCTCGACTACACATGCAAAGTGCATGCTATGGGGCTGTTTCACAGACGGTTTAGCTCGAAAACTTGATTTCTGAGTTGTCTATGGTTGATTCAATGGCTATACCCATTTGGTCGTATTGTGGTAATCTTCTTACCATGTTGTTTAATAACAACAACGAATACCATAGGGTCTTAGAATTTAAAGATAAATTATTTGGTCATAAAGGTATTGATATGAAAAGGTGACATTAAGGCTTGGAGCATTTAAGGATTGAGGAATTGTAAGTCGATCCTTTAACTAAAGGAATTCACCCACTTGTGTTTATGACATAAGTATATAGTATGGGTGTTTTGACGTCCTAAGATGGTGTTAATTAGTGGATCGTTATGTTTGCTCCATGTACATATGTACATTTTGATGTATTATGACAGTATGATGGTTCATCAATAGATATGATCATCGTTTATCCTTAGTAATATGTTTTGTCAAATATTATCATAATACGTATGAAAGTCTTAAGATTTGTGTCGATCTTAAACATTTAAAGGTCATTGAGCATATATAGAGATTGACCTTGTGCCTATGTCATTTAGACGCATATAGTTTTAGTACGGGTATCCATAAATTAAACATGACATAGGAGGATATAAGTTTTTAATCCCATAAAGGTGTTCTCTAATGCAGTTTATCATTCAATTGGAGAACATAAAGGTTTTCTCTAATGCATTTTAGCATTTGGTGAGAGGAAACAAGTCTTCCTTAATGTTGTTTAGCATTCAGTGAGAGAAAATAGGATTTCTCTAATGCAATTTAGCATATGCGGTTTACATAAAGTTAAAGGAATTGAGACCTGCAAACGAGGATGATATAATTTAGATCATAAAGGTATCATCTTAGTTTGTCACACTTTATTTTCCCATTCATATTAGTGAGGTATTAGATATATGTGATTGTATTAGATCTGTGTCGCACATGATACATGTATTTGATACTTTTCAGTATCGAAAGCCTTACAGGACATAATGATAGACTTTCATTATCTTTGGATCAAATATTTTATTTTTAAAACTTAGTCGACTAATTCAGTAACGTGGCTTAACCAAAATTTCAAACTGTTTTTAAACTAGAGTTAAATTTGCAATTAATGCTTGTCCAAAGGAAGAATGTTGGATAATTTTGTCATTTCCTATCAAGTTGGACAACTATTAATTGTATTTTTCAGTTTTTAAATAAATTATCGGTTAAATTATGTAATTTGATCTAGAAAAAGATAATAAAGTGACCTAATAAATGATCTAGATTAATGGGTCAAAGTCTGGGTAAAAAATGGATTTCAATTAGTGTGCATGGATCGAACCCATATCGATCTTGTGATGAAGAAGGTCGATATGGAAGCTATATAAAGGTTAAGGTTTCTTGCAATTACTCATATCAACTATAGGCATAAGGAATTTCTGACCCTTTAGAAGAGCTTATGTATTGAGAAATTGTAAAAATACCTAAACCACCTGTCGGGAAACACTTTCCATAAAGGTCTTGAGAGATTCATGATCGTTTTAAGTTCGAAAACGACATCGAAATTAAAGATAGAACCGAAATTAAGTATTCCGCATTGCTTTCGTTTTTAATCCTTGCATATTTGATCCTATATACGTAATAAGATCTGTACTACATATTATATATGTACCTTACGATCGAATGCACCAAAGAGGGTCGTATATCATATAACCACATTTTCTAGGCAAATATTGATTTCGTCTGCAGTGTTTTCCGATGTGAAGGTCTTCTCTTTTTATTGCTTAGAAGTACTTGAAAGTGAGTTATTATATACATATATGGGACTTGATAGACAAATATGCGTTGGTTCTGCTATCGTGAAGCCACACATTTTTGCATATCCATGTGATCGGATACGGTATATGCGAGAAGCTGTAGAAAAAACATTACTATTTGTTGTATGGGGCCTCGTGGTTTGGACATTGAAATTTGTTGTGAGTATATAGATATTATATCATATAACTCTATGCTTTTCTAATGCATTGTTAAACAAAACATTAAATTAGAAACATTAGAGCTTCTGTCTCTCCAGCAGTACAGAAATCTTCTGATTGAGGCCAACATCCACTCCGTTGTAAGCGATAGGGGCGTACATCCACAGATCATCCGAGCTCAAAAGCTGCAAGTTTGATATAAGAAGAATTAGTCATCACGGAAATGTAATGAAAGAAAGCCTCTTCTACTTCTTCTTCTTTTTTTTTTTTTTTGGTTTGAGCTTGCAGAAAAAAAGTTTGCATGTGCCCTCCTATTACCTTGATTTGAAGCTGCAAAAACTTGACGTAGTGGACTGCCTCTTCAAGCATCGTACTTATATCAACCTTTGTTCCATTAGGAACAAGATTCTGCAAGATTTTCAATCTCTCATTTATCCTCTCTCTTCTTCTCTGCAGCACAATTATCAACATATATATCAATAAAAGGTAAAACGGAAGTAATTAATTGAATTTATTGCCTTAATAATCCTGTGTTATTCAAAAGTTGCTAAAAAAATTTTGACATATAAAAATTAGCAAAAAATACCATGAGTTGAAATTTTATTAACTCACAGTGTGGAGGAACAACACACGGCTAAGGGTTTTTTTTGCAGCAAAATTGAAAATATAAAGTTAATAGAGTAACATTTTATATTTCAGGGTTTAATTAGCTACTTTCGTATAACACAGGGGTCGCTACAGCAATTTTGTCTTAATTTGATGGAGATATTCTTATGCATGAGCCAACATGTTAAGGGTCTTACCCGTGCATAAAGGCTCTGAGGGTCAGTGGCTGATCCTCTACTGGCTCTTTTTTTGCCATTGGACCCTAAAGTAGTCCCTTCAATGGAATCATGGGAATCTTCATCCGAGTTACAACTGTAAGAGCTCTGCCCATTTCCTCCAGCGTTACTCTCTTCTTCGTCGTCATTGACTGGAGACGGCTTCTGGTTCCTTTTCGACTTACCGTTTTGTGCCTGTGTTTAGAACTTATGTTAAGAAACTAAAGATCCGGGAACAAAAATTCCTTGGACTGATTGAAAATTCGTTTTGAAGTGAACGTTGATGAATGCACTTACATCTCTTGTAATTCGAGGTTTTTTCTTCATGAAATCTGATGGACGTGATTCCTGGGAATCAAACTTTCGTTTAAGTTCAAGTTCCTTGTTAGGAACAGCATTAACTGCCAGATGATTACTATCATTTGCAGAACTTCTCATTTGGCGACTGCTTATGCCTTCATTAATAGAGACAGTTTCTGTCATTCCTATTTCAGGAGACAATGGTGCAAGTGAGCTGTTAGTTTTGTCATCCATGACAGAAATATCGATGGACATAGGAATGCTGTTACTATTGCTTAAGGAGTAGGTTTCGTGACTGGAAGAGGAAACAAAGACACTATCACTATAGTTAACATTGCTGCTGTTATCTTGCGATAAAAACTGCAAATTGTCGTTAAGAATGCCTGAGTAAAATGAACTCCCATTGATCTCCGCCATGCTCGCATTGGCTTCAGGATACGAGAAAAAGGGCTGTGGGTTGGCAAATTTTGTTCCCTCAATATGCTCTAGAGGGAATAAACAGTGTAGAGGAAATTCTGGAGTGAAATCAAGCTCTTCCATGGAGAGTATTCTGTTGAACTCCCATTCTCCTTCAGGAAATGCTCCAATGGGCTCCATACTTGTTTCAGACCCTAGGAACCCTGTGGGTTAAAAAATAGGTGTTTGTGTTTCAAGTGTGATCAGCTTGATTGTCCCTGAGACAAGCAAGAAATAACTAGAGCCATATTTATACCCAAACTCCACAGAGAATGCTAGTAAGGATTGACTTAACTAATTTATTGGAATTATTAATTCTCCATCATTTCTCTGATGTAGGTCCCACGCTCGGTCAACTAAATTCGGGAGTCCACTCTGGGGCCAATACAAGTATACAACTAAGGCAGGGCCAAGTTCATGCAATGACAGATTAAAATAACAAAAAAGAAAAAAGCTTCAGTGCCCGTCAACTATATTCTACATTATAATCTACAATGAGTGATACCGAAGGGTCTAAGGCTTATCATTGACAGGTAAGCCTCCAAATTAAAGGGAATGTAATTAGGCAGGATGAGAATGAAAGCATGCTTTTTTGAGTATTAGTTTGAATGTGTTAGTGTATTTTAAATAAGAACTTCTTAGTAATCATGCATATGTGTTTAAACATGTCCAACAGTTGGAACGTGGGAAGTCCTCGCGAGTATAAGTTATTAATGGAGGGAATTCTGTTGGATAGGTGGACGATAAACGCGGCCAAAGGACGGCCAAGTCGTGGAGATGAGTCTGACATTGTTATATTAAAACACTCAGAACCGGACACGTTAACCGTTATACTCGTTCCTTGTCTCCTGTTTTGCGGCTCATACCCAACTTCAGTAGTTTTCATCGCAGTTAAAAGTTTTAAGTTCTCGTTGGCTACTTGATAATCACTGTATTTGACTTGAAAGTACAACTATAGTTCTTCACTGAAATCTGTAATTTATCTGTTTGAACCGTATGTCACCTTCTATTTCAAGTAGGTAAGGGATGAAGGGGAAGAGATCGGGCAATTCCTAATTGTCTCCAAAATATATAGAACAAGAATCAGATTACTCCACAAACCAGAAGCTCCATGGCTAAGATCACTTATATATCCATCCTGTGAGAAGATTGAAGAATTGAGTACAAGCCATTGAATTATGAGGCTTTCGGATCTAAAATCACACTATATCTTTTAACCAAAGTGGACAAGCTGCATATGTTTAACTCCATTATCTTTTCATACATAATCCGGAGAAAGTAACTTGATTCCAGGGAGATCTAAGGTTATGGTTCTTCTGGGTGCTGTAACTCAAGGTTATAATCACCTGTGAAACTTTAGACGCATAATTTAACTCTAAATCTGGACTTCACCATCCAGAACGTGAACAATCTTCCTTATCAGCAATGAAAATATGTAAGGCTAGTCACGATCTTACGTTACAAATCAAGAATCTAACTCAAGCCACAAGAATCTATGTAGTCACGATAAAAAATGTCGTGTCATGTTACAATATACTGTTCATTTGATCAAAATGTTAATATGACTAATGTATCTTTGCAATTCATGAAACAAATCGAAGAAGGGCAGAGTTCAATGGCTTTGCAAGTCATACAAATGATTCTGTTACAGATCACACTGAAATTGTTATCTCTGGAAAGACATTGTATCTTCAACACGACCATGTATAATAAAAACCTAGAAATCCTATATATGGTAGTAATCGAGTTGGGTTACGTGAACATAGCCATAAACACACACTCTTTTTCTCCACGCGTCGAAATGGGAAAATTTTCTACGTTTACTTTTTCCTTGCTAATAAGCTGAAGTCCTTTTAAGAAATCTTAGTGGCACTATTTTCTAAGCCGCACCGGCCAATGCACGACTGACTTAGAACCAAAAAAACATCGCATAAATACCATATTCGCAATTTGGCAATTAAATGATGTAAAAATCAAAGGGGAATAAAATCTTACAACGACAGTACAGTTGGGACAGAATAGAACACATACACAGATCGGATTTTATTCCTCATCATTTTAGATAGGTTAAATGCTGTCAAAAGAAAATGAAAAACCAAACCCTTCATAAGGCCGGCTGGCACGATCATCGTCATTTTGTCTCCTTAGTTCCCACTCCCCTGTTGATAAGGATACAATGGCAGCCATTGACAGCTAGTTCTGTCTTCATCAGAGTTATTGTAAGGACCACCGTCAGGCACGTAGAACTTTCAATATTACGTGTTACATTTGCTGCTCTGGCCCCCATAATTTAAACTGAGAAGATATGAATAGTTATCTTTCAATTCTAAAACTAATTAATAATAATACATAGCTTTTGAAGAGAAGTTTGACTCGTATAAGTAGGACTTCGGTTGGTGATATCAAAAGCAATTTGCAAAATTGCAGACACTGATCGAACAGGGACTAATGGTTGTTGCTTATACAGTCGAGCTGGGACTGTATAAGCAACACGTAAAGAGCAATCCCGCTCGCTACAAGGATTATTTGAAGAAACACTTACAGTCTTCCATATTTGATGCTTTCAAGTGCCGGTGTACCACATAGATCAGAAAATGCTTACAGGTACTTTAGTGTCGTTCTCATATAAAATTATGTTAAGTTGTCAACTAAAAGAACTGATTCTGATGCGAGTGTCTTGGTGACATCCGCTATAATTATAAGTGCTTAATGATTGAAGGTACGTACTAATATGATGATTATATAATACGTGGGGTTAGGGTGAGTACACAGATTAATGTTTTTGCCAACGATTAATGACTTACAATTCATAACTCAATTATCTTTTTTTCCTAGATCAATTAAACTAAAACGTCTATAAAGTAATATTTGATAAATTAATAATATTCAGACACGATCGAATTTCTTTTCTGATTCTGCTTCTGCTATGGGAAAAACCTACAGATGCGATGAATACCAATCAAGCTTCAGTACGTTTGTGAATAGCCTGGCCTCCAAATCAATATTTTGATAAAGGAACTCTTTGGATAAAATAACAGCAAAAGCTTATCGTCTTAATAAATAATTACACGGATATATGCTTATGTAGTGTCATCATCACGTATTGGTTATGAATATAATTAAAAGCCTAAATGGCCATTTAGTCTTTCTTAGCAATGACCAGCACATATTAATCATCGTTTCATGCTAAATGTGTATAATTAGTATAGTTGGTTGCGCTAGCTATCAGAAGATTAGCTTAAGAAGTAATAAATAAATCTCTTATAACAACCAGGAGGCGAACAGCAACCACAAGGGAGGGACCACACTCAACCTCCAAGTCAATCGAGCTACAAACAATGTGGGGTTGTTTCGTTTTTTTAACATCAAATTAATCAATGATTAAAATTAATTCTTGGTTGTTCTCCAGCTTCTAAGTCCATGCGTAACTACCGATATCAATAATATATAAAACTGAACGACGATTTTGACGTTTTGAGATAATGTTTCTATTAGTTTTCCTCTTCGAATTCACAAGTTGAGCATAATCGAAAAACACTAACATTATGTTTAGTTGGGGTTTATTAATGGAATGAAATAAAATGTAACGTTGTTCTATAGTTTGGGATGAAGGTTTATAAGAGAATGAAATGAGATGAGATTAAACAAGAGAGTTTCACATTACATTTCATTTTATTTTAAATAACAAAATAAAAATCTTCAATTTAAGGGATTTAGAATAGAATGTAAAATGATAAACAATTTTACATTATATTACATTATAAAGTCTTCATCCAAACAAATTTCATTATATTATAGTATGAATCTTTTTATCCTTTCGAACAACAATTTTCTAATATTACATCCATTTACATTTCATTATATTATAAATCATTTCATTTCATTTTATTCTATTATATGTTATTTTATTTCATTCCATTATATTAAAAACCTTACGTTGGCGTAAGCGGGGAAGAATAATGAGAATTTCAAAGAAGAAAAAGAAGTATATGGAGAGACAATTTAA
Organism: Erythroxylum novogranatense; assembly: GCA_029891385.1. NCBI lineage: Eukaryota > Viridiplantae > Streptophyta > Magnoliopsida > Malpighiales > Erythroxylaceae > Erythroxylum > Erythroxylum novogranatense. The sequence continues at coordinate 13,124,295 of CM057225.1, read as the reverse complement.
AAGAAATAGTTAAGTAATTATCATTTTGATGGCTTAATTAATATTCACTAAATTTTCTATATCTCATAAATCATTTGTTGGTATTATGAAAGTAATTTAAGCAATATTAATGATAACATTAAAAATGATGATCGTATAATTAAATTCTATTTATTTTCTTTAAAATAGTTGCAAGTCTACATGGAAACTATCGCATTTAGTTTATAAGGTTTAGCTTACATCGATGCTAGCCTTACTAGTTGATATTTATACTAATTATTAGGTCACAAATTAAGCTGGTATATTGAGAATATCATCCTTTTTTTAGAGTTCATTTGATAAATATAATTCAAATTAAAATTATAATTAAAGTCTCATGAAATTATAAGTGTAATTTCAAATATTATGATTAAAATAAACATATTGTTTTTCTTTCAATTTAACTTTGTTTTCTCTTCTGATTCTCCAACTATTAATCCTTACATTTTGATTTTTTAATTCACCATGTTAAGGGATAAACATTGAAATATAGAAATGTATAAGTTGAAGACTTAAAATCTGATTTGTATGTTCAATTTTAAATAAATGAATGTTACCTAAGATTGTTAATCAAGGTATTACCAAAAGTCTTAACATAAATTGACTATCAAGATTCAAAAGCCAAATAAATGGTTTAGTAATTAGAGAGTGAAATATGTCTATCTTATTAAAATTAGCATATCAACTTATTTAGAATATGAATTTTATTTCTATCTTAAGACTTAAAATTTTACTATAACTATCTATATAATTTTAAGTTGAAAATAGCATGCTCAATTTTAATTGCAAAAGTTTTAAATGTAATTTTGAGGCCTAGTTTAACAATTAGTGATGAAGAAATAAAAAATGTGAATTAGGATGAAAAGAGGAATAAGAATAAGAATAGAATTCTTGATTATCGTGTTTGATATATAATCACTAAAAATAAAATTAAGTGGGATAATAGTTGATATGGTTTTGGTAAAATCAATGATAATTTTGCCTTAATAGTAATCAAGTATATACATGTTATATTATGAAGATATAAAAAAAGTTAATGCTAATCATAGAGATCGGTGAGCTAGCTAACAAAATATAGTTATAGAAGATAACTACGAATAGTTTTCTTTTTAGAATTTGAAAAAATTCATTAAGTAGAAAATGTTTAGTATACAGCTGAGGAGAGGAAAACTCTCCCTCTTTAATCACACGATGACATTCAACACTACATATTCAAAAAATTAAAACGATAGTGCAGGAAACAATGTTACGAGGATTGAGCGATAATGTGTTGATAATTAGGGTAAAAACTACTCTCCTTTCTTAATTCTTCGAAAAGATTACTCAACTGGGGTTGGCTTTCTGGATTTTGCGATGTAACAATGGTCATGCTCGTCTCTCCGATCCATCTCTAGCTCGAAAAGATTTACATCTCAGGTAACATATTTGAAACTATTTGTTTTGTTTCCTCATTCTTCAAGCATAACAAGCTTCATGTTAAATAACAAGAGTCTTCATTCGTTTATCGATATGGTGAGCAGTAGCTTCAAGAGAGGTAATTTCAGGAGCTTTCGAAGGTGAGTCATTCCTTCTATTCTTCTTTCCTTTCGTCTCTAGCTCGAAAAGATTTACATCTCAACTAGGGTATTTGATACTATTTGTTTTGTTTCTTCATTCTTCAAACATATCAAGTATCTTGTTGAGGAGTCTTCTTTCATTATCCCATTTGGTAAGCCGTAGATCTAAAGAGGCGCTACCAGCAACCTTTGAAGGTGAGTCATTCCTTCTAGTCTTCTTTCCCTTACTGTCATGAGTTGGTTATTTTGAGAACTACTTGAATTGCTATGAATTGCTTGAATTAATTGAGTTGCTTTGGGAATATCTATGCTTAGGAAGTTTTATTTTCTTTACTGATAACCAAATAGAAAACACCCCTTGAGGACTACATTCTCTAAGAGAGAGTCAATCCTCTACTACTATGATGTCCCAACTGATTTATAATTAGTTGTTCCCTGATATTTCCCATAGAGATTTCTATAAGAGGGCTTAGACTGTTAGAGCACCTTTTAAATCTTCTATTGTTTCCCTCTTTCCAAATAGCCTAGATGCAAGTTGCAACTGCTACCATTAGTATTTCCTTATTGTATTTAGAGGTATACAGTTGGGATATCTCTAATAAGATATCTGTAAAACTGCATTGACTAGTTCCAAGGCCACATAGACTAGAGATTCTAATCCACACTTCCTTAGCGAAACCACACTCAAAGAACAAATGATCTCTAGTCTCCTCTGTAGATTGCTTAGAATACATTGCTTAGGAGAGGATAGGAATTTTAGTCTATCCATAATACTGAGTCTATTCAACATAGCAAGCTAGAGGGGAAAGATGCCATTTGGTTTAAAAGGGAACACCACCCTATTTTGGTTACTGTCCCCATCAGGCTTTCAGCTTGCTTGTTAGTGATTTTTGATAGAGGAACTCCATCTTATAAGTATATATCATCCTCCTCGAAGCTTTTGTATTGGGGAATAGGTAATAGTCTTAGTTCTTTTAAAGAAAGCAACTAACTTTCATTTCTAATTATCTCTTAAACTTAGCCTTCTTAGAGAACCTTTCCAATAGTGATCTAGCCAACTGATTCTTAATCCCTTGACTAGTCCAGTTATCATACCAGAGAGATATTCTATCTCCTGCCCCAATTTGACATATAACATGTTGCTAGACATCTTCCCTCAATATGAGAAGTTGGTTGAAAAATCAAGAGTAGTTGTCTTTACTACTTAGAGCCCAAAACTCTCACCCTTTAATATATAGATATGAATTCATTTGATCCACGGTGAATGTTTTTTACTTAGAATTCTCCAAATTCTCTTGGTCATTAGAAATTGGTTGTTCTTGTTGATTGACTTTAATCCTAACCCTCCTACCTCCTTCGATTAGTAAATATGCTTCCAATTCACTTTAACTATTCCTTTCTCACCTTTTCCTTTACCCCATAGAAACTGCTTTATAAGTTTTTCCACTGTTTTCATAAGTTCTTTTGGAGAGGAAGATGTAAAAGCACCAGTAAACTTGCATAGACGCTATTACTGACTTTAAAAGCTGAAGTTTACGTCCATAGGACAAAGTTCTATTAGTCTAGAACCCTAATCTTTTCTGAATTTTTTCTATTAGAAGAAGACATTAACTGAATCTTAGTCTCCTAGAAGAAGTAGGAATGCCCAAATACAGTAGAGGAGGATTTTGCTTTGTCATTTCGGTTGCTTGTGATAAGGAATATGTTAGGTGATCAACACTTTTAGAGAGTAAGAAGAAGATTTTGTGAAAATTGATACTCAATCTAGACAACTCTTTAAAACTATGGAGAATGGAGAGTACTCATTAGTAGAGAAAGTGAAGGAGCATTTGCCTTACATAGAAGTATAAGATCATCTACAAAACATAATCTAGTTAGGGAAAGCTTTTTACATTTAAAATGGTATCTAAAATTGGAATTAGATGAGATGTTGTGTTTCAGTATAAGGGTAACGACCTCCATGCAAATAAGAAATAGTTAAGAGGAAAGAGGGTCCCCTTTCCTAGGAACTTTTTTACCTTTAAAAGTCTTTGTAGTGCTTCCATTAATCAATATTCCATATGAGGCAGTTGAAATACATTCATGAATCCATTTGATAAATTTTGTGGGGAAAATTCATAACTTCCATAGTTTGTAGCAAGAAGCTCCAATTCACATTATCGAAAGCTTTTTGTAGGTCCAATTTAATAGTAAAGTTTTAAGGGCTTCTTTTTCAAGTGTACCCTTTCAAAAGCTCCTACAATAGACGAATATTATCCGTAATATGTCTACTTCTTATAAAAGCTCCTTGGTTCTCACTAATGAGTAAGTGAAGAACTTCCTTCAGCCCATTTACCAATATCTTGGTGATGATATTATAGAGAAAATTTGTGCATGATGTAGTTTTGAAATCATTCCAAGTGACCGGGATAGAGCTCTTAGGGATTAAACATAGAAAGGTCTTATTGATCTCCTTAAGTGAGTGTGCACCAATTCAACGTGTCCCAAGTAAATCATCCTTCTTCAAATCGTACGTATCCCAGAGCACATCACTTTAACTTGTGGGAATTATAGTTAAACAAGAAACAGTCATATAAGTAGGTCTGAAGTTGGGAACAGATCTTCTATTCCACCAAAGTTGTGCCCTCATGGCTGGGATTGATTGTGGCACAGAGGGCACAACGTTGGTGGAGCAGAAGATTTTAAGACTCTGAAGTTAGCCCAGCAAATAAGTTTTGGACAAGAGACAAAATTTTAGCAAAGAATATCCCTTTAGAGATGAGTACGACTCTTCTTACAAATTGAAGGCTTTAGAAATCCTGAAGGCATGAACTCTTCGCTGAGCTTTTGGTGACTTTATGAATTGTTTACAATTATCTTGATCTTTTTCTAAAGTTGTTCTTAATTTTAACCTTTAACTTTTGTTTGTAATTCATTTGTTGTCCTGGGTGTTCATAATTTGTGACTCACAAGTGTTTTGTGTTAACTCAAGGTTTATGTTTAACGATTTTGACGATAATTCAAATAATTAGCTCTGGAAGCCTTGATAGAACGTCTGAATATCGAAGATTTCAACAGAGATAATATCAAAGATTAAGCAACGACTATTTAAAAAAAATTTCTTCTTAAGGAAGAGCCACTACATTTGCAAAATATGCATAAGACACATACACAAAACTTGCGAAATATCTTAGAGCATAATTATTTCTTGAAAGTTATATCAAATTCTTTGTGCCTTAGAAAGTGATATCACTCTATTAAGAAAGACTGTTAAATCCTTTATAAATTTCTTATTAAGAGCTTGTAAAGGCTAGCAAAATACTACTATTATGGAAGGTTAAAGAACCTTGAAAAATATATAATTGTGAGCTTGAAGAGGCTCGCCAAATTACTACTTGGCTTTTAAAGGAAATACTTAACTTAGATATTTGGAGATTAGACGTAGGTTTTGTTTTAAGTTGAACTTGGATAACGTGTCATTTGCTCTCTCTTATTTTTAAACTTCTACATTATAAGTTTATATTTTCAAAAGGCTCCTTTAGTTTTATAATAGGCACCTTCTGTTTCAAAAGGCTCCTATCGATTAAACTAACTTCTTTCTTTTCAAGTGATAGTAGGCTCCTATCGATTAAACATGCTCCTATCATTTTAATAGCCTTCTTTATTTTTCAACGTTAACATGATCCTTTCGAAAGCTTATATGACCTTTCTATTTATAAATTTAATTTGTTTAAGTAAGATCTTATCATTTTGAAAGTATCTTGAATTTTTTACTACAGACAATTCACCCTCCCCCTGTGTGTGTTTGCTTTATCATTTAGTATCAGAGTGGTGTTTCATATTTATTGTGTTTTACAACACGTTATAGATCGTGGCAAATGATTTGAGAATTCTTGAAGGACAATTTGTCTCAAAGCCTCCTTACTTCAATGGAAACAACTTCTTATTCTAGAAAGAGAGAATAAAAATCTATCTCTAATCTATAGATATTGAAGTCTGGCAAGCCATATGAGTTGGACCTACACTTCCTGCTACAGAAAACTAGAAGTATGGTCTTTGGACCTACACTTCCTGCTACAGAAAACATAGAAGTATGGTCTGATGCTAACATAAGAAATGCACAACTAAACGCTAAAACAAAATATTATCTGATCTGTGCACTATCTTCAAAAGAATATGAGAAGATATTCTACTGTTCTACAATAAAGGAAATGTGGGATGAACTACAAATCACGTTTGAAGGAATGAATGAGGTAAAGAAACATAGAATAAGCTTTTTAGTGTATCAATACAAAACTATTGACATGAAACAGGGAGAAACTATAGATGAATTCTTCGGACGGTTCAACAACAACATCAAGGCCTTAAAGAACTTGGGAAAGATATATTAATCGGTTCTTAATTGAATGTATAATTATTCCATAACATTTAGGTATTAATGACATGGAATTGTTTAAGATACTCACTTTGACTCATATGTGATTTTAGGCATAATTCGAAAGGAAAGAAGTTAAAGTGAGTCGAAAGTATAATATTTGGGTCATTTTTTGAATATTAATTTTCACTTGTCTTCATGAAACAAGAAGAAGAAAATTAAAAGAAAAGAAAAAATGAAAACAAAAACAAGAAAAATCAAAGTTCCTCACAACAAAGAAGTACAAAATTGTGCATGCCATGCAAATAACTTGTGTTTCATGCAAGTAAAATGGCAGTAAATTGAGACCAAAATGACAAAAAACAAATGAAGAATACGTAAGGCAGCAGGTGGAAGTAAATGAAGCAATACAATAGCAAGCCCAGAAAACAACGCGCCAGCAGTTGGGAAAAGAAGAATATTAAAATGCAACTATTTGTGTTTCACGCAAGTGTTGTTTGCGTTTGCGTAGTTGTTTGTGTTTCGTATAAATAATGTTTGTGTGAAAAATAGTGCGTAATCGCAAACATTATACAAAATATAGGTGTTCAAGAGAGGCGATTGTTTATAAAAAAAAAGAACAATATCAATGTTTTTAAGGGTTTTTCAGGAGATAGTAGCTAGAGCTTACAGGTGGTCTTTAACCGGGACAATTTATTGGGGTTAGAGCAATTTTTTTGGTAACTTTTGATTTTATTGCAGATGAGGGGAAAAGCTCTCAATCGGGAGAGACTCATAAAAGGCTAGACATCTCGACGTGGTTTAGAGATGACATCAACACCGACGATCCGGGTTAAGCGTATTTCAGTGTTTTTGTTATTTATTTATCTCTTTAGAAATTGACTGTGTTATCTTATATTAATTAATTTGAATTTTGTATATAGATAATCGTATTCTCGTTATTGTTCGATTATTTATGAATGAACCTATTGAGTATTGTGAAAAGATGCCCTCAAAGAGTGTGGCTTGATGGTTGAGAGCAGGGTTTGACTTTGGTTAGGTCTGGGTTCGATTCCACGCTGGCCTCTTATAGAAACTAGAGACGGTAGGGTTTTACTGTAGATGGAGAAGCTAGTTGGTACCGATGATAAGGTCGTCTGCTTGGCACTTTATGAGATGATCTGTAGGTTGAGCCTCGAAAGGTCTGCTCTTGGCTACCATTTACGAGGTTTCCCCGAATCCAAAAAAAAAAAAAAAAGTACTGTGAGAAGTCTTTCGAAGTTCTCGTGAGATGGCTGCCTGCCTATGCACACACTATAGCCTATGTAAAGTCTTTCGAGTTTTTTTCTCTCTCATGCGTGGATATTTGCAGATTAAATAGAGACAACTATATTGTCAACAAATACTGAGTCAGAGGAGGCTTTCTTGGAGGTAGGAAACGTGGAGCGCAAGACCAAGCAGACGGAAATAGCGAAGAACTGGGACAATAAAAATAATTTTATTAACATCACAAGTGAGTCTTATTTTATTTTATTTTGTACTTTATAAAAATTAAAAATGAACTTTATTTTATTTTTATAAAAATGAAAAATGAGTCATATTTTAACTTATTTTATTTTTACAAGAATAAAAAATAAATTCTATTTTATTTTTTACGAGATTAAACCTATCTAATCTTTCTATCTAGAAACCTGATGACAGACAATAAGTGAAAAATACAGGCAACTACTGGACATGGTGATGACATCTATTGGCAACACGGACGCAGATTTCTGTCTTGATACCGTATGCTGCGGAGGAAAAGTCGAGGGGTGAAGGTGACCCAACATTGTGGGTGGTCCGTTCGCATCTTCACACAAAGCTATGGTCTGTTTGCAGACCTTTGAATGGTCATAAGAAACTCGTTAAATCTAAAATTAGATAGAATGAAATCATATATAATAAATATAATGTAAATAAATATAATATTAAAAATTATTATTTATGAGGTATAGAAGAATTGATAATATAATATAGTGAAATATTGTTTGAATGAAGTATTTATAATGTAATATTATATATTACAAATTTATTTCAATTAATATTAAAGATTAAAAATAATTTAATTAATATTTATTATAATATCATGTAATTAATTATCGCTAATTTGTGTAATTGTTGTAACTTAATTTTAGTAAGATTTATACCCAAATAATTTGATAAAAATATTTTTAAAATATTTTAAAATTTTAAACGGAATAATAGAATAATATTCCGTTTCATTTTATTACATTAATAATACTCAACATAGGGTAAATGCACACTTCCGTTGCCACGTCTTGCCAACACTTTGGTGCAGTCAACAAGTTCTCTTTGAGTAAGTAAATAATGTGTTTTCCATCTTGTAAATAATTAATCTAGCCTTTTGGGGTTAAGTAGGAAAATCGGCAAAAGATGAGGATTTATATATATATATATTTATTTATTTTATAAATTACAAATTTATTTCAATTAATATTAAAGATTAAAAATAATTTAATTAATATTTATTATAATATCATGTAATTAATTATCGCTAATTTGTGTAATTGTTGTAACTTAATTTTAGTAAGATTTATACCCAAATAATTTGATAAAATATATTTTAAATATTTTAACATTAAAACTATTTACAATTAATTCATAATAATAATAATATTTTAAAATAAGAAAAAAATTTTAACTCATAAAATAAAAAATAATTTACACGGACTCGGATATCACCATTGATGTCGGGTTGGTCACATGAGAATGAGGTGTTACATTTAGGTGGTATCGAGCCAAGAATGCGTAATGTATCTGGCACGATCGAACATAGGGTGCATGTATTTGAGTCGTGTCATTGCAGCATCGTGTAATCGATCACTAGTTTGAGTCATACGGTAGAAATCCTACGTGTATGCGTGTCAGTGACTAGGTGAGAGAAAAGTGAGGCGTGTTAGAGGGTGAACCCCGAAAGTGTATAAACAATTAGGAAAGGAAAAATGAAAAATGGATAAGGAGATTAATATTGTCTTGTGGTTAGAATGACGTGTTGGCTCAGAGCGGATTAAGGAAAGAATTGATATCAATGGATTCTGGATTAAAATGGGAATATTGTGGTGATAGAAAAGCGAATATATCAGAAACGGGGAGAGGTCCACTAGAGATATGGGAAGCATCTTGGTTATAGTAGGCCTAAGTGAGATTAAAAGTCAGGATGATTAGGTAATTACAACTCATTTGTATTTGTCATGGAATGGGAAATATTGGCCCGAGTAAAGTATAGATGATCGATCGGGCATATATTGGTTCTTGCATTCGTGTAAGATATCGTAGATAATATAGGCAAATAATGATAGTGAGATTGTACCAAGAATAGGGTTATCTTGTAACGGTCTACTTGATGAAAGAACTGAAAGAGCAAGGTGCCTAGTGCTAGTGCCTAGTAGAGTGAGAAAAAGTAGACATGGTGAGATAAAAGTGTACAGATAAACTGAAAAGAATTCGTGAAACAGAATGATCTTGAGCATATAAGTGTGAGACCGAAATGGTTATGCGAATTTTGGTGCTAAGAGTTTGAAAATCGGTATAATAAGATCATAAGGAAAATGATGATTGACAATTTCTCGATTGTATATCGGAAATTCTGAATTGGTTGAAAAGGCGATATGGATACAGAAATGGTAAATGGATGGGTAAATAGATAGAGATACAATGGAGTTGCATCAGTGATTTTGTTGTGTTTTGGGGACTGTAAATGCCCTATCATAGATTGTTTGAGGATATTAAAGAAATACGAAGCAATAAGAAGATGACATTGTATAAGCCAAATGGTTATGACCTTAAAGAGGTCAAGCTGACACATAAATGATATGAGAATGAAACTAGGGAAATAAAAAAAAAACAAGGATAGCGATACATGAAAAGAGTTGTCACATTTAAGTCGATTTACCGTTGGGAGTACCTATTGGACAGTAAAGTTGATCATGATTAATGAAATGTATGTGAAAGATACGTGGAAATCATGGAGGAAATGATCAGTGAATGATTAAATACGTGCTTACATGAGTGGCTATAAGTGTAAAGTTTATATTAGGTTAAAGTAAGACATAGGAGGGATGAATGTACCCTTATGAGAGGAAATGAGAAATGATTATGGCATCGTTATTTATTTGAGAATTTGCATAAGCGGAAAGGAGTCTTATGGAAGTCGAATTGCAAAGGTTACTAATTGGTTTCGGATAAAATCTTTGAGGTATAGATTCTTGAATAAGTGTGAAAGAAAGTGTTTATGTGGTATCACAAGGAACCTTAGTGTAAGGAATGTTACGATCTTTTAAATTATGGCATAAAATTGTTACGATTGAGATAATGACATATAGTGAAGAATGATTGAAAAGCAATTAGGGATAATAATTGGTTGATGAGACTTTCGTGAACAGTATAAAGATGGTAACAAGACTATTGGTCAAACGGAAAGAAGTATGGACGAAATCAAAAGTGAAATTGAGGTTATCTGTACTGTGTGTACGGAAATGTCAAGTATCCTACAACATGAGTGGAAGTTTAATTTGAGGTGATCCTATTGTAATGTGAAGCGAATAGAGCTCCTTAGGTGAGGCAAAACTGTAAAGTAGTCCCGAACTGTAAAGTGAAATACTCAAATGAAGTGGAAATTGATGGAAGTCCAAGTACAGATGATTAGGTATTGGTATATATAGATATGTCGATGTGGATGACAGGAAATCGATTGAAAAGAGAAAATGAATAGAGACTAGAAGTCCTAAAGGGAAACTAATAATGACGTGATGTAGTGTTATCTTCATGAAGGGATTGCAAATACATTAATTGTGGACTGAATGAATTGAATGATGTTTGGTGATGTATGGAAAAGTTTAAGAGGGAATGATGCAAAGTAAGCAAATGGTAGTGACGATAATTATCGACAGAATGTGTTTGAAAGGATTGAACAGTGAAAAGTAAAATGAACTATAAGAATTATTGAAGAATTTGGTACTGACGATAAGCATATTGGTACTGATGATAAGCATATTCTGAACTGAACAAACATTTCTGACTAGTGAACAGATAAGACTGTAAGGAACATAACAATTACAGATATTGAGATTTGCAAAGAATGTTAAGTAGATTATTGGTAATTGTGAAGTGTTTCTAGAAATCGAGATACTGAATAAAGGTAAGAATGGTTAAGAGTGCCAGAGTTACAGTGGTGAGACCTATAAGGAGTCTGAATATGCGAGAGAAGTCAGAAAATCGATACTGAATGATTCATAGAAGAAGAATGTGTGCAAACAAAAAAGTAATAGAAAAGAAAGTGAGCGATCGAAGCTAGACATTCTAGTAATCATATCGAAAGTGAAATTGAAGAACGTGGGGTATAGAATGAAGTGATTATTGATTCAAGTGCTTATAGGTTTGAATGTTCAACAGGAAAAAGGCTTGATTATGATCGTGTTATAGAGTTACGATTTACTATAGGGATACCTTTGCTACATCGCGCGATTGCCTAACGGAGGCAAAGACCAACATTGAGTCGAAATACTTGTGATGGGTGAAATAAAGGAAAGTGACTCAGGAAAACTGCATGGGTTAGTTAAAGTGGATCAGGATCGGACAAGTGAAACAGAGAAAAATGCATATCCGAATAGAGGGCGTGAACACTATAGAATAATGAATTGTCTAAGGAGAATTGAATTTGAACAGAGAGTCAATGAGATATAAAGCATGACTGCATTAGGTAAAGTATCACTGGTTATAGTGAAATGGAGCTAAATGTCATTGTATTGGTACCAAAGGAATGCGAATCGTCCCTGACGAGATAAAGGAAGTTAATGTACGTATCACCTTGAAAAGATGTACTCCATGGAATACGACTTAGTCTGTATGTTATTGGGAGAAAAAGATATTGGACGGTATAGTGAGAAAAAGGTATTGGATGGATAAACGTGATGATTAGTGAACAGGTTCGGAAATAATGAATCGAGTCATAGCATTGGAACTAAAGGTAATGACTACTCGAAAATGGCAAGTGAGATAGCTAAGAAAATGAGATCGCCAATTGATAGCCTTGTTGAGTCAAATCTCTTGTCTTGAGTGATAATGAGTTAGCCAAATTAGTGGCTGAACAATCGATTGAATATGGTTCTTGTGACCTTCGAAAAATGAATTATTGAGTGGAAAAGTGTATGGGACATATAGGAACATATGATTACGGTCATACTGAACTGTTGATTGAGAATTTTGAGGACGAAATTTTTATTAGGAGGGGGGAATTGTAACATCCCACCCTCAATTGGAAGGGTAAAATAGTAAATTTGACATAGGATGGAATAGATTTGGAGTGCATAGGACTGTTCATGCATAATAGGATTGGTCCACAGTCACATTTGTGCACATGAAATTACTGTGCATGCATACATGATATTTCCGGTTTGCGTGCCTAAGACAATTTTATTGGGAGTAGCGTGATTTTTGGGTTTGGAAAATTATTCTGAGTGAGCAATAAATTGTTTTCTATTTTTAGGAAATTTCAGGAATTTTTTTTGGAATTTTTCGGGGTACTTGCCCGGATCGGAAAAATTTCCAACTGACTGACTGAGTGGGTTTCCTGTACTGGAAATGAGTGGCCAATGGCACTGAAAAATTAGAGATATGATGTTAGGATTTATTAATTTGAACCATTAGAATTTGGAATGAAAATTTCATTGTTTTGAAACCGACCTAGGTAGAGTGTTTAAAAATCGGGACAAGTGGCAAGTGACACATGTCACTTGCCTAAGGGTGCATAGGATGATGGTTATCCTATTCAATTGATTTTGGGAGAGCTCCTACGATTCTTTCAACGGAAAGTTAAAAAAGGGAGCTTATAAATGACAAGTCACCTTATTCATTAAATGTTTTTGTCCTATTCTATTTTTACATGCACAACACTCCTCTTTGCAAAGACTTAAAAAGGTTGGAAAGCATAAAGCTTCCTCTTACCCGTAGCTCTTTTTTTTTATCCTTCAATGGGTGTTCTCTTCTCTTGCCCTTCGTTGGTTCTTCATCATCCAAACAAAGAGTTCTTTTTGTTTCCTTGCTTGTTCCTCTTTTATTTACTCACAAACTCAACCTTTAGCCTTGTTATGATGATGATTAGTGGGATGTTGAGTGATGGTCGTAGGTGGGGGGTGGATGAAGTAGAGATTTGATGCTTGTTGGAAGACTTGATTATGTGAAGAAGTTAAAGCTTGAAGTTTGTTGAGGTGAGTATTGATAAAGTAGTAGGAATAAACGGTTTTAACTTGATTTGTGATGGAATCTTAATGATTGATGGTAATTAGACATGAAGAATTGAGTGCTGCAAATTTTTAAGTATTAGCTCTAGTACATGTATGAATGTGGTCAGACCTAATTTTGTGTTCATTTGGATGTTTAATGATGTGTTAAAGGCATTGGAAATGATAGAAACTAAGATTGGACCAAATCTGGAAATTTAGGGTTTTAATCGATTGTACTGTTTTGATCATCACTCACTGTATAGGAATGAAAATGAGGTGCAGTTTGTGGCCACTTAAACTTTGGGATGTTAGCTACACTTTTGTGTGAAATAGGCACTGTCCAATTTTAGCTTTAAGAGGGTGCAATTTGTCTTGGAAAGTTACTGCTATTGACTGGAATGAACAGTACCCGAAATCATACTTTATAGATTTGCTAATTTTTATAAATTAATTGAGAAGGAATTAGGACAAATGGACTAAATGAAAGTTTAAGCCTATTAAGTTAGCTTTCCAATGCCACTGATTTTGCAATTTTTCGATATGTCTATTAGGAGTTATGGACTGATGATTGTTGGCTGTTTTAATGCATTGAATGAAACCTAGTTGAAATGATAGATTTGGTGTACATTATGATTTGGAGGAATTTTAGTAATTTTTGTGAACTGAATTGGTGTTAGGGATCTACTGATGAGTTTTATAAGACAAATTTATCTTGAAAATGGTATATGGCATATAAGTTTTAGAGATCTGATGTGGGAGTTATGGATTTTCAAAATCTGAACCTGCATTAGGATGTTAACTGCTGATCATGACAGAAACTTGTATAACAGATTTGAAATTGTTAGAGATCGAATTGGATGTTGAGTTCTTCATGAAAATTGAAGTTTGAGATCTTATCTTTTCAGGGATATAAGGTAGTAAATTTGGTGACATTTGTGCTAAGAGATATACTGTTGTGAAATGTGCTGTTCAGATTGGGAAAATTCTGAGGGCTGATGCTTTGGTGAATTGTTTGACATAGTTAGCAAGTGAATCTGATTTTGGGTTGTTCATGAAAGTTGTAGATAACGTTGTGATCTTACTGCCTTATTTATTGTGTAATTGTTGACTAAAGAATCAGAGAGTTACTGAATTTGCAATGTACTGCCCTGTTTTGTTAGGTTTTGAGTGGGCAGTAGGTTTGATTGGAGTTTTAACACCCTTAGGGGTGAAATTGATTTTTATGGTCTTCTTGAGAATTGTAGAGGGTTTCATTATCTTTCCAACAAGGTATAGTTTGCATTTTTCTGAAATGTGTAGAAAGGGATATGATAGATTAAATTTTGGTTAGAAATCAGGAAAACAAAGAAGGAAATAAGGGTTATACATTTAATGTGAATTTTGGTTTCTTTCGTGAATAACTCTTCCGTCTGACGTCCGATTGACCTGATTCTTGAGGCATCGGATTCATAGAATATTGAATTTCATTTTCTGAGAGATTTGGAATTTTTAGACGAGAAATTGACGTGGGTCCAGATAAGGATCTGTTTAATTAATTGGGGACCTATAGAGGTCCAAATTGCGCACCGTCAGCGCCAATAGGTTTCTAATTTTTAGACTGATTTTTATGATGGAAAAAAATGGGATTAGGGACGGGAATATCATGATCATGCATTGTGCACCTTCTAAGTATTACATGTGCATTCTGAAATAGTTCTGATTGAACAATTGATAATGTATGTATACTGTCACTGTTATAGAGTCACACTTGGAGCGTTGGTCCACCGGCGTCACTGAGACGGCCAGATTTTGGCTCGAAAATACAGGTGAGTAACCTAGTTGGTTCCTCAACCTTTATGTGTTTAATATTTTGCAATTTTGCCATGTGGAGATAATGGAGGGTTATGTGTGTTTGATTTTGACTGATTTTGGACCGTAGGTGTCTGAAATATATGGAATGTGATATCGAAGTGCTATTTGTGTGTAATTATGCATGGGTGCTTCAATGGAATAATTTGTGAATATGAAATTTATTAGTGACTGAATTACCGGACCGAAGGTCCGAAGGAATGGGAATTGGTCTTTGAAATGTAAAATATCGGTGAATGTGAATTGGAACATGTACATTGCATGCATAAAAGTATGATCGATAAAAGCGGTTGACCGGAGCGACCACCGTATCGGGGCATATCACGCCTAACGTATATGAGCTTTCAGCTCATCATACAGACCTCGGGTCCAACGTATTGAGCCTCGGGCTCGATGTACGAGGCTTCAAGCCCGATATTTTCGAGCCAGCGGCTCAGCGCAATGTGCCCAAATCCTTTGGGGCGATTTGGTGCAGTCACAACAATGAAATGAAAATGAAAAGTGTCACATGTGAATTGCATCTATAAATGATTGAATATAAATTGTATTAAAGTAAACGCCTTACATTTGAGAAATGTGATTGTATGTATTATTTAGTAAATTGATTGAATATGCATGAGTTGAGTGAACCATCGATGATGGTTTCTCACTGAGTTCATAAAACTCACCCAAAATTTGCAATTATTTTGGGACTCGAGAAGAATACCCGTTAGCGGCAGGCGTATAACGTTGTTGGGTATTGAAGTAGAAGAGATCGGGATCGATTTTAAATGCGCATTAGTGTCCAATAGAATTGTATTCCAAAATGACTAATT
Source organism: Erythroxylum novogranatense (assembly GCA_029891385.1). NCBI lineage: Eukaryota > Viridiplantae > Streptophyta > Magnoliopsida > Malpighiales > Erythroxylaceae > Erythroxylum > Erythroxylum novogranatense. Next base: position 13,108,445 of record CM057225.1, on the reverse strand, counting down.
GTATGTGTAATGGGCCAATGTGGTTCATTTTGTACATAAAATGGTTATTGTAATTTATGGTGACCATTTGTAATAAGCATGGCGATTGTATTAGCGAAAATGTTTATCTATGCACGTTGATGCAAATTGTCTACTGTGTTCCGCGCACATGAGTGTAAATGAAAGAAAAAGGAAATGGCTCTGATGGAATGAATGTTTGAAAAAAAAATTATACTGAGTTTCGACTGAGTGATGTAGCATGCCACCCTCGCGGGGCACGGACTCGGATATCACCATTGATGTCGGGTTCGGGTCACGCGGGAATGGGGTGTTACATTAGAAATAGTGAGGAAAATGAAGATATGTTTGAATGTGATAAATGGAAGTTGTGGATATCGGGAATTAAGAAAAAGTGTATGATTCGATTTGACAAATAGAGATTTAGTGAATTGTTATTGGTGGATATATATTACGAACTGCAACATCAGAGTTATATTGGAGTATATCCTTGATCGTGAGATAGATATGAATATATATAGCTATGGATTGATAGAGGAAATATAAAGTTATGTTAGAAATAGTAAGATTGAAAATGTATAAGCAAATTGGATGAAAACAAAATGTTTTATGATTTAGGGAGGCTACGATTGGGTTTGATTATTGAGGTGAGAGTTTATGAATATGGATTTATGCCTTGGAGTCAGAAGATATTAGTGGGAAGCCAAGAATGATTGTACATCTATGATAATGGTTTGAGTGGGAAAATACGTGGGTATGATGCAGTGATGAAAAGATTGAAATGTAAGACAATGAAATTGGTAGATGAAAAAGATGTTAGGGTCCAACTGAGTTGCCTGAGAAAACACACCTGATAATGGGAATACACTATGACCAGTGAAAGTATTAAGGTTATATGTATCATAAGTGTGGAAATGATATCTGAAGTCATTGGTGAGTTAGTGGATTATTGTTAGTCATAGTTTTTATCGTTCAAAGCTCAGTATGAGTTAGAATAAGAAATGAAAGTGTTTGTAGTGATCAATTGGAAATGAATTGAAATTGTTATATGTTAAGGACATGATTATGGCATAATCCTCATGAGCGAGGACGGGTGCAAAAAGGGAGAGTGTTGTTAAAAATCAAATGAGATCAAGGTTTCCTTAGCGTAAATGACTGATTGGTGAGTTGTCTTATATCTGTCCCTCGATAAGATGAAATGATTTTGATGGTATTTACTTCACTGAATTTTATTGAAAAGGATGTCCTGATTTATATGAATTGAGGCATAATTGATCTTTATGGGAAATTGATTTCTTAAGGCGTTGAGAATGGCTGACAAGAAATGTGATAACTGTTGATGAATAGAAATTCCAAGATCGGTAATGATGAAAGTAGTGAGAAATTTTCTTTTAAAGAGGAGTTTCCTCGACTTGGATTAAGTTGACGGATGATTCAATTGAGCGAAATATAAATGAAAGGACAAATTGGAGATAAATTTGAAATGAGCGAAAAGTTATTATTGGGAGTCCGATCTAGTGGAGACTCAGCGTAAATGATAGAATCACTCTTGAGAAAGTATGTACTCTGTTAGTGTAAAGAGTCTGATTGTGTAATAGGATTATTGAACAATAAAGAGACATTAGTCGTGATTATGAGAAGAATATTGATTCACAAATATTTGTGTAAAAATGTTCAGAAAGTACAAGTGGAGTTGGTGAATGTGTTATCAATCCAGTTTGTAATGATGGCAATACATATAATTATATGGAGAAGTTAAAAGAACATGTGTCAGAGTATATTATTATGAATTTGAGAAAGTATAAGAAAATTGTTCCTCATTGGAGAAATTCGATTTTTAAAGAGTTAGGAAAGTCAATCAAGGGTATAAGGAATTTATTATGCTACCGAAGAATAAAGTGTTTCAAGTGTATTTAGATTGGAAAGTGATTATGATCATTAATGATACATCAAATGCATTTGGAGAGTGAAGAAGAATAACTAGCATAGTTGAGGAAATTTCATATCATGAAAGCTTCAAAAAAGTGAATCTAAGTTTGATCAAACAATTTGTGGATGGACGATAAAATGTGGAATTGTAAACGATATATATATATATGGGATTTGGAGTTATTTAGAACTAGCTGTATGCTGGATACGTCCAGAAGTTGTTGAAGATTTTCTGGTCTTAGCTAATTAACAGAATTGATTGAGGAAGAACGTGTGATTTTTATGACTGATGATTGTAAAAAAGAGACATTGGAGATATTTATAATTCGAGTTTTGATGGTAGTACTTTAAATAGGAGATTTTACAATATTTAGTGAAATGTCCCAGTAAAGGTTTTGATGCAATATATTGAAATAGTGTAAAGAGGTTTGATATGCATAGGGACAAGTATAATCTCATGGGTTGCAGTGTGATTAATGACTTGAAATTGCTATTCCAGGTATTGTTTTGGAAGTTTGGGGATTTTATTCGTACAGAAATATTTGTGGATATATCTAAGGATATGCAAATCGATAATCGACAGCGATTGAGGTATTTCGGGAAACTGAAAGAATTGAAAAGGATTATGTGATTGAGTGTTTCAAAATTAAGTTAGTGATGCAATTTAATGGATTGCATAGAAAAGTCAATGACAGAATGATCACAATTTGGGCGATAAGGTTATTAAACCTAGTGTAATTGGTCTGATTGTCAAGTGAACGGAGGTAAAAAGAAAGTATTATCAGTAAGTGAAATTATAAATCAGGTGTGTATAAACAGGAATGGCAAACCCCAATCGCGGATTTAAAATTTGCGGACCTTACCGAGGAATTGAAAATAGATTCAACTTTTGAGAAGATGATACTTGTGATTGGACTATGAAGTATGGGTAATACCCGCCAAATGAACTGTTAGTGAAAACGAAAGGAACAATCGAAACGATATGTTCTAGTAAGAGTGCTTTAATAGAGAAATTGAAGGGTTAGAATATGAAATCAAATGAGAATATGTGTGATTAACTAACAGACTTGACTGCTAGAGACAATTGTGAAACTGATATTTTCGGAGTGCATAGGGATATGAGATTGATGTATAATCCAGATTTATTGTGGGTATATCAATTGTTTTATTGGTGATATTATTCGATAGTCGAAGGGCATGATTGATTCAAGATAATGTTGATTAGTAAAATAAATTTGTAATAGGGGTTAAATGATCCAAGTTAATGACAATGAGCCGAATTAATTATTATCGAGGTTATTAGAATCTCATGAAATTAGTGTGTTAACACCTGAGAGGTGTAATCTAATAAGCGATAAATGAAATGTTTCGAAGTGTATAATCTCGGCCAAGATACACTTGATGGAGATAAAGGTAAAATTTGGAGAAACTAAATTCGTTATAAGTGGTCTCAATGTGAATAGAACTATAGCTTGGAAAGCCAGTTGAGAACATGGAAGAGTGTTGCATGGACAGAATTAGGAAATATTGTTATGACTTGATATACGTGTTATTAATACCGAAAGTGAAGAATTGCGAGTAATCATGAGGAAATAGTTATGATAGTGAAAAATTTGAAAAAAATAAAATAAAATAAAAAGAGTGATCGATTGTATTAATTTAAGTTAATTGGCAGAATTTGGTTGTGTAGTTCAATAAGCGTGAAACAGTACATAAGTGATCATAATAATTTTTCCCTGCCTTTCTGATTAATCGTATATGAAATTTCGATGACGAAATTTTTGTTAGGAGAGGAGAATTTTGACATCCCGTCCCTGATGGGAAGGGTAAATTGGGACAGGCTAGGTTGTTGAATTGCATATTTGAAATGTAAATGTTCATTTGACCTCTAATTGTAGAGGATTGAGTCTTTTAGCACATGCACATGTAGGTACATGCACTCATGACAAGTTCTGACATTTAATTGTGATTTCGATGTGTTTTGTGAATTGGTTGAGATTTATGGGATAATTAGGGCTGAATAGTAAATTGGAAATGTTTTAGAATGATGGTCGATGGATAATAACTCTCCGAAAATTTTCTGAAAATTTGGGAGAAAATGTCCAGACCGGAAATTTTCTGAGTGGCGAACTGAAAGATTTTATAGGACTGAAATGACTGTCAAATGGCTATGGAAAAATTAGATTTATGATTTTAGGAATTAATATGACGAGCCATTGAAATTTGGAGATAAATTGGATTGGGAACGAAACTGAAAAGAGAAAGAGATTTAAACGTACTATGAGGGAAAAGCCAAGAGGCTTAATTGAGTTACCTTTAAATGCCTTAGGTTTTCAAAACTTGAGGAAAAGAAATCTTTTCATGATTGCTTCTTCTTCCTCTTGGTGATTCTCGATCCCCTTCTCCATCCTTGCTTGATCTTTGGTTTGGTCTTAGCTTGCTCCTTCCTGGCTGTTAAGATCAACCCATATCTCTGAGAAGATAAAGATTTGTGAGATTTTGCGGGTGGCCGTGCGTGTTGGAGAAAGGTTAAAGGAATTGGGGGATTTTACGGGAGTTGAGGATTTGTGGCTCGATTGGTAAGTAAAATGGTTTTAATGTTGTATGATGCATTTATGACATTTATATGGTGATTGTGGTAGTTATGGGTGAGTTAAGGAAGTTTTCAGAGAGAGAAATGGCGGAAAATCGATCGGAGAAGACGAACCAGAGCCGCACGTCGCGACGAAGGAATTATTGGATGTCGCGACGAGGGATTAAGTAGACGTCGCGACGAGTGTGGATTGAGGCTGCGACGAACGTTTATACATCGCGGCGAGGATGGTTTTTCTGAATTGATTGGGTTTAGTTTTTAAGGAAAAACTAATGGTGTAGACCTCCAATTGAGGTGATTCTTGATTCATTATGAACTAGGAAAAGAGGTTTACAATTAAGGAAAAGGAAGAAAGTATTGAATGAAATTTGAGAATAGGTTCTATTGCAACGTAGGGGTTGTTTATGGATAATTAAGATATAATCATGCGATTTTGAATTTAAGGAAATGCTATTGAGAGTTCTGGATACTGAGTATAAAGCGTGAATTTCGAGATATAGAGAATAGTGACACTGAAATTGAGGTTTTCTTGAGAATATCCAAATGAGTATGACTTGGTAAATTGACTGAATGTTAAAATTGGAATTGGTGGAATTCCGTAATAGGTTATTAAAATGAAATGAGTCGTTATTGATCAATTGAGTGAAAAGGTAGAATTTGACAAAAGAAAGTGGAAATTGGGAAATAGTGCCGGGAAGGTCATGAATAGGCATTGTACGTCTTTTATTTATGACATGTGCATCATTAAATTATTTTGACTGTGCATTTAATGAATGACTATTTGATTGTTATAGAGGCACCGTTGGATCGTTATTCCACGGGCAGTGCTGGAGCTTCCAGGCAACATCTAGGAAGTTCAGGTGAGTAACCTAGTTGGTTTCTCAACCTGTATGTGTTTAATATTTTGCAATTATGCCATGTGGAGATAATGGAGGGATATATGTGTTTGCTTTGATTGATTTCGGACCACGGGTGTCCGAAGTATTTGAATGTGATATTGAAGTGCAAATTGTATATCTTGTATGTGAATCTTTCTGTGTAAAATGAATTGTGAATATGAAATTTGTTAATGACTGAATTACCGGACAGAAGGTCCGAAGGAATGGGAATTGGTCTTTGAAATGTAAAATGACTGTGAATGTGAATTGAGACATGTGCATTCATGCATGAAGGCATGATCAGATAAAAACAGTTGTGACCGGAGCAGCCAATAATGCCTTGGTATCGCTTGCCCCCTGAGGTGGTGCATACCCTGAGGGCTCTCCCACTCAGTGCTCGGATACTATATTAAGGCTCACTGTATCAGGGCTTCAAGCCCACCGAAACACTGTTACTGAACCGAGCTTCGAGCTCGAGGAGAGTTAGTGCATACCCTGAGGGATCTCCTACTCCCTAGACGCGTTTGATTACTGATCACTGATAGGCGCTCGGTCATAACACCGTAATGAAAATGGACAGTGTCACATGTGCATTTCATATATAAATGATTAAATGTGGATAGTGTGTTATGTCTGAAAGTGATATATGTGATATTGTGAATTGTGTGAATATGCATGAGTTGAGTAAACCATCGATAATGGTTTCTCACTGAGTTCGCAAACTCACCCAACATTGCAAATATTTTTCAGGGATTGAAGAGTACCCCGTTGGACACGGGAGTATGTCTACCGCTTGCAAGTCAGAGTTCAGGTCGGAATCAGTTCACGTCTGCATTAGTGCTATTCTATTTTTGTATAAGATTTGTATTTCTACAATTTCTGCAGAATTAGTACTGCCATTGTAGAGGACCCAAATTGATAAATGTTGTATTGTAATTGCGATTATTGACATGGTATTTTGATTGAAATGTTTTTGCGTAAGATTAGGCCCAAGTTGTTTATTGATTTCCGCACATGTGAGTGTTTCAACGAAATAAAAAATGTCATACGGAGTATTTGAACGGTTTTGACTACTCTAGCATACCACCCTTGTAAGGCACGGGCTCGGATATCACCATCGATATCGGGTTCGGGTCTTGCGGGAGTGAGATGCTACATTTGTGGTATTAGAGCCCAGAAGTACGATTGTACATGGGCATTCTGAAATTTGTGTCAAGTTACATGCATTCAAGTCATGTCACGACAGACAGTGACAACTGATCCCCAGTCTAGCATATGAGTCACATGTATGAGCCTGTACCCATTGTTTAAGTGATTAGAAATAGTGAGGAAAATGAAGATATGTTTGAATGTGATAAATGGAAGTTGTGGATATCGGGAATTAAGAAAAAGTGTATGATTCAATTTGACAAATAGAGATTTAGTGAATTGTTATTGGTGGATATATATTATGAACTGCAACATCAGAGTTATATTGGAGTATATCCTTGATCGTGAGATAGATATGAATATATATAGCTATGGATTGATAGAGGAAATATAAAGATATGTTAGAAATAGTAAGATTGAAAATGTATAAGCAAATTGGATGAAAACAAAATGTTTTATGATTTAGGGAGGCTACGATTGGGTTTGATTATTGAGGTGAGAGTTTATGAATACGGATATATGCCTTGGAGTCAGAAGATATTAGTGGGAAGCCAAGAATGATTGTACATCTACGATAATGGTTTTAGTGGGAAAATACGTGGGTATGATGCAGTGATGAAAAGATTGAAATGTAAGACAATGAAATTGGTAGATGAAAAAGATGTTAGGGTCCAACTGAGTTGCCTGAGAAAACACACCTGATAATGGGAATACACTATGACCAGTGAAAGTATTAAGGTTATATGTATCATAAGGGTGGAAATGATATTTGAAGTCATTGGTGAGTTAGTGGATTATTGTTAGTCATAGTTTCTATCGTTCAAAGCTCAGTATGAGTTAGAATAAGAAATGAAAGTGTTTGTAGTGATCAATTGGAAATGAATTGAAATTGTTATATGTTAAGGACATGATTATGGCATAATCCTCACGAGCGAGGACGGGTGCAAAAAGGGAGAGTGTTGTTAAAAATCAAATGAGATCAAGGTTTCCTTAGCGTAAATGACTGATTGGTGAGTTGTCTTATATATGTCCCTCGATAAGATGAAATGATTTTGATGGTATTTACTTCACTGAATTTTATTGAAAAGGATGTCCTGATTTATATGAATTGAGGCATAATTGATCTTTATGGGAAATTGATTTCTTAAGGCGTTGAGAATGGCTGACAAGAAATGTGATAACTGTTGATGAATAGAAATTCCAAGATCGGTAATGATGAAAGTAGTGAGAAATTTTCTTTTAAAGAGGAGTTTCCTCGACTTGGATTAAGTTGACGGATGATTGATTAAGCGAAATATAAATGAAAGGACAAATTGGAGATAAATTTGAAATGAGCGAAAAGTTATTATTGGGAGTCCGATCTAGTGGAGACTCAGCGTAAATGGTAGAATCACTCTTGAGAAAGTATGTACTCTGTTAGTGTAAAGAGTCTGATTGTGTAATAGGATTATTGAACAATAAAGAGACATTAGTCGTGATTATGAGAAGAATATTGATTCATAAATATTTGTGCAAAAATGTTCAGAAAGTACAAGTGGAGTTGGTGATTGTGTTATCAATCCAGTTTGTAATGATGGCAATACATATAATTATGTGGAGAAGTTAAAAGAACATGTGTCAGATTATATTATTATGAATATGAGAAAGTATACGAAAATGTGTCACAAATATTATGATCTTTGTAAATGATTTGTGTTGATGATGTTTTAGTGTGTGGAAATAGATACATGCATGAGTGGGGGTAGGAGGAAGTAGTTTCAGTGATGATTAATGAGTTAGAAAAGAGGTTAAAAGTGTGAAAAAGAATGCAGAAAAAGAATAAAAGTGTATAAACTTTGGGGAAATACGTGAATATAATTGTTGTTTTTTAAGTTGTGTGATCTTGAATTTTGAGAGGTCTTGATAGTGAGATGAAGGCAAACGGGAGTGGAAAAGCATGATATAGGTTCTGTTTAGGATTTGTGGTTAAGCGTAAAAACAAAATTGACAGTAGAGAGAGAAAGGAAAAACAAAAAATGGTGATATCTTATATAATTTCTGTTTTTGATGTTTGTGTTTACTTTTGAATTTTGAGTTGTTTTATAGTAAATGGACTTGGAATGGGAGTAGAAATGTGAGAGTATAAATTAGAGATGATGGGGTAAGTGGAAGAGAGGAAGAAGAGTGATTTTTTTTTTTTTTACAGTTTATGGTGAAGAAGATCAAGCTTGCGTTTTAGAGAGAAAAGAGAAGAGTAGTTGCACCCAAAGGCTTTTCCAAAACTGAATTGTGTTGATTCTTTTAGCCATAACTTTTTCATCCAAACTCCAAATAACTTAAAACTTAGACCAATGGATTCTTAAGACATTTTTCTTTCTCTCCATAAAAATTTAGAGTTATTTGAATTGATTTGAAAGTGATTGATAGGATGAAAGTGTGGAAGTCTGTTGGAATGTTATGAATTGGAAAATTTTCATGATCATGCTTCTATTTTAAAATCATAAATTGAGCTGTAGATTTCTGAATGAGTTTGTTTTTTATTCATATTAAACTAGAGACATATTTATACAACTTTTGTGCCGAGGTCAAATTTTAATTATGTCTCTAAGATTTTGAAAATTGGCATGAAACTGAGTTTTAACTTAGGTTGTAGCATTACCAGGGACAGAAATCATGTCCTGTGGTTATTGAATTAGGTTGAGTTGTCTTCATCAAAGTTGTATCTTGTTCTCTTAGCTTTAAATTGGTATAAATGTTGTAATTTATGGATGTCTGAGCTGAAAGATATGAGTTGTATAATTAGAGGGTATGATCATGTACTAGCTAAAGTTCAAATATGCATAGCTAGTGGTATTTTGTGCATAACTCATTGAATATTGAATCAAATTAGATGATCTTGGAGTCATTGGAAACTTAAGACACTGTAGAACAACTTTTCAGTAGAAAGTTTTGCCTAATTTTGTCATTTACCCTATCAAATTAATTATTAAAAGTTGACCCAAAATCTTATAGGTAGAAATTCTGTAATGGTCAATTAAGTTATGTAATGGATTTCACGTATGCTTTATTATGCTCCAATTATAAGTACTAATGTTATTAATGAGGGCTTTGATAACTGATCGATTTGATGATGATAATTACAATAAGATACCCAGAATTGTCATTGAACATGCATTGTGCATACTTTCTATACATTGATGTGCATAAAAGAACACCTGTGCATTTGTGCAAAAATGTGATTTTTGTGAATGTGTTGTGTATGTTTTAGAGGAGCCAAGTAGACGTCAGACAGATAGTGTCGGATCATCCAGGTAATAGCTTCTTAGAGCGTATTGTGAGTCAACTTAGATGATTTCCTAGAATTGATTTGATTTGAATTTAATTTGATTTATTCCACTTCAAATATTATTGAACTGTTTGTAAGTTGTTTCTGGATTCCGGACCTGAGGTCCGAGGAGTTTAATAGTTGGGCATGTATTGGGAGTGTTTTGATTTGATATGAATTTGACATTTGATTCTCAATGAAAGTTGAATGCCGAACTTAGGTATGATGACTGTGAAATCTTGTCTGAGCATTTGTATAAGATTGTGATATATTAGATTTTCTAAAATTGTTGCATTTCATAAAATACACGCTCAGATAAAAGCGTTGTGACTTGAGTTGCCAATATGAAGCGCTTCCACGTAGAGTTTATCTCCGTGATTTCTGATTTTGCACGTAGAGTTATGCTTCGTGATTCTGTTTGATCGAGCCCTATGGGCCATATTTGTATAAGTTTATGATAGGTACTCGGTCACAACAATAAGAAATAATGTTGAGTCTCATGCATATAACATTAGATTGAATTTCTTTTAATGATCTGCAAAGCTGAAACGAATGATAAATTGTTATGATCTATTTGTTATACTTGGCTATATGGAATGTGAGATTATATGATATACCATGTTGTATGAATATCTGGAGTGTATATATGATCTGAATGAATATATGTGAAATATGTGGTATGTGTGTGTAATCTGGTGAAATCATCAATTATGATTCACTCATTGAGTTCGCAAAACTTATAAAAATTACAACGTGATTTTTCAGGTACAAGACAGGAGACTTAGTGTTTATTCTGGATTAGAAGAACGTTTTGGACTAAGTTATGGCTCAGAAGTATGTCAGCTGACATCAGAGAATTATAGCTTTTATTTTGTAGATTTTGTTAGAACCTGTGTGAGGTTTTGTATATATTCGTCTAATGAAGACAATATAAATAGTTGTGAATGAATGGTTTTAAAATTTGATGACTTCTGATTATGTTAGATGACACCATGTGTAAGTCGGATCTGTTTTGCTCCATCATGTGATTATCATAGGATATGTACTTGAATGTTCCTAAATGTTTGGGTATGTACCCTACGGTTGTGAGATGTTGCATGACTAGTGTTATGATGCTGTCAATTTTGGCGTTGTTGCCAGGAAATGCGGTGTTTAGGTTTTGTTTGTGATTTTAATTGGTGTCTTGTACATATTTGTTTGTAATTAGTTTATTTTCAATTATTTCTTAATCTTTTAACTTTTTGTTCGTGTTTATGAAAAAAAAATATTTGACATGGACAAAATTAATTTCATTTATAATTCTTATTATCAATCCTATATCTGAGGTTGGACTGATCAGCCTAACTGTAGTTATGGATGAGATAATCATCAAAATTATTTTTTTTGATAGTTTACAGGATAAACAGTAATTCCCGTACACAGCATAAGTTTCTTATTACAAGTCAGGTATGCCTCTGGATGACTATATCAAGACCTATAATACTACCCATCTTTAATTTCAATAGGGTATGTAACAGCTTCAAGAGAGTATGCAGCAATTTCAACAAAATACCCTATAATTCCAGCTGAATGGATGCCAATTTTGGTATGATGCAAGGTCTAGCATCCAAGATGTGGAGAGTCAACAAGATTCAAGTATATCTCTGGAAGAATTGATTAATGTTATGAATGTTAATACTTTGCAACTTTAACAAAATGTACAACAGCAACTCTAGGAGTATATGATGCAATTCCAACAAGAAATGAGGCATACAACGTCTAGACTCTAGAACGTGGCAAATTAGATGGGTGAGATGGCAGTGAGATCGATTGCCTAGAGCTACAAAGCAAAGAGGAACAATCATATCAACCTGAGGAGTACCCAAGGGATGTTAGTGCGGAAACCTTACGAAGTGATAAGGAGCTTGAGAATCTCAAGTGGACTACTTAAGGAATTGCTTGTGTAAAAGAAGTAGAGAAGGAGCTCGAAGTGGAAAAGGATACATCTTTTAGCTTGGAGGTAAATACTGAGTTCTAATTTGTTGTTAAGAATGACTCTTTACTTTTACCTAGCAGGTTAGAAAAATTGAACGAAGAAGAAAAAGGTGAAGAGACATTCAAGATCTTTGCCGATAACATGGACTCGGTAGAGTTTGAGATTCTGAAGATAACGCACGTGTTAAATATGACAAACTATCAACCAAAATCCTATCTTGAACTACCTCACGTGGAAGTGACTCAAACTATAACACTCAAAGATCAAAATTTTGTTACGTGAGGGAAGTTTAGAGTCTAGCCAGTGATCCTAAACAAAGGCGCTTTTTGAGAGGCAACCCAAAGAAAGTAATTTTCTTTTTTTAAAATTTTTGCATCAACTTTTATATGCATATGTATTTTTAGTTGTTTATTTCTAACTTGTTTTTAAGTTTTCAATCAAAATGAGATAAAGAATCAAATTAAACAAACAAACATCTTCTTATTTTCTATTGCTTTTAAGATTATATAGTTATAAGTTGAAAATGAATTGACTAGAGAATTTCATGATAACCTTAGCATATACTTTTGTTCTTATGATTAGTCAATGTGCATTATCTTTAAAAGAGTAGTGATTATAGGTAGACAAAGCCAGTGATATTTTGAGCCTCTATAGACTACACATCTATATCAATCTCATTGTTTTTTGATAATGTGTGACTTTCATGACAAGTACATCCTGATTTTGTTTTGATTTTCTATTCGATACCACATTTTTTAACACATGCATTAATATAGAGATGATTAGGCATTCTTTGTTTCATAAGCTACATTAGCCAAATAACTTACCTTATTGACATTCCCTTAATAAATCCCTTTGAACTTTATACCTTTCTTTTGTATAAACCACATTGTACACTTTTAAACTTAACCAAATATCCTACTTAAGTCATAACGCTAGTGGAACATTTTTTATTGTTAAGTTATGGTTGTACAAAAGTATAAGTGTAAAGTGTACATATGCGTGAGCTAGTTAAGGTGTACTCCTTAAAAGGTGTACATATGCGCTAACGTAGACGTTCAGGAGAGGCGATCGTTTTAAAAAAGGAACAGTAGCAGTGTTTTTAAGGAGACAACAACAATAGTTTACAGAAAGTAGGCAAGAGAATGAGCACGCCTTCCTAACTTGCTAAGCAACTTAAGGGCGTCCTTCCTAAAACTTGCTTCTACGATCTTTCAGGCTTATTGCCATGAGCTTCGCTCGTTTAATTTGTAGATTGAGGAAAACAATTTAATTTAAAGTATTCAGGTACATTAAACGACTCATTTAAGGATTTATCCACCCAAAATGGTACATCAGAAGGAAACAACCAAAAGCCGGCATTTGCATACAGCATATTTTGACATCAAAATGGCTATTTCTCGTTCCATAAACTCCACAAACGTCGAAAAGACCAACAATTTACTTATTACTCCTTATTGCTGTCTACAGACAAAGGAAGAAAATTCTAAACAGTTTCAATAATCAGCCAGAATCCAATTCCCTTCCCTGTAATCAGGTTGTCCAATGACAAGTTTTTCCTTGAGAGCTACTAGAAACTCATGCATCACAACAAACACAAGCTTCCAGCATAAAAAGCAGCTACATCAAGTTGAGCTTACAAGAACGAACAACGGTTTGCCTCCAAGCCGCTCTTTACCCTAAAAACACACGTAACAACAAAGCATTTGAAACAACAAGCTCGCATGAATTAGAGAAGATGAGCATAACATGAGTTATGAATCACTCTACGTTGTCCAGTAGACCTAGACATTGCCAAAGTAATTAAACACCAAAATTTGTCTTTGAAAGTTCAGTCAGAATGCAGCTAGTAAAAATGCAAGTAAAGAAGTTTTGAGTATTCACACAAAAAAAACTAAAGCAATCATCAAACACAGTTTAAGTTTCCAGCAATGACGCAAGCAGGTGATCAGTATTATTGGATCGGCAGATTACAGGAATAACTCAAGCTAATACTTTGAGCAATATAAGATAATAAAAGCGAAGTACATGATGGGACCTAGTAAGAAGCTCCCGCAGTACCCAATAGAGTAAAACAGAAGAATGGAGAAGATGTGTATGGTCCAGTACAATGCGCACTTGTTTCTTGACATCACGCAAGAACCAAGGGACAAGGAACAAGTATCTCCTCGGATTAACCAAGAGAGAGCAGGCACTGGCCAAAATTTTCCCCTCTCAAGTTAATCTAATGCAAGGCACCATATGATACAGCATCATTGAGCTTTGCATCAAATAAAGCACTTGGACTTTATCCAAAATGAAAACAAAACGCATTAAGTTTTCCTTGCATGAAAAAGATAGTATACTTCTATACTGTTTATGTGGCACTTTCGGACAACACCTAGACTTTTCCACTTTCGTTAAAAATGGTTCACAGATATTGTGATAAATGCTGACATAGTTCAAGTCATATCTCTCACATGGATACCAAGGCAATGCTCTTGATTATTTTATAACAAAAGTTCAAGGTTACACTTCAAGTCAATTGCATTAGTAAATGCAGAAATTCATGCTAATAATTTCATCACTTGACATATCATATAGCCTTATAGATGAGATGGTGTAAAAAGATTATGGCCACATACCTTAAGCTCTGGCAACTCAATGACGCATGCACACTCTACAACTTGTGCTCCAACACGCTCTATCAGAAAAAATGGAAATGGTGTATAAGGAAAAATCCAAAAGTTTAACGAGAACTAGTAACTAATGATGTCTGGGGACCAAGTATGCAAGTCGATTTCCAACCAAACATTACAAAAAGTAACTTTGCCTGTGGGAGCAGATTTATTTTACATTTTACTTATTGACCATCAAATAGATGCAACAGGCCCAAATTACCTCCACTCCCATGTTTCTCCATAGGACAAAAAAGAAAGAGGCTCAAAACTATATATGTCATCCTTAATCAACATTATGCATTCATAGACCTTCGAATCATCCTTATATTATCCATGGAACTGAATTTGTCCACCAAAATTCTCTTAGATGGCTTCATAAGAAATTGTCTAAATAATGCCTGGTTAACACTGATCACTGCCATCACCATGATCCTAAGAAGCACAGATACGGACACGGACACGGACACGGACACACTAATTTTTAAAATTTAGTGGACACGGACACGACATATATATATATTATAAAATTTAAAATTAAGAAAAAAATTTAGAATTGAAGCCATTGAAAGGTGAACTATATCCATTAAAATAGTGTGTTACACCAGGTGGAACTGACAATGAATCAAAGAAGAAATTCCTCAGACATACTGAAGTTAAGAGAACCCAACACACGACTTTAGTCTTGCGTTTCCCATTACACACGACTCTGAAAATTGTGTGTAATGGAAACGACTTTGGATGGGAAAGCCATCCAAAGTCATTGCTGCACCAGTCACCACAAAGAAGGGATAACGTTAATGAACACGAATGACTTTATGAAGACGGCGTTGTATGAAGAACTAACGCAGACGTGAAGGAGGCGAGCGAGATGGAAGCTAGTGTTGTATGAAGAAAAGATGGAACCATTGTAGAAGAATTTGAGAAAACAAGGAGGAGAGACGTGGGTTGGAAAACCACAAGGAATTTGAGAAGTTCTAAATAAGGAAGACTACAACGTAACTAAATAAATTTTTTAATAATTCATAAAAATGTTACGAGTCATATTAAGATGTGTCAAGCCACTTTTTTCGTATGCGAGCCGTGTCCATGGCGTGTCCGAGCCGATGAAAATAATTTTTTATTATGACACGTATGAACACGTGTCCGACACGTGTCCACCGCGTGTCCGTGTCCGACACGTGTCGGACACACGGACACGACTCTATTTTGCCGTGTCCGTGCTTCATAGCCATGATCTGAACCTTGCAAGGTATAGAACTCCTTTATCATACAAAGTGAAGAAGATGAGATGATAACTGAACAAACCCACCACTCCGACCACCAAAGTAAATGGTGTGAAAAATATGCAGAATAGAGGACAATGAGGAAATACAAATCGTGCCAGAAGTAGGTGATTCAAAAACACTACCCAGCAGCTTGATTGCAGCGCTCAAAGTCCCACCAGTTGCAATGAGATCATCTATGACCAAAGCACGGTCTCCAGCTTCAACAGCACCAACATGCATCTCAATTTTGTCTGTTCCATATTCCAAAGAGTACTCTTCGGAGATCACCTCCCCTAATAAAAACACCAAAATACCACGTATCCTGAGCATTATCAAGACAAAGTTGATAAAATTGAACTTTGTGGCATTAGTACATATAAGTTGCTTTGCTACAAGATCAAGGTCAATTCCCAACCAAGCCTGCCCAGAAACAATTTGAAACTTAGTATTCATCTAAAATCCGTTGGCGGACATAAACCTGGCAACTTTTTGGGTTTCCTCAGGGGGACAAATTTTGCCCCAATAGCGAGTGCAATGGGAGGGCCAAATATAAAGCCCCTCGCTTCAATACCTGTTGTTATGTTTACTCAGATCAGCAAGTAGGAAATAAACACAGTTTCACACCACAAGTAAGAAAAAGAAAACAAATCATTCACCGGTACACTATTAACCTAAAATGTAATTACACAGATATTGAATAGGTGACTCATTATTTCTCGGGAGGCTACAGAAAAAAAAATGTTTGCTCCATTTCTTAATATCCAACAACAGCAGGTTCGAAGTCCCAAAAGAAAGAAGCAATTTTTTTTACTTTTTTTCCGGTTACATAAAAAAGAAGCAAATACTTTCATTTTATCTTTTGTTATAAAACAATAACTCTTTCGTCTTCTTTTTTATTTTCACTCGGGAAGTCTCCTGTGAGAGTCCAACTATAAGAAAGACACTTTTAAGTCATCTATACTCAAACTAATTCCCACTCGAACTAGGTAGATTCTTAGTAAAAGCAAAACTCTGCCCCAAATTTTATACGGTTACGTACATATGAGAAGATTCGAACAAACGACTTCCCTTAAATCAGGAGAATCCCTCACCAACTCACGTACGCATTGGTGTTACCACTCTTTGGTCTTTAAAACCGCATCACAAACGTTGAAATGGAACAACAAATAACAGAAATAGGAAAATGCACGAGATTACCAACCTGCAACAACAGATATGCCTTTCCTGCTGTACCTCTCCACAAACAAATCAATAGTGTCCTTGAATGCCATGGTATCAAGAAGCAATGTTGTTATATCCTGAAATAAAATCCCTAAATCCACAAAACCAAACCGAAAAGAGTGAGAAACTGAAATACCAAAACTTTAGTTGGACACCTCAAATTCTCACTAGCTCCAGAGTGAAAAAGCGAAGTAACAACAGAGAGAAGAAGAAAAGAAACAACCTGGTTTAGGAAAGTCGGGGATAACCCTAATTGCAGAAGCAATTCCAGGGATACGAGGATCTTGTCCGTCGAGAGTTGCCATTTCCTAATCTTCAAAGGACCGAGAGTGGGAGTCGCTCTCTGTTCAGTGTTCACCAACAGTCGTCAGACAAAAAGAAGTGACAAAACACGAGAGATAATTTGGAGTGGGTTGATCCAATCCTACTTCGACACGTAACCTAATACTGTTGTAAAAAGCAGTTACCCAGATATTATTTACAAACCTTGCCACTCCAGTAAATGAATTTCCAAACTAATTGACTAAATTACCCATGCTTTGGGTGTCACCTCTCTGAAGGTGGTAGGTGAACTTGAGGGCAAGTTGGTCCAACTAAACTGGAATCTGGAACAGATGCAGTGGTTATCTTTAATTCAGTTTATAACTACCAAAAAGCTATGGTTCTTTTTAGTATCCATGGGAGTAGCATTTAATTTTATTATTAAACAATAATAATTGGTTCTAAAGTACAACAAAACCTGATTCACGCTGTCAGAATATGTCATTAATTTTGAATTCTCGTCGGGAGAGAGAGAGAGAGCGAAGTACGAGCCCGTCCTTGCATCATCCCAGCAAGTTACGCGGTCATTTCATTAACACAACCTAACCAACTTTTGGACTAACACAATAATTCGGTTACTATGAACCATATCCAATAACTAGCTATTATAGACTATATTTCTCAATATCTGGGCCCAGACTAAGACTAATAGGCCTATTACCTGGGCCGATCTTATGCTGGAGCTTTACAAGTTTCCCAGTGGATTATGTCAAAAGCCTATTCTGGCCGCCTAATTGCATCTGACTCTGTGGTGAATTAAATGTTAGTATGGTATTCTCATCTCCTTCCACCACCTATCTTCGGAACAAAAGTTACAACTTGCTAATAAATTCTAGAAAAGCCATGTATTCTTGAGTTGGTACTTGCTACAACTTCTAGAGCACAAACTATCGCTATCTCTTACCCAGTGCCTCCTTTGTTTCAACAGATCCTAACCATCTACTCAATACCTTCTTTGTTCTAATATATCCCAACATTTTTTAGGATATAACAACATTGCTTCTTGATACCAAGGCATTCAAGGACGCTATTGATTTGTTTGTGGAGAGGTACAACAGGAAAGACATATATGTTGTTGCAGGTTGGTAGTCTCGTGCATTTTTCTATTTTTTTTAGGATTTGTTGGGATGAAGAAGGTATGGGATAAATGGTTGAGATCTGTTGGGATAGAAGAAGTACTATATAAGGGGTATAGATAATCTGATCCCGGAGAGATGGTTGGGATCTGTTGGTATAGAAGAAGTACTAGATAAGGGGTACAGATAATCTGGTCCCGGAGAGATAGTTGGAATCTATTAAGACAGAGGAAGTATTGAATAAGGGGTATAGACGATCTGGGGCAAACTTCCTTGCTATTTTCTAAGTGCACGTCACATCTCAACTTTCTTTTTTTGTTTTTGAATGCATTGGAAATATGATTTTACTATTTCCATCATTTCATTCTTAATTACATGCTCCTTTTGGTACATCATTCTATACTTTCAGGAAAAAGAAAAAAAAAAGAGTGCTTAGATTTCATAGATTAGATTATGTTAATACATAAATAAAAACGTTAGTGCTTATTATGTATCAAGCTCATTGAACTAGTAGGATATAGAAATTTTACATAGAATATTGTTTATATGTCTATAAAATGCTTATTATGATAATTATATAAGTAATATTTTGACTTTAAATCTCCAAAGCATCTAATATGGAGAGCGTTATGTTTTGATACTACTTAGAACCTATCTTAGTCAATAATAGCTTGATTAATAATCATTAGATATGACATGAGCTATATGAAAATAATTAAATAATCAATATAGCATTCATGACCACGATATAATTAGGGAGAATGTTCTATTATTTTCGATTGGTATTTTCGATTTGGTATTAATATGTCTAATCAAAATATTGTTTAATGAAAACATCTAATTATATAAAATCATACACAAAAAGTTAATCAAAACTACTTTGATATTTTTAATATTTGGATGGTCATAATATGTTACTAGTCACTAATCTTATTTAATGGATATAAATTATTTAATTAGAAACTTTAAACTATAAATATATTTTAAGATTATAATTTTAATCATAAATGTAATTTAAGATTATAATTTTTAATCCATTGTTAATATTTTTAAGAATTTATTAATCACATACAAAGAATGTTAAAGATAGAAAAGGTAGTTTAATCAAATTAAACTTGATTGAAAAGTTTGAAAATTTTTAAAGTCATATAAGATATTTGATAAATAAAGACTAACTTTAGATGTTAGATCTTGTTAGAACCTAAGTAGTATTTAATTAGCATTAATTATTGGTTCTGACTGATCCTGACGGGGCTGCATGTTGCCGTTTGGATCCATAGAACTGGCTGCTTCTCACGAGAACTTCGGCTTGAAGGTTCCTGCAAAACAAAGAAGGTACGTCGGGGGTTGTTTTCCGATAAGTCCCTCCGACGCTCAATTCAGTTTTTTTGTGAGGGTTTCATAGCTGAGAATAGAGAAGCTAGGGTTCTGATTCCGTACCTCTATTATGGCAGAGTTATACCATATATATGGAGCAGATGATAGGTTTAAGTCTTTACGTATGCATGGAAGACTTCCACCCGCTAATGGGACGTGGATGCGTGGACTGGACCTGAACCTAGCTTAGCCGATAGGCGTGAGACCAATCATTGAAAGATGGACCGATCGGCCCATGGGTCGTTATGACTAGGTTTGGGTCCAACACGATCGACCCAACCATAAACCCCCTACTCCTCGAGTCTGAGCAAGGAGAAGGGTCGAACGAGTATACAAGGATCTTGTCGCTCATCTGTGGGACAGCTCAAGGTAGGCCCGATCGGTCGGATATCAACGTTGTAGTTCGTCTATGGGACAGCTCGTAGTTGGTCCGATCGATCGGACATCGATGCATAGTGCGTGACTACTCGTATTGAGATCGGGCGGCTGAGTGTCCCGATCGGTTGGCATCGACATTTATTGCGTGACAGCTCGTATCAAGAGAGTTCAGGCGAACATCTGTGTGGAACACGTGAAGGTACTTTATTTAATTATTACTGACGGCGCGTGCCCTCTGATAGATTTCCAGAATCTGAAACAAATCGTCCTTGTAATCGTTGTGTAGCTGTCCCGTACGTCTTTTCAATTGTCGCACCGCTCTGGATTTCGAACAACCCTAATTCACCTCGGCTCAGATTCTGCCATGTGTCTGAGCTTGGCTCTGATTTTCTCCATGTGTCGAGCTTTGATTGGGGCGTCCCTTCGACAGGTCTTCTATAAGTACTCAGGGTTGATGGGTTGCAGAATTCTTTACCTTTGCTTTCATTCTCCAACTTTCCTCCTACTTTCATTTGTATTTTCTTGCCCACAGTCTCCGGAGTTTTCCTTCAACTGCCGTCCATTTTTCCAACCTCAAATCACTGAATAGGTACGTCCTTTTCCCTCGTCTCCTCCTCTAAAGTTTCTCAAAAGTTTCCTCTTAGTAAGCATGTCGTCGGCTAGTTCTAGAAGTGTGGTAAGAGGTACTGAAGAAGTCTCTACGAGAGAACGGAAGGATGGGTCGGTGGTGGAGGAGCCACCGAGAGATGAATCGACGATGACCGTGGCGGACCTAAAACGGTCAATCATTAGGAATAATATCCCTATGTCCTGGGAGCCTAGGTTGGCCTTTGAGCATGAACGAATCCACAGCAATCTGAAAGGGTATTTTGCCATTTCCGATAGTTTCTTTTCGATTGGTGGCGTGAGGCTCCCATATGCCCCTATTATTCACGAGTGTGCGTCGATTTCCAGTTGATGCCGAGCCAGATTCCTCCGAATGGCTGCAGGTTCATTAACGGACTGACGTTGCTATGCCATCAATTCGGTCATTTGCCTCGATTGGGATCCTACGTCATTTTTTAAGGATGAACCAGAGCCGGAGCTCTGGGGCTGGGATCCCTTCTATGCAGTACCGAGATGCCCGGTATCGTCCCGTCAGGACAGCTTCGAAAATCTCCGCTTGGCGGAAGAAGTACTTCTTTGTGAAACCCCCAGGATCCTCCTTCGAGTACCAGCCGTGGAGGTATCCTTTAGCCGAGCGGTGGAACGACACGTCGAGCGTATCTCTTGGTAGAGAGGAATGGGAGGTGGTCGATCGCATAAAGGAACTCGGCCGATACGACTTCGCTCGGCTCATTATGGGGTATCGCGGGGGGGCCTCGGTCGATTCCTTTCTACTTGTCCCCCCGCCACAAATTAGCAGGCTAGGAAAGGAAACCACCCCGTCTGGTTGACCCCTCGTGGTTGAATTATTTGTTGTATTTTTTAGTGTTGGTTTTGCTTTCTGACCGGTTTTATTATTGTGCAGCCATGGCGAGGGTAGAAGATTTTGCTGGGTCATCCCCTCCCCCTAAATCCAAAAAGTAGGCCAAGGGGAAAAAAAATAGGAAGGAGGCAGAGATCGGTGAAGGCGCCACCCCGTCGATGAAGCCAGGCCATTCTACAGCGTTGCTGGCCTCCGCCCGCTGAAGACCGTCCTGTCGTGTCGGCGTCATTGCCGATCGTGCCAGCGAGTACGGGCCGAGTGGGTTCGGAAGAGGAGGAAGAGGAGGTGGAGCCACCTCTTAAGAGGAAGAGGATTGTTCGGCTTACTGACCTACCGTCCGGCCCGTCGGGTGGAGGTAGGAAAGAGAAGGGGAGAGAAAGCAAGGGAAAAGGAGCGGCGAAGAGCACCGACAAGTGGGAGCCTACGATCAGCTTGGCCAAAACTGCATCGGTCGGGGACCTCGATGTGTCCCTCCACATTGCCGAGAGGATCACTCCCCCCGTAGATGAGGAACTCATGGACTCGATGAGCAATCTGGATCTGGGGCCCCGTCTTATCCGTAGCTGTGTGAGAAGTCTGGTGATGTCCTTCGCGATGCACCAACGTATTGAGCAGCTCGACAGGATCAATCGATCGCAAGATTGGGAAGTCCACGATCTCCTCGAGCAGGTGAAAACTTTAAGGGGCGAGCTTTTGGAGGCTAAGGAAGGGAGAGACGTCTTCCAGGCTCAACTCTCTTCCTTGGAGGAGGAGAAGAAATCTTGGGAGGAGGCGAGGAATGTTCTACAAGCTCAACTTGCCACTGGGGAGGAGGAGAGGAGCCGATTGATTGCGGCGAAGGACGAGCTGAAGAAAGCGGTGGAGACGGAGCAGAAGCGTAGTAAGAAGTTCCTCCAGGACTGTTATGCAGCAGTGGAGGGTAGACATAGGACCAAGGATGTATTGGGAGAGTTGCGGTGCTCTATCAAGAGGCAGAGGGTCGAGGCGATAAAGCGGTGAAAAAAGCGGTTCCTACATGGGGAGTGCTCAGAGTTCGCCTGCGATTTAACACTTTCGGTCCTGAAGAGGTGCCATGAGGTTCACGTTCCTGACGGGTCGGAGTGTCCTTCGTTTGAGGATTATGCCGAGCCACTTCTTCCCGCAGCTCTCGACCTTTCTTTGGAGGATATGAGGGAGAGGGCCGAGGGAGAGCGGACCTTCATTCCGAATGAGGAGCTGGATCTTAGCTCTGAGGAGGAAGAAGAAGTCTCTTCGTTGCCTTCCCCTTCATATCCTACTGCTGGCCCTTCCTCTGCCGACCTGGCTACTCCTGTTGCTGGCCCTTCCTCTCCTCCATAATGATTAAAATGAATGCTTCCCTTTGTAAGGCTCAGCTAGTCGGGCTTGTGACCAAAGTTCTGACTCAAAGAAATAGAAGTTCATTTGTAATTCTCTTTTGTGTTAAAGGTTAAACGATTCTCTCGAATAACAGATCGCAAATGAGTGCACTCGATGTGCGTCGATCGGGTGAACTAGGCCAAGCATAAGTCAAGGTCGACCGATGGTTCCAATGATCTTGTCTTGGCAACCTGGTCGATCTATAGTCGAGGCCGATCTATGGTCCCAAGGATCTTGCCTTCGCGACCCGACAGATCGATGTCGAGGTCGATTGGTGGTTCCAAGGATCTTGTCTTGGCAACCTATCCGATCGCTAGTCGAGGCCGAGCTATAGTTCGAAGGATTTTGTCTTGGCGACCTAGCCGAGCGATGTTGAGGTCGATCGGTGGTTCCAAGGATCTTGTATTGGCAACCTATCCGATCGCTAGTCGAGGCCGAGCTATGGTCCCAAGGATCTTGTCTTGGCAACCCGACCGAGCGATGTCGAGGTCGATCGGTGGTTCCAAGGATCTTGTCTTGGCAACCTATCGGATCGCTAGTCGAGGCCGAGCTATGGTCCCAAGGATCTTGTCTTGGCGACCCGGCCGAGCGATGTCGAGGTCGATCGGTGGTTCTAAGGATCTTGTCTTGGCAACCTGTCTGATCACTAGTCGAGGCCGAGCTATTGTAGCCCCCCCTTACCGTAGGGTACGCACCGGGACGCCCGTGGCTCGTTCCGACGCATATCCTACAGCAAGGAAGTGCTACGCTCGCAACTATCACTAAATACTCGCATGACATCAATACAATTAAACCGCATTAAGCAAATCACTAAAATTTAAAACCACAATAATCTTTCATTTCATAACATCAATCTAAAATATAGACAGATCTATCAGTTCCCTACAGTCTAAGACAATATCCCAAAAAGGAAACTGATACAAAAGTCTACACTAAGTCATCTAAAAATGCCTCAAATGGTGACTGTGAGCCATCGCTTCACTAGTCCAAGCTTTTCGACCGCAGAAAACTCTAACACGGGAGCTAAGAATCTACTAACACTGTCCTAAAAAATATTAGCAATGTTGGGTGAGTTTGCGAACTCAATGAGAAACCATCATCGATAGTTCACCCAACTCATGCATATACCCATAATATATCACAATATATCACACAGTCACAAAACACAATAGGAACACTATCAGACACTTTACACATTTTCATTACAACATAAATCTGATACATCACTGAGTAATCATCACTTAATACACGTACTTTCACTTTTCACAATACAAGTTGATGCATAATGCATGCCACTTCTCATTTTATGACAGTGTTGTGACTGAACGTTGATATTCGCATTTTTTTTTACGAGTAAGAGAGCCCTCTGGGTATGCACTACTGCCCACTCACTTTAGGGATAGGAGAGCACTCTGGGTATGCACTATTCCCTTTTTAGCCTTGGGCCCATTCACTGATAATCGAGCTTAAAGCTCTGATCACTAATTGCTCCAGTCACAACTGTTTATTAAGCAATTCTAATCATGCCTAGCATGCACTTACACTTGCACATTCAATAGCACATATATCGATCACTTCCACTTATAGCATTCATCACATTTGCTCATAATCACAACACATTTATTTCACATTTATAACACTCACATGGACAACAATTCACACATTCACAACACATTTAATCACACAAAGATTGAGGAACCAACTAGGTTACTCACCTGTAACTTCCGAGTTACTGCCTGGAAGTAACAGCAATATTCGTGGACTGGCGATCCAACGGTGCCTCTATAACAATTCAAACGAATTCTCATCACTATATGCTCAATTAAATAAATTCGATAATGCACATGTCTTAATTCAAAATTGTATGATGCATGATCATGATTTTTCTAGCGCTCTAATCCAACTCCGCTATCTCTCGCTTCACAACCCAAAATTCACTATTCACTAGGTCAATAATATCCATTGATTTCACAAATCTCTCATTTAAACTCTAATTATACTCCAATTGTCAAAACATAACTCTTAGGTCACGATAGAAACTATAATCAGCTCTTTTTCTATGATTGAGAACTCGCTAATTTAAATTCGAACTCTTATTCTTTACCTCAATCATAGACCTCTTTCTCTAGTTCAAAACGAATCCAAAATCGCCTCAATTGGAGGTCTATACCATAAGATATGTCCCAAAAACCAACTAATTTCACTTTAGAAATTGCCCCTCGTCGTGACCAAGAGTCCCTCGTTGCGACGTGGGAAGGGACGTTCGTCTCGACGTGGAAGCACGCTCGTCGCGACGAATATCCACCAGGTCGTCACGTCGAACACGCACTAGCTCATCGCGATAAAGCCAGTCGTAGACGTCGCGACGTGCGAACGATCTTCGTCTTCTCCGATCAAATTTTTCCGCCATTAATACTCTTTAAACTCAGCACTTAACACCCTAACTACTCAATCCTTCACCATAAATGCCATAAATGCATGCAACAACAATAAATAACAGCATTAAAGCCATAAAACTTACCAAATCAAAGCTCAATCCAAAAACCCTAAAAACTTCCGAAAACTTCTCAAGCTCTAACAATCATGGTAAACTCCTCAATCCAAGCCAACCATCAACCACTCCAAGCTTCTAGCAACTCTCCAACCAATGAAAGAGAAAGCAAGAGAAATCTCCAAGGGAAGAAGATCAACGTCGACGATGGGAGGAGGAAAAGAAGAAAGGAAGTTTTGGCTTTTACCAAATTCAAACCCTAAGGCTATATAAAGGTTGGATATAAACCTATAGATCATAGTCCTCAAATTCATTCAATCTCAGTCTCTAAATTTCAATGGCTCATCACAATAATCCCTAAACTCACAAATCTAAATTTTCCAAACCATTTACCACTCACTTTCGGAACCGAAATCACGATCATTAGTCTCTAAGTCATTTTTTCGGTCCGAACACATAACTTTAAAAATTCCAAAAAAAATCCCATAATTCCTCAAAAATAGAAAACACTCGATCTCATATTCAATTTTCAATTTCCAATTCCCTAGAACTCAAATTCAAATTATTCCTCAATTCTCAAGGTTCAATTCTCATTCTAAATCAACTATACAAACCCAATAATTCTAACATTCTTAATCAGTCACAATTCACATAATTATCTCGAATTCACAATTCAACTCATAATCACAATTTAAATGCTGGAACAATCATGAATGCATGTCACTATGTATGCATGTGCAAAATGATCTATCTCTTTAAAATCAGAGGCCACAAAACACTCGATCACTATTTATGCAATAACAGAACTACCCGTACCAATATGCTCATCGCATCGGTAACGGGATGTTACAATTCTCCCCTCCTAAATAAAAAATTTCGTCCCGAAATTTCATACCTAACTGGTCGAACAGATGAGGGTACTGCCTCCTCATTTGCTCCTCAGTCTCCCAAGTTGCTTCCTCTGATGAGTGGTTCTTTCATAGGACTTTCACCAATGGAATCACCCTGCTCCTCAATTGCTTAACCCGAGATCCGATAATTCGCACTGGCTCCTTAACATAACTCAGATCATTAGCTATCTCAATCTCTTGAGTCGGAATCACATGAGTCGGGTCTGATCGGTATCTCCAGAGCATACTCACATGAAACACATCATGCAACTGGGACATCTCACTAGGCAAAGCCAATCTATAAGTCAACGGTCCAATCCTCTCAGTAATCTCATACGGACCGATATACCGAGGACTTAACTTGGCCTTACGGCCAAATCTCAGCACTCCTCTCCAAGGTGACATTCGGAGGAATACTCTATCACCTACACTATACTCCATCTCACGCCGATGCTGATCCACATAACTCTTCTGTCTATCCTGAGCCGCCTTGATGTGACTCCGAATCAATCTCACTTTATCCACTGTATCCTGGATCTGCTCGGGACCCTCGAGCATTCTCACACCCTCTTCATCCCAGTAAAGAGGTGATATACACGGTCTCCCATATAAGACCTCATACGGTGCCATCCCAATACTGCTCTGGTACTGATTATTGTATGCAAACTCAACCAGAGCCAAGTACTGATCCCAAGCACCTCTGAACTCTAATACACAAGCTCTCAGCATATCCTCAACAGTCTTGATCGTCCTCTCACTCTGCCCATCTGTCTGAGGATGAAATGTTGTACTAAAGTTCAACCTCAAACCCAAAGCTGACTGTAGGCTCCTCCAGAACCTCGAAGTAAATATGGGATCCCTATTTGACACTATCGATACTGGAACCCCATGCAATCGCACAATCTCTGCCACATACTTCTGGGCCAACTGATCGAGAGTATTATTCTCTCGCACTGGCAAGAAGTGAGCCGATTTGGTCAACTGGTCCACTATGACCCAGATCCCATCATACTGCCTCGACGTCCTAGGCAACCCCATAATAAAATCCATAGTGATCCGCCCCCATTTCCACTCCGGAATGGGCAACGAATGCAATCTCCCAACTGGGGCCTGGTGCTCAGCCTTGACTTGCTGGCACGTCAAACACCGAGAAACGAACTCTGCCACTTGCCTCTTCATACCTGGCCACCAGAAATGCAACTTAAGGGTATTATACATCTTGGTAATGCCAGGATGCATGGCATAAGCGGCCACATGCGCTTCCTCCAAAATCTTTCGTCTCAGATCATCAACATCTGGCACACACAACCTCTGACCCATCTAAAGAGTCCCATCTCTCAACTCAAAATCAGCAGTCAACCCTGACCAGCTCTAACTCTATCAATCAATCTCACTAACATTGGATCCCGATCCTGGACTCTCCTGATCCGATCATGCAACATCGTCCTTAGCCTCAGAGTAGCAATCAAAGCTCCATCCTGAGCCAAATCCATCTGCACATTAAGCGCTCTCAACTGAATCAGGCTAGGCAGTCTTCCAATCTGAATGAAAGTTGACCGATATGAGATCTCCTACTCAGCGCATCGCCACCACATTGGCCTTCCTGGATGATACTCAATCGATGCGGTCATAGTCCTTAACAACTCAATCCATCTCTCTGCATCTCGAGATTCAACTCTCACGACTCAACAGATATCTCAGACTCTTATGATCAGTGAAGATCTGGAACGTCTCCCCATACAAATAATGTCTCCAGATCTTCAAAGCAAACACCACTACAGCCAACTCCAAATCATGCACTGGATAATTCCTCTCATGAGACCTCAACTGTCTCGAGGCATACGCTATAACTCTCCCATGCTGCATCAAAACACTGCCTAATCCTTGTTGCAAAGCATCACTAAATACCTCGAAACCTCCGGACCCTGACGGCAAAGCTAACACTAGTGTCGTAGTCAATCGATGCCTAAGCTCCTCAAAGCTCCTCTGACACTCATCAGTCCATCTGAAGGCACAATCTTCCTCAAAAGTTTTGTCAAAGGGGCTGAGATCACTGAAAACCCCTCAACAAACCTCCAGTAATATCCTGCTAAACCGAAGAAACTCCGAACCTCTGACACGTTCCTCGGAACCTCCCAACTCCTCACTACTTCAATCTTGTGAGGATCCACCTGGATACCCTCACCAGACACAATATGGCCTAAGAACACCACTTCATCCAGCCAAAATTCACATTTTGTGAATTTGGCATACAACTGCTTCTCCCTCATGATCTGCAACACAATCCTCAGGTGCTCCGCATGCTCCTGTCTACTCCTCGAGTACACCAGAATATCATCAATAAACACAATCACGAACTGATCTAGGTAGGGCTGAAGGACCTTATTCATCAAGGCCATGAAGGCTGCCGGGGCATTGGTCAACCCAAACGGCATCACTAAGAATTCGAAATGCCCATACCTGCTCCTGAAAGCACTTTTAGGCACATCGGCCTCCGCAATCCTCAACTGATAATACCCTGACCGCAGATCCAACTTAGTAAACACCTGAGCTCCCTGCAACTGGTCAAATAGATCATCGATCCTAGGCAGCGGATACTTATTCTTCACTGTCACTCGATTCAGCTGCCTATAATCGATGCACAACCTAAAAGTCCCGTCCTTCTTCTTCACAAACAACACTGGAGCTCCCCACGGCGAAACACTGGGTCTAATGAACCCCTTATCCAAAAACTCCTGCAATTGAGCCTTAAGCTCTCTCAGTTCCACCGGTGCCATCTTATATGGAGGTATAGATATAGGAGCGGTACCTGGAACGAGGTCAATCTCAAACTCCATCTCCCGATTCGGTGGCAAACCTGGTAACTCATCGGGGAACACATCCAGAAATTCTCTAATCACGGGAATATTCTGCAACCTCTGCTCAATCCTGGTATCAACCACATGAGCCAAATACGCCTCACAACCTCCCTGCATCAACCTCAGGGCACTCAGAAAGGAAATCATCATAGCTGGCACTGCCTGACTAACACCTCGAAAAACAACTCTAGACTGACCAGGAGATTCTAACACAACCTCCTTGGTATAGCAATCCATCACGCCCCTATCTGCAGTAGTTCCATCCACAGAATCGAGATCAATCTCTCAAAGACAAAACTATCAGGTCTGTACTCAACTCTGCCTGATCAATCACTATCGGACACCCCTTGCAGACCTCTCCCAAAACTATCGTACTACCTAGAGGTGAACTCACCTCTAACCCACACTGCAATCTCTCCCTATCACAATGCAGTCTACATGCCACATGCAGTGCAATGAAAGAATGAGTGGATCCAGGATCCATCAATGCATAAACCTCAAAATCAGAAATCGAAAGCATACCCGCAACAACATCTGGAGACTCCTGAGCCTCCTGCCGAGTCATAGCATAGACTCTAGCCTGAGACTGCTGTCTGCTGCTCTGACCCTTAGTCCTCACTGTAGATCCCTCAGCTCGGCCTCGACCTCGACCTCGACCTCTCCATCCAAATCCACCTCCACGGCTCTGCTGCACCGTGGTAGTACTGCCTGATCTATTAGTCATAGCAGACTGGGCCTTCACAGTAAAAGGACACTCTCGGAGTTGATGGTCCATAGAACCACACTTGAGACACGCTCCGGTAAACCTCCAGCACTCCCCACTGTGCCTCCTCTCACAATACTCACATAACGGGATCGTCTGGCCTGAACCTCTAGCACCGCTACGGCCACTACTAGACTGAACAAATCTGCCCCTTTGCCCAAATCCAGACTGTCTAGCTCCTCCAGCGGACCTGAAGGGCTCTGCTCGACTTCTTGAACCCTCATCGGCCTCGCTCGACTATCATTGGGCCTCTTGCCCTAGGTCCCGATCCACCTCAGTCGACTCTATCTCAAGAATCGCTCAATCCTCATTGCCGCCCTCATCACCAATAAAAGTGCCCATGTCCGATTGGGCCAATCTGGTACGGATCTCCATATTGAGTCCGCCCTCAAACCTCCAGCACCTATCAGACTCTGAAGCAATCAAAGCATAGGCATATCCCATCAGCTCATTAAATCGCACCTCATAATCTGCCACTAACATCGACCCCTGTCTCAACTCAAGAAACTCCTGCATCTTCATCTCTAAATACACCTTGGGCGTGAAATTATCTCTGAATGCCCGCAGGAAATCATCCCAAGTCAATCACGAGGTCCGGAAGAACCGCCGGGCGATCTTCCACCACCGAAAAGTCGAACCTCAAGCAAAGACATCGATAGTCAAAGCGCCTCGAGTCGCAGATCCATCCGATCGAGGACTCTCTCGTCCTCTCCAACCATCCTCGACCTCCGCAGGCTCGGTCCGCCATAGAAGTCAACGACTCCACCTTGCAGATCTATCATACCTCCTCTCCCGTCTCACGGGAACTCTAGGGGGTAGCTCATCAGAATGAGGCACAGGGGACTCTCTACTATCTCCCACAGATCCTAGGTCAGCTGGTTGATCCACTTGATCTCCAAGAACGGATGACCTACAATAACAAGAATATGATCAATTTCTACTTTTCTCACTGAAATTCAAGCCTAAAATGCACTATGCCCAAAAGATGCCAAACCATACTCTGATACCACCTAATGTAGCGCCCCATTACCGTAGGGTACGCACCGGGACGCCCGTGGGTTGTTCTGATGCATATCCTACAGCAAGGAAGTGCTACGCTCGCAACTATCACTAAATAATCGCATGGCATCAATACAATTAAACCGCATTAAGCAAATCACTAAAATTTAAAACCACAATAATCTTTCATTTCATAACATCAATCCAAAATATAGACAGATCTATCAGTTCCCTACAGTCTAACACAATATCCCAAAAAGGAAACTGATACAGAAGTCTACACTAAGTCATCCTCAAAAATCGCCCCAGCTGACCGACCTGTGAGCCATCGCTTCACTAGTCCAAGCACTCGCACTGCAGGAAAACTCTAACACGGGAGCTAAGAATCTACTAACGCTGTCCTGAAAAATGTTAGCAATGTTGGGTGAGTTTGCGAACTCAATGAGAAACCATCATCGATGATTCACCCAACTCATGCATATACCCATAATATATCACAATATATCACACAGTCACAAAACACAATCGGAACACTATCAGACACTTTACACATTTTCATTACAACATAAATCTGATACATCACTGAGCAATCATCACTTAATACACGCACTTTCACTTTTCACAATACAATCTGATGCATAATGCATGCCACTTCTCATTTTATGACAGTGTTGTGACTGAGCGTCGATATTCGCATTTTTTTTTGGCAAATAGGAGAGCCCTCTGGGTATGCACTACTGCCCACTCACTTTAGGGATAGGAGAGTCCTCTGGGTATGCACTATTCCCTTTTTGGCCTTAGGCCCATTCACTGATAATCGAGCTTAAAGCTCTGATCATTAATTGCTCCAATCACAACTGTTTATTAAACGATTCTAATCATGCCTAGCATGCACTTACACTTGCACATTCAATAGCACATATATCGATCACTTCCACTTATAGCATTCATCACATTTGCTCATAATCACAGCACATTTATTTCACATTTATAACACTCACATGGACAACAATTCACACATTCACAGCATATTTAATCACACAAAGATTGAGGAACCAACTAGGTTACTCACCTGTAACTTCCGAGCTACTGCCTGGAAGTACCAGCAATATTCGTGGACTGGCGATCCAACGGTGCCTCTATAACAATTCAAACGAATTCTCATCACTATATGCTCAATTAAATAATTCGATAATGCACATGTCTTAATTCAAAATTGTATGATGCATGATCATGATTTTTCTAACGCTCTAATCCAACTCTGCTATCTCTCGCTTCACAACCCAAAAATCACTATTCACTAGGTCAATAATATCCATTGATTTCACAAATCTCTCATTTAAACTCTAATTATACTCCAATTGTCAAAACATAACTCTTAGGTCACGATAGAAACTATAATCAGCTCTTTTTCTATGATTGAGAACTCGCTAATTTAAATTCGAACTCTTATTCTTTACCTCAATCATAGACCTCTTTCTCTAGTTCAAAACGAATCCAAAATCGCCTCAATTGGAGGTCTATACCATAAGATATGTCCCAAAAACCAACTAATTTCACTTTAGAAATTGCCCCTCATCGCGACGTGGGAAGGGACGTTCGTCGCGACGTGGAAGCACACTCATCGCGACGAATATCCACCCGCTCGTCGCGACGACTCGGCCCGCTTGTCGCGTCGAACACGCACTAGCTAGTCGCGACGAGGCCAGTCGCAGACGTCGCAACGTGCGAAGTATCTTCGTCTTCTCCGATCGAATTTTTCCGCCATTAATACTCTTTAAACTCAGCATTTAACACCCTAACTACTCAATCCTTCACCATAAATGCCATAAATGCATGAAACAATAATAAATAATAGCATTAAAGCCATAAAACTTATCAAATCAAAGCTCAATCCAAAAACCCTAAAAACTTCCGAAAACTTCTCAAGCTCTAACAATCACGGTAAACTCCTCAATCCAAGCCAACCATCAACCACTCCAAGCTTCTAGCAACTCTCCAACCACAATGAAAGAGAAAGCAAGAGAAATCTCCAAGGAAAGAAGATCAACGTCGACGATGGGAGGAGGAAAAGAAGAAAGGAAGTTTTGGCTTTTACCAAATTCAAACCCTAAGGCTATATAAAGGTTGGATATAAACCTATAGATCATAGTCCTCAAATTCATTCAATCTCAGTCTCTAAATTTCAATGGCTCATCACAATAATCCCTAAACTCACAAATCTAAATTTTCCAAACCATTTACCACTCACTTTCGGAACCGGAATCACGATCATCAGTCTCTAAATCATTTTCTCGGTCCGAACACATAACTGTAAAAATTCCAAAAAAATTTCCATAATTCCTCAAAAATAGAAAACACTCGATCCCATACTCAATTTTCAATTTCCAATTCCCTAAAACTCAAATTCAAATTATTCCTCAATTCTCAAGGTTCAATTCTCATTCTAAATCAACTATACAAACCCAATAATTCCAACATTCTTAATCAGTCACAATTCACATAATTATCTCGAATTCACAATTCAACTCATAATCACAATTTAAATGCTGGAACAATCATGAATGCATGTCACTATGTATGCATGTGCAAAATGATCTATCTCTTTAAAATCAGAGGCCACAAAACACTCGATCACTATTTATGCAATAACAGAACTACCCGTACCAATATACTCATCGCATCGGTAACGGGATGTTACAGCTATGGTCCCTAGGATCTTGTCTTGGCGACCTAGTCGAGCGATGTCGAGGTCGATCGGTGGTTCCAAGGATCTTGTCTTGGCAACCTCTCCGATCGCTATTAGAGGCCGAGCTATGGTCCCAAAGAGCTTGTCTTTGCGACCCGACCGAGCGATGTATAGGTCGATCAGTGGTTCCAAGGATCTTGTCTTGGCAACCTATCCGATCACTAGTTGAGGCCGAGCTATGATCCCAAGGATCTTTTTTTGGCGACCCGGCCGAGCAATGTCGAGGTCGATCGGTGATTCCAAGGATCTTGTCTTGGCAACCTATCCGATCGCTAGTCGAGATCGAGCTATGGTCTCAAGGATCTTGTCTTGGCGAACCGACTGAGCGATTGTCGATGGGATTTTCTACTCTTTGCCAAATTTAATGAAATTCCTTCTTGTCGAGAAATCTGAAAACCCCTTTATCGATGATAATGAGGGCGTGGGCCGTTAAAAAACCTGACTGGTAGGGCTAGGAAAAAGGTACCCACAGGTTTACAATAAACAATAACGAACAAAGAAATAACTAAAATCAAGCTTATCTATTGGTAAAACGCCTTCAAATTTTGAGAATTCCAAGGTCTCGGTAGAATCTTTCCGTTCGAGCCGCGCAGGATATAAGAGTCGTGCGCGGTTTGTTTGACCACTTGATAGGGCCCTTCCCATGCTTGACTGAGCTTTCCAGGATGCTTTCCAGCTTCCTCGGCCTTCCGTAGAACGTATCCTTCGACCTTTATGTTGCTCGGCTTTACCCTTTTATTGTAGAACCTCGTTGCTTTTTGCCTGATAGCTTCCGAACGAGCTGCTGCCCTCTCTCTAACTTCGCTAAGAAGTACCAGTTCTGCTTTGCAGGCTTCTTTATTCCTTTCTTCGTCATAACCCGAAACTGTTTGGTTGTGCAACACCACTTCCATTGGGACTAGGGCTTCCTCCCCAAAAGTCATCCTGAACGGTATTTTCCCTGTGGCTCCGTTCGGGGTGGTTCTGTATGCCCACAACATTTCATCTACTTCTTCTACCCAGGTCTTGTGTCCGTCCAAGCACTTCTTGGAGAGCGCTCATTATCTTTTTGTCGATATTCTCCGCTAGACCATTACTCTGAGGATGAGCTACTGAAGTTAACTGGAGTTTTATCTTCAACCGTTCGCAGAAGTCTTTAAACTTCTCGTTGTTAAACTGTCGTCCGTTGTCTGCAACCAAAACCATGGGCATCCCAAAGCGGTTCAGAATGTTTTTACGCATGAAGTTTTCAATCTTCTGCTCGGTGATAGTGGCGACCGCTTTCGCTTCCACCCATTTAGTGAAGTATTCGACTGCCACTATCAAAAACTTCTTCTGTCCCAGACCAAGAGGAAAAGGCCCTAGAATGTCCATGCCCCAGTGAGCAAAAGGAATGGGATGGCTCACAATTTTCAGCTGCTCGGTGGGTTGGTGAGATGAGTTGCTGTTCTTCTGGCAGGCCTCGCACCGGTTGACTTTCTCCTAACAATCATTTCTCATTGTTGGCCAGTAATACCCTTGTCTGATCAATCTATGAGCCAACATTCTGCCTCCTAAGTGATTTCCACACATTCCTTCATGGACTTCAGTCATTGCTTGTTTTGCCTCCTCTTTATCCAGGCAATGCAATAACGGCCAGTCATAAGAGCGCTTGTACAGAATGTCGTTGACGATCATGTACTCAGCCGCCTTTATCCTCAATTTTCTGCCCTCCAGAGCCTCCGTTGGCTGTATTCCTTTGAGAAGGTATTGTCTGATCGGCTCCATCCAACTTGACCGTTCGTCCGCTTGAAAGACTTCAGTAATCTTCTGAATGCTAGGTTGGTCAAACCGCTCGACCAAGATGTTGTTCCTGACATTCTGGTCAGAGGCCATCTTGGAGAGTGCATCTGCCTGAGCATTTTGAGCCCGTTCTATCCTGCTGACCGAGTACTGCTCGAAATTGCTCAACTCCTGTTTTACCAACTCTAGGTACTTAATCATGATGTTCCCCTTGGCTTCATATTGTCCAGAGACTTGACCAAACACAATCTGGCTGTCGCTGTATACCTTCAGATGCTTTACCCCCGTTTCTTTTGCTAACTGGAGGCCTGCTATTAGAGCCTCGTATTTCGCCTCATTATTGGATGCTCTAAATTCCAACCGGAGAGCGTACTCTACCTTTTCCTCCTGGTTTGAACTGATTAGTACCACTCCTGCTCCGCATCCCTCAGCGTTGGATGATCCGTCAACGAACAGGCTCCAGGCAGGGTGTTGCTCGTCCTGCGAGTCGGGTTGACTCATTTCTGCCACGAAATCTGCTAACACTTGGGCCTTGATCGTCTTCCGCGGTTTATAGTGTATATCAAACTCTCCCAGCTCTACCGCCAATTTTATTAACCGCCCAGAGGTCTCGGGCTTCTGGAGGCACTACTTGAGGGGCTGGTCGGTTCACACTTCGATGCTATGACTCTGAAAGTACAGCCTCAGTTTCGGCGCCGCAGTTATCAAGGATAGAGCTAACTTTTTTATGGGCGCATATCGTGTTTCTGGCCCGTTTAGTACCTTACTGACGTAGTAGATCGAAAATTGCTCCTTGCCATCCGATCGAACGAGGATCGCACTAATCGCCCCCTCTGTGACCGCCAGATAGATAATCAGAATCTCCCCCTCAACGGGGCTCTGCAAAATAGGTAGGCTTGTTAGATACTGCTTCAAGTGTTGGAAGGCTCTTTCGCATTCATTCGGCCATTGGAATTGAGACATATTCGTTTTCCTCAAAATTTTAAAAAACGGGAGGCACTTGTCCCCCATCCTGGAGGCAAACCTGCTCAAGAAACTATCCGCCCAGTCAATATCTGAACATCTTTCAAACATCGCGGCGAGGACATTTGGAAAATAGCTTCGATCTTTTCAGGATTAGCTTCAATCCCCCACTGAGTGATCATAAACTCCAGGAATTTTCCGGATGCCACACCAAAGACGCATTTTTTCGGGTTCAGCTTCTTCTGAAATTTGTCAAGGGTCTGGAAGAATTCTTTTAGATCTCCCACGTGCTCGGCGACCGTCTTACTCTTGACCACCATATCGTCCACATAGGCCTCGACAGATCGACCGATCTATTTTTAAAAAACTTCCATGACGAGCCGCTGATAAGTGGCCCCTGCATTCTTCAAGCCGAACGGCATTACTTGGTAGCAATACGTGCCCTGGTCAGTTATAAAGGCAGTCTTCTCTTCGTCTTCGAGGCTTATTTGAATATGGTGGTAGCCTGAGAAAGCATCCAAGAAGCTGAGAAGTTCATGTCCAGAGGTAGATTCTACTAACTGGTCGATCTTGGGCAAGGAAAAACTGTCTTTTGGACATGCTTTGTTCAGGTCGGTGAAATCGATGCACATTCTCCACTTCCCGTTCTTCTGCTTCACCAACACCACATTGGCGAGCCATTCAGGGTATTTGACTTCTCGGATGAACCCGTCTTCAAGTAGTTTCTCTATTTCTTTTTTGATCGCCTCCTGTCGGTCCTTGTCGTGCCATCGCTTCTTTTGTCTAACCTGCTTGCAATCTTTTCGGATACCGAGAGAGTGCGATGCGACTGATCGAGAAATTCCCGGCATGTCGCTCGGTACTCAGGCGAAGACCGATCTGTTTTCTATCAAGCAATCCGTGATTTCTCTGACTAAGCCTTTCTGAAGCTCGGAACCAAGATTTGTAAACTTAGAGTGGTCCGCTTCATCCAATACGACCTGCTGGGTTTCTTCTACGGGGTTCATCCTTTCTGTTTCTTCATCAGCTCTCAAGTCAAGAGAGCTCGCCAATACCACCGCCCCGTCTAATGTCTTTGTTTCTACTAAGTAGCACTCTCTAGCAATTCTTTGTTGACCTCTAACAACACCGATTCTACGGGGCGTTGGAAACTTCATCGCTTGGTAATAGGTGGAAATAACCGCTCTGAGGGCATTATGAGTAGCCCGTCCGATTATTGCATTGTACACCCCCACAAACTTCACAACTAGGAATTCAACGTCCTTCTCTATCTGGCATGGCTTTTGTCCGAATTTTACTTTTTGAAATACTCGGGCAAATGGGTAGGCTGATGCCCCAGTTACCCCTTTGATAGGTCCTTCTACGGGCAGTAGTCGATCCTCTGGTATCTCCATCTGCTTGAAGGCATCATAATACAACAAATCGACCGAGCTGCCTATATCGACCATTACTCACTTCACTTCGTTACCGTCCATATTTAGATCTACTACAAGCGCATCATCATGCAGATAGCTGACACCGTCTAAGTCAAACTCATCGAAGGATATCATCCCATCGTTTCGCTTTTTCTTCTTGGCCGACAAGTCTTCACCGACCTGCCTAGCATACCTTTTTCTTCGTTTAACGGTAGATCCACCCGCTGCACTACCCCCGAAAATTATGTTAATGACCCTAACCGGTCGGTCGTCTTGTTGCCCGGTGTTTCTATCGCCTCTTGCCCTAGACTGTCCTCTTATTTCACGTCTATCGTTAGTGTTCTCATTTCGCCTCCTTTCATCATTCCTATCGTTTCGCCTCCAAGGTTGTCGTCCATTGTTTGATCGACCGATCCTGTTGTCATTGTCTCGATCGACATTCTGTCTGTGCTTTATAAACCGACCCAACTTTCCCCTTTGGATAAGGAATTCGATTTCTCTTTTCAATTGCCAGCAATCCTCCATATAATGACCGACCTCTCTATGAAAACGACAATACAAATCGGGGTCCCTCCTGTTGATGGGGGTCTTCAACTTATTGGGTTCTCGGAGGGGTTCCCCATCTGCCCTGATGGCCACCAATACTTTTGCATATCGCCTGTTGAGCGGAGTGAATTCCCGTCGATGTCCCTGTCGATCGGTCGGCTTTCTTCAGTTCGACTGATCCTTCTGCCGCTTGTGGGAATCGTCCATTCTACTGCTCGGCCCGCGGTCGTCTGCTCTTCCTTTTTTGTTTCTCAACACTTCTTCGAGCTGTATATATTTATCCGCCCTATTCTTTATTTCTTGAATAGACTGAGGCTGATCGAGGGCTAGTGACTTCTTAAACTCTTCATCCCTGGTATTGCTCATCAGTGTCGCCAACATGGATGAGCAGGCGAGGTCAGGGACCTCGACGGCTTCGTTGTTGAAATGAGCGAGAAATTCCCGCAAGCTTTCATTCCGCCCTTGGGTCAATTGCATCACCTCCAAGGCTGTCTTCTGCGACCGCTTACTTGTGACGAACTGGTTGAGGAATAGAGACCTAAAGTCCTCAAAGCAAGTGATACAGCTCGGAGGTAAGCTATTGAACCATCGTCGAGCTCCCTCTTGAAAGGTCATACAGAAAGCCTTACACCGAATGGCGTCTGGAACGCAGTGTAAGTTCATCATCGACTGGAAGTGCTGTAGGTAGTCCAGGGGATCGGTCTTTCCAGTATATTTCTCATGCGTCGGTATTTTGATGTTGGGCGCCGGGAGGCTATCCAAGATTGCCGGAATGAAAGGAGACCTATGATGCACTGACGGATAACCTGGGCGGGAATTCAAGGCCGCATTGATTCGATCGTTCACGATTTTTTCTAGGGCCGCATCAGGATGGCGATCGGCCATCGTTCCCATCTGTTGTGTCGGTGTCTGTTGTTGTTGCTGCTGAGATTGTAGGATCTGACGAATCAATAGATCGGCCGCTTCTTCGATCTGTTTTCGAGTGAGGGAAGTTTGCTGCGGCGGAGAAGGATTGGCATCCAGAAGGTGCTGGAAATTCAGGTGTGTATCAATCTCAGCGTTGTCCTCCAGGGCTACGCTTTGTTCTTCCTGATGTGGGTTCTGAGGTAGTTGTTGATCGCTCGGGTGTGTAGACTGCGTGCGGGAATCATGACGTGTTAGCGGAAGAGTGGCTGGTAATTGTGAGCCTATCCACTGTAACGCGAGTGCCGCGACGGCGGCTATGTCAGGGTTGACTGTTGCCGCCTGACTGATCTGTGTGTTTCTGGACGTGGTGCCCTGACGTCGGGCTCCACGGTGGGCGCCAACTGGTTCTGCCTGATCCTGACGGGGCTGCATGTTGTCGTTTGGATCCATGGAACTAGCTGCTTCTCACGAGAACTTCGGCTTGAAGGTTCCTGCAAAACAAAGAAGGCACGTCGGGGGTTGTTTCCCGATAAGCCCCTCCGACGCTCAAGTCAGTCTTTTTGTGAGGGTTTGATAGCTGAGAATAGAGAAGCTAGGGTTCTGATTCCGTACCTCTATTATGGCAGAGTTATACCTTATATATGGAGCAGATGCTAGGTTTAAGTTTTTACGTATGCATGGGAGACTTCCACCCGCGAATGGACCATGGATGCGTGGATTGGGCCTGAGCCTAGCTTAGCCGATAGGCGTGAGACCAATCCTTGAAAGATGGACCGATCGGCCCATGGGTCGTTATGACTGGATTTGGGTCCAACACGACCGACCCAACCAATTATAATTATAACTAAATTATAATTGAAATTATAGTTATAAGTCAATTAAGTTATTAAAAGATTCAAACCCTAATATAAATAAGGGTATGCTTTACGAAGGCTAGCACTCTCGCCTTACCCCTCTATATATCACTTATAAAATTTTCTTAATTTAGATGTATGGATGCTATTATAGACCTAAAACTTGTACAACTATAATGATTTTTTATATAATATATCGGTTTGAAGGTAGTTATAGAAAAGAAAATAAACTTCATAATAAGGTATAATTTATGATACATGATTTATTATGTTTCTGAATTAACCATGTTATACAATTAAAATGACCTTAATTTTCATAACTTTTTTCTACTATTCATGATGAGATTATGCTTTAATTTCTCAACATATTTATCCCTCAGTATTGTTTAGTTATCATACAACTTTATCTATTATATTATGTTAAAATTTTGGTTCATTCATACCTTTAAAATAATGTTGTATTAGAAGTTAATGATTTCAACATTACATTGTTTTAGATAAAGAATAGATGAAAATAAAAGCGATAACATATTCAAAAGTGTTTAACATTTTGGGATTTTTAATATATTGTCAAACTTTATAAGTTTTTAATTTAGTGATTTTTCTTTCAAAATTGTATAAATTAGGTCAACATATTATTTTTGCATGGAATTTGATGGACGTGCCACATCAACATAAACAAAATTCTGATATGATTTGTATGAATTTGAAAGATTAGTCATTATTGAAAACTTTAAAAAATTTAGCGCTAAACTAAAACAATCTTAAAGGAGGCATGATTTTATTTGTTGTCCAATAAAACTAATAAAATCTAATAAAGGTGAGATATTTAAACAATATTATAAACAATAAGTGATAATTTTAGAAAATGATAATTGAAATGAAAATTTTAATCTGTAAAGAGTCCCAATATATTTAACCTGGAGTATATATAACAAACTCTTCCTCTAATTCACTTATAAGAGATTTTGATGATAACTTAAAAGCAATAACGTTAATTTCCAAAAGGTGAGAGAAAATTTTAACATTCCTGCAGGTTTCTATATTTGATTCCTTGAGCTAGAAAAGAGGATCTATCATCCTAAAACAATTGAATTAGATCTTTATTATGATGCATTTAGAGGAAGTCTTAGGCTTCCCCCAAACCTTTAAATTGTGTAGATGATTAATCAAATAGGCCTGTCTCTTAGCCAATTACACCTTTACGTATGGTTTAATATTATCAGTTTCATAGTAACTTGTTATGTAGGATAAATGCATACCAACCTTGCTTTTTAGATTTATGCACTATATAATTCACCCTCAATTTAACTAGTTTATTGTAATTGTAAAAAGTAGTTTTGGCATGATAAACATTTTGAATGGCTTGTGTATTGGAATAAGAAGTTTGAATTTGTCTCCAAATACTTAGGCATATATGGTTTTATGATTATTTGGATAGGATTAGATGAGATATTTAGTAAGTACAACAAAGACAACATAGCCTTCTAGATTAATGCTTAAAGTTTGTTTGTCTATACCATCTCTCTTTCCCCTGTGTGCTGCAACCTTTTTATGTGAGCCTAACCTTAAAGGATCAAAAGAGTCGAGTTAGAGGCAAACATTCTTGGCTAATCATCCCAATAATTACAGGGTGCAGGGGAAGCTTAAGAACACATCTAAATGCATCAAAACAAATGCTCACTTCCTCTAACTTAGGATAACAAATCCTTTCCTCAAACTTAAGGTACCAAATAAGTAAATTTGTAGAGACATTAAAATTTTATATCATTTGTCAAATTATACTTCCTAAACCTACACATATATGTTCCTGCTTTTAAGTTATCATTAAAAAATTTCAAGGGTCACTTAAAAGAAGAATTTATTATATATACTTTGCTATGACTAATAGATTCACATTCAAAATGAGTTATACAAACTGGTGAACAAAATGTATGGTTTGTTGCTCTTGTTGTTAGAAAACTTGATTGAAAAAAAGGTGAGTATATCTTCACATTTAATGATATAGACCATGTATCGGTAAGAAAAGGATTCATAACACCCCAAGAGATGCTAGTACTGCTACTTGAATTAGACCTATCCTCACTATCATTCATCTTCGAGTAAATAGGAGATTCATTTTTAGCTTAATGATATGCAAATTCAACAGGTTTAAAAAGACAAAAGTTGCATCATGAGCTACTCTTAAACAATTGCAATCTTGAAATGCTTAACTTAATTTATCATATAAAAGTAGGGATTGGTAACAAAGTAAAATGTAAAATATGATCACTACCTCTCCTAAGAAAATAATGGTCATAATTAATCATGATGGACTTCTCATTAAAGGAAAGTTTAGTCCCTATAGAGAACAATTGTCTTCCATTTAAGAATATTCCAACAAAGAATCAAGGCATCTAGGTCATTTTATCCCCTTATCTTCTCTCTAAGCATTTTGGGCATATGTAATACTCAACTAGAAATCCAAATTCCTCTTGTATTACTCGAACATGTTACCTCTAATGTAGGTATACTACTTTAAATACATTCTCATTAACGTCTTTAACTATATTTCTCTAATAGACCTTCACCTATTCAAATTCCCACTCATTGTGAATGATGAGTAAAGAGTTAAGGAAAAATGATATAGGCTAAATATTTAACATATAAGATAAATGTTAGGAAACTAATCGTAACTAGATTACGAGCATCGAGAGAAAAAAAGATATAATTTTCTAATCAAATCTTACTAATTGAATAACTTGAAAATATGAATTATATAAATAAGAGATTAAATCATACCTTATTTAGATTTTTTCAAAATTTGTTCTCGAGTTATAACCACAAGTTGTTCACATGTCTAACTTTTAACAATATCAATATAACAAAGAAAAAGAACTCAATACTTTAGAGGAAAAGGTACAAGTATTAGTTTTCTCATTCCTTTTTCTTATTTATAGAAAAAGACAGTAGAGTTTATTTCTTATTAAAATTAAAATTTATAATTATAATTACAATTTAGTTTCAATACAATCAAACATTTTATATTTGATTCTTGAAATTTCTCAAACTTTATAATTAAGTTCAACTTAATTTAAATTAATTTTCTCTTTTAGTTGCTCTTTATGTGTGACCCATTATATTCCTAATATGTTGATAATGATTATAAATTATAATTCTAATTAGTAGTTAAATTATATAAATAAACAATTCTTTTAATTTATCTTTAATTCTCTAATTAAACAATATGTTATGACCATCCAAATATTAGGAATGTTAAAGTGGTTTGACTATATACATACATTGTTATGATATATAATTTAATCATTTCATCTTTTAGTGTTCCAATTGGACTTAGATTATGGAATTAGTGTTTTTAAAACTCTAATAATGTTTATTCTTACTAATTAGTAATTTATAATTAATATTTGAAAGCACCTTTTCAAATCTCAATTCACTATAGCTAAAGAACTCCTTAACTAACCAATAATTAAGAATCGTAGAACATGCTCCCAATTACTTTAGAGTGACAAATCATTTATTCACTTATCAATTATCTCTATATAGTTCATACTATATCTAGCTACTACCGACTAAACTACCCTTAATAAAATAAGTCATTAGTAGCATCAAAATATAGTAATTCTCACACTAGATACTTTAATAATCTTAAGCCTAAGAATTAATCATACAACTATCATTATGTAGAAATCTACAAATATATAAGTATTATTTCATTGGGGATTCTCATAATCAATGATTCATTGAATTTTTCTCTAATAAGCATATATATATTTGTTTAGGTATTACCATACTTTAATTTATGTGATGAATTACTTTTTATGAGAAAGAAACGTAATGAATGATAGTTTTATCTTTTCATTAATATCATGTCTTCAAAAATTACAACTAGGAACAATTTAAGCATAATATATAAATGCAAATTAAATCTCATAGTTATGATCTCATCATAATTTCAATTGCATAGTACCTTCCGAGTCTTGCATCTTTAGTATTAAAATATTAAATGTAATTAACAAAGTATATAAAGATAAAGAATGTCTTTATGAATTAAAATAATAACATCAAGCATAAAATTGCAACCAAATGATCGACTAAAATGACCTAAAATAATAATAAAGACTAAGTGATTATTATAATCACTCCATCATGTTTGTTATTAGGGAGCCCATCAATGCTCAAATTTTCAAATTGTTGTGAAATGGATATTCTCTATATCCAGACCCATCTTTAAAGTATTATATACATATTTCGCTTGCTTACTTACTTAAACTTACACTCTTATTTATTTATTAACTTGAGAATTAACTTAAGCATCGGGGGACCCCCATCAAAATAATTATGACATCTTTGTTCACCATTGTTAATAATTTGGAATTTCAAATTAACTATTCATTCCAAGTTTACTTTGAACCTAAGGCCCAACTCCTACAATCTAGCATGAACCTTTGACCTCCAATTTCCAACAAAATGGATCTATTTAACTTGACCCTCTTCTTATTTCTAGTTGGCTTTTGTGTACTTTCCAAGCCATTTTTGAAACAAAACCTAAGGGAAAAGTTAAGAATGACCAGTTCTTGTAAATCGGTTCTCTAAACGGATT
Organism: Erythroxylum novogranatense; assembly: GCA_029891385.1. Taxonomy (NCBI): domain Eukaryota; kingdom Viridiplantae; phylum Streptophyta; class Magnoliopsida; order Malpighiales; family Erythroxylaceae; genus Erythroxylum; species Erythroxylum novogranatense. Next base: position 13,063,679 of record CM057225.1, on the reverse strand, counting down.
AGCTTTGATGTTCAATGATTATCTTAAGAAAGCCTATCGCCTGATCTCCTCTTTTTAGGCACACGCAAAACTAGGGTCTATGAGCCTTTTGTTGGAACCCATAACAAACTAAGATTGGCATACTAGCTTGAGCAAAGGTGTAAATAACAAGCAAACGCTTAGTTCAAGTCTGATTATGCTAGGATCAGACAAACAATGATAAATTTGGATCAAATGTGTCAATCGAAAATGAATTTAGGCTTAGTCAGAAAGGTTTTGATGACAGGAGAATTAGGAAAATGTTGATGCGAAGAGATGTGAGCCAACCAGTCAGTCTTCTGACATTGAGATTTTGCCATACCTTATTTTTATAGGTTTGTTAATTTTAAAAAAGAAATTCTCTCAAAATTATTTAACTACCAACAATTCAATATAAAAAAGTTAAAATATTAATTATTGAGATATTTATAGAGGTCCTAATATTGTAATGAAGAATTGTAATAAATTCAATATTTTAAAATATTAATTATTGAGATATTAATAGAGGTCCCAATATTGTAATTGAGAATTGTAATAAATTCAATATTTATATGTTGGGAATTAAAACAAGCATTTGTACACTCATATGCTTCTCATATGATATGTCGAGGCTTCTTTAATGAGACTAATAGTAATATTTGATTTATGAGATGAAAGAGTCCTACATGTAACTTGAATTCTTTATTATTTCCTGTTTCAGAGTTTAAACTTTAAAGGATAAGTTAGGGCAAGAATATTGAAGTTTCAGGTACATTGTCTTTTGAAATACGAATACATTTTTTTGAAATATCAACAGCAAGCATGTTCATAATAATCTTACAATGAGCATACCCTTTCCTATTGTGTCAACATGTTAGTTGGTTGACTAAGAAGAAAATAAGAATTGATTGAGCATAAAGCAAAGAAGACTCTATTGATATTGTTTCCATTTAACAAGAAGTAATATGTCACAGCTACTCTTATAACAGTTGTAAGCCAAAAAAAATGAAGAATCAGACATAGACCTTTCATTACAAACTCTGCATGTAGAAGAGAAATAAATGTGGATGTGAGATTTGCATTTGAACCGGTAACAAGCATGTCATTAACTTAAAGTATAAGAAGGATAATGCCTAGAGTTAAAAGTAAAGAGAGAAGAGTCAGCAAAGTTGTAGAGAAAACCAAGTTTGAGAAGCAAAGAGTCGAAATGATCAAACCAAGCATATGGTGCTTGTTGGGGTCCATATAGAGCTTTTTTGAGTTTGCAGATAAAATATGAATGCTGTGTGTCACAAAACCCAAGTGGTTGATCCATATAGATGTCTTTAATGACATGACCATGAAGAAAAGCATTCTTAATGTCGAGTTAACGAACTTCCCATCCTTGCAAAAAAACAACACAAAGAACAAGAAGAATATTTATAAGTTTAATAACAGGAGAGTAAGTTTCATGATAGTCAATACCATCAATTTGATTGAATCCTTTAGTAATTAAGCAAGCCTTAAGGCATTAAGAGTACCATCAGCCTTAAGTTTGACTTTAAAAACCCATTTGGACCTAATAACATGCATGTTGGAATTGTGAGGTACCAAGTCCCAAGTGTCATTTTTGTGAAGAGCAGTGATCTCTTCCACTATAGCTTGTTTCCATCTGTCATATGACAAAGCAGATTTAATGGATTGAGGTATATCGGGAATAGAATCTCAGGTGACAAAAAGAGCATATTTGGGATAGAGTTTGAAGATTCCATCACGTGAACTAGTAGTCATGGGATGTGTTGGTTGGAGATCAAGGGACTGATGCATCAGTATAACTTTCAAGGGAGCATTATTAGGCAAACCTGCATCTAATTAAGATTTTGAGTCTGACAATGGAGAATTATATGAATCATTACCTATAAGAGGTGTGTGAACAGCAGCAGGAGAGCTCTCAGTTGGGCTTGAGGAAACCAAACCTACGTGATTAGGGAAGAATATCTCCTTGAAGAGAAGTAGCAAGGAGCTGGATGGTGTGGGTAGGTGAGATGGCATCAGAGTCATTGTCTAGAGAAGCTTGTGGTGGTGAGGTAATTGATGTGGAGTCAATTGTAACGGGTGACAAGTTGGAGACAATGAATCCAAGCCTCGAGTAGACGGGAGAACAACAATAAGCGGCAGGTCATGAACATCAATTGGTGAGTTGACATCATTATTGAGGAAATCGGAGCCGACCAAGAATTGCTCATGGAGCGAGTGATCAACTGCTGGTGATTGATTCCTTCTGTACAAAAAAAACAATTCATTAAATTTAACATATCGAGTGACCACAATTTTCCAAGATGAAGGACAAAAACACTTATAGCCTTTATACTTATCACTATAACCTAAAAAAATGCAAGGAGCACAATTCAGATCGAATTTGTTTCATTTTGTATCCCAAGTATATGGATAGCACATACAACCAAACGTTCAAAGTAAACTATAATTTGGATGAGCAGAGAACAATTTTGAATCATGATGCATCAAAAGAAATAGGGGAAGAGGGTAAACAATTAATCAAGTAAACCGTGGTGATGAAAGCTTTACGACAAAAAAGTAGGGAACACTACTATGTAAAAACATTGTCATGTTAACATCTCTAATAATGCGATGGCGATGCTCCACTCGACCCATTTGTTCAGGGGTATAAGGACATGAAAGTTGGTGTTAAATTCCCTGTTGTCAAAAGTGATGAGAAAGCTTGTTATTGACAAATTCGCCACCATTATCTAAGTGAAAATTTTTAATGCGACAATCAAATTGATGAAGAACATATTGTTCGAAATCCAAGAAAATATTATTGAAAGAGTTCTTTTGTTTTTAAAGATATGAGCTACATGTAATGAGAGTAATCATCAACAAACGAGGCATAATAACGAAAATTTCCTAAGGAACTAACAAGAGCTGGTCCCCATAAATCACAATGAATTATTTCAAAGAGTTCACTAGCATGAGAATTTGATAAACTGAAGGGCAATTTTGAGAGTTTGCCAAGGCAGGAACTTTCACAAAAAGAAGTTGATAGAATTTATTAATAAAAGATATTAAACCAACAAATGGAAGCCTCCTTAAACATGCATCTTGAGGATGCCCACGTCTTTGATGCCAAATATTAGGATGAACTGATGATTTCGATGCAAGAAGTGCACTTTCTGATTTAGGAAACACATACATATCACCCTTACGCTTTCCAACTGATAACACCTTCCCTATTGTTCATTCCTTCACACAAAATAATTGACCAGTAAATTCACAATTAACATTATATTGGTTTGTAAGCTGACTAATAGATAATAGATTATGTGTTAATTCAGGTACAAGAAGGACATCTTTGAGAAGAAAAATATTCTTACCATTCAAAATTGGGAGATTTCTAACACCTGTAATTTTTAATTTTCAACCATTACCAACCAATACAAAGTCATGGACAAGATAAGCTCTGACTTTTTCGAAAGGACCAGAGTTTTGAGTCATATGGCTAGACGCACCAGTGTCAACTACCAATCAACATCTAGGATGGTATTGTCGAGCGTCATAGTTGTAAAAGCTTGTGAAAGTTGATCATGATATGCAATTTGTCTCTTGAGCCACCAACAAATTGTTGAAATATGACCCTACTTGTTGCATCGTTAACAAATCTCATTTTCATAAAGCTGACATTCAGAAGGTGTCACTCTTTTCATACTAGGAGGTGATGGGTGAGGCTCGCGGTGATTAGCAGACAAATTACCCTGGTCACTCGCAAAGTCATGTCTATCATTCACAAAATAGCGACGATCATCAAAAGCCTGCACTTGATTATTGCTCTCACCAATTTGGTGCTAGTAATCCCGATTTTAACTTGTAAACTTATTCTAAGAAGTATTATTTGTAGTCCCATAGTTATTAGAAACAGACCCAAATCCTCTCCCCTCAAAAGTGAACCAAGTATGATATTCAGAGTCATCGCAACGATTGTTTCATTACGCAACGAACACATAACTAATATTGACAAAAATCTCAAAAATAATATTCTTAGTCTCATATGCATTCAATTAGTTTATGCATTTAGAATATGTTGGTAATGGTGGTTTAAAAGCTATGGTGGTAAAATCTTTGTAGGCAATGTAAACGATCTAGAGGGGGGTTGAATAGATCTTTAAACCTTTTCGTAAAATTCTACAAAAAATCAGAAGTTAACTCACACAAAACAATTTAAACAAATTTAAATGCAAGGAGTAGGGAAGAAGAGCAAACACTATTTTTATAAAGGTTCGGTGTTAAGACCTACGTCCTCTACCTAAGCTTCCACTTAGGATTTGACAAATCACTTTACTGCACACTTTTTAGTTCAGTGTAAATTTTTACAACACCTCTTGATTTCCGGCTCAAGCTATCCTTACAATTGATTTGTTTTCTGGCACAAATCCTACCTCACAAGTGATTTTTCACCAATCACTCAACTCACAAAAATAACACTGATAAAGATGAAAGAACAATGCTCAATACAGATTTGAAACAAGATAAGAGCAATTGAGAGCAAATTTAGAACAATAGTGATATGCTTTTTGCTTTTCGACAAAACTTCTTGATCCCTTGATGTTTCACCATTTATTTGCGGACTTCCAGATGAATATAGTCGTTGTGGATCTCCTTCTAGTCATTGCTTGATTTCTCATAGACGTTGCTTAACTTTCTCCTTTCCATTTATGATTGATCCGGATAAATTTTTGTTCAGATCTATCTAATAGTCGACTAGTCGAGCTGTTATAGTCGACTAGTACTAACGTTTTTCACTGCAAGTTTCATCTTCGCTCTTCGATCAGTCGACTAGTGCCATGATAGTCGACTAGTGCATCTATCTGACTGATCTGTAGTCGACTTGTAATATTTTAGTCAACTTGTTTCAAGCCCCCATCTGATGAATCTTAATTTATTAGTCGACTTATAATATGATAGTCGACTTGTGTTGACTCCAATGGATATATTGAATCAGATCTTCCCATAATCTTCATGTTTAAGTCTCTTACACGTTTGAAGATTATTTCCATCTAGATTTCATAATGATTTATATCTTTCCCATAGAGGATTAATGCTTGTCTTGATTTATTTCAATCCAAAACACCTGAAATAATTTCTTAACCAATTCTATAAATTTTATTATTATCAAAACATAAGTAGGATTTAATTTGTTAACCACCATTGGTCCAACAGGCAAGACCTAGACTCATAAATAAATAGTGAACCTTATTCTTGTTAACAAGAGGTTGGTGAACGGTGGCAAGCTCGTCACAATTTTTTTTAAGTTCCTGAGATGTTCTGAGATAAATGTGCTTGACTCCTTTCGTAGGTAATTAAGTTGTTGCTGGAGTCTGAATTCTCGTTCCTCAGAGTGGCTAGCAAACTCTTGTTCAAGAGCTAGCAATAGTTCACGTGACGTTTCATACCCAGTTGGAAGTCTCGGTGCTTTTGTAGCTAAAGTTGTAGTGAGGAGGTTGAGGAGGGTTATGTCTGTTTGCTATATGTAACAAGAGTAATCATTAACAAACAAGGCATAATAACGAAAATTTCCTAAGAAACTAACAAGAGCTGGTCCCCATAAATCACAATGAATTATTTCAAAGAGTTCACTAGCATGAGAATTTGATAAACTAAAGGGCAATTTTGAGAGTTTGCCAAGGCAGCAACTTTCACAAAAAGAAGTTGATAGAATTTATTAATAAAAGATATTAAACCAGCAACTTTCCGTGTAGGTGTCATCAGTATGTTTGACGTCGTTGGTGGATGAAGACTCCTTGTCGACATCAACAGAAACTTCGTTTTTCGCTAGTTTGAATTGTGGCAGCGACGTGATCTTTCTTGTAAGATGGCCCCAAACCTTGCAGGATTGAGCCATATTCTTGACTTGGGCCTTCAGACGACATATGTATCGTGTGAGAGCTTTACTGTGATGAAATTTGCGATATTGATTGATGTGGTATTGTTTTGGTTGAAGCAAAAGGAAGACATGTTTGATTAACGAGAGAAAGAGATTGTGTCTCCCATTAACAAGGATCTGATACTAAGAAGAAAATAAGAATTGATTGATCACAAGACAAAGAAGACTTTATTGATATTGTTTCCACCTAACAAGAAGCAACACACACAACTAATCTTATGATAGTTAGAACCCAACTAAAAGGGACAGAAACCCTAATCTTGGTGAAAACCTTCTTTGTGTATGGGAAAAGTTTTGGGCTTATTGGCTGTGATAACTCCACATGCCTAAAGTCGGGACATATGCTTCTTTGTGAGAGTGATTCTCATCTATCTGAGAGCACGATGAACGTAATTTATCATGACCAACATACTCTAACTCTTTGATGTTGTTTACTTGAGTACCATCCTTTTTGCTTCGTTCATCCTTATTACTCCACTCACGGGAGCTTACTTTATCAGACTATAGTGTTCAATTTTATTAAGTACTTTTGGTTTAAAATAACTCAGATAATAGAATTATAGGTAATCCATTTTATATTTTAAATTGCCCATTTCAAGCTCTTTATACTAACAAAAAGATGAGGAAAGTTTAGGAGTACTAATTTTACTTTTAAATTTTAATTAATAACTCTTTTTTAGGTAAATCTATACACAAAATTAACTCCCAAACTCAAAGTCAATACAAAACAGGAACAAATTATATGTTCCTATTATTCTGTTCCTGTTATATTCCCTAAATATCCATCTATCAAATAAATGAGATCCACAAAAATTAAATAAATTGATATTCATAAAATGTGATAAGAATAGGTAAAAGTATGACAAATACCTCCCTGAAATCATCAGACTCAATGTTCTGAAATTCGGACCGGTCATCGAACCGCTGGCTTTACTGGTTACTGGTTTGATCGGTTCGACCGGTTCAACCACCGATCAAACCGGTGTGACGTAATAATTATTCAATAATTATATTTAATTATATATAATATTAAAAATATTAAAAAAAAATAAAAAAAATAAAAAAATTATCGGACCGATCAATTGACCGGTTTTGACCGATTCAGACTGGGTCAATTCAATACCTGTTTTGAAGGATAAATCAGACCGGACCATCAATCGATTACCGATCGGACCGACCAGTCCGGTCCTATCCGAGTTTCAAAATAGAGATCAGACTTGGTTGTTGGGCGTACATTTGCTCCTTCTAGACTCTTTTGGGTTTTGTGTGAGTGCTTATCGTACACCAAGTCCATTAACTACGAAGAAAAGAAGATAGGTCCTCCATTGGTACAAAATGCCATTTGTCAATCCAAGTCCCAATTACACTTATATTCCTTTCCTGTCATCTCTAATTTCTGTGGCCACTAGAAGTTGGCTTTGTATTGGACGGCTAATTTTATAATTCAAATAATCAATCAGGAGCTGCAAAATACTGACATGAGCGACTGCCACGTGTACTTAATACCTTCAACAACCTATTCCAATTTCCAACCTCAAGAATCATAATTTCCCGGCAACATATCAACCGTCTTTCTTGAACTATAATCAAAGTCTTTTGGGCTTTTCAGTGCCGATAATTAAACAAAGCCGAGTGTATGGCAGTCGGTCAGAAACTGGATAGGAAAAGTCAAAGTGTATGTGTCGCAGTAGCAGGCGGCCGCGTTTGGTAGGAACTGGGTGTTGGCTGTTGGCTGTTGACTTTGAATCAGTCTCACTCTCACTGCTAGTCTTCACTTCACTTCGCTTGTTGGAACTGGGCCCATGGGTCTCTCCACGGTTCAGAGCATCGATACAAAAACTGTACCTGCCATTTCTTTGACCGGCTTTTAAAATACAGGGTCTCGGTCGCTCTTGGCCACCAAGATATCTCGATAGAATTGGCCACCGGTCCAATTCAAAACGTGCTCCACTCACACTCCTGCATAAAAATATTACAGTTCGGATTCACAACACCACCTCTTACTTTCCTGCCACTTGTCACGCAACTTCCTCCCTTTTCTTCTACTGCCGACCTCTTTATAAACCCACCTCGCCATTTCACCCCCCAACACAACCAAGGACACTCTTTGTCTCTCTCGCTCTCTCTCTCAACTCTCTCAGTTCTGTGATTTAAGCTTATACCCGTCCTCTTTTCCAATTATGGCACTAGAAGCTCTAAACTCTCCCACAGGACCAACCTCGTCATTCCAGTTCTTGGACTCGAACCCCCAATACCTGCAAGGTGAGTCATGGACGAAGCGCAAGAGATCAAAACGACCACGTCTCGACCAGCAACTCACTGAGGAAGAGTACTTAGCTCTCTGCCTCGTTATGCTCGCTCGCGGCGGCAACACCTCCGCATCAACTTCAACTTCCTCCCCACCTCACCACCGCTACAGCTCTCCCACTCAAGCTCTTCCGACTATCTCGTCGGAACAGAAACTTAGCTACAAGTGTACGGTCTGCAACAAGGCTTTTCCTTCTTACCAAGCTCTCGGTGGACACAAAGCCAGTCACCGGAAAAACGCCGGATTCAGCGAAGACCACCAGTCAACTTCCACCGCCACCGCCACCACATCCGCCACCGCCTCCAACGGAGTCGGTAGGATCCATGAGTGTTCTATTTGCCACAAGACTTTTCCAACAGGACAAGCCTTGGGTGGACACAAGAGGTGTCACTACGACGGCGGCGCAGGGGCGGCGGAAAAGAGCGGAGCCACATCTGCTGCTTCTGAAGGAGTTGGATCCACCACTACTCATCAAAGTCAAAGCCTCACCGTTAGCCACCGCGAGTTTGACCTTAACCTGCCTGCCTTGCCGGAATTCGCGTCGGATTTGTTAACCTCCGGAGATGACGAGGTCATGAGCCCACTGCCAGCAAAAAGGCATCGTCATTTGATGACACCGAAGATCGAAGTCGCTTAAAAGAATCAGTTTTTTTTTTTGTTGGATATGAAATATAATTTCTTTTTTTCAGTTTTTTTTATTAGGCATTTCAGTGATTGAAAAATTGCATGTACATCGCAGTTGCACTGCCTTTGTCTCAGTCGCTTCCTTGTTATGTTGCATTCTCAATTCAATTAATTTAAATTCTTAAAGTTATTTTTTAAAATCACTTGTAATAAAAAGCTTGGATTCTTTATCCAATTTGAAGCCCGTCTAATCTTGTTTCGTATTGGACAAGATTAATATCGAACACAACATCTTCAAGTTTGCAATCGTTGGCATGAGATTGACGATCCTTTCCTAACAAACCAAAGTAGAAGATGAGGCCACAACACGAGCGGAGAAGGGATAAGAGTGTAGCTGCCGACGTCGGCACATTGTTTTTGCAATTTAAAGAGATTAGGATGACAGGTGGCCTTACCTCAGCAACTCCACCGGCCTCTTTCTATTCGTGATGACAATCTGACGTGTATAAATTTTGATGCCATTCCCTCGTGTGTAGTGGATGGAACCTTTTGTTAGGACAAGACATCTAATAGTGAAGCTACGTTTAGAGATTCCAAGCGTCCCTTTTCGCAATCAGACTGATGTCATATTTTCCGAGAATTTTTGGGAGCCGTGATGTTTGTCTGATCTTACCTCTTATCGGACGTACAACTTCTTTTAATGTTTCAGTTCTACACTCTCCTCCATCTACAGCAGAAGCCAAAATAACGAAAAGGATATATAACTAAAAAGAACTACGTAATTTCACAAATTCTTGCTGTTTCGTGTCAACTTATCTATATGATTTTAAGATAAAAATCAGAGGGCCACCGTGTCCTGACCTGGCGCATTTTTTTAATGATAAGACGAGCTTTGATTAGCCAAAATGTCGGCCAATTATTTAGTAGCCAGTTGGCGTTTACCAAACCCAATTCAAAGAGGAGGACTAGTTCTTCGTCAGCACCAGCTCGGAATAAAATGTTCTACAAGGTTTGAACACAGATCCAATTACCACTCGGTACTGTTCAAAGCAAAACATTTCTGTACTTCTATAGGTCACCAACCATAGAATAGTTATTTTTGGACAAGTTTTACTTACTACTTGCTTAAACGTACCAGGAATTAAATAGTTTGCAGGTATGCTTAGAAATTACTTAATATACACATTAAGAGTAACTACCGTGGGTTTAGTTAAAAGAGAATTATAACTTATACTTGAGGAGTACGCATACAAATTGATGATTAGAAAGAAAAAAAAAAGTCCCTTAACTAGAGATCTCAAGTTCGAGTTTTAAGAATGGAAAAACTGTTTGGCTAGCACTTTACTCCTTACAGACTGACCGGGTGTGAGCACGAATTAGTCTAGATGTGGATAACTTAAAGATGTCTTCTCAAAGTTAGAATCCTCCTTAGACACTTCATGGCTAAAACCAAAAAGATATAGGATGTATATATCTACTTCCATTATTTTGGCATAATTTTATAAATTAGACTTATCATATATTTTTATTAATTGAAAAATCATAGCTAATTAATAATTCTTGTTTAACTTAGATTCAAAAGATATATGGATAATCTTCTAGTAGTGAAAGAATCCTATCTTGGATTGAAGTCTATCTTGAGAGGGGGTGTGACCTATCACGTAGGTGAAAAGCTTGAGGGTAGAGCGGGAAGTTTAGTATGTGACGATGTGTTTATTGATTTTGGTGAACAACTAAAGGTGTGGGTGTGACGTTTTTTTGTCGGTTGGAAAAGATTAACGTGATGATTTTATGAGGTTGAAAAATCCATTATTCTGTTGCATTTTTATTTAGCTTCTGGAGTTGCTCATGGCTAGGTAGTACTAGTGCATAGTGTGTGTGTTTTCTGGTCAAGAGATCCACAACTTTACATTATTTTTTTGGGGTGTTGATTAAGCCGGACGTTTATCTTTGTGGAGTGACTCTTGGATGGATTGCTTTGTATGTTGCGTGCAACTATTATTGTGGATTGTGTGCTATGTGTGCAGCTGTGACTTGGTTCATATTTCTACATGAATCAGCCCATTGTTGTCGCACTGACTTCCAAATTTATTTCATTACAGCCGAACTTTTTAGGAAGTTATTCTTGTCTATCTCAAGTATATTCAATTTTTGTTCTTTATTATTTTAATCACTTGATTTATTTGCTTATTATTCTTTTGTTAAAAGATTGATTAAAAAAATCCTCTGTTTAGGTTAATACGAGGCGGTCGTACTATTGAGCATGCAATTCTTTCACGAGTAGTGAAGATAAAGGATAGTGTTAAGGGTTGAGTGGAGTCGGTTCAGTAAAGCTTTGTATAAAACTTGTCAGGATATATGTTATATATCTTTTATTTAGTTTTGACATTATTTATTAATTAGACATATAACATATTAATTGGATAATGATTTGAATTTAAAAGCTATATGGATAATTTTCTAGCTGAAAAAGAATCATATCTTGAATTGAAGTCTATTATTATGTTAGTAATTGGATTGTGGACTGCGTGGACTTTTTGGATGTAGCAAAAGAAGGGAATTAGTTTTTGTTTAGTGGGTTAAGGGATTTGGGAGTTGGTATCGTGTATTTCTCTATGATATAGCCGAAGGCAATTTTGGAATCTTGCAATTAAATGTATAGTGGATGTTAAAGTGAAGAAAGTGTGTGTGCGGCATTGAGTGGTTGTGGGGGTTGTGCGTTAATGGTCAATGAAGAAGACATACAGTAGCAACATTACTTGTCAAGATAGCTAAAAGCAATTTGTGCATTGAGTGGAATAAGTCAATGGTGCAGTGAATATGTGGCAACAGAGAAGTCAGTGTGTGTGTTGCCGTCAACCTAAATAGTGGAGTTAATTGAATTGAAAAGGTGATACAATTTGTGTCATGGGTGTGCTTCGTGTGTGTGCGTGATATACCATTGGTGAACTTAAAATTCCAGGTGTTGGTCCGAGGTAGTGGGTGTTAGAAGGTGAAGTGTGTTAATTGGTTTCAAGGCTGCAGTGTATTGTGCGTGTAAGGAGAGCATTAATTGGTTTTAAGGTTGCAGTGTATTGTGTGCATAATGGACTCCTTACGTGATTGATCTCACCACCTTTAAGAGCGATTTTGTCATCAAATCAATGGACAAGTATTGCGTGATTCTATCAATTTTTGTCAATAATTTTCAGATCCATTTTAGAGTAGCAGAACTCATTGGGAAGTTATTTCTTTTATCTTAAGTATATTGTCGTTCAGTTCTTATTGATTAAGTACTTGAGTTATTTTTATTAATTGTCGTTTGAGTGAAAGTAATTAGAAAAACCCTCTGATAAGGTTAACACGATTCGGTCGTGTCATTGGGTGTGAAATTTTTTCATGAGAAGTGAGGTCAAGAGATAGTGTCAACGGTTTAGTGGTGTCGGTTCAGTATAGCCTTGGGTGAATCTATTGTATTTCGGTGAAAGTTATTAAGTTGGGTAAGAGCCCTGCAGACGTAGGCAAGAAGTGCTGAACAACGTTAACAAATTTACAGTGTTATTTGTTATTTCGTTTTTTTTATTATTTTTGTTTTTGTTTGTGCTAGATACGTCTGCGATAAAATTGGAAAGTTTATAAAAACGACTATGCCCTTCGGTTTTTCAATTGGTATCAGAGCCGGTATCCTAACCGTTATACCAGCTAGGTTGGGCCCTAAGGAGGGTGGAGAGTGTGAGATCCTATATCGATTGTAGAAGAGAACGAAGTGTGCCTTATAAGGATATGGATACCTCTCCCTCTAATAAGCGTTTTTTAAGGGTAGAAAGAGCAAAACTGTAAGGGGTTTGGTCCGAGGGACAACCCAAAGTGGACAATATCTATGGGCTAGTGGTCTGGGCTGTTACAATTGATATCAGAGTAAAGTCACTGATTCAGAACTTGGTAGCAAATTGATGCAGATCTTAGTTTCACGAACATGGTCATAAGAGAAGGAGCATCAATTATCAAGCCATCGCTGTTGGATAGTTCCAATTATCTTGCATGGAAATCATGGATGAAAGTCTTCATTCAAGCTCAGGGCACGAAAGCTTGGCATTTGTTCGTACAAGGATGGACGCATCTGATGATCACTGATGATAAAGGATAGACAGTTCAAAAAGATCCATATGAATGGACAAGAGCCAAAGAAGAAAGTGCACTTGGAAATTCATAAGCAATGCATGTGATATTCCGTGCTATTGATAAGGGATGTTTCTCAATGATATCAGCCTGTGAATCGACTAAAAAAGAGTGGGATGTTTTGCAAACTATTCATGAAGGATCCAAATCTGTGATAGCGTCGAAACTACAAATGTTAGCTGTGAGGTTTGAAAAACTGAGAATGGATGAAAATGAGACTATCGGAGACTTTCATAAAAGATTATGAGATATAGTGAATCAGGCACATCAATTGGGGAAAATATTCCAATATGAAACTAGTCAAGAAGACGTTGAGATTACTACCTCTAAGATTTATTTCGAAAATTGTAGTAATCGAGGAGGCTCATGATATCAATGACTTGTCATTGGATAAGGTAATTGGAATTCTTACCAATTTCAAAATGAATTTGTTGAGGGACAATCGAGAGAAGAAGAAAGGATTAGCATTGCAAGCTGAGATTGGTAAAGTCGTGAATGACTTAGAAGATGAATCTGATGAGAATGAGGATATTGAGCTATTAACACGAGAGGTAAGTGGCTGAAGAGAGTGAAAAATGACAGACCCGAGTTTAGGCAAAAGATGAGAGCTCATCTGTAACATCTCGTTACCCATGTGAGGGATAAAATTGTGAATTACTAGAATTATTGAGAAATTAGAAAGTGCAATTCATATTTATGCTAAATTTGACATGCATATTTTTGCACATTAATATGATTGTACATACATTCATGACATTTTTCGGGTATAATTGAGTTGTTAATGTGATTAAAATATGTTTTGGCAATTTTGGTATTATTTGGGATATTTTGGAATTATTTCGTGAAAATTTAGAAAAATATTGGTTTATGGGCCAATTATAAAGTGACAAGTAGATAAAATTCTGTGTGACATGTGGACCTATAGCTATGAGACAAATGGAAGAGTGACATGTGGGAGCCTTGCATGTTGACACATGGCCCACATGGAAGGAACACACGTGGTGTTGCTGGAGAGAAATAGCTGAAACTTAAAATAGTCTTTATGCCTTTGTTTTCATCGGAAACAATTTCTTTACCAAACCTCTTCTCTACTTCATCTACCGAAACTTGTGCTATTGATTTCACTCTCACCTGTTGGAGATTTTATGGAACCAAGTAAGTTATTCTATGTTATTTCTGTAGTGAAAATATATACATGCATGATGGAGGTTTCGGTGAGGATTGAATTAACTGAAGACTTACAAACCATGGATATGTTGTTTTTATTGCATGTTTGAGAAACCATATTGTTGAACCGTGATTTTGATGATGACTATTGTTAAAGATGAATACATGCATGAGAAGGTAAAGCAGTAGAGTTTCGGTGAATGCATGTGCTAAATGTCTTAGAGGAGGAGTTGAATTTGTGAATGTGGGAAAAATGCAGAAACTTGGAATTTGCATGTATGAGAATCGGATGGTGGTGTTTTAGTGCAAATCTGGATTTTTGAATTGTATGTGTATTGATGAGCTAAAAATGAGTTAGAAGAATTGTTTGAATGTTATTGAGTTAATTGATGTGAGAAAGTGAAGTCTGGGTTTGAAATCTGGAAAAAAGAAAATCGGGGAAGACGAGTTTCAGAACCAGACGTCCCGGCTTATTCTTTTTTGTACGTTGCGACGTGTGACTCATTCCTATTTGCACATCGCGACGTGTCTTTTTGTACGTCACGACGTGGGATTAATTGCACGCCGTGACGTAGGAGACCCCCCCTTGAACTCGTCGCGACGAACGTTGCAAAAATCTGGAGAAAAATTGAATTCTGGGTTGTTCGTCGCGACGTCACTTTTTGTCCTCGTTGTGACGAGCAACCCCTCCTTCGACTGCTCGAACATCTTTTCGTATTTTGACCATAACTTTCTCTATACTGATCCAAATTGGGTGATTTTTTATTTTCTGTAAACTAGAGACATATGGCTACAACTGTTATGAAGAAATGAAGTTTTGATTCTGTCTCTAAAAGTTTCAATTTTTGGTTGGAAGTTGAGGTATGAATTTTGCTAGAACTTATGAACTGTCTGGAATATTTTGAGGATATCTCTTGGCATATTGAACATAATTAAATGTTTTTGGTGTCCTTAGAAAGCTAAGAAATGGGAGAACAACTTTACAGAAGGAAGTTTTGTCTAATTTAGTCATTTACCTTATCTGATTTAGTATGGAAAGTTGACCCGAATATGTTTTATAGGAAAAATCTGAAGTAGTCAATGAAGCTATGGAATTATTTGACATTGTTTGGTCCAATTCAATTGTAAGAATGCATGGTATTAATGAGGAATTGATATCTAAATGATCTCGATAAAGATCGCATCTTTATACCCCGAAATTTTCATTGAACATGCATTGTGCATACATTCTATACATTGATATTTTTATAAAAGAACCACTTGTGTATTTGTGCAAAATGTGATATTTGTGAATGTGTTTTGTATATTTTAGAGGAGCACATCGGACGCCAATCGGACATTGCTGGACCATCCAGGCAATAGCTTATTGGAGCGTACTGTGAGTCAACCTAGATGATTTCTTAGGATTGATCTGATTTAATTTGTTTACATTTCCAACATTATTAAACTGTTTGCGATTTGTTATGAATTATGGATTTTAAATTGTTCGAGGAGATCTATATTCGGGAATGTATTGTAAATGCTTTGATTGTGGCTTTGAGTGCTATGAAATTCTGTATGATACGTGAATCCTCAACGAAAGTTGAATGCCGGACTTAGGTCCGATGATTATGAGTTTCTGATTAAACATCATATGTGATTGTCTGATATTTGAATGCCAGACTTAGGTCCGATGATTATGAGTTTCTGATTGAATATCATATGTGATTGTCTGATATGACATAATCAGTATTTGATGCATGTCATAAATGTATGCACAGATAAAGGCGTTGTGACTTGAGTAATCAGTATGAAGCGCTTCCACGTAGAGCTTTGCTTCGTGATATATGTGTGTGCACGTAGAGCTATGCTCCGTGATTCTGTTCTGACTGAGCCCTATGGGCTAGTATTTGTATAAGTATGTGATAGGTACTCAGTCACAACAATAAGAACGAATGTGAGTCTCATGCATATAGCATTCATATAAGACTGTAATTCATGAATGATTTGCAAAACTGAAATGAGTGTAAATTGATATGAACTGTTGTTATATGTGACTACGTGAATTATGTGATCACATGAGATGCCGTGTTATATGAAAATCAGGAATAAATATATGATTTGGATGAATATTTGTGATATATGTGATGTGTATGCGTAATCCGGTGAAATCATCAATGATGGTTCACTCATTGAGTTGCAAAACTCATCAAAAATTGCAATGTGACTTTTCAGGTTCTGAGGAATTATTTCAGCTAGGCTAAATGGAGTATAGCCACTGAGATCTGATATGGATTAGGGGTCGGGATCAGTTTGCACCTGCACATGCCTTCATTTGCTTTATTTTTGAATTATGTTCAACGAGAATTGCACAAAGTGTATGTAAACGATTTGGTAACGAAATGATTCTATGGTTTCAAGTGTTTTGTGTTTGAAATGGGCCCAAATTTAAGGTTGAATACTAATGTTGTAATCATTGTCACTTGTAAATGGAAATGTTTTTAAAATGACATGGGCCCAATTTGATTAGTATTTCCCGCTTGCATGTTCCTTATTTTAAAGAAAGAAAAGTTTTGTAATGAATTCTGACTGAATGATCGTTCTAGCATGCCACCCTTATAGGGTACGTACTCAGATATCACCATGGATGTCGGGTACGTGTCTTGTGAGAGTGGGGTGTTACATCATCGAACAACAACTTCAAACAAGCCAAAACTCAAAAGGGAGAAAGGAAGGCAAGGAGAATTCAATATCATGAAAGTCAAGGTTTTGGACACATTCAATCCAAACGTGCTAATACTTTGAAGAAGTGAAAAGTAAAGTCCTTCACAAGTACTTGGAATGAGAATGATTACGAGGGTGAATATGGTAGTGAAGAATAAATTGCTAATGGTGTTGTGTTGGTTTCCTTACATAACAAAAGTCCAATTACTTGCTTAACAATAACTGAGAAGGAAGTAACTAAAGTCGAAAAAAAGGAAAAATTGGAAAATTTAAAAACAACTCATCTCAAGACCTAATATCAAATTATGACAGTGATGGAAGTGTCCTAGATGACAAAAAGGGAAATATTTATGAGGCTTACAAATTAACACACGAAAAGGGTGAAAATATGTAAAAAGAATGAAAGATTGAAGGAAGAGAATCTCCCCATGAAGAACACCATCCAAGAGTTAGAAAAGAAATTGATGTTGACATCAGATGAGCTTGGTGAATTTAGAATGAAATTAGTAAATACCGAAAAGGGATTGAGAATGCTGAATGGAGGCACACAAAAACTAGGAAAATTAATGAAAATTGGCAATGTTAAATGGGATCTTCAAGGCATTGGCTATAAGTGTGAGTGCTCTAAAGTGAATGAGGAAAAAAATAATATGTCCATATCTATCCGAAAAGAAGAAACGTCGAGAAAGGATTGAAGATTTATATCGACGTGTCATTTTTTAGGAGTTATCAAGCACATAAGGCCGAGATGTTATAAGATGTTACAAATGATATTTCAAAGGGGTCAGAATTGAAATTTAGACACTCTCCATTAAATTTCCAATAGCAACCCATGATACCGAAACACACTTGGATTAGAAAGGGTCAATTACAGACACAAAGATATTGTGAAGGAAAAAAGAAGTTGTCTAGCTTCACAATTAGTTATTGTTTGTAAAGAAACTGGTTAGACAGAGGACAAGTCAGTTACTTCAGAAGAAGAAACCGATGATAAAGATAATATGACGAAGAAAAAGACCAGGTTTGAATTTCTTCAAGAGGCACAGAGATTATGTGTTTTACATTTTTTAATTATTTTTTGTGTTGTTTTAAAAAAGG
Organism: Erythroxylum novogranatense; assembly: GCA_029891385.1. Taxonomy (NCBI): domain Eukaryota; kingdom Viridiplantae; phylum Streptophyta; class Magnoliopsida; order Malpighiales; family Erythroxylaceae; genus Erythroxylum; species Erythroxylum novogranatense. Next base: position 13,045,689 of record CM057225.1, on the reverse strand, counting down.
AGGAAATGTAAAAAAAAATCTTTTTTAGTTCTTTAGTTTTTAAGTTACCATTGTTATTCTATATTTTTAGTAGTTTGCATTGTGATTTCTATTTGGTTCCACTGAAGACTCTTCTGCTCTCTCATCAGTATAGATCTCTCTCTCTTTCAAGCATATCTCTCAGTATTTTGAAGGGTAGTAATTTGTCTTCTTGGCATGTTTATGATTCTTCTGTTGCACCTATTGTTGATTATTATGATTATATGTTTTGATATTGTTTTATCCCAAAGGGGAGACATCAGATTGTTTATGGTGAATGTTTCATTCAGTGAGAGATTTTAAGGTATATGTGTGACTATTTGTCGTACTTTTTGACATCTTTTTGTCCCAAGGAGAAGAAATTTGGATGATTGAATAAACTTGATGTTCTTTGGTTGGAACTTGATGTTTGATTAAGGGGGAGTATTTGTCATATAAATTGTGAATTTATACTTATATATCCAATTATGTTATTTAAGAGGAGTTTCACATTTATGACAAACAATGCTAAAAGAGGGGAGATTGTTAACATATATGTTATATATCTTTTATTTAGTTTTGACATTATTTATTAATTGGACATATAAGATATTAATTAGATAATGACTTGGATTCAAAAGCTATATGGATAATTTTCTAGTTGAAAAAGAATCCTATCTTAAATTGAAATCTATTATCATGTCAGTAATTGGATTGTGAACTGCGTGGATTTTTTGGATGTAGCAGAAGAAGGGAATTAGTTTTTGTTTAGTAGATCAAGGGCTTTTGGGAGTTAGTGTCGTGTATTTCTCTATGATATAGCTGAAGGCAATTTTGGAGTCTTGCAATTAAATGTGTAGTGGATGTTAAAGTGAAGAAAGTGTGTGTGCAACATTGAGTGGTTGTGGGGGTTGTGCGTTAATGGTCAATGAAGAAAGACATACGGCAACAACATTACTTGGCAAGATAGCTGAGAACAATTTGTGCATTGAGTGAGATAATTCAATGGTGCAGTGAGTGTGCGGCAACAGAGAAGTCAATCTGTGTGTTGGCGTCAACCTAGATAGTAGAGTTAATTGAATTGAAAAAGTGATACAAGTTATGTCATGGGTGTGCTTCGTGTGTGTGCGTGATATACCATTGGTGAACTCAAAATTCCAGGTGTTGGTCTGATGCAGTGGGCATTAGAAGATGAAGTGTGTTAATTGGTTTTAAGGATGCATTGTATTGTGTGCGTAATGGACTCCTTACATAATTGATTTCTTCACTTTCAAGAGTGATTTTGTCATCAAATAAATGGACAAGTATTGCGTGATTCTGCTAATTTTTGTCAACAATTTTCAGATCCATTTCAGAGTAACTGAACACATTGAGAAGTTATTTCTTTTATTTCAAATATATTGTCGTTCAATTCTTAGTTGATTAAGTACGTGAGTTATTTTTATTAATTATCGTTTGAGTGAAAGTAGTTAGAAAAATTTCTTGACGAGGTTAACACAAGTCGGTCGTGTTACTGAGTGTGAAATTCTTTCACGGGAAGTGAGGTTAAGAGACAGTGTTAAGGGTTGAGTAGTATTAGCTCAGTAAAGCCTTGGGTAAATCTATTGTACTTCGGTAAAAGTTATTAAGCTAGATGAGGACTCCACAAATGTAGACAAGATGTGTCGAATTGCGTTATGAAATTTTTGGTGTTATTTGTTATTTTGTTTTTAATTGTTTTTGTTTTTATTTGTGTTAGAGACATTCGCTGTAAAATTGGAAAGTTTGCGAAACGACTACGCCCTTCGATTTTTCAAAACTATTGTTGTTAGTGAAAGAATTAAGCTGGATAAGGACCCCGCACACGTAAGCAAGGTATGTCGAATTGTGTTACTAAATTTCGACGTTGATATTTTTAATTTCATATTTATCTTTCTGTTTTCGTTTGGTATTAAAAAAAAAACAGTTGTTGATACAACAACTTTATACCTAGTAACAGACAGACAGCAAAACCTTAATTACAAGTAATTATAGTCAAATTGAAATTTATGAAACTACTACACTCTATCAGGAAACAGAGAGAAGAAATGTCTTAACGTCTGGGTTGAGTAACTTCAGAGAATGATCTATCCAAGTACACCATAAGGAAAGCGAATAAGAGCTAGAAGAGAACTTTCGAAAAGTCTTTGTTGATACCGTAAACGCGTGAACTAACAGAAGGCGGGGTCAACTGCTGTGTACGTGGGAAATGGTGACTCGGGATTATTTATTAGCGTGTATTTATTAGTTTCCCATGAGCAAAACGGGAATCTAGAACCCTAACTAGTCATTACTATTACAAACACAAAAACAGCTAGTGTAACACTCCTTGTCCCACCTTTGATAGTAGCATCTGTGGCTGTGGATTCCTCCTCCGCCTTCTGGTTCACTGATTAACTGCTACGTGAGAAGCAAGTGACCCACTTTAGCACTTGAAAAGATTTCCCAGTTAGCACTATGAATTATTAGCTGGCCAGTTATAAACCAACTAGGGACAAGTGGAAAATCTAGCTAAGGGTATTATGGCATAATCGATGACTAAACATCAACCTGGTGCAGACAAACAGATATGTCATGGCCCATGAGGGATATATACCAATATCAAGGATTAGATGAGCAGCTGGATTTAAAAGAGAGACGCTTTTTGTTAAATTATCCGTTTATCTTTCTCTGCAGTTTTTCTTTTGAGTCGAGAATAGACAAAAGGGAAAGCCTTTTCTAGATTTATCAATTACGTACGTAGTTTCTGAATGACTTAAATAATCTACGGAAGAGATGGAATGAACCAATTTTCATCTAGTTCTCATGTGATAAATATGCAAGTTGATCAGTACCCCTTCAAATCTTCCTGTTTAGAATTGTAATTGTTAAGAAGATGACTTCTAGAAATGTGCTGACCACAGGAAATTACAAGTCGAGCCAAGTTTGTAGTTCATTACATTGAACCGACATTTAAATACTTACATACACCTAGTTGTCAGGTTCTTTTCATCGATTGACCGTATGGCGTGACACACGGGACGGTGTTCATTCCGGCGGGCAAAGTAAAATAAAACACAAAATGGGTGAAAAAGATTGAAAGTCAACCTTTGACTTCGTTTTTGGCTGAATAGAATTGTGCAAGATGATAAAGTAATTATCTATGTGGTCCTGTCCTGCAAGCCAATATCTGAATGAGGAAGGTTCACTTACATAGCTTCAAACTTGCAAACTCTCATCTTTGTTTAAGAAAAAGAGTTACAATTATGTGGATTAATTTATGAATGTAATCAAGTCCATGTTAGTTGTCCGAAACAGAGAGAACGAAGTTCTCAACTTTTATTTTTTCCTTTTGAAAATCGAAGTATCAGTCTTCTTGGTGGGTAAGATTCGCATCTTCAATTCCATTTTTTGTGCAAAATGTTTTAAAAGATGTTTCAGGGACGGGGCCACTAGGTCATGATGATCCAGGAAGCGATGAAGTGGTGAGTTCGGAGTGAAATGTGTTGCGCACATTGGTTGGATTTACATCTAGTGAAGGACACATGGCTCATCATGATACCACCAGGAATGCTAGCTCTTGAATGTGAAGGACCTCCAAAGGGCAACTCATATTTCTTTTGTCAAATCTTTTCTAAGAGGAGCGTTTTAGGGGCTGTGGTTTTTCCAAATGTTGGCAGTTTATTGCCACCAACTCCTTCAGACGTTTGCATGACATCAGCATATCGAACATGGGAGTCGAGGCATCAAGAAAAGATAATCACAGCTTGTAAAAACTACTTGTTCGTAAGGATTTCTTAGGATACTACAATCATTGATTTCAAGAGTTTAGTCCACCTAAATATGAAGATGGGCACTGTTCAACAAAATCGATAACGTGTGAAGTAGTTCTCGAGTTCGATAACTTGTCTCAAACTTGAAATTGGGAAGAATTGTAGTATGGATTTTGAAGTGACTGTCTCGCTAATATAGTTGCTCCTTCTCGAGATTAAAGCACTGCTTGGCTGAAGCTTGAAGAAAGGGTAGACTTCACCTCCTTGTCTGTTTATGTTGTAGCAAATTCAGAATGTTGAAGTTATGGATATGCAGGAGATTTCCTTTCCTTGAAGATGTTCCAGGTTGCATGAGTAGGTTTGCTTCAATATGTTTCATAATTCTTTTATATGAAAGATATCCTCTTTATTTCATGTTCTATACCATTGCAATGAATGTTTTAACATAAAGTAACAATACTAAAGATTTCATTTCCCTCCTTTCAGAATCCCATGTCATGTATTTATCATTAGTCTTGAACATACTTACACAATTATGAACTTATTGAATATCAAATTTGATAATTGTTTGACGTTAATCGAGTGTGGCAGTTGTTTGAATTATAAAATAATCCAAATATTACATTCTAATTTCGATATTAAAACTAATATACTATAATTACTCACTGCTTTTGAAGTAACTGAGATAAGTATCCAAATAATTGAAGTCTATCACAAATTACTAAACATTTCGTTGAAAAATAGTAATCTGTAATTTCTAAATCTTGAACTGAGTCATGTTGTAAGAATATATGTTAACTATGTACAACTAAAAATAAGTGAAAATAACAAAAACATTTAATATTAATTGTGGAAATAATGCTGATGAGACTATGGTATGATAATCAAATAGTCATAAATAATATTATTTTCCATTTGTGCTAAATAATTTATATTGGTATTATTTTATTAGATAAATATATAATCACACTGGCTCAAGTTAAAATTGCTTTAAAAGGTGTAAATATTCACAATAAATGGTTAATTGTTTAAAATAGGTATTTATGTAACAAGTTATTGTTGGAAAATTGGTTCAAGATCTGATCCCGACCGTAGCAGAATAATCATGAAACTTTTTTCGTGGCTTTTGATTTCCTGAAAACCAAGATCTACTTAATTCTATAAAATGATTGACAAAAATCATAACAAAGTGAAAATTTAATTCGTACCTTATTCCGAAGCTTAATTTCTGTCTTATCAGATCTCTCGAACTGTTCTCAACGCTGATCCATCTCAACCACTGTAGTCGCACAAATATCCGAACTTTAGCTGAATCTACATAACAAGTTGAGAGAACTTTGTAACTCTTACAGAAAGGATTAAGTAAGAAGTGCTAGCTCCATAGACCTTAAGCCTATTTATAATAAACTTTGGACGTTTTAGTAATTTAACTGAAAGTAAATTCTAATTTCAATTAAACTTTAATTAGAATTACAAATAATTTTAATTAAATACTAATTATGTCTATATAAGATTCAATATCTCATATTGATCCTTATTTACTAAATATCTCAGTATTTAATTATAAAGTTTTTCAAACTTTACAATCAAGTCCAACTTGGCTAAATTAACTTTGCCCTTATCAACCCATTCTATATGTGAGACCTATTAGGTTCTCAAATATGTCGGCAATAAATATAAAATCTAATTTTAATTCATAATTAAAATTAGATAAATTAAAACTCTTTTAATGTATCTTTAATTCTTCAATTAAACAATTTATAATCATAGACCAAGATTGTCATCTAACAACGAATCATAACTACCCAAATATTTTTGAATATCAAAGTGATTTGACTAACCTTTCCGTACATAATTTTTTCGTATAATTTAATTCTTTCATCATACAATATTCCGATTAGACATAGAGCATGTAATTAATGTCTACTATATTTTGAGTCTAATCATATTAGTTCTCCGCCATTAGCTATCTATTCAATTAATGATATTCGTAAACTATTTACAAAACATCATTTCACCTTGGCCAAGGATTTCTTGAATTAATACTAATCGAGAACAAAGAAACATTCTCCCTAATTACTTTAGGATGATGAATCATATCTTTATCATTCAACTATCTACATATATTTCATGCTACATCCAACGACTACCTATTAAATGACCTATGATTAAATAGATTATAAGTAGTATCAAAGCATAACAATCTCCATACAAGATAACTTTAATAACCTGAAGTCAAATAATCACTTATACAATCATCACAATGAGAATTTTATAGACATACAAATAATATTCCAAATGGATTTCTTATATCAGGTCTGTTCAATGAACTTGTTCTCTAGCGAACACCCATATATTTGTTTAAGTATCTCTATACTTTAGCTTATGAGATCAACTACTTCCTTCATAAGGAAAAACAAAACGTGTGCTAGTATTTTTACGTTCTATTAATGTTCAATCTTAATAGACCACTGACTAGGAACAATACATAAATACAACATGAATCTCATATTTATAATCTCATTATAATTTCATTTGCAATATATAATTATCCCATGGACTTTATCATATAGATCTAAACATGTACAAGATAAATAATACCTTTAAGTAATTTGTCACTAAATTACAACCAAAGCGATTGATTGTAGAGCATAAATCAACAATCTCTTAGTTGTACTAAGCCAATCATTTAATTATCTTATACCATATCACCATATGACGATTATTCTACTACTGGGGTAGTGACTTAATGAAAGAATTTTACAAGATTCTCTATAGTGAGCCCTTGATTAAATATTACAGCTCTCATCTTAACTATGATCATAATTAAGAAAATTTGCCTAAACGCATTCTTGGATCTTTATTAAAACATTAGCTCCTTATGTATGCCCAATGGCTCTAATGTTCTACAGTACATTATTGTCTTGAATAATGCAAAGAAACTATATCAAGTTCACTAAAGAACTTGTTGATCCAATTAATCATTTCCACTAAACGAAAAATGTATTATGGCTTAATTAGCAACCATTTGCTACATTGAAACTTTTCCAATCCCAAATGATATTGTTCTAGGTAAATGAACCTTAATTAGGATTTGATTCTAAAATTATATCCTTATCATCTTAAACTCAAATATCAACTCACACATAGAGTAATAAATATCTTTAATACTTCACAAGTATCTGATTTCTTAAATATTAAACTTCTTTAGTTCATTATCTATGCACTTGGACTTAGAATAAGTTAACAACATCCAATCTATCTCTATAGATCTAATTCCCATAATTAAGCTGCTAATTTTTCATATCCAACAAGAGTTGTTCCTGCAAAATTATGTTTTTAACAATTAAAAGTTAGAGTTATTATTCTCTATGAGCAGTATGTCTCCACATACTCCCATTGAAGAGAACAACTATACTCCCACTAACCTTTTTGCATATATGATAAATTCACAATCATCTGCAAAACAAACTGTTTGAATTCATCATGAAAGTGAATCTTTCAATGTCTCGTCGTCTTTCAACTATACATCAGATGTATCATTAAAGGCATTAGTTTCAATTAGATGTAATGTTATGAGATTTGAACCTTTCAAATTTCTTCTTACTCCCACCACTTATCTTGAGAACCATTATCCTATAAGTATACGTTGACTTAAACAATTTATTCAATGAAGCTGTAAGATTATATCCAACCTTCTGGATATCTTATAACACTTTGTTACTCAATTTAGTTATAACCTAAATGGATAATATATGCTTAAGCTAGGCATCGCATCCTTAAATCATTAGCGTTAACTATTTCAAAAATTAACGTTTCATATCTAATATGAAATCTTGTTAATTGATTCAATTGGAACTATAGAAGGTAAGTCATTATACTAGGCATTACTACACAAAAAATATTGTTGCATTATTCAATATCTCATATTGTATTTTACTCCTTACATAAATCCATGCTCTTACAAATTTAGTTGTGAAGGTATATACCAGAGAATCTCATTCTCTATACATAACCAATAATTTCAAATTTACCACAACGATTTTATCGAAATGATTTAGCATTCTCAATGCTTTATTTCCACTTAGATTTAAACAACTTGAACTTTTCAAAATTTTAAACCATTATTTCATTTAATACATATGACTATATCACATAAAGTCATTAGTAATATAATGAAATATAAGTATTATTCTTTTTATGAATTGATATTCTATCCACTACACTACATGTATAAGATTTAACAATTCAACACCATCATCATCTTTTCACCAAAAGTCGATTTGGATATTCTTCAACTGGCCAAATTTCACAAGTTTCATTTGATTCATAATTAAAAGGATACACGTATCGTTATATGTAACTTTATGATTCTCATTTTGTTGATTTAACCAACATGACATAAAAGGATTTTCTCGGTTATCCAACTTTTTATTCCTGCCATTTATGTTAAGCATAAGTCTCCTTTGTTCCAATATATAAACAAACTATTTGCATAAACTTGGATCAACTACTTTAGCTTAACAATTTATTTCTAACCATGCATTTAGCATTATAATAATGTTGAATCTAAATTCAGTATTATATACTCATAAACATGAATTAGAAATAAATATGATCTCTATCATATCATATATAGGCAAGAAAAATTATATAATTGTTTTCTTTTCTTTTAATGACAAATATTATCATACTGTTGTCGAGTCTTTAATTGTAGTCCACAAGGTATTATACCTTTCAGCTCTACTCCATGCAACCCTTTGCTTTTTGCTATCATGGTGTTGACATACATCTTACATGTCGTCGTTAAAGTTTACTATACATTAGTCAACTCAAAATGTCAATACATTTTGTCATCTATATGATTTTGACATATCTCTACAACTTTGTCGTCATATCCTCAATGGGGATTATAGCAAAATTGCATAATGAACATACAATTTTCTATCTAACTTTTGAGAACTTTTCTCAAACATATCCTATGTCCAAAAACTTGGCTTCACTAACTTAGTATCAACTATACTAGATAAAGTAGATTCTACTAAGAACAAAATATGAGTGTAAAAGAAATAAGTAATCAATTATATGCTATGACTACCAAATAAAATTAGGATTTTAATCATATATTTGGTTACTCCCACTATTTTATTTGAAATCATAGCCCTCACTATTATTTGAAAAGATTACTTTTATCTCTCTAGTGGGCTAGGATTCCATTCAAATATAGTTGACCTTGAGTTTGCTCAACAAATCAACTAGACTTAAATTAGGTAGATAACAACTTTGTTAATCACATCTCATATGATTCCTAGATTCGTTAGGTGACAACTCTTTCCAAAGTATATCTTATATCGTTCCTAACCTTGCCTCTAAATTCATGTGATTATAAGTTTTTTCATCCAAATAAAACAAATTTAGTTAAGTAAAACTCACTATCATAAGATTAAACATGTTCGGGTTAAAGCAACCTTGAATTTGCTCAACAAGCCTACAATAAACAAAATTCTGCTTTATTCTTATAACAATGGAAGGCAAAAATTACGTTTTTAACGTGTATTTAAATTTTTAACAAGGAATTTAACTTCATTTATCTTATCAAAAACAAATTGCATATAAAATATCACACATATGAAACACGAATTTATCATGTATTTAATATAGATATATATTAACCATATAAATAAAGTATACAACTTATGCACTCATAATCAAATTATATGCATAAAACATCAAACTTCGTTTGATTCTATTTATAGATCTTCATAATCTAAAATAACGTTTTCAAGTCTTTGAAAATGTTAAATTAGATTAAAATCATTGATTCTAAATAAATTAAATTCCTATTCCAAATATAAATTTGATTTGATTTGAAAACAATTTTCAAATCCAATTGAAAACTATTTCAATTCTTTACTCCTTTGATAAAATTTAATTAAAAACAATTTTCAATAAATTGTACTTCTTACTTATTATATTTAGAAAAAACTTCTTTTCAAAATTATATAAGTAACACATTCTAATCCAATTAGAAAACTATTTCTAATATAAATAGAAAATATTCTTCCTTAATTAGAAAACTATTTTCTAAAATTAAAAGAAAACTACTTTCAAAATTAAATAAAGCACCTTTAAATTTAATTAAGAAAGTTATTATATATTATTTATTTAGAAATTTATTTTTGACTAATTAGAAAACCTTTATTTAATAAGTTAGAAAACCATTTTAAAAATATTAAAGAAAGTTGCTTTTCTCGATAAATAAATGAAAACTCTTTTCAAAATTTAATCAAGATAAATCCTTTCTAATACATCAAGAAAGTTATTAATTATAAATAAAGAAAAATTTTATAAATAAATAAAATAATAATACTGTAAAAAAATAAAATTAAGAATTTAATTTATCTCAATAAATTTGAAATAAATAAATTTAATTAAGAAACAATTTTCTTAATAATTTAGGAAAACATTATTATTAATTTCAAGAAGTCTAATTAATTAATTTCAATCTAATTGAAAATAATCAATTCTAATTTTAGAAACAACTTTTCTAATTAATTAATTTCAATCTAATTGAAACCAATTAATTCTAATTTTAGAAACTACTTTTCTAAAATTAATTAAGAATCAATATAATTATTAATCTTAATAAAATTAAGAAAAATAATTATGTTAATTTTGGAATTGATTTGATGATTATTTAATTTAATAATTCAACATCTTGAAAATTTAAATTAACTTCTAAAACATTTTTAATAAAATTAACCCTTGTAAACAATTAAAACACCTTTTCAAATTTATTAGGAATTTATTCTTACTTAACTTCAATTAAACTCGTTTAATTGGAATAAAGTTTTTAAAATATTAAAAACAAACAAAATCATCTTCTCCTTCTTCACGTTGCCTACGCCATCAACTTTTATTGTAGCTTGATTTGGCAAATGAAACTGGAGTTTTTGATCCAAGTTACTGTTCACTTAAATCTTCAACATTTGCACAACTATAGCCACAGTCGTAGGCCAATGCTGCCAGCCTCCCACACGTCGCCACCCTCCATGGTACGTCATACGTGCTACTCCCACATTTCGTAAACCACCTCTCCCACGTTGTATCGTTTGTTCTCGCTATTGGGTGGCCCCTTCCATAGGCGTTAATCACCCAGCGATTCCATCCAATGATGTCGCTAGTGATTCATTAGCGTCGCAAGCGACTCATTGGTGTCACCAATGACCCAGTGGTCTTAATAGCTTCAACAGATGGGCAATAATCGCCCATCTTATTCCTATAATCACAAGGTAGTGAATCGTAAAGTAGAACCAATTTTTATTTAATTCTATAAAATGATTAACATAAATTATAATAAAGTGGAAATGTAATTTATATCTTATTCTGAAGTTTAATTTGTGTCTTGTCGTATCCTTCGAATTGTTTTCGAAACTGATCCATCTCAACCACCGTAACTGTACAAATGTCCGGCCTCTAACGTTATCCACATAATAGGTTGAGAGAACTCTATAGCTCTTACAGAGAGGATTAAGCAAGAAATGCTAGTCCCATAGATCTTAAGTCTATTTATAATAAGCTTTGAAAGTTTTAGTAATTTAATTAGAATTAAATTCTAATTTCAATTAAACTTTAATTAGAATTACAAATAATTTTAATTAAATACCAATTATGCTCATATGAGATTTAATATCTCATATTGATCTTTATTTATTAAATATCTCATATTTAATCATAAAATTTCTCAAACTTTACAATCAAGTCCAACTTGACTAAATTAACTTTGCTCTTTTCAATCAATTTTATATGTGAGACCCATTAGGTTCCCAAATATGTTGGCAATGATTATAAAACCTAATTTTAATTCATAATTAAAATTAGATAAATTAAAACTCCTTTTAATTTATCTTTAATTCTCCAATTAAATGATTTATAATCATAGATCAAGATTGATATCTAATAGCGCATCATGACCACCCAAATATTTAGAAATGTCAAAGTAATTTAGACTAACCTTTCCGTGCATAATTTTTTTTCCGTATAATTTAATCCTTTCATCATACAATATTTCGATTAGACATAGAGCATAAAATTAATGTCTACTCTATTTTGAGTTTAATCTTATTATTTCTCCACCATTAGCTATCGATTCAATTAATGATATTTATAAATTATTTACAAAATATCATTTCACCTTGGCCAAGGATTTCTTGAATTAATACTAATCGAGAACAACTAAACATTCTCCCTAATTACTTTAGGGTGATGAATCTTATCTTGATCATTCAATTATCTCCATATAGTTCATGCTACATTTAATGACTACCAATTAAATAACCTGTGATTAAATAGATCATAAGTAGTATCAAAACATAGCAATCTCCACACAAGATAACTTTGATGACTTCAAGTCAAATAATCACTTATACAATCATTACAATGAGAATTTCATAGGCATACAAGTAATGTTCCAAATGGATTTCTTATATTGGATCTGTTCAGTGAACTTGTTCTCTAGTAAGCACACACACGTTTGTTTAAGTATCTCTATACTTTAGCCTATAAGATCGATTACTTCCTTCATAAGGAAAAACAAAACGTGTGATAGTCTTTTTACGTTCTATTAATGTCCAATCTTAATAAAACAATGGCTAGAAATATTTAGGAATAATACATAAATACAATATGAATCTCATAATTATAATTTCATTTACAATGTATAATTATCCCATAACTTTATCATATAAATCTAAATATGTACAAGATAAATAATACCTTTAAATAATTTGTTACTAAACTACAACCAAAGCGATTGGTTATAGGACATAAATCAATAGTTATGCATAATAATGCTTATCAATGTTATGAATATTTAACTTAAGCTTATATCGTTTTGATACTGGTAAAATATTGATATCAGAAAATAATACTATTTCAAATAATTTTTAAAATTATAAAATATTCTATTAATTTATTTAATTAAATTTTAGTTCCTGATTATAAAATTTATCATTCATAAGAAATAACTTCCGTAAAATTGTTTTAGGATCCTAACATTAACAACACTTTAAATAACTAAATCGTATTAAGTTTTAATTTTATTACTAGTTAATGTTAAATAGTCAAATAATTTATTTATTTAATAATAAAATTAGATTCAAAAACTGAAATGACTTCACGTATTATTAATATACTAAGTAACTCAAAATTATTAATTAAATGAATTTTATTAAAATTTAAAGAAAAGTTAAAAATAAGAGTGAGTCAGCTCCTATTATTTATTTATTTATTACATCTAAATTAAATATACATGTTTATGTTATATATCTAAAACAGAAATATGTTGACAAATAAATAGAAAAACTTGAAAATAAATTAAACATAAATATTAAAATTAAGAAAGCAATAAAAACAATGTTTGAAGAATAAAAGTAGTCAATGAGCATTTAATATAAATTATGAGTTTTAAACAAAGTTATGAATGCAATATATAATGTTGGTACATAACAATTTTGGTATTCGTTGATACCACACGTCATTTCAAATTAATTTTTAAAATTACAAAAAATTTAAAATTTATGTAATCAGAATTTATTCCTTATTATAATATTAAAAATTAAATTAATTTAACAATTCTATTTATTAAAATTAAAGTAAACATTTTAGAATATAATAACGATTTTTAAAATGTAATTATAATTTTACCTTATAAATTTAACAAAATTTTAAAATACAATTTACTATCGTACAAAATAATTTTATCAATTGAGGTTACGATAAGAAACTGGCATTCATAACATTGACTCCTTAATAGTTGAGAAATAATGAATGTAATAGATGGTGAGTGGCCGGTATTAGAGGTATAGTGTAGTCTTACGTATACATAGAGGGGTCAGGACGCAAATACAGTAGCGGATGAGATGTTTACAGAATCGTAGTTGTCGTAAAGCAAAGAGCAACCGATATTGAACACAGTCCGCACTTACCAAACCAAATAGTTCAGGTGTACAAGTGTTTGAGGAGCCCAATTCTATGGTAAAGATGGACAGAACCAGCCCATTTATAGTACCATCTCTATTAATTTTCGAGGAGTATGGTATGGATGATGATCTAAGCAAAAAAAAGTACTCTAGGTTTGAGCATCTCTAAAAAGATCTCCATAAACTATAAGGGAAAGGGTTATAGTCACCTGCTCACAATAATTACAAGATTGGCGTTTCTTTACTCCTAAGGGTCGCTGTATCTTCTTGTCCTTTGCATTCATTATAAACAAATAAATGCAAAAGAGTCAGATCTTCGTCCTGAATTAATTCTCGAGGATGAGGAAGCGTTTTCTACTAATACTATAAGTTATTTGTTTACTATTAATTGTAGAATTTCAACATGCTCGTTGATCTTCGAGCCTCCCAACGAAAATTACAGAGATTTGTGCGCTCAAGGCCAAACATCATTGTTTTGTAACCAAAAACTTAGAAATTGGAGTTATTTCTTCTCAAGTCAAACCCAAACGGTAAAAAATCCTCGTATAGGTTTATACACAAGAGACCTAGTCAAGAGTTGTTCCATTTGTGTCGAACTAAAACTGCCGTGCAGGTTTTGACAGACACAGGCCAAGAAGAGAGTAATGATTCTGATAGAAATTTCCAATCCTAACTCTACGAGAAAAGTATGAAATACCGTTAGAAACTTACCGAAGGAACAAAAAATAAAGTAAACGACAACGTTTTGAAAAATTAACTACACAACATCATTTTGTATGAAGCCTTTAGCAATAAAACGACATCGTTTTGTTATAACTAAAACGACGTCGTCTTGTTATAGAACAAAACGTTTTGCTTCGTCATTTTGTTATAGCTAAAACAATGTCGTTTTGTTATAGGACAAAATGTTTTGTTTCAAGATAAAAATGACGTCGTTTGATTGTAAGCCATACGACGTCGTTTTAGTTAACTAAATAAGTTAAAGCCTACAACAACAAAAATAATATCGTTTGGTTTTAAACCAAATGATGTCGTTTTGACTGTAAATGAACGTTTTGTTATTTAAACTAAAATGGATGTCGTTTTCATCCTTAAGGAATGTTTTATTATTTAAACTAAACGACGTCGTTTGGTTTAAAAGTAAACCATGCGTTTTGTTGTTGGAACAAAACGTTATGCCAGCAAGAAAACGACGTTGTTTTCTTTGTGACAAAATGTTCTTCTCTTTAAACAAACGTCATTTTGATTAGGTTAAAAGCCCCAATTAAAGGTTAATCTACTAATTAAAGGACCATGCCTTAATGTTTACAAGAGACATGTTACTAACATGAGTATGCTAAAGTCTTTTATGCTAATAATTAGCCTAGAATTTAATTTTACTCCAATTTAAGTTTTGACTTAATGTAATTAAATTGTATCATTTATTATATGATGATCATCATTGCATAGTAATAAAGATTATTGTTTTTTTGTATGCATTATTTCATAGCATATCATAAAGATACAAATTCTTAAAATATGTGTTAATCTTAAGTAATTAAATCAAAACAAGCATAGAGACATATACAAAGTTAATATTAAGTCTTATTTCCATGTCTCATTATATAAAAGAATTTCAAAGTACAAACGGGTATTCTTAAGACATAAGAGGATATAAGATTTTCATCTCATAAAGGAATTTTCTATTGTAATTTAGCATCAAGTACGAGTCATCTTCATATGTTCCACCTTCCTTTGATTACATATCCAACGCCACATTGTCTTGCCTCTTGTGGTTTCTCTAAAACAGAGTGCAAGTTTGGTCATGCCTTGTTTGTGCATGGTGAGTTGTTGAGAGTTTCTTTTAAAATTCTGTTGTTTTGGCCTCTGTTTCGGCAATATGGAATATGCTATGCATAACCTGACTATTCGGGAGAAGGAAGAGGCTGAGTTTGTGATCCCTACGGAAGATACTCCACGGGAGGCGATAAACCATGAGCTTTGTCTGTTAGGAAAGTTGGTAGGTGAAAGAGCGATTAACGCAGATGCGTTTGAGAGGTCGATGTTGAATCTGTGGCGTCCTATGCGGGGAGCGTATATCAAACTGATGGAAGCATACAACCTTTACATAATCCAGTTTTATCACCATCTGGATATGAAGAAGATGCTAGCTGGAGGGTCGTGGTCGTTTAACAAATGTGTTTTGTTGGTCCATCAATGGAAGGAAGGGGAGAGTCCAACGGACGTTGATTTCATCAATACTAATGTTTGGGTACAATTTCATGGTCTCCCTTTGGGTTTTGCGTCGGAGGCGTTAGCAAAAAGCATTGGAAACTTGATGGGAATCTTTTTGGAATATGATACAGAGCGTAGACGCAACTACTGGAATAGTTATATGCGGGTTCGGGTCAGGATTAATGTGGAAGAGCCGCTCATGAGGAAGAAGATTATAAGAAAGCAGGGAGCGAACCCGATGGAAATTATTTTCAGCTATGAACGCCTCCCTGTTATCTGTTACCTGTGCGGCATCCTCGGGCATAGCGAATCCAGCTGTCCCCAGTTATTTGATAGGTCGGAGGAGGAGCTCTATCGGGAATGGCCGGAGGAGATCCATGCCGAAGTCCGGGCAAGAACGACGAGAGGGACGGTTCAGTGGAAGCAAGATCCTGGGAGTGAGATTGGGGCGGATTTCGCTGCACGAAATTGGGAACCCAGATTGTCACAATCTATGAAGACGAATCTGCACAAGATCGGTAATCAATTTGCTTTCTATCCGAAGAAAATCTCGCTCAAGGATGCTAGTGGATCTAGTTCTAATATGGGCCTGAATGTTTTTTAGGGAAATGAAAATATAACGGAGAGGAGAGCTACCACTAAGAATGGGCCAATTGAAAAAGAAGCCTCAGTGATGGATATGGACGAACCCAAAAAACGTCCCAGACAAGGTGTAGGAAAATCCCGGGAGGAACATCACATGTTCCAGCAGCGGAAACAAAACTTTTTATTCCCGGGACCTTCCCGAAACCCAGGATCCCGGTGTCGGTATGAAAACTCAAACCTGAATAGCCAATAGAGACTATCTCTAAAGGTATCCACGCAGAGATCGAAAACCTAATCGGATCAAACACCTTTGACCCGGAATAGCTAGAATGAATAAAGCCTGCTAGAGCCTACCTCATCCTCTGGAGAGCTTAAGGAGACGTTGAACACTTGTTGGAGAAGAGAATCCGATGATTGCCTTAGGAAGAAGAAGAATGTGAAAAACCTTTTCAAAGCTTTTCCTTAACCCTTAAGAAACTTAGCTCTTCATTTCCTTATGGTCGTCGTCGATTGCACTCCTCCAAGCCCTAATACATGTGTTTTAACTAATTAAAAACAACCATGAGATTAGGACAAGTGGAGGTTTTAAGGCCATTCATTCTTTAATGAATTAATTAATTAACTTTGAAAAGTCAACTAATCTAATCCTTTCTCTCATTCCAACGGCACATGCTCAATATATATAATAAATAATTAATTAATTTACTTAATTAATTAATTAGAATATAAATGCTAAGGTCCATCCAACTGAATTGGTCTCTAAAGCCTCGGCCAGGGTCCCGATCAAACACTCTAAATCTTTCTTAGCAATATCGATGTCGCGATCTCATCGGGACATATCCCAATCTCATCAGGATCCATTTAATCCGAATGCTCTCCATAATTGGAACTCTATCCAATTACTATTTTACAGATTCTCTAAGTCACTCTTATGCGTGTGACCCTTTAGGTTCCCGGTTATGTTGGCCACTTAGATTAACAATTAATCTGAGCAAGTCATGAGCGGTATCTAGCAACACATCATGACCCCAATTGACCGGAAAGTAATCGGTTTGATGAATTCATCACGAACCGACACGAACCCTTCCATGTAACAATTCTTGTGCAATTCGTCCTTTCAACATCCTATACCCCACTTGGTTATGAGTATGACTAATATGTCAACTCTTACTAGACTAAGTCTAGCCCAAGTGAAATCGGTTCTGTCGAGGACTCATTACTTTATATGTCCATGAAGACACTCTTCATGACATAGTCATGCTCGCCGAGACTTAAAGTAATGATCTGACAAGAGGCAGTATCTCTTCTTCTCTCAAGTGATGAATCCTTTATTGGCTACTCAATTACCTTGAATACCTCAAAGCGTACCCAAGCACCATCCTATGAGTAACCTCCGGAAGGCCACAAGGAATGGAGTCAGTATGGGATCAAGATTCAAGATATCCTTGAGTACCTCAAGTCTAAGGATACTTGCACCATTGCTATGATGAGATTATCACCGACATTAAATCCATGTGATGATCTCATGGCGAGTCATCTAATGAACTTACTACCACTAGTAAGCATCCATATGTCAACTCTAAATATCTCATATTTACAGTTTTCGAGATCCACCGCTTGATCCAATCAAGGAGTATGACATATGTTAATGCGTCCGGATTAATGATATCCGGTCTCATTAATCCTATGACTAGGAAAATTTAGATCTTGACATAATTGCACATGATAGGAATCTCAGGATTATGATCACATCATAATTTCCTTCATGCTATGTCATATATCATGGACTTCATTAATTTGATTAAAGATCAATATCAATTCATAAAGAACATCAAATAAATGAAACATGCCTTTCTTTATTTATTCATAAAGTCTGTACATGACTATGAACAAAAAGTGCCAAAAGGGATTGCCTTTAGGGCACTACTCTAACACAAGGAACCTCGGGAATTATTAGTGTTGACGACATGAACATTGAAGACATGCTCGCGTCAATCAACCCACCTTTTTTACCAACGGCCGGTCTTGCTCAGCAGACCCGCTGAGAGCCATGAGTTACATAGCTTGGAACTGTCGTGGCTTAGGCAACCACCAGACAGTTCGCGCTCTGAAGGACCTAGTTAGGTTCAATAAGCCGTGCATTTTATTTTTGAGTGAAACTTTTGCTTTTTCTAATAAGATCGAAGAAATAAAAACTGTGTTGAAGTATGATTTCTGTTTCGGTGTTGACCGGTTTGGTCGTAGTGGCAGGTTGGCCATGTTTTGGACGAATGATATTGCTGCTACTATTATGGGGTATTCTAATAATCATATTGATCTGCTTATTGATGATTCGAGCAATCCAAAATGGCGTCTAACTAGTTTTTATGGTTATCCCGACTATGCTAGAAAAAGAGCTAGCTGGGAGCTCCTACGTTCTCTGTCCCGCTTACATACCATGCCTTGGGTTTGTTTCGGAGATTTTAATAACCTTCTGTCGGTTAATGATAAACTTGGTGGAGGGGATTATCCTAGCTCTTTGATGGAAGGTTTTCGTCAATGTATCTTGGATTGCAATCTTGTTGAAATTCCTCTTCTTGGATATGGTTACACTTGGGAAAGAGGGAGAGACTCCAACTCACGTGTTTTGGAAAGGTTAGACCGTGCCTTTGTGAACAAGGAGTGGATGGATAACTTTCCTTTTCATAGACTCTACAATTCGGTGAATTCCACGTCTGATCATAACCCCATCAAGTTGGTGGCTGCATGTCGGTTTCTAGTGAAAAAATGCAGACGTTTCAGGTTTGAGAATAATTGGCTTGCTGAGGAGGATTTTTGTGCGACTATTTCGGGAGCTTGGGAGGAAACCGTTGGCATGAGCATTCTGTCTCGGATTAAAGCATGTGGAGTTATCTTGACAAAATGGCAGCAACATATCGGCTCTAATTTTTCTTCACGTATCAATACTACCAAGAGGAAAATGGAGATAGCTCGAAATAATCATCAATATGAGTCTTATAGGAGTCTAAAAGTGCAGCTTAATTGTCTTCTTGCTCAGGAAGATATTTATTGGAAACAAAGGTCAAAGATCTTTTGGATGCAATATGGGGAGGCTAATTCGAAATATTTTCATGCTCAGGTGTCTAAGAGGAAACGTTTGAACCATATCACTTCGCTAGTGGATGATACTGGAGTGTTAGTAGTGGATGATGAAGGTGTTGGAAAGGTCATCCTTGACTATTTTCATCAGCTTTTTTCAGCATCGGGGGGCACTGATTTCAGACATTTTGTCTCGTTGAAGTCGGTTGTGAATCAAGAGGATAATAATTACCTTCTAGCTCCTGTGAGAATGGACGAAGTCAAGACAGCAATGTTTGATATGCATCCGGACAAGGCCCCTAGCCCTGATGGTATGAACCCAGCATTTTTTCAAAAATGTTGGTCTATTATGGGAGTAGATATTTTTGATAATTGTCGACATTGGATGGAGCACTGTGAGTTTCCGGACACATTAAATGACACAGTCATTGTTTTAATTCCAAAAAAAGACAATCCTACAAGCATGAAAGATCTTCGGCCGATAGCTTTGTGTAACGTCATATACAAGCTTATAGCTAAGGTGATTGCGAACCGAATCAAAACCTTGCTCCCGAGGATCATTTCTCCTATGCAATCGGCTTTCGTCCCAGGGCGGCTCATCACTGGCAATATTATGGTTGCTTTTGAGATCATACACTATATGAAGAATAAGGGGAAAGGGAAACATGGGGAGGCAGCTCTCAAAATTGACATCAGTAAAGCCTATGATAGAGTAGATTGGGACTATCTTCGGTTTATCCAGTTGAAGCTGGGGTTTGATAGCAAGTGGGTGGAGCTCATTATGGTTTGCGTCACTACTGTGAGCTATTAGGTGTCATTTAACGGGACTGAAGTAGGTCCTATCATCCCGAAGCGTGGTCTGAGGCAAGGTGATCATTTGTCGCCGTATCTTTTCATTCTCTACGCTGAAGGATTGCCTGCTTTGTTAAGGGATAGTGAGGCGAGAGGGGATATTCATGGGGTGACTATTTGTCTTGGCAGTCCTAGCGTCTCTCATCTTTTTTTCGCCGATGATAGTTTCCTCTTTTTTCATGCGAATGGGTTCGAAGGACAAAATATCAAAAGGATACTGGCCATCTATGAAGCAGCGTAGGGGCAGGCTATTAATTTTCAAAAGTCAGGCAATATGTTCAGTTCGAATACAAAGCCTTTAGCAAGACAAGAAGTGGAATCCATCTTAGGGGTAAACACGCCTCTCGACCATGGGAGATATTTGGGGCTCCCTTCTCTTATTGGGAGGAAGAAGAAGCAGGTATTTGTTTTCATCAAAGATAGACTTAGTGAGCGTATTTCGAGCTGGAAGAATAAGTTGCTCTCCAAACCGGGGAAGGAGATTGTTATTAAGACAATTGCACAAGCATTGCCGGCTTATTGTATGAGTGTATTTCTTGCTCCTTGAGGAACTTGCGATGAAATTCAGAAAATGATGAATGCCTATTGGTGGGGATCGAGCACGGAGAACGAAAGGAAAATTCATTGGGCTTGTTGGGATCGCTTATGTGTTCCGAAGAAATATGGGGGCATGGGGTTCCGGGACCTCCATTGTTTTAACCTAGCCATGCTTGCTAAACAAGGTTGGCGTTTTATGGCTTTTCCTGATTCTCTGCCTAGCAAACTTTTCAAAGCACGATATTTCCCTTCGTGTAGCTTTTTAGAAGCCACGGATCGTCCCAATTCAAGTTTTATTAGGAAGAGTATATTTGTGGATAAGGATATCCTACTTAAGGGCGTACGCTAGAGACTAGGGGATGGTTCCTCTATTAATGTTTTTGCGGATCCATGGATCAATGAAGCTAACAATTTCTTTATCACCTCTCCTTCCATCCAGGAGTTCAGAGATCTTAGGGTGTGTGATTTGTTTAATGAAGAGGGATCAGGGTGGGAAGAAACAATTACTCGAAGGGTTGTTAACGCCTTATGACGTTGAGCGTGTGACCAGGATCCCAATAGCTCGTTCAAAACCGCCAGATAAACTTATTTGGCATCATACTCCGAATGGGGCTTACACTGTCAAAACTGGGTATAGGTTGGCTCTCCCTATGTACACTGATATTGGTAACCTTTTTGTCGAGGGTCCTTGGAATAGGCTGTGGAATTTGGCTATACCTCCTAAGCTGAAAGATTTTGTATGGCGTTGTTTGCGTGACTTTATCCCCTACAAAGATCGGTTATGTAGGAAGGGTGTTTTACTCAATACCGATTGCGATTTGTCTGGTAATTTAAAAGATCTATTTCATGTCCTTGTGGGTTGCCCGAAGTCTCACGATGTTTGGGCGTTAACAGGGGGGCATCTACCCAGTCAAGGGATAGATTCGTTGTTAACGCAACTTCTACATATGTCGTCAATCTCCTCTATCAAACGCCAGATTGCCATGATGTGGAGTATTTGGTATTATAGAAACTTAAGAGTATGGCAAGGTAAGCAACTTTCTCCTGTTTTAATTGTTAATTTTGCAGATAATTTTATTAACGATTGGCGAGCTTCCGGGGAGATTTTTAAGAGGGTTATTGGTACAAATGAGGAGGCTAGACCTATCATTTCTGGATGGTCTAGACCACCAGGGGGCTTTCTGAAATGTAATGTTGATGCGGCTATTTTTTTAGATAAGAAGGCCATTGGTTTTGCGGCTATTCTCAGGAATGATAGAGGTCAGTTTGTTGGCGTTATCTTTGGTCATTATCCTTATCTGCTTGACCCAGTTCTTGCTGAGCTTATGTCCGTTAGGGAAGCTCTCTCTTGACTAAAAGAAAAACATTATGATCAGGTCATTGTGGAGTCTGATTGTTTGATGGCTGTTCGAGCTATTTTAGCTCCGTTTTCGTTTAGTTCAGAGATTGGAGTCTTGGCCCTTGATTGTTTATCACTCAAGCGTCATTTCCTTCATTTGTCCTTCCATTGGACGCGTAGGATTGCTAATAAGGCGGCTCATTCGCTCGCAAGGGTGGCTTTATTACATGCAAACCTTCATCACTGGAGTGTTACTCCTCCTTGCTTAGATTCCATTTTATTTTTTGATTTTTTTGTTTGTTCAAACAATGATGAGGAAAGGCTAGTAGGATCCGGGTGTACAGGGTAAGCCTGTAGCGCCCCCTCTCCGTAGAGTATACACCGGGACGCCCGTAGGTCATACCGATGCATAACCTATGATGAGGGTGCACTACCAAACGATCATTTCTATAAACCTCATGACATCAATATAATAAAGTAGTGATATCAAATTCACTAAATTTTAAAACCAAAAGTACTTCTCATTTCATTTCCTAAAACTATAAGTTCACAATTCTATCCGATTACAACTGTACAGAACCAAAAAGGATTAACATAACTCCTAACTAGATCATCCTCCAAAATATCCCAGCTGACCAACCTGTGGGCCATGCTCCTCTTGCCGGCATACACACAGCAGGAAAAGTCACACTGACTGGAGCTAGGAGTCAAACTATAGCTGTCCTGAAAAATAGATGCAATGTTGGGTGAGTTTGCGAACTCAGTGAGAAACCATCATCGATGGTCCACCCAACTCATGCATATACAAACATTTCACACAATATCATATATTATAGAAATCAAGAATCACATGCATTCAATTTCACATTTTTAAAGCGGTACGCCTTTCATACAAATCACATTTAAACAATCATATATGCAATGTACATGTGACTCTTTCATTTTATCTCGTTGTTGTGACCGTGCGTCTGAGCTCATTTACGTTGAGCCATTGGCTCTGAAAATATTGGGCTTGAAGCCCTGATACATTGAGCATAAAGCTCTGAAAATCGTTGGGCACGAGGCCCTGTGTGTTGAGCTTAAAGCTCTGAATACGGTGGTTGCACCGGTAACAACTGCCTTTTATCTGATTATGCATAATGGCATGAATGCACATGTTCTAAATTTCATTAGTTGTAGTACAACCTAATAGCACTATCCAATTTGCAATTGAAACCACTTATGAACAATTTATACACAATTAACACTTCTATAGCACAGTCCAAATATTTCGAACACCCGTGGTCCGAAATCAATCAAAACAAACACATATAATCCATCCTTAACTCCACATGGCATAATTGCATAAAATGTAGCACATATAGGTTGAGAAACCAACTAGGTTACTCACCTCAGAACTTCCGAGCTACTGTCGGGAAGTCTCGCCTACGTCAGACGATCGACGATCCACTTGCGCCTCTACAATAATCATAATATCAAAATATTACTAATTGTATCAATTCCAATACTCAATGATGCATTATCGAATAATGCACGTACTATACATATTATGACATTTTCGACACTAATCCGAAATTCCCCCAATCTCAATTCTAAATCCCTAATTCATAATCTACAAATTGAATTTAATCCATAACCAATTGAATCCACCAATTCCTACATCCCCAAATTCAAAAACCTCAAAAACTCAATTTCCCAAAATTTGGGCTTCCTCGCCGCGACGAGCCCCTCGTCTTCACCTTGGCGAGACGATCGCAGACGTCATGACGTAGGCCTCTCTGCTGCCATGACTCGCCTCCAGCTCGTCCGGCGGCGAGGTTGTCTGCTTCGCCGGCGTGTTCTTCGCGCGCTGCGGCGTTCAATCGCAGCAACGCCCAGAAACTCAGAAATTTTCCAGATTTTTCAGTTCAAAACCATTCCTTTCCATTCTAAACACTCCAAAACAACTTCCTATACTTAACACAACTCATTTCTAACCTTAAATCCACCAAATAACCATTATTCCACAAATACCCAAATCAAAATCAACATTTTCCCTAAAACCTATATCATCCGAAAACTTCCAAATTCTTAAACAATTTATACCTTAATTCAATGCTCAAATCAAACTATTTAAAACATGAACAAGTAGGAACTTACTTGATTAAGCTTCTAATCCTTCCAAATCACCAAGAAAATCCAAGTCTCAAGCTAAATCGACACCCACGACAACTCCAAAACCCAAATCCATCTTCATCTTCTTCAACCCCAAACTAAAGGATAGATTCAAGGATGGAAGAGGAAGAAAATAGCAAGAAGGAACCAAGAAACAATCAAGGGAGAAGATCACGATGAAGGAAGGAGAAAATTTCTTCTTTCAAAGGCAAAGCATCGTGATTATCAAATTCAAAGGAGAAAGGTTATAAACCTAAGTGATTTAAGGCTTGTTTGGCAATTTTAATTGCCACAAGATCATTCCGAACAACCTTAATCCAATTTCTAATTCTAATTTCTCCCGAATTTCAATGGCTCTCAGCCCTAATTCCTCAAATCAAAATTCTAATCTCCATTGTCATTGGTTAATCAAATTTCGGAACCGGAAATCTAATTAATCAGTCAATGGTCAATTTTCCGATCCGGACCTAATACTCCGAAAATTCCAGAAAAATTTCTATAAATTCTCAGAAATAGAAAACTCATAATCGTATACTCCAATTTCATAAGTCAATTTCCTAATTCTCGTTTCTAACTCAAATTCAATTCTCGAGCCCAATTGACCTAAATATCACACTTGCCCTAATCATCTCCAAATCCAAGTTATCCAAAATCAAACCGGAATTATGTCATACATGTATGCACGTAAGAATACCAGTACAATCATTGCCAATTATACATAATTAAATCATGTATGCACATGCCAAATATGAATGCAATGAACTGTACCCATCCCATAGGTGACGGGATGTTACAAAGCCTGTTGGCTTGGGTTAGTTTTTGCCACTTTTATCATTGTCTTCGTTTGCTGTTTGTTCTTACTTTAAAAAAAAAGCATCAAGTAAGAAACAAAGACCGATAATAATACATAGCACAATCAAATAATAAAGATATCACTATATATTACTACAATTTATTTTCTCATTCATGTTGGTATGGTTATTAAGTATATGTAACTATACTGAAACTATATTACACATTGGCATATTCGTTTGATATTTTTTGGTACGAAAAGTCTTAGTGCACCAAATGAAGGACATTGAATTACTTTTGGAGCTTGTACACATTATCACGACTTTATTGGTGCGATAAACAAAGCTAGTGTACGACCGCTTTATAATTCTGAGGGCATATGGAGTTGTTGGCAGGAGTATTGGATATCACTTGAGGCAATGTTCATATCAGGACGTAACTCGACCAACAGACGTGGAGGCCCAGCAGGAGACAGTCTTCCACTTCATACTGGAGGATCAATTACCCACTATGAGCCTGCAGAAAGACTTGTAAGTGTCTAGTTATTACACTTATATTCTATTTTTTTTTTACTTTGTTGTTTTTCAATTTAAATTGATGTGTGAATGTTGTGATGATGGATAATGATCATGGTATAAAAGTCTGGTGTCATTTATGACTGTGGTGAGTTATTTTCTTTGTTCAACAGAGGGCAATATCATAGAAATAGAGGAGACTCTGCCAAAATTTTTATAAATTCTAGTTTAACTTAGAACATTTTATTGTTATGCAGGAAAAGTCTGTGGGAATAAGGCCTACGCCCTGTCAGTTGATTTTACATACTCACATTAAGAAGCATAACGGTGTGACATTCGTCAATAATCGATGTAGAGAACTAAATATATGTGAAATTCATAATTTAATATTCATTCTTAATAATTATGACTTAATAATTATAATATAAGCATTGGCTTCTAATAGGACCAAATACAAGAAACAATACAGCGACAGTCTCAGGGAGAACAAGCTGTTAATGAGAATCAGTCATATTTTGATGCAGTGGGTGGTAGGGACAGTCGTAAAAGGATCTTCGGGCTAGGCTCATTTGAGAACACTTTTTATTCACACTCCTTTACACCCAGTACAACAGCGAGTACACGACCAACAGTGGAATGTATCAATCAACTTGAGAACACATTGTAAACCTTAACAAGTCAGTTGCAACAGACAATGGAGTACATGACTAAGCTCCAAAGTGACATGGAGCAGATGAAGGGGAGGATAGAGACTCAAACCATCCACACTCATAAAACAATAGGATTGTTATAGTCATTTGGTTTCAATTTATGTACAATTTAATGTTTTTATTATTAATGAAGAAAAATTTTCCTTTATATGATCAATTTATTTTCTGTTTAAACAAATTAAATATATAAACAAATAAAAAAAATTTTGGACAGATAGTTTATTGTTGTTGAAATTATTCAAATCAAATTTAATGTCGAGATTTTAGAAAAGAAAATACTTACGGAGGGAACTGAGGAAGAATGTGTATTGTCATTACCGACGGAATTCGAGTCTCCATCGATAAGTTAACATTTATTTACTGACGGTTTGCGATAAAATGTCGGTAAATGTTTAGGGATTTTATAGATGAAAGTTTGGTTTCTATCCGTAATTTGAGCGATATTTACCGACGATGATTAACAAACCGTCGGTATATGTTCACATTTTTACTGTACATTCACTAAAATGTCGATACAAATACCGTTGGAAATGATTTTCTCTACCGGTAAATTTACCGACGGATGTAACATTCTATCGATAAATTTTCAGATGGAACGGAAATTTTGTTTGCAAATTTACCGACCCAGCATTTCTCGACAAATTTTACCGTCGGTGAAAACTGTCAAAAAATCAAATTATTGACGAAAAGTTAAAGTTTTTTGTTGGTAATTTCTATCGGTAGATGCCCTTTTTCTTGTGGTGTAAACTACAGACAAAAAAGAGAGAGAGAGAGAGAGAGAGAGAGAGAGAGAGAGAAATCTATAGCAAATCATGCAGGATAGCTAGCCTCAAGGGTTATTCTAAAATGGAAAGAAGATCGCATTAATCATAAAGATGTATGTATGATGCTACTTTTTGCTCTTCAAGGCCATACCAAAAAAAAACGCAAGTTCCTACTGTGTTGTGACAACTTAGTAAAAGAAACTAAAATGGCTGAACATAAAAATATTGCACGTTTTTGTCTTTAACATCAAACAGTAAATAAATAGGCTTGGAATTTACGGAGCTTGTTTGTAAAGACTACTCGGAAACCCTTGAAAATTGATATTATCAAACTAGTGGAATTTTTCATATATATATATATATATCAACTCAGCCGGTAAGGTTATTTCTTTTAGAGTTGAATGTTACTATTCGAGTTACGAAAACAATCTCTTTATAAAATACAATAGTTAAGTCACTTTATTAAACTTAGAGATGTCAATGAGTTGGCTCGTAAGTTTAAATTTAAATATTTTTATTGGATCGGTCTATAGACTAAATCAAGTGTAGTTTGATCCAAGTCTTAACTTAAAAAAAAAAAAGACATTGTTTTGTTTCAAAGAATTAAGCTTTGAGTAAGCTTGCTTGAACTTAGACATTTTAAATTTGGATTTATTATTTAAAAAAAGACGTTTTATGCTTTTAACCCCTTTCCAATCCTGACTTAAAAGAAATAAAGAGCAATTATCCAATCCGGGTATCTAGGTATGGGAAATTTGATTAATTCTATTGATTAATGTGATGCTCTTTCTAACGATAATCTTATAAATCCGTGACTCGTCATCTCTTGAGTGTGCGGACATAATCATTACGCTAAAGAACGCTCATCATCCTCGAGTGTAGAGAATTTATTCTATCTTATGGCGAGTAAGTAATTATTATCCTACCAGTCCGTGGATCCTCATCTTCGTAGACAAACTAAAATTTATCATAGATCAATTACCATTTTAAATTGTCCTTATCCACATATATAATAATAATAATAATAAAAATCATCTTGTTCCTAGTTCTGCGGCATGGTCCACTAATAATGGGACTACTGGAGTTCGTACCCGTACTTCTAAAAAAGTACAAGGAATTAAAACAAAATTACTGATCCAACGGCCATTGTTAATCGAGTACCTCAATCCTACGGACGACAGTGTATGCGAAAAAACTAGAGACGCGAAAACTCGGAGCCGCACCTAAAAACCCAGGGTTCGGAAGATATTCGGTTCGATAAAAGGCAACCTAAAGCTATGTTCACTGGGCTCCACCTTAAACCCCTCAAATAAATCTAGGACCGTTCATTGCAAAATCCTTAACTCAACTACGGTCACAATCTAACTAAACCAAAACCGGACATTCACTTTTCTCGTCTTCTTCTTATATCGTATCACTACCACTCTCTTAGGCGAGCTTTTGTTTGCTTTGTCCTCTTTCTAGTCACTCTTCCAACTTCAAAAATAAAGAAGAGAGTTTCCTTTTCGTTGTTCTCAATTGGGTTTCAAGATTTTTGGAGATCAGACGGCGATCGACGGTGAAGATGAGCTGCAACGGATGCAGAGTGCTTCGAAAGGGATGCAGCGAGACATGCATACTGAGGTCGTGCCTGCACTGGATCAGCTCTCCCGAAGCTCAAGCCAACGCCACCTTGTTTTTGGCTAAATTCTTCGGCCGTAGTGATCTCATGTCTCTTATCTCCGCTGTCCCCGAACCTCAACGACCAGGTATATACTACCTTGATGTCCGCACGTTCACTGTTGGTGGTGTGTTGTAATTGGGAAAGTTTCTGTCTTTTAAAATGTTTTAAGTTTCTGTATGTAGCGTTGTTTCAATCATTGTTGTTTGAGGCTTGTGGGAGAACGGTTAATACCGTGAACGGAGCGGTGGGGCTGTTATGGAGCGGGAACTGGCACGTATGTCAGGCTGCGGTTGAGACGGTGCTCGCTGGAGGAACTCTGCGGCCGTTGTCGGGAATTCGCACCGGAATTTATGCTCCAAATTACGATGAAGCATCAGAGAGCTTCTCGGTGATGCGTGACATGTGGTCTCAGGCAAAACCTTCGATGAGCGTTGGGAAAGGGAAACAAAGTCAGGGTTTTGATCTGAGACTTGCTGTAGAACCAAAGTTGGTAGCAGGTAAAAGTGGAAAGTCACTGAAGCGAGGAAGAGATGAGTTGTCGTTTTACTCCGACCAATCGGACATGACGAGCTTGGGAAGCAGTGGCGAAGTTGGAAAGAAACTTTTAAACCTTTTCGTTTAGAATTTTAAACAGAAAACGGCATGAAGATGGTTTTTGAGGCGGGTGACATGTAATAATGATAATGTAATTGTAACCCTTTTTGTTACTATAAGTGTAAGATCGGAAATTTTAGTCCGGTGAAGTTTTTGGAATTGGGTTATGAATCCTCTTTTCTTTCTTCAAGTTGCTTTCTGCTGTTTGCATATCCATTGAGGTGTGTGGAGGATTTGTTTTGTTTTGGTCTGATCGATAATTGACGAGCATTGAAATTGGAAGGTTGCGTAGGTGGCCAGTTTTGTCTTGAACGATACTTGTAAATATATAGGAGAGAAGGTTGAGTGTGGCAGCTGTGCTAGTGCCAAAACTCCCATGGTCTCTGCTGTTGAGAACAGCAGTTTGACATGGACCTTGTACCTCTGGAGCGACACAATCTCTAGACTCCAGAGTTGGCACACCCTACATTTTCAACTTTTTTAAACACTCTTTCTCTAGAAAATGGTTCTGGATTTGGTTGTTTTGAGACGTTCGTGTAGTTAAATTTCCAAGTTCATCGACTCATCCCAAGATTGGAAGAGGTAGAATTTTCTATATGAACATTCACATGTATCTGTTGCCAAATTATACAAAGGGTAGATAAAACGAACGTATAACGAATCACTCCCGTATATGCCAATTGCCACAACATATGAAGGTAGGTAAAATTATTGTACGAGTAGACATACAACGAGGAAATTCTGGATTTATAAAGGGTAGATGCTCATGGGGTTCCCTTCGTCTCAAATTATATAAACTAAAGGATTGAATGTCTCTTCCAAGACATCCATCTAATAGCCGCATCTGATCCGGATTAATCCCAAGGGGATATATTATTTGAAGATGATGGGATTTCGATGCCAAGTCATTAGAAAGGCAAATCAAAAAGAAGAGCGTGCGGTTCACATGCAAGTCAGATGGTTCTTTGACCTGCGGTCTCATGCTGATCAGATGGGAGAGTAAGCCAAAGCAAAAACATTAAGATGTTTTATGCGTGAGAGGATAAATTATTGGGTGCGATGCACGTCAGCAATTCTCTCAAAAAGTCCTCCGCCATTGGAAGTGGGTTCCACGGCATCAAACACTCGAAAAAACAGTTTTTCGACATGAATGAAAGAGACAGAAACAACAACAACAGCGGAAGGTCCTTATTATATTATTCCTACGGAAGAGAAAAACAATTGCACGTCGCCTCGCCGCGTATCTTAGGTCTTAGCATATGCTGTGGATCCCACATAATCACAGTCACCAAAAACTCGAGCAACTCCCAAGTGGTTTTTTGTTACTTCGTTGTGATGCGTTGATTTTTGCGGTGGTTATGCGATGATGGTGATAGTGCAAATATGGAAGCCCAAATTCATCCAAGGCCGTATACTCTTCTAACTACATAGACATAGACATAGACATTGCAGAAGTTGAAGGGACAGACGACTGCACCAGTAATTCTGTTTCAACCGTATTCTGACAGAGCTGTACGGTATGGTTCCTCACTGGCAACTGCAGGTGGTTTGCTCCGGGACTATCAGGGTCAGTGGTGTGGTGCATTTTTTTATCGGCTTGGCTGTAGTTCTCCTCTTGAAGCCGAGCTTTGGGGCGTCCACTCAGGTCTACAACTGACTTGAAATCAAGGATATCGAAGACTCGTCCTGGAAGTCGATTCTTTAGAGGTGATCAATATTCTTTCTACTTCACATGGCTATGCTCCTGACTTATATGCTTTGGTTGCAGGTATCCTACGTCTCCTCCACCGCCCCTGGGAGGTCCAGTTCTGGCACGTCTACTGTGAAGGGAATCAGAATGCAGACAGTTTGGCTTCCCTTGCGGCTTTTGCTCATCCTGGCTTACATCTCCTATCAGAGCCTCCGTCCTTAGTCTGGGCCCCCATGCAACGGGATCTTCATGGCTCGTTGCCTCGCAATCCTAGTGTGTCTTAATGTAGTTGCTTTGTTTTATTTCCTCTGTACACAAAAAAAAAAGACATAGTATTGAGCATACAACAAGGTTAAATTAGAATAATAGAATTATAGAAATGGATAATCTGAAAAGCGCAAATGAAACCATTATTATGATATGAGGTGCAGCGACAATTCTCGAAGATTTTAGTTTTTCTTAGGACGACAATATAAATATCCACATCCAAGGAGTAACTAGACATTTGAAAGATAAGAGTAAGAAATATGAAAAAAAAGCGTTTTCTTTTGTTATTTTAAGGTAAATATTGTAACTTAAATAATAAATATATCTTCCAATAAGTAGTAATGATAGAATTTTGGTATAAAATTTATAATATAACCCTAAATCAATCATGTCATATTGTCAAGAAAAAACTTAAATACAAATATATATATAAATTTATTGAAATAAATGTGATTGAGATATTACAGTTTCTTTTGATTTTGTCTTTCAAAGAAATGCATATATCTTTTGATTAATGGGATATTAAAAACCTCTAATATGGAACTATCCACTTATTTATATATAGTAATTATTTGTAATGTTTTCATCATAATTTATTAATATAACACTAGGTTTTCTACATATATAATAGCTTATACTTTATAGATGATTTAGGCAGATTAATTTGAAACTTTATTGGATCATTTTAATCATGAACCAAATCTTATAATAGCCCTTGACTTATAATTATTAATATATAAATATGTAAGTCCATTAAAAATTTCAACAATCTACCACTTGGATTATATATGCATAATACCTTATAATTATATGTTATAACAAATCTTACAAGATCATAATTGTTATTATTATAAAATTATTTAGAAATAATTTTATCCATCAATCTATCAATATAGGATCGAAAAGATCTTTGTTGTAATTATTGTGATTAGACCCATCAATAATCATATCGTTAATATAATTAATGACATGGATCAAATATGGATATGTAGTATGAAAATTTCACGTCATGTGATCTTAACATGCATATTTTGATTGATCTTACCATATTCCTTAGTAAGGCCAAACCAAATAAAATTATACTATAAACTCACTAAATCCTTTATACTTATGTGTTAAATCATAAAATGGATAATTTGTATATAACCTTAAGTATCCATAAATACAAACTCTTACTAAACTTACAGATCTATAACCATAAAGTTTATCCTAATATGTTCCATATATATTTGACTAATTTGAATTATTTCTTTAATAACTAGGAACTTAATGTCGATGTGCTTCAACTTTGCCAAACTCCTATTATTATAATACAACATATCAACTTATTATCACAAAATAATTTTAGTGGTCATTCTATGCTATCTATAATTTGTAGTCTAGTGACTAAGTTTTATAGCCATATCTAATGATTTGATGTCTTATAATATGCTATGAACCCAGTTACTAGGGTGAAAGAAGCTATGAGTGATGCTTAGCACTTTTATTGGAAATAACTCCTCTAGTAAGTAGGTAGATGTAACCTGAAGTGGATATATAACTATCTTGACATCTCGTGAAATCAGAGTCAAAATGCCTATTGATCTCTAACTGATCTGATCTTCTATATGTGGGCATGTAGTTTTATGTTCTCTTATTCTAATGATTTATTTATAGATTGCTCAACTATCTTCCTAATATTCCAATAATGTACATAATATCTAGACACATACAAACTTGAGTATAAATTAGGATTCCAATAGTTGAAGCGTAAGAGGTCTTTAGCATTTTTAGTATTAAAATCATTATTAGGGCATTATTTAAAACTAAATTTGTCTCTTTAAGCAACATGGGTATCACCTAATTTATTATCTTATATGCCATATCTTTAAGTACATTCTCAATATAACTTCTTTATGATAACCCAAGAATACCTAGAAAATAATCTCATTGTATATGAATCTTTAATACAAAAGAGGCAAGATCTTTTATCTCAAAAATTTTTGATCAAAATTTCTTGGTTTCATGCAATAACCCTATATTATTGCTATTAAGTAGTATGTCATCAATATATAAAATTAAAAGAAACCTAACTACCATATAACTATGTATATAGTCATTAACCAATCATCTAAAAACCAAAAGAAATGACAACTTGATGAAACTTATAATAACATTCCACAGATGGATGTTTTTAATTTGCAAACCATCTACTTTGAATCTTTGGCAAAAAATTTTTTAGGCTACTCCACATAAATTTTTTCACCAATGTTACCACTAAGAAAAGCTATCCTAACATCCATATGATGTAACTCAAGGTCAAAGTATGTCGCAAATGCCACTATCATCTTAAAAGAGTTTTTCAAAGAAATCAATGACAAATTTTCTTTATAATCATTGCTTTCCTTTTGAGTAATGCCCTTCACAATAGACAAGCCTTATATCTTTCCACATTGCCTTTTAAATCTTTATTGATCTTAAATACCATTTATAACCAATGGCTTTTACACGTTTAAGAAATAGGACAACATTCCAAACATCATTGTCTCTTATAGACTTAATTTCCTCATTTATGGCATAAATCTCCTTTAGAGAATTAGAACTTTCAATGGATTTGTGGAAGTTGATTGAAACATCTTCTACTGTGTCGATATTTGTGTCATGCTTTTGGAAAAAGACAACATAATCATTCAAAATTACAGTTCTACCCTCTCTAGTGGATCTTCCTAATAACATTTGTTCTTGAAGATATTGAGTTTGTTCTTTAAGAATATTCAACTGATCATAACTAGGGAGATTTTCAACCTTGTCTTGTTGCTCTAGAGTTGCTTCTTAAACTACGTTAGAATGATAGCCTGATTATGATTAATAATAATTATAGGAAGAGAAATGAATTCCTTTTCAAAGATCGAGTATCTAACCTTATCTCCTCCTTCAGGCTTAACATTCTCAAGGAATATGGCATTTCTAATCTTAAAAATAGATTTACTTGTGTAATTATTAAATCGTACCCCTATGATTACTCAGACAATCCAACGAAATAACTACTAACAATTCTTGAGTTTTGTCTCCTTTCATTTAGCCTATAAGGTCTTGCCTATACTAGACAAACCAAAATATAAAATTGCATTACATTAAGTTTTTTGCATGTCCAAACTTTATAAGAGGTTTTAATCATTATCTTAGTAAAATTATAATAAGAATGTAAGTTATGATCTTTAATTCCTCTCCCTATAGTGAATATAGTAAGATAAAATGAATAATCATACTCCTTACCATATCCTTTAATGTTTTGTTTAATCTCCCAGTAACACCATAAGTTTTGATAGAGAACCACAAGTGATAAGTTTTGAATCATGAAAAAGACTAAATTTTCCATTTATAAAATAATAGCAATAACTAACATTGTAATACAGAAATATAAACCAAATTCCACCTAAAAGATAGTATAACATAAGTCTCTCCTAAATCCAAATAACATCTAGTCCTAAATGATAACTTAAAAATCCTTATTGCCTCGACTTTAACTGCCATTCTATTGCCTACATAGAAACATTTTTCACAATTATTAGATTTTTGACAGCTTAGAGAATCCTACATATACATATTTATGTGAATTACTGTAGGAAAATCCCGGGAGGTACATCACATGTACCGGCAGCGGAAAACAAAAATTTTTGTTCCCGGGACTTTCCCGAAACCTAAGATCCAGGTATCCGTATGAAGACATAAACCTAAATAGCCAAAAGAGACTATCTCTAAAGGTGATCCACGCAGAGATCAGAAAATCTAACCGGATCAAACCCTTTGACGGGAATAGCTAGAAACAGTTAAAGGGTGCTAGACCCTACCCGTCCTTGGAGAGCTTGAAGAAAGCGTTGATGGAGGAAGAAACCCTTGGAGGAGAAGATGAAGAATCAATGGAGAAGGTGAAGAATTTTGGTTTTCACAAAACCTTTCCTCCTTCTCTCATCCACGATGATGCTCTTCTAAAAGTGAAGAAACTATTTTCTTCTCTTCCTTTTGTAAGACCAACGAACTCACTTCTTCATCTTTCATGATTTTGTCCTTTGCAATTTAATAAAAGATGATGACTAAGCTTCTTTGGAAGCTTCCTACCTCCTCTCCTCCATCCTCCACGTTTCATGCATATATATATATTAATTAATTAATTAATTACTTAATTAATCATATATATATATATGTATATATATTCTTGAAGTGGTCCGATCACACTGAATTGGTCCCTACCAAACTTATAGGGCCCCGATCTTTGAAACGACTCAGGAAACCTTTCTTAGCAATATCGATGTCGCGATCTCATCGGGACATATCCCAATCCATTGGGATCCATTTAATCTAATGCTCTCCATAATTGGAACTCGGTCCAATTACTATTTCTGATTCTCGAAACACTCTTATCGTGTGACCCTTTAGGCTCCGGTTATGTTGGCCACTTAGATTAACAATTAATCCGAGCAAGTCATGGCGGTATCTAGCAACACATCATGACCCCAATTGACCGGAAAGTAATCGGTTTGATGTATTCATCACGAACCGGATCACGAACCCTTCCATGTACAATTACCGTGCAATTCGTCCTTTCACCATCCTATACCCCACTTGGTTATGAGTATGGTCAAAGTGTCAACTCTCACTAGACCGAGTCTAGCCCAGTGATATCGGTTCTCGTCACGGGACTCATTACTTTATATGTCAATGAAGACACTCTTCATGACATACATCTTTAAGCGACCTTAGTAATGATCCGACAAGAGGCGTGGGTATCTCTTACGCTAATCCGAAGTGGTGAATCCTTTATTGTCTACTCAATTATCTTGAATACCTCAAGTCGTACCCAAGCACCACCCTATGAGTTACCTCCGAAGGCAACAAGGAATGGAGTCAAAGCACGGATCGGTATTCAAGATATCCTTGAGTACCTCAAGTCTAAGGATACTTGCACCATTCTTATGATGAGATTATCAACGACACTTAGATAAGATATCCATGTGATGATCTCATGGCAGGTCATCCAATGAACTTACTACCGCTAGTAAGCATCCACATGTCAATTCTAAATATCTCATATTTACAGTTTCTGAGATCCACTGCTTGATCCAATCAAGGAATATGACATGTGCTAGTCTATCCGGATTAATGATGTCGGTCTCATTAATCCTATGACTAGGAGAATTAAATCTTGACATAATTGCACATGATAGGAATCTCAGGAGTATGATCACATCATAATTTCCTTCATGCTATGTCATATATCATGGACTTCATTAATTCGATTAAAGATCCAATCAATTCATAAACAATGTTTATGAATATCAAATTAATGAATAATGCCTTTTCTTTATTTATTCATAAAGTGCGCATACGACTTTGAATAAAACGCGTTAAAGGGATTGCCTTTAGGGCACAAATAAGCGATCGACCTTGAACAAGTCGACTTATCGAATGAACAAGTCGACTTATCGATCATCGAACATTTGTAAGTCGACTTACACATGGTACAAGTCGACTTATCACTTACAAATCTCCCACTTGACCTAAAGTCAATCGCCTTAGTATCTAATACCATAAGCAAGTCCATGAGAATCACAATTCTCCTGTGACAATGGCTTTGTCAACGGAACAACAACACTTTGCTCGTGGGAATTCTCTCTATCGGGATATCATCTCGACTAATGATCTCCGAATCGGTAATCACGAGTTCGGATCGTCGATAAGACCTTGGTTCCTTTGCTCTGCGACTAGCCCCATTATATCACAATACAATCCTATGGGCCCATCACGCCTAGGGACGGATCAAGTTCGATAATGAACTTCTTGATCCAAACCGCTTCCTTAGCATCTAATGCGGCAATGTACTCTGCCTCGGTTGATGAATCGCGATCCTCTCTTGTTTGAAACTTTTCAAACCGACCGCCACGCTATTTAGTGTGAATGTATATAACCCGATTGTGATTCGTAATCATCCTTATCGATTAAATACTAGCATCTGAATGCCCGCTCACTTGGAGATTTCCATCTCCATAGATCGAAAACATCCTTAGTGCTTCACAAGTACTTGAGGATATTCTTGATGACCACCCAAATGACCATCACCGGGATCCGATTGGTATCTGCTCGTAACACTTAGAGCATACGATACATCGGGCCTCGTACATAGCATTGTTCCATGCTAAACCTCTTTAGCATCTCATCTATGTACGATTATTGTGAAAGACCAAGCAACCTTTTGATTTATCTCTATAAATCTATATCCCAAGGATATAAGTCGCTTCACCAAGGTCTTTCATCGCAAATTGATTGGACAACCAAATTTTAACTGACTGCAGCATAGAGACATCGTTTCCTAGTTACAGTATGTCATCTACATACAACACAAGGAATACGATTGCAGTTCCATTAACCTTCTTATACACACAATGATCATCCGGATTTTGTGAGAAATCAAACTCTTTGAGTACCTCATCAAAATGGATATTCAAACTCCTGGATGCTTGCTTCAATCCAAACATGGATTTCTGAAGCTTGCATACCTTTTCGCCATCGATG
The DNA here is from genome assembly GCA_029891385.1 of Erythroxylum novogranatense. NCBI lineage: Eukaryota > Viridiplantae > Streptophyta > Magnoliopsida > Malpighiales > Erythroxylaceae > Erythroxylum > Erythroxylum novogranatense. Next base: position 13,007,639 of record CM057225.1, on the reverse strand, counting down.
GAAGTGAAGCCCTCAGGTTGTGTCATACACATCCTCGGGTGAATTTCCTCTCGGAAAGTCGTCTTCACATCCATTTGCCATATCTCATAATCATAATGAGTGGCAATAGCTAGGAGTATCCTAATGGATTTAAGCATTGCTACGGGGCTGAAGGTTTTGTCATAGTCAACTCTTTATGCGTGATGAAATCCTTTAACGAAGCATTGCTTTATAGGTAATCAAATTACCATCCATGTTGGTTTTCTTCGAAAACTCCTTTGCACCCCGTGGGTTTTATCCTTCGTGTAACAACCAAAGTCCATACTTGGTTTTCATACATGGAATCCATTTGATTTCATGGCACAAAGCCATGTTCTAGACTCGAACTTTCGTAACTCGTTCATAGGTAGTAGGCGCATCATCTCATATGAGCAATACGCCATTACGTTCACTTACAAGAAATTCATATCTCTAGAAGCGGTCGTATCCTACTTAACCTCGAAATTCGTGTGTAGTAGAAGGTTGAGCTGTTACCTCATCTATATGAGTGGCGTTTGAGTTCAGCGATTGATCTATGTTTGTTCGAGAATCTTGAACTTCTCAAGTTCAAGTTTGCTCCCACCGTCCTCTTGTAAAAGAAACTCTTTTTAAGAAAAAAAGATGCTTGAAACAAACAACTTTTGTTCCTAAGCAAGGTAGAATTGATATTCCACGAACAAACACTTATCGATTTTGCATCAAGCTAATCTGACTGTGTCCGCTTCACATAAGCAGGACAATCCCAAACTTTCAGATGAGAAAGATAGGGCTTTCAGTTAGTCCATATCTCCATATGGAGTAACCACATTTGTCTTTAATGGAACTCTGTTTAGCAAGTAAGCAATTTGTCTCAAGCATATTCCCAAAACTGCGTAAAACCTATCATCAATCGCACCAAGTCTAACAAGGTTCGATTTCTCCTTTCAGTCACACCATTGTGCTGCGGCGTGTAAGGTGGAGTCTACTGAGATAAAATCCCATTATCTCTGAGATAATCCAAAACTGTTGGTCTAAGCATTTTCCACCACGATCAGATCGTAATGTATTCATACTTTTATCAAGTTAGTTTTCTACTTCATTTCTGAATTATTTGAACGTTTCAAACGCTTCAGATTTGTATCTCATCAGATACAGATACCTATATCGTGAATAATCACCGATAAAAGTAATGAAGTAAAAATAACCACTTATGGCATGGATGGACGTCGGACCACATACATCCGAATGTATTAGGTCTAATATTCCATTCACTCGTTTACCCTTCCCTTAAAGGATAACTTAGTCATCTTGCCTAATAAACAAGATTCGCATGTGTCATATGATTCATAATCAAATGACCATAAACATCCACTCTTATGGAGCTTAGCGATGCATATCTCATTTATATGGCCAAGCCGACAATGCCATAAGTAAGTTGATTTTAAATTATCTCGATTATGTCTTTCGCGTCATTGACATTCAAAGCTGGATATGACATATCTAATATGTCAATTCAATTGCATAATGTACCGAGAGCATAGAGCCTTCCATTCGAACTAATAGAACAACCATTCTCTTGCTAAAAGTCCAATGGAAATCATTTCTATTTAAACATAAAACATACAATATGTTCTTTGTTTAAAACAGTACAAAATGTCAATCATCCAATTTGAATCTAAGCCCACTAGGGAGGAACAAGACATAAGTGTCTACGACTAATGTAGCAACTCTTGCTCCATTACCTACACGAAGGTCTAGTTCTCCTTGAATGAGCTTTCATCGTCCACGAGGCCCCGCATATCATTTCATATGTATGAGCCACATCCGTATCAAATACCGATATGTTTGGATCAGAATAGTATTAACCTCAATGACAAACATATTTGAAGAAGTAGAGGCATCGATGCCTTCTTACGCTTCAAAACTCCAAATAGATTTTACGATTTTGCCTCTGGTGGCTAGACTTGCCTGATGAAAGCAAAATCCTTTTGGGCGAGAATCTTTGGTTTTCCTTGATGGCACTTTCCTTTGGTTTCTTGGCCTTTTCTTCTTTGAACTAGAAGAAGAAGCATCCACCATTAGCACTTTCTTGCTATCCTTCTTGATAGCACCTTTCATTTATCTTGGCAGATTGATCACTCATGAATTGTTGTGGATATTTGGTTTATCCGATAGTTTATCACAAACCGTGAATAACCATCGACAATCCAACTAGAATTAAGTCTCTACTTAACTCATAATCCATTACAAATCCTAAGGCGGCCAATCTCTCAATATAGCCATTCATCTTCGAGGCATCTTGCATGCCAGATATCCCTCGAGCCATTTTAATGGTGAAGAGAAGCCTTGAGGTCTCGAACCTTTCGATCGAAGCTTACTCATCAAACAGCTCCCTAAGATGAAATACTATAGAGTGAGCATCCATGGACTCGTCTTTGCTCCTGCAGCTCTAGTGACATCGAGGCAAGCATAAAGCAAGTATCCATATCACTGTCCTTTAGATGCTTACAATATGCTTTCTGATCCTTATCAGAAGCATCGACAGCAGGTGCATCTGGAAGTGGAACATCTAGGACGTATCCCAGTTCCTCAGATCTGAGAACAATTCTCAGAGTCCTCAGCCAATCAAGAAAATTCGGTCCAGAAAGGAGAGCATAAATTCACACTGAAAGACTTCTTCAATCAACCTAGCGCGATAGAGAGAAGGAATGATAGAATAGAAATGCCTGCATGATCATAAGGACTTGCATGACATGCATATGGCTCCCACTAGTTTCCTAGAATCCATAACCCTCTTTACTGAATCCGGAGAAACAAAGTGACATAATGTCCTAGTGGGTCGATATCCGACATTGCTAAGAGTGACCTTGGGTTTACCCAACAAGCCACAACTTAGGTCAATCGGTAGGTATCGGTCATACCAATTGTATCATCGATAACCGACATTAAGAATGACCTTGGGTTTACCCAACAAGCCACCTTATGTCTCGGGAGGTATCAGATATACCAATTACATCTTAGACACAACTATCGATCAGTGCTATCAACTTGTTGATGTATGCACTTACATTGGGTATCAACTCTTTGATGCGCATACATCTGATGTATGCTACCCAATTTCGCCTCTGTCCACGTTGACCTTGAGTTTACTCAACAAACCAACGCTTCCAGTGAAAACTAACCCATTAATCCGAAAATCTCATTTTCATGGTTCGAACATATTCGTATAGAGCGAGCTTGAGGTTAGCTCAACAACCCAACCCTATAAGAACTCTGGTTCTTACCATATTAATGGAAGGCGTTAGTTTTCATATACCGAGGAGGGATTTCGGGTCTTCAGACTCCAAGCTTAGGACTATATGGAATGATTTAGGTTTCATCAATCACATTGAATCAATCCTTATAATCATCCATCATCCAACCTGAGCATGCCACAAGTCGACTTTCATCAAATGCAAGTCGACTTATGCTTCTGCCCACACACAAGTCGACTTGTATGACACAAGTCGACTTATGTCATCTGCCCATGAACAAGTCGACTTACAAGGTACTACAAGTCGACTTATACTGAGATCTTGAACAAGTCGACTTATTACATCCACAAGTCGACTTATCCAAAATCTTGAACAAGTCGATTTATACCATATACAAGTCGACTTATTCAGGAATTTTGCTAAAATATCTAATCGGCTAATTCCTCAATCAGTACAATTCCAATTCTCAACACCATCATACCTAGGGTAATATCTGTGAATTGATGCCTCAATGAACACTTCATTGATTCATGAATGCCTTAAATAGTCAAACTATATGAAAAGCTTGAAATGAGTCAAAACTCATTAATTTCCAAATAATTTAGGAACACCCTAATTATCAACCTAAGCATCTCTAGCTAGCACATACATTATCAAATTTACTTTAGCATATGCCATAAAAAATATGACGGTCAAAACAAACAAGATAATGCAAGATACTACCGAGACACTAATGTGATCAATTCGGCATTCAAAAATTCTTGGAAAAACAACTTCAAGCAATTCAGTTTGGAAATCATACTACATCAAGATAACACATTTTTAATCATATTAAAAATGGTTCAAGGCATTGGAACTGAAAAAGCACACTCAATCAAGCCAAGCAAAACAGTCCCAACAATTTTCACACAACTGTCCAGTTCTGTACATTGCTAGAAATGATCAATGAAACAATTTCAATAAATCCTGAGAAAATTATATAGGTTAATAAATGTTCAGAACATGCTACATGAAATTTTTCAGGATTTTAGGCCATCAAAAACTCAGTCAACCTAAATAACAAAACCGATTCAAAATCTGTGTTCATCAGCACAGCAATTCCCAACAGCATAGAATAAATTCGTGAATAAATATCCAATCACCTTGAAATCAAATTTCCATGCTCACAGACATTCACCAACATCTTAGAGACATGTAGGTGAAGGAAAATCCGAAAAAACATTTTTCTAGAATTTATTCTCGATTTTATACTCATGTCTGTTCCAGAATCGTTTCACAAAACAGCATCTGTAACCTTAGGGAATTAATTAGCAAAACTATATCAAATCAAATCGATAAATTCTCAAATTTCATAGACATATTCTCTAACATGTTATGAACCATTCTGGGCAGAAAAAGTTCGAAAAGCATATCACAATATAAATTCGAAATCTGAACAGATAGCATGCATCAACAAAAAATTCCATTAGGGTTTCTGATCTCGCTTAGGTTTTAGCTTCATACGGGATACCAGACGCTCTGATACCACTGTAGGAAAATCCCGGGAGGTACATCACATGTACCGGCAGCGGAAAACAAAAATTTTTGTTCCCGGGACTTTCCCGAAACCCAGGATCCAGGTATCTGTATGAAGACATAAACCTAAATAGCCAAAAGAGACTATCTCTAAAGGTGATCCACGCAGAGATCAGAAAATCTAACCGGATCAAACCCCTTTGACCCGGGAATAGCTAGAACAGATTAAAGGCTGCTAGACCCTACCTCTGTCCTTGGAGAGCTTGAAGAAAAGTTGATGGAGGAAGAAACCCTTGGAGGAGAAGATGAAGAATCAATGGAGAAGGTGAAGAATTTTGGTTTTTCACAAAAACCTTTCCTCCTTCTCTCATCCACGATGATGCTCTTCTAAAAGTGAAGAAACTATTTTCTTCTCTTCCTTTTGTAAGACCAACGAACTCACTTCTTCATCTTTCATGATTTTGTCCTTTTGCAATTTAATAAAAGATGATGACTAAGCTTCTTTTGGAAGCTTCCTACCTCTTCTCCTCCATCCTCCACGTTTCATGCATATATATATATATATATTAATTAATTAATTACTTAATTAATCATATATATATGTATATATATTGATGAAGTGGTCGATTACTTGAATTGGTCCCTACCAGCCAATCGGCCCCGATCTTTCAAAATGACTCTAAACCTTTTTAGCAATATCGATGTCGCGATCTCATCGGGACATATCCCAATCCATTGGGATCCATTTAATCTAATGCTCTCCATAATTGGAACTCGGTCCAATTACTATTTTCTGATTCTCGAAACACTCTTATCGTGTGACCCTTTAGGCTCCGGTTATGTTGGCCACTTAGATTAACAATTAATCTGAGCAAGTCATGAGCGGTATCTAGCAACACATCATGACCCCAATTGACGGAAAGTAATCGGTTTGATGTATTCATCACGAACCGGATCACGAACCCTTCCATGAACAATTACCGTGCAATTCGTCCTTTCACCATCCTATACCCCACTTGGTTATGAGTATGGTCAAAGTGTCAACTCTCACTAGACCGAGTCTAGCCCAGTGATATCGGTTCTCGTCACGGGACTCATTACTTTATATGTCAATGAAGACACTCTTCATGACATACATCTTTAAGCGACCTTAGTAATGATCCCGACAAGAGGCCATGGGTATCTCTTCGCTAATCCGAAGTGGTGAATCCTTTATTGGCTACTCAATTATCTTGAATACCTCAAGTTGTACTCCAAGCACCACCCTATGAGTTACCTCGGAAGGCAACAAGGAATGGAGTCAAAGCACGGGATCAATATCAAGATATCCTTGAGTACCTCAAGTCTAAGGATACTTGCACCATTGCTATGATGAGATTATCAACGACACTTAGATAAGATATCCATGTGATGATCTCATGGCGGGTCATCCAATGAACTTACTACCGCATTAGTAAGCATCCACATGTCAATTCTAAATATCTCATATTTACAATTTCGAGATCCACCGCTTGATCCAATCAAGGAATATGACATGTGCTAGTCTATCCGGATTAATGATGTCCGGTCTCATTAATCCTATGACTAGGAGAATTCTATCTTGACATAATTGCACATGATAGGAATCTCGGAGTATGATCACATCATAATTTCCTTCATGCTATGTCATATATCATGGACTTCATTAATTCGATTAAAGATCCAATCAATTCATAAACAATGTTTATGAATATCAAATTAATGAATAATGCCTTTTCTTTATTTATTCATAAAGTCTGCACACGACTTTGAATAAAACGCGCTAAAGGGGATTGCCTTTAGGGCACAAATAAACAGTACCGACCTTGAACAAGTCGACTTATCGAATGAACAAGTCGACTTATCGGTACCGAACATGTGTAAGTCGACTTACACATGGTACAAGTCGACTTATCACTTACAATTACTGCACTACAATGTACCAACTGTGTCTAAGTACTAATATCAAACTAGCTTTAGAACAAATTAAAGAAAGAAGTGTACCTTTCTTTGCACACCAAATATATTTTGGTAAACTTCTTTTTCTTGTGCAAAGTATTTCTATATACATAACAAGAAAATTCCTCAATTTATTGTTTTCATTTCTTATATTGCTTCTTTTATGATATAGTAACAATAACTTCCTTATCCTTCTCTCTCTTTTTATTATTACCTTTAAAAGTGGATGCCAAATGCTCACTTTCAACCTTCTCTTCCTTTAATCTCTATTCTTCTTGCTTACAATGTGAAATGAGCTCATTAAGAGTCCATTCCTCTTTTTGAAATTTATAAATAACTTTAAATTGACTTAGTTGTGTGGGAACAAAGATCAAAACCAAATGCACAAGCAAATCTTCAGAAAGCTCTAACTTTATTGGTTTTAGTTTTGAAACAAGAGACATTTTTAGATAGTAATTCCTGATGTTCCTATTACCCTTATATCTCATGGAAACATGACTTATTACAGTAGTTTTTTTTCTAACAAAATGTTGTTTAAGTTCTTTAAGGAACAATTTGGCATCCTTCTCTTCATATACTATTCCCCTACATATTTCTAGAATTGCATGTTTCATGATTATAAGACTCACGAAATATGAGCGATCCCACTTCTCCATGTCCCTCTTGTCATTAAAGGAACTTATATCTGTAAGAGAAAGGGTCATTTAATTTACAGAGCACTGTATAAGTCTATACAACCAAGAATAGTCATGGCATTCTCCTTTCAAACCTTAAAGTTTGTGTATTTAGCATATGTATAGAGTTAATGTTAGCAGATATTATAGCAACAAAAGTATTCACTAAGAACAAAATTAAACAAAGATAGCAAACTCATAATTAAAATCTAAATGCTACATAATTAACACATTTAAATAATGGCAATCCCATCATAAGATACTTAACACAACATTGCTTTGGATAGAAATATCGATTTGTAAATGGTACTCCTATTATAGTGATAAAAAATTGACAATAAGATCTTGTCAAATTATAAGCCTTTCTTTGTACCGAATTGTAATTTATATAGAAAGTCGAATAATTGTTACATATTTATCGCCACAAGTATGTTTAAATTTTAGCCAACAATAATCATGCTTTGTTAATTATTATTTGCTTAAAACTCAACCCACATAATCACTTTGATATTTTAGAATTAATTAATCTTTACAAAGGAGGTTAGTTTGGTAACATATTGTTCTAATTAATAGTTTAAAATATTGCTTATTGAATACGATAATTTGAATTTAAGTAATCAATTAATAAATTAATATTACAATCCATTTTATTTTAGCAAACAAATCAAAACCATAAAGGTTATTAATCCATTCAAAATTGAAAACCATAAAAGTTATAAACCTTAAAATAATATATAAATAACATGAAATAATTGTATAATGCTTGGCTAACCTTTAATCCTAGTAAATATTGACCCATAAATATAAACATGGATAGTTAATGTTCGGCCAAACCAACATATCACAATATGATTTTTTTAATTAACCCAAAATTTAAAACCATGAAAACCTTAAAGGAGATAAAGCCACCGGTATAAAAGCAAACATAATCTCAATAATCCAAAATGGTATAGGCTCTCATTCCACTTACTAAAATTTTAATATAAAAACATACAATATGAACTCACATCATTAATTTCATATTATCAAGAATAAACTTGATTGCAAAAACATACTTGAATCCATTGGAAAACATGTGATTGAGATGTTGTGACTCCTTTTAGCTTTTTCCCTTTCAAGAGTTCTGAAAAAAAAAAAACAACTAATATTCTCTTTAGGACCATAATTACTTATTTATAATGGTTATTCCTAATTTTCCCATCATAAGTTAGAAATATAACAATATTTTTCTATAAGTATACTAACTTGTACTTTATTAGATGATTTAGACCTACTAACCCAAAACCTTATTAGATCATTTTAATTTTGAACCAAACCTTATAATATCTAGTGACTTATGTGTGTGTGTGTGTTTTAATTCCATCAAAATTCCAATAGGCAAATCTACACTTTTTAACCTAAAGGAGTAAATTATATGTAAGGACAATAAATGATGGAATGAAGAAAAATAACTAATATCTAAGCGTCGTGTTTATTATGAAATTATTTGAATTGTCTAAATTTAAATAAATTTGAAATATTTCAAATTTCATGATTTTGATAATATTATGTTTCATATGATTATCAAATCTCATCATTTTATTATATTTTATTTAGTGAATAGTTAAATTTATTAATTCTTAAATATACCGGGCAAAATATCACGTTTTATTAAATTAAGTGATGATAGTGTAACAAAATGTAATTATTTATTATTTTTAGTAGTATACCTTATTCTTATGTTTATCAAACTTAAACTCATTCTTATGTTTATTAGAAATATGGTAAAATTTCTTCTAATGATTATTTACACTTTAACTCTATATTTTATGATTCTCCATATTGTATGTTGATAACTTCATATCTAAAGTGAATAATTCTTAATTTCTTTATTGTACCATAACCTTGATGGTCTTTAAAAAATCATTTGTCCCAAAAGAATGACAACCGGAAGAAAACTTTCTTTTGAACACAGCTACTTAAAATGGGCAAGTCTTTATGTTTTAACTACATTTGTTGCTAAGCTCTATTAGCAAAATAAATATGATCCAATCGCAAGCTCAACAAAAAATACCTTTTACAATTTTGACTGAATTTATTTAATTAAATAACTTGAAAAATATGAATAATAAAAGATAACTTAATTTTAACTCATTTGCATTCCTAAACTTCTTCACGAGGTGTCAACAATGAGTTGTCGAAGTATCCAGTCTCTAATAATATCTGCAAATAAGATAAAAAGACCTCAATTTTTAAAAGGTTAAGGTAGGAGTGTTAGCTTCTTATGCTTTTCTCCTATTTATAGAGAAAGACAAAACAAGTTCCATCTTATTAAAATTAAAATTCCTAATTATAATTAAATTCAAACTCTAACTATAATTATAATTTAATTATAATAAAATAAAATATCTCATATTTGATCCCTAAACATTTTCAAACTTCATAATTAAGTCTAACTTAATTTTACTCTTTTAACTATTGTTATGTGTGATTCATTAAAATTTTAATATATTGACAATGATTATAAATTATAAGTATAATTCATAATTAACATTAGATAAATAAAAATATTTTAATATATCTTTAATTCCCAAGTAAACAATTTATAATCATATATTAAGATTGACATCTAGCAATATGTCATGACCACTCAAATATAAGGAATGCCATAAATAGTTTGACTCAACCCATCTGTACACGATTGTGATGTATGATTTAATCATTTTATTATCTAATGTTCTAATTGGACACAGGGAATGGATTTAGTGTCTACTCTTTTAACTCCAATCATGTTTATTCCTGCTAATTAGTAATTAATTCATAATTAATATTTAAAAACATAATTTTAAATGTCAATTCGCTCTAGCAAAAAATTCCTTAAATCATCAATAATGAAGAGTAGTGGAACATTATCCCTAATTATTTTATAGTAACGACTACTTTATAACTTACTAAACTATCTCCATATGATTTATACTATATCCAATTACTATTGACTAAGTACCATAAATAAAATAGGTCATAAGTAGCATCAAAACATAGTAATTTCTATATGAGATATTTTGGTAATCTTAAGTATAAGGATCAATTATATAAACATCATAACGAGAAAATTCACGAGCAAATAACTAATATTGTTTTAGGATCTTCATAATTGAGTCGATTCAATGAACTTAATCTTTAATAAGCACTCACACATTTTTAAATATACCAATACTTTAATTTATGAGATAAAATACTTTCTTTATAATAAAGAAATACAAATTATGTTAATTTTACGCTTTATCTACATCTTATACAACTAAGAAGAATTTAGGGTAATATGTAAATGCAAATTGAATTTTATAATTATGATCTCATCATAATTTCAATTGCACATTAATCATTTCAGAGATTTTATCTTTAATATTAAAATATCAAATATAATTAAAAATATAAAGATAAAAGTGTCTTTAATTAATTATGTCATAAAATCTGCAATCATCCAAATTGTTGTAGGAAATGTACCAACAATCTCTCACTTACATTAAGCCAATCTCTTAATTCTCTTACACTATATCTCCATATGACAATCATACTATTGTTGGGATAGTGGTTTAGTGAAAGAATTCTATAAGATTCTCTATAGTGAGCACTTGCCTAAATCTTACAACTCTCATCTCAATTGTCATTATAATTAAGAGAGACTGCCAAAATACATACTTAGATCTTTGATGAGACTTTAGCTCCTTTCTCATGCATAATGACTTTAACATTCTATAGTATATATTATTATTTTAATAATGCAAGGAACTATATCAAAGTTTATTAAAGAATTTATTAATCTAAATAATCATTTTCACTAAATGAAAGATGTATTAGGGCTTGCTTATTGGTCGGGTTATGGAAGGGCCAAAAATATATGATTCTTCAAACTTCTTGTAATAGTTGTGGAACCAGGTCGAATCCCAAGATAACTATAAAATAGTTTCTTGATTTCATAGAATGAAATTAAAAGGGGAGTTTGATTAAGTAACAGATTGACTAAAATTAATAAGAAATCAAATTAAATCAACTTAATATAAAAGAGAGAACATCAAGATTACCAAACTTCAATTCAAGGGAAAGATCTCATCTAATTATAATATTGATCATTAGTTTAAAAAGAATATTATCACAATTCAAGCAGTTAGTCTAAAACATATTAGGATCATCATAATAAGTGTTGGACCCCACCCTCCACACCTGGGCTAACATTTCCCACCCAGCGTGTGTTTGCGGGTTATACCACGGCGGGTGTTTGCGGGTTATACATGTATCAACATAATCGATCTTGTCCTCTTTGGTCGAGGTGAGCCACGGCTCGAACTAAGACCTCAAGATTTGTTCACTTTAAGTGGGCGCCTCTTACCATTGGTGGCTCAATGGTGAGAGGCGCCCACTTAAAGTATAACAAAACTCGAGGTCTTGGGTTCGAGCCGTGGCTCACCTGACCAAAGAAAACAAAGATCTTGATTAAGGTCGAATCTTGAGATAACCCCAAAACACACGCTGGGTGGGAAATGTTAGCCCAGGTGTGGGGGGTGGGGTCCAACATTAAATAATTAACCTTAGGAAAACTCAATCCATAAGCATCTTAAACTAAACCAACTAACAAACTCATCAAAAATTCAAAACTTGAACTTTATGACTCAATGGTGAGAGGCGTCCACTTAAAGTGGAACAAAACCTTGAGGTCTTGGGTTCGAGCCGTGGCTCACCCTTGACTAAAGAGGACAAGATCTTGATTAAGGTTGGATGTCGCGGTATAACCAGCAAACACCCGCCGTGGTATAACCCGCAAACACACGCTGGGTGGAAAATGTTAGCCCAGGTGTGGGGGGTGGGGTCCAACATTAAAAGGCGCATTTTTGGTTATACCGCGACATCCAACCTTAATCAAGATCGTCCTCTTTGGTCAAGGTGAGCCACTGCCGAACCCAAGACTCAAGGTTTTGTTCCACTTTGTGGACGCCTACTATTGAGCCAATACCACGACGGTGTTTGTGGGTTATCTGCGACATCCAACCTTAATCGATCTTGTCCTCTTTGGTCGAGGTGAGCCACGGCTCGAACCCAAGACCTCGAGGTTTTGTTTCACTGTTGGGTGGGAAATGTTAGCCCAGGTGTGGGGGGTGGGGTCCAACATTAAATAATTAACCTTAGGAAAACTCAATCCATAACCATCTTAAACTAAACCAACCAACAAACTCATCAAAAATTCAAAACTTGAACTTTATGGCTCAATGGTGAGAGGTGTCCACTTAAAGTGGAACAAAACCTTGAGGTCTTGGGTTCGAGCCGTGGCTCACCCTTGACCAAAGAGGACAGTACTGATTAAGGTTGGATGTCGCGGTATAACCCGCAAACACCCGCCGTGGTATAACCCGCAAACACACGCTGGGTGGGAAATGTTAGCCCAGGTGTGGGGGGTGGGGTCCAACAATAAGTCTCAAAATTTTCTAATTAATTGGTTCAAACCCATCATCCAAACCAAAACTTATCATCCATTGATTGAGTACAATGACATTCCATATCAAATAAATGATAGTAATAAACTTAGTGAAAAAGACTACCTAAATTAAATAATCGAGATAGCTGTAATTATTCAACTAAGTTTTATTGTTTATCATAAGTTAAATATGCAACTTCATAACTAACCTATTGGCTACTTGTACCAACATTTCATGACAATTATGGATCATTGAATTCATGGATAGCAATAAAATAATCAATATTAAATTAAATTATCAGCTTAATCAATATTAATCATTCATGAAATACGAGAACTCAAAAAAAGAAATGTTTGATTAAAACATAAATAAAAGTTAAGAGCGCAAATCCTTACAAAGTTATAACTAGAATATCGAATCCCCTTGAATAAGAAAAATTGAGTTTAGCCACACATGACTTTTGATTTAACAACAAAATAGAAGAAAGATAAAGAATTGCGAAAAATTTAAGAAGAGAGAACCCTTTTCTATTGCGAGGAGTGTCCCTTTTATAGGATATCTACATATGAAGCTACTCGCAAAATTTATCACACATAAGTATACTAATTAGGTTAGTGAAAGAAATGAAAAGTAAAAGAAGAGATATAAGAAGAAGAAGAAGAAGCCTTTCAAAGCATCAACTTAGGAAGACTCGAGTGTCTCTAAAAGCAAATGATTGGAAGTAGAAGTAGCTCACATATGTTTCATGGAAAAAGATGAAGATGGGGTACTTTCTAACTTTAATTATTTTGATATTATAGTGATTTGATATATGATGAACTAGTAGAAACTCTATAAATTAAGAGCATATAAAGGAAGAAGGTTTCTTCCAAATTCAAAGAGGTGTAGAAGAATTTAGATGCATGTATGGATGAAAATTAGAATTTAAGAATGTGGTCATTAATGATAATAAGGTACTTTCTAACTCTAATTATTTTGATATATGCATATACAGTACATAGTTCAATGCTCCCAAAGATTTGTTGTTCAAATTCCCTAAGAGAAGTGAGAAACTTAAAAGCATGTTAGGAGTTAAAAAGACTATAAATAATAGGCATAATATTATATATAATTATAAAAGTACATCTAATTTTAAAACTCTATTTGTTAAGGAAAAATATTGCATAGTGAAGAATCTTAGGAAGAATCCTTGCCTAAGATGAAAAATAGGCATGATGTATCCATTTCTAAGAAAATACATCATATGCACATGATATAACTTTTATACCTTACTCTAAAATCAAATCGTATACTCTCATATTATGTCTATCCTCTCCTTTTGAATGTTGAGATCTGTACATAGGTTTAGAACCATATGTTATACTCGAACATATATATATATATATATAAAGACATATGATAGGATGCATTCTCACTCACACTCCTTTGGAACACAAAATCAACTTAGAATTATGCTTCAAGCTTCCATTTATAATAATTCTTACACATTTTAAGGGAGGGATTGCCATTATGCTTCTACACATAGAAGACTAAACAATGCCTATATGCATCAATATTACTATGGCACCAACTTATATCATTCATATAATATGAGGTAATATGGGCATATTATAGATTTTGCTTCTTAAACAAAGAATAATAAGTAAACCTTTAAAATATTGGTTAAGAAAAAGAAGGAGACTAAAAATCAAGGACCCAATCTCATTTGAGTACCTAAAATACTTCAACTATTTTATTTCATAGGTATATAAAAGAAAGAGAAACAAATGGTAAGTGGATAGTACCATCTTGATTTACAACTATTAGAGTCAAATATAAAGGATTTGTCACATTTAGAGATGATGCCAAGGGTAAGATAACTAGCATAAAAAAAATTATTGAGGAAAATCATATTACAATTAACAATGTGTTTTTGATTGAAGGATTAAAGCATGATTTATTAAGTGTAAGTCAATTATATGACAAAGAACACAAAGTATGTTTTGAGAGAAAATCATGCATTATATCTAGAGTGGTAGACAGTAACATTGAATTTTTATGTAAAAGAGAAGGAATATTTATATATATTTAATCTTGATGATTTTTCTAACCAAAATGTAAAATGTTTAATGTATATTAATTAAGATGCATATAGTTGGTATAAGATAATTTGACATGTAAGCATGGATCTCATCTTCAATATTAACTCTAAGTAAGTTGTTAATAGACTTCTAAGGGTCAAATTTGGAAAAGATAAGATTGATGGAGCTTGCCAAATAGGAAAACCATCCAAGAGTTCATGAAGAGTAAAAAGTCAGTAACTTTCACTAAAATGTTGCAGTTACTTCTTATAGATTTGTTTGGCTCAACTAGAGTTACTAGTGTAGTTGATAAATTATATGCTTTTGTCATAGTTGATTTTAATAGATTTACATGGGTTTTATTCTTAACTAGAAAATGTGAATACTTTGGGACATTTTTCAAGTTTGTCAAAAGAGTTCAAATTGAAAAGGAACTCTCCATTACATCAATTAAAAGTGATCATGATAAGGAACTTGAAAATGAATTGTTTATGGCTTTCTAAAAAGAAAATGACATTTTTTCATGATTTTTCTAAACTTAGAACTCCTCAACAAAATGGTGTTGTTGAAAGGAAAAATAGAACATTACAAGACTTTGTTAGAATAATGATAAATGAATATGATCTCCCAAAGTATTTTTGGGCATAAGTTGTAGTAACCATACGTCATTTATCCAATAGTCTACATAAGACTAAATATAGATAAAACTTCTTTTGAGCTTTAGCATGGGAAAAGCCAAAGATTATTTATTTTAAATGTTGGTTATAAGTGTTATATTTTGAACATTAAAGATAACTTGGATAAGTTTAATTGAAAGGCAGATGAATGAAATTTTCTTAGTTACTCCCTAACTAACAAAGTATATAAAGTATTTAATAGGAAGACTATTGTTATTGAAAAATCCATACATGATATCTTCGAATACTAAACATTGCTTCCAAGAAAAGCCTTGAAGATAATGATGTAAGTCTATGTAAGGATTTAGAGAAGTTAGCTCTTGAAGAATATGAGAATGATTAACAAGAAACCTTACTAGAGAAAATCCTTAAACCAAGTGAGAGAGGTACAAAGAGAAGCTTCCAAAGAATTGAAAATTTAAGAATCATCTTGTAAAACCTTAAACTTTTCTTTTCACGTATCTATAAAATTTTATTTCATGTGAATGATCTTTTCAGACTAATGTAAATTTTATTTTTGCTAACAGGTGAATTAGGAACCCAACCCTGAATGACAAGTATTAAAGTCAAATGATAGTCGAAAAATAGTGGAGTTGACGGTATGGAAATGAACCAAAAATAAATTCAATCGAATGGATTTATGATAGATTAAGACTGATCTTGTTTTAATTTATTGTGGAGTAAATTTGAAGCATTATTGGGTTGAAACATAAGGACATAAGAATCAGTCATAGTTATTGTTGGACCCCGAACTTTTGATGAAAATTAGAGATATTAAAATGAATATTAATGAGAAAGAAATTGGTGAGACAATTTATGAATTTAAGAAAATTTGTTGAAATTAAGAAAAATTTATGAGAAAAGAATTATTTAGTTTTGAGGACTTTGATATTTGAATAAATTTATATGGATTATGAGAGGAAAGAGAATGAGTTAATTGAAATGAGAGTGAAAAATTAAGAAATAAAGAAAGAAAGTGAGAGAATTTGAAAAATTAAGAAAGTTGACTTTTGGAGATAGAAAGTTTGACTTGAGAGAGTTGACTTTTTGTTTGAGGCAAAATTTGAGAAAATTGTCTTCTGAAAACTTGTAGTTTATGTTAAGAGTTTTCTGTAGCCATAAAGTTTGATATTTTTCGATATCGAAAGTGAGAGTTATGATCAGTCAAAGTTCGCTTGGAGTTTGACTTTTTGAAGAAAAAGTTGACTTTTTAATTTAGACAAAATTCGAGAAAATGATCAACATGAAAATTGTAGCCTCTGTCGAGAGCTTTTTGTGGACATAAAGTTTGCTATTTTTTGATGTCGGGATTGAGAGATATGATTTTCCGAAGATATGCTTTGTTTTGAAAATGCTATTAAGTATAGATTTGTGTGTTCTATGCTTCGAGGTCACTCGTCGTATGGATTTAGTTTGAATTAGAGTAAGTGGTCTTCATGAAAATTTTAGATGATGTTTTTATCTTTCCATTGATATAAAGTTTGCAATTTTTCGATATCGAGACTAAGAGTTATGAGCGATTAAAAATTGGAAGTTGTTTAGGAAAAGTTATTTTGGACAGAATCTTTGATGGAGTTTTTGACCTCTTTCGAGGCCTAATTTGATTTTGAGTACTTCAGGGAAGTTGTAGAGCTTCCTTTGATCTTTATATTGACACCAAATTTGTCAAATTCTGAGTTCGGAATTGAGAGATATGATTTTTTGAAAAGTTCAATTTTGAAGTTCCATTACTTTGTTTTTTAATCTGATCCCTTTTGTAATCTTTTGCTTATAATTCCTTCTTCCGACATCCGATTGATTTGATTATCGAAGCGTTGGATTCCTAAGACAATTAATTTCATTTTTATGAAAAATTATGATTTTTTTGGAGATTAAATGGAAAGAGATTGATTGAACCAAAGTAAGAGATTTGGTTATAGGTTATAAGTTGGATAATTTTCTGAACATGGTTCAGTATTTTACGAAATTCAGGAGCTGTACAACTCCGATTGAGTTGATTCTTGAGGGAAAATAAAATTAAGATATAGGGCTACAACTCTTGTGAAGGGATCGAAATTTAATTTCATCCCTAAGATTGTCAAATTTCTGGAATTAAATTAGCGTAATGTTCAGTCTCGGATTTTTCGCAGGTCCGATAGTATTTCAGCTATAACTTCTTCGTTTCTGATTCGAATTGAGCGCGGTCAGTGGCGTTAGATTCGTATGATCTAGAGAAACAATTTTCAAGAAGAAAGCTTGTCCAAATTATTTCGTTTAGATGCTCAAAAATAGGATGCAAGCTATCAGATTTTGAAAATCCTGTGCAGGGGTATTTTGAGATTTCACTTAAATGAAGGGGCATTTAGGTCATTTACTCCCATTTAATGACCTAGCCTTAAACTCAACTATAGCTGTCATTTTTACTCCAAAAAACCAGCAGAAGTCACGAAAATTAGAAGAAGGGAGAAGAAGAAATGATGAAGAAGAGAATGAAGCAATCGGCTATGGAAGGAAGGAGAAGAAAGATGAAGCAAGGTTTGGTTTTTATGGGTTTTTCTTAGAGATTTTCGTTGTTTCCAAGAAAGAAAACTAAGGAAAGAAAAGATGAAGAAGAGAGAAGAAGGAGAGGTGCGACGGTGGAGATGAGGAGAAGAAGAAGAAGAGTGATGCAAGTTTCGTTTTTTTTTCCATGGGTTTCCAGCCATTTTCGTTTGTTTCAAGGGGAAAGAGATAGAAGAAGATGAAAGCTTGTCTTGGAGCTCAAAAATAACGAAAATGGTGGAGAAAATGGTAAGTGAGAGAAAGTTCAAGTTTTGAATTTTTGATGAGTTTGTTGGTTGGTTTAGTTTAAGATGGTTATGGATTGAGTTTTCCTAAGGTTAATTGAAAAGAATAGGTTATGATTATGTTTAAATTTTGGATTAATTGTGAATTGGGGGTTTTGCCCAAATTTGTGAATTGGAGTTTTTATAAATTGATGCTTTAGATAGCTTGGATTAATGATGAATTTGAGATTTTTTAAGTCAATTTTGATGTTTATGCCTTAAGTGAGGTTTAATTTGAAAAATTGTAAATTGGGGGTTTAAGCCAATTGTGAAAATTGGGGATTTTGAAAATTGGAGACTTAAATAGCTTGAATATGTGAGGAATTGATGAATTCCTAAGTCAATTGAAAGATTATATGATTTGTGATGTTCAATTTTGGATAAGAGTGTGTAGGATTTATGTCAAATTTTGGGGTTTTGGGATTTTTTTGCAATTGTTGGATTAAGATGGCTTGAAATATGATGAGTTTGTGAAATATGATAACAATTTTGAAGAAATTGTGATTTATGGTATTGAATTTGAATAATTCGGTTTAGATCAAATTGGGAATTTGGGGAATTTAGAAATTGATGATTTAAATATCTTGGAATTAGTATGAATTAATGAGTTATGACATCAATTTTAAGGATTAAGTTATTTATGAGGTTGAATGTTAAATTGGAAGAAAGAAAGGAGAAATGGCCAAATTAAAGCTTGGAACAAATTTCTCGTAGCGATTTGAGGTGGGTAGTATATTTATTTATTGAATTTTAAGCATAAGCATGTGAGATTGAAAAATGCTTTAAAAAAAATTATGGTTGATGAAAATGTTTGAAAAATTGGTTTTCGAAATAAATGTTACGAAAATGCAGTTTGCTTTATATGAACGATTTGAAAAGTGAAATTGAAAAGGTTGAATTTGTAATTGAAAGAAATAGCTGCATACATTGTTGTGATTTTGATTCTTTGTGTGATGTAATTCGTGAGTTAAATTGCATATGATTTGTTATATGATTTTATCGACATGTGATTGTCTTATAAGAAATGTTGAAAAGTAAGATTTTGAAAAGTGCCTTGAGCAATCCGACTTTTCATTTTCGATATGTGTTATGTGGGTTTGGTAGGTCCTTGTGAGTCGGTAATTGTCTCTATTTGTTAAGGCCTTCTCCCGGCTGCCTGCTAGTGACATTGGAGCTCGATTTGGACTCCTCCACGGTTACACTAGACCGCTTATCGGGAAAGTGTGGTACGTTTGTTCACTGGTACGCATGTGAATCGCTATACGGGAATGTGCGAAGACGTTCTGTTTGGACCAAACCAGACCATTTGATGTGTTTTGTGTGTTTTGTTTTGTTTATAAGTGTGTTGCATTGCATCATTTTTACAAACAAAATGTGAAAAATTTTGAGAAATAAATTATGGTGGTTTTTCAACCTAAAAGTTTAACGCAATTGTTTTGGCAATATTTTGAAAAGTGTGAAAAATACGAGGTTTGCTAAATTTCTATTGTGAAACTTCGGAAATAAATGGTAAAGTTTTTCCAAATATGTTTTCGCTTATTTTTCAATTTGTAAACATATTATCCACGAGCTATTTTAGCTCACCCCCTTTTCATCCCCATCTCCAGGTATTCGAGTAGGAGATCGGATGAAAGACTGTCAGGACACCAATTCGATTTGTATATGTTTTTGAGTAATTTGGATCTTTGTATAAGTTTGTAATGGCTTGAAAAGTCATTAAGGATTTGTAAGAAATTAAATTATAATGTGTATGAAATTATTGAGATTGTATAAGAAATTGTGTTATGGAAATGGATTTATATGTTGAGTTGCGTTTCAAGTTTGCGTATGATGATGGGATTTGGTTATGATGAAAGATTGAGGTTTTATTTGAAATGTTAGATATAGGAGTGCGTTTGCTTATGTTGAGATCCCAGATGAAGGGTCCGGTGGATTTTGATTGGTTGTGTGTTTGTTGGGTATTTTATAAGTGTCTTTTTGCCTTTGCAGAAAATTTTGGGCTGTCAAAATACAGCCGTTGTGCTGCCCGATTTTCGGTAAAAATCGGGTTAAGATAAGAATAATAATAAGAAGTTAGTTTGTTAAAGATAAGTGTTTAGTTAAGAAGATGAAATTTTTGGGATTTGTGTGATTGGTTAAGAAAAAATAATATGAATCGAAATGTTGTTTGAGATTTAAGTGAATTGAAATTCGTGCGCGGATGAGTTTCCAAAACAAAAATTGTATGGATTGGTTATGTTTGAATGAGTTTGAATAAAGAGAACAGAAATGTATGGAAAAAAAATTAATTATACCGGTTTCGGATGGTTAGTCTAGGTTATCCAATGTGTTTCCCACTAATGTCGACATTTAATTCAGTTCGATTCACTTTCGTATTTTATTCAATTCGTTTTCGCATTCAATTCCGATGTGTATTCGCTTTGATATCCGATTTGCTTTTGATCCGTTTATGCTTTATGATTCGATTTCGTTCTATCCGCTTTGTTATTCGTATCCGATTCGCTTATTCGATTCGTTTCGTTATTTTTGCTTTCACTTTTGTCTCGTTTTAGCTATCTGTCACTTCGTTTTCGTTTCCGTCTTTCCGCTTTTCGGTTGGGATCCGGTTCCCGGATCGGGTCCCAACAGTTATGGATACTTAAAGTAAATCGATCCAACTTATATATTGATATATTTAGGTGTAACATGTTATTAAGTGGACATAAAATTTCTATCAAAATTGGACAGATTTTTCGTAAGCCATTTAATTATTTTGGACAAGAAATAATACATGTACATGTGAATGAGTGCAGCTATCACTTACATGAAGAAGTCCTTATTATTTTGGATCATGGATGAATGAAAATCTTATATTGTCACGTTTATGAAGGAGTAGATGTGAGGGACATAAAATTCATTACATGAGAGACCAATTCATGGTATGGACATGTGTCATTTTGGTGAGACAAAATTAGAACAATTTGTTATATTAAGGGACAAGAACTGTCATGGATGAGGTAAGGACTTAAAGGATTAATTAAACAAAGATGGTAAGAGATTATATAATGGACAGCTGTCAGAAATTTACCTTGCAATGTGTAGGATAGCCTTCTTCAACGTGTAGCTTAAACAAGAATGATGGAGGAGCTGCTCCACCTTCATTCCACCAACAATTCAATTATCACTTGGACCAGAATTAATGTTATTAAATTGCAACTGCTTCCTTCACACATAGATCTCCAAGTTGTTGCCTTTAGAAAATAATTTCTGCATGTTGTTTAAACCTCCAACCGTGGACAACACCTCTATCAATGCCAACTATATACAGGGAAAAGATGGACAACACATTACCATATGATTTTAGGTATGTTAAAACACTCTTGTCCGTCCTCTTTAGCTATTCATGTGAATGCTTAAGCTAGAAACATGAATTTCCTTATGAATTGCGTGAATGTTTGAGCATGATTTGAAGAAAGTGGTAAGTTTTCGTAACTATGTTTAATGAAATTTTGTATTAGGATTCTCGGTTTCCTTGAACAGTCCTAGCTTTTTGGCCATAACTTAGTCTATAGTACTCCAAATTGGGTGATTCAAACTGTAAATGAAACCAAATACATAGTACTACAAATATCTAGAAGAGACCTAAACCTAATTTTAGCTAAATGATATTGAAAATTGAGATTGATTATGATAACCTGATACTGTCCTTATGTTGAAGCAGCTTGTGATTTTCAACACATGTTTCATAATTTAGAAGTTGAAATGGAATGATTTTTAATGATATGAAAATATAGATATAGGGAAACAAATTTCTAAAAGACTTCAAAACCTAATTTAAACATTTGATATGTATAAATTAAGGAACAAGTGGAGGTATAATTAAATGGAGAGAAAAAACATGGTAAATGGAGAGGAAAACAACATATATATCCATATATTATGTATATTAGTCAATGGGTATTAATTGGCAGCGAGTAGATGCTATATAAATGGCTTAATAGTTGTTCAGTGGTAGCAAGTATATTGTATGTAGTTCAATGGTTCAATGTAAGGAAAACAATAGGTATATATTATGTATGTTATTTAAATGGAAAGAAGACAACATGTATAAATCATGGAAGTTGTTCAATGGTTGATTGAAAAGAAAACAAAATTTTAATCTTACAAATTACTAAGATCTTGGTTAAGCCCTTTGCCATAAAATTTGTAAAACAAGGTGGTAAGTTATGGATGTACTTGGCAAGTTTTAGGAACCCTTCAGGGGTCTCCCTCATAGCTGAATAAGACAATAAAGTTTTCTCATCATTGTAGACTCAGGACTAATAAAGGAAAAGCATCGGACATGTGAGGATGGTTAATGATAAACGACAAATAATAAGTGTACCTTTAAATTGATTTTGTAAAGAAGGTTTTTTCCTTACTTTGAAAAGTATGTTTATGAATAATTCCATGTGCTACTACTTGAATTTAAAAGTTAATCTTTATGAGATGCTTTGATTTAACATTGAATTGAGTTTTGAATGCACTTGGAAACTAATGAGATGTACATACGCTTTGAATTGACATTGAATTGAAATTTGCATATGCTTTGAATTGACATAGAAATGGATTTTGAATATGTTTTTAATTGGTATTGAAATGAGGTGCGCTCATGTATTAATTGTGGTTTAGCCTATGGTACACCTTTAGGTCTTTATACATACGATTATATAGATCAGAGTATGTCCTAACATATATGACGATGTTTGGAGGGCATCTCTGACTAACATGGGTGGTGTTGTGTCTGTTAGTATGTCCTATGAGTCACGCTCCGCACGTGTGGAGTATATATTGTGCTAGCACTATTATGGGTAAGCGATGTAGAACCAACTCTATAACAACTAATTTATATGTAATGCTACCATCATTATAGGTAAGCGATATAGAACTAGCTTAATAAAAATTGGTATATAGAGGTTAACTAGTCACGGGTAAGTGATAAAAAATCAGCTCTATGGACTTACACCTAAGGGTACCATATGGCAAAGAAACTTAGTGATAGGCTATGTTTTAAAAAGAAAGTTCATGAAAGCTTTGATTACCATCGCTGCATACTTTACAAGAAAAGTGGAACTTGATCTCAGAAAATTTTATATGTTTTGTTTTACATATGCATTAATCTTATGAAAAGAAAATAATGTGTTTTGTAAGAACATTGGTTATTACTTAAAAAGAAAAGAAATTGTTTTCTTTTATAGAGGTTAATATTTGTATAAATGTTTTTATTTGAAACCAAGAATACTCACTGAGCTCGTTTAGCTCACCCTTTATTTTCTATTTTTAAATAAAACCTCTCAGGTGCACGCTTAAGGGCTCAGTAGCAGGGACTCCACCTTACGAGTAGTCAACTTCATTAAGTGTTATTGTGTAGGCATTTTTTTGCCTTGTACGTATTTTTAAGAATTGTTTCATATCTTTAAACATATTTTAGAAAGTACATTTGTATAAGGAATGGATGTGTATAAAGGTTTTTTAATGGAGTGTATGATGTTGTTTTAGCTTTTCAAAGTTTATTGATGTAATTATTTGAGATTGAATATAAGTGGATTTGAAATCCACAATTTGGAGTTGAGAGATTGATGTGATAATATAAGTGTTTTGAACTTTTATAGGGACTTTGAAATTTTTTTGGGATGTCAAAATATAGTCATTGTGATTGAAATTATTAATAAACTGAAAAATAAAACTCCACTTTTTACATTTCTTATTGTGAATTGAAGTTTTTCCTTAACAAAGGCAATATGCTTAACTTCACGGCAATTTTCCAGCCGACTTGGATATCGACTGAAGAGCTACCGTGGAGTGTCGGGCAAGTTGCCTAGTTATTATAGGATAGGGGCCTATCATATCCTCTAAGTCAAATTATAGGTGATGTTTAATAAGAGTATTACTAAATCTCATTTTGGAAATATATCACATCTTGCTTTTATTTCTTAAATTAAGCCGAAGACAATAGATAAAATTAGATTTGTACTTTAGTACCCAGACCTATAGACCACCAAATCATAGTGACCAAGTAGGTATTCAAAAACAACTTAGATGAAATAATAACAATTGTCAGAAATGAAGCTAGTTTAGTGGCTAAAAGGTACAATCAAGAGTAGGGCAAAGACTTCGAGGAACATTTTACTCCAATAGGTTAGAAGCTATTAGTTTATTACTTACATTTTCTTCTTACATAAATTTCAAATTGTTTCAAACGAATATTAAAAGTGAATTTTTTTAAATGGTGTAAATCAAGAATTTTATATTGAAAAACCTCAAAATTTTGAAAACCATGATAAACCTAACCATATTTAAAAACTCTTTAGGAATTTATATAGGTTGAAATAAGCTCCTAAAGTTTGGTATGATAGGTTCAATGCATTTATTTTAGAAAAAAATGGTTACTAAAGGCAAAGTTGATGTAACATTTGTAGGAAAATCCTGGTGTGTGCATCACATATACACGGTGCGGAAAAACAAAAATTTTTGTTCCGGGACCTTCCCGAAAGCCAGGATCTATGTGTCTATATAACGAAGTCAAACCATAACGACCAAAGGAGACCGTCTCTAACGGTATCCACGCAGAGGTCGGAGAACCTAACCGGGGCAAACCCTTTGACCCGGGAATAGCTAGAATAAGGGAGAGAGTGCTAGCTCTTACCTTATTCTTGGAGAGCCCAAGGAGAAGAAGATGGTGAAGCTTGGAGAAGAAGATGAAGCTTGAAGAAAGATGATGAAGAGAGGAGAAGCTTTGGATTTTAAAACCCTTTCTTAAAACCAACGACCATCAACACCATTTTTGTCTTCTTATGGCCATCTGTCTTTAACCATTTAAAGACATTAAATGCTAAAGTGGTGAGCTTTCCACGTTAGCCATATATATATATAGTTAAGATAAGTCTTCTCCTCCTCCTTCCACGTTGTATATATATATATATATATATAATTAATAAGATATATATATATATATATAAATGCTGCAGTGGTCCAGTCACGCTGGGGTCGGTCCTACCGGCCTACAGATCCCGGTATGAAAAAAAAACATCGGAGACCTGTTTCAGCAATATCAATGTCGCGATCTCATCGGGACATATCCCGATCTCATCGGGATCCATTTAGTTCTATTGCTCTCCATATATTGGATCTTTATCCAAAACTATTTTACGAATTCTCCGAGTCACGAGTCACTCTTATGCGTGTGACCCATTAGATTCCCGGTTATGTTGGCCACTTAGATTAACACTTAATCCAAGCAAGTCATGAGCGGTATCTAGCAACACATCATGACCCCCAATTTACCGGAAAGTAATTGGTTTGACGAATGAATCTATGTTCATCACGAACCATATCACGAACCTTTCCATAGACAATTACTGTGCAATTCGTCCTTTCACCATGCTATACCCCACTTGGTTATGAGTATGGGCAAAGTGTCAACTCTTACTAGACTGACTACGTCAAATCTAGTCCAAGTGATATCAGTTCTTGTCCTGGGACGCATTACTTTATATGTCACTGAAGACACTTTTCATGACATATGAACTCCGGCCAGAGATTTCCAAGTAATGACCCTGACAAGAGGCCATGGGTATCATCTTCTGCTATCACAGAAGTGATGAATCATTTATTGGCTACTCAATTACTTTCGAATACCTCAAGCTGTACCTAATCACTATCCTATGAGCGACCTCTGTAAGGCAACAAGGAATGGAGTCAAAGCAAAGAATCAGTATCCAAGATTTTGGTAACTTTGCAAAGCCCATCATCGACCGTACCATGTCTAACAAGGTTCGATTTCTCCTTTCAGCCACACCATTATGATGTGGTGTGTAAGGTGGAGTCCATTGAGATAAAATCCCGTTATCTCTGAGATAATCTAAAAATTGTTGGTCTAAGTATTCCCCACCACGATCGGATCGTAATGTCTTGATACATTTCCCAAGTTGGTTTTCTACTTCATTTCTGAATTGTTTGAACTTTTCAAATGCTTCAGATTTGTATCTCATCAGATACAGGTACCCATATTGAGAATAATCATCGATAAAGGTAATGAAGTAAAGACAACCACTTTTAGCATGGATGGACATCGGACCACATACATCTGAATGTATTAGGTCTAATACTCCAGTTGCTCTTTCACCCTTTCTCTTAAAGGGTAATTTAGTCATCTTGCCTAATAAACAAGATTCACATGTGTCATATGATTCATAATCAAATGACCCTAAACTACCACTCTTATGGAGCTTAGCTATGCGTCTCTCATTTATATGGCCAAGGCGACAATGCCATAAGTAAGTTGATTTTAAATTATCTCGTTTACGTCTTTTTGTGTCATTGACATTCATAATTGGATGTGACATATCTAATATGTAAATTCCATTGCATAATGTACCAGTACCATAAAGCATTCCATTCAAACTAATAGAACAACCATTGCTACTAAAAGTCAAATGGAAACCCATTTATTTAAACAAGAAATGATAATATGTTCTTTGTTAAAACAGGTACAAAATAACATTCATCCAGTTTAATTACAAGCCCACTGGGGAGTGACAAAAAATAAGTGCCTACGGCTAATGCAGCAACTCTTGCTTCATTTCTTACACGCAGGTCTAGTTCTCCCTTCATGAGCTGTCTATTGTCCCTGAGGCCCTGCATATCATTGCATATGTGTGAGCCACAACCAGTATCTAATACCCATATGTTATGATCAGAAACAGTATTAACCTCAATGACAAATATACCTGAAGGAGCCGAGGCATCTGATGCCTTCTTCTGCTTCAAGGATTCCAGATAGACTTTACAGTTTCGCCTCCAGTGGCCAATCTTGCCACAATGGAAGCAAGTTCCTTTTGGCGCAGTTTCTTTGGTTTTCTTTTTGGCTGCACTTCCTTTTGGTTTCTTAGACTTTTTCTTCTTTAGATTCTTTTTCTTTGAACCAGAAGAAGAAGAGTCCACCACAAGCACTGGCTTGCTATCTTTCTTGATAGATTGCTCTGCTGTCTTGAGCAAATTGATCAACTCAGGGATTGTCGTGAATATTTGGTTCATCCGATAGTTTAACAAAAACTGTGAATAACTATCAGACAATCCAACTAAAATTAAGTCAACACTTAATTCATAATCCATAACAAAACCTAAGATGGCCAATCTCTCAATATACCCATTCATCTTCAGTGCATACTGCACTGCAGATGTCCCCGGAGTCATCTTAGTCGTGAAGAGCAGCCTTGAGGTCTCGAACTTTTCAGACCGAGCTTGCTCATCAAAAAGCTCTCTAAGATGAAACACTATGGTATTAACATCCATAGACTCATGCTGCTTCTGCAGCTCTGGTGACATAGAGGCGAGCATAATACAGGTAGCCATGTCACTATCTTTGAGATGCTTACGATATACTTTCTGATCCTCATCAGAAGCATCAACAGCAGGTGGATCAGGAAGTGGAACATCTAGGACATAACTTAACTCCTCAGATCTGAGAACAATTCTCAGATTTCTTATCCAATCAAGAAAGTTGGGTCCAGTTAATTTATTAGACTCCATAAGTGAGCGCAAATTCACACTAGAAGACATCTTCAATAAACCTAAAGGGAAAGAGAGAAAGAATGTTAGAATATTAATATATGCATGATCATAAGGACTTGCATGACATACATATGGCTCCCACTAGTTTCAAAGAATTCATAACCCTCACTATGAATCCAAGAAACATTATGACAAAGTGTCTTAGTGGGTCGATATCCGACATTGTTAAGAATGACCTTGGGTTTACCCAACAAGCCACCTTAGGTCAATCGGCAGTTATCGAGCATACCAATTGCATCATAGATGCAAATATCGCCCAGTGCTATCAACTCGTGATGCATGCACACACATTGGGTCATCAACTCTTAATGCGCGTACATATGATGTACACTACCCAATTTCGCCTCTATCTACGTTAACCTTGAGTTTACTCAACAAATCAACGCTTCTAGTGAAAACCGACCCATTAATCCAAAAATCTTATTTCCATGGTTCGAACATATCCGTATAGAGTGAGCTTGGGTTTACCCAACAACCTGAACTCTATAAGAACTATGGTTCTCCCCATATTAATGGAAGGCGTTAGTTTTCATATTATGTGTGAGGGATTTCAAACTCTGGTCTCATCCAAGCTGTAGGATTATAGTCACAATGACTATATGGAAAGATTTAGGGCATTTCATCAATCACATCGAATCTATACCTATAATCATCCATCATCCCACCTGTGCATGTGTAAGTCGACTTACCTGAGAATGCAAGTCGACTTATGCATGTGTAAGTCGACTTAAACTACTGTGCACGAGCAAGTCGACTTGTGCATGTGTAAGTCGACTTACCTGAGAATGCAAGTCGACTTGTGCATGTGTAAGTCGACTTACCTGAGAATGCAAGTCGACTTATGCATGTGTAAGTCGACTTACCTTTAGAATTGCTCTCTAACCGGCTAATTTCTCAATCCGTGCAGTTCAAATGCACAATGCCAATTACTTTGATGTACCAATGAAACACTTTCATTGTATCATGCTTACCATATATAATCATACTATATATGAAAAACTTGAAATGGATTAATACACTATTATTCTCTTAAATTTCCAAATAATTTTGAGAATACCAAATAATCTTCCTAAGTATCTCTAGGTAGTCTACACTTTATCAAGACTACTTCGGCACTGGTCACAAAATTGGTGACGGCCAAAACAATCAAGACAAGGAAATATACTAACGAGACGCTAACGAGACACATTTGACATCCGAAAATTTTTGGAAACCCAATTTCAAGAAAATCAGTTTGGCAAGCATACAACATCAATGTAACATATTTTTAATCACATTAAAAATGATCCAAGGCATTGGAACCAAGAAATACACAATTAATCATTCCAAACAAAACAGTTCCAGCAACTTTCTCAAAAACTGCCAAGCTCTGTCTTTTTCTTGAAAAAATCATTGAAAAAATTTCAATAAATTCTGAGAGAATTACAGAGGTTACAACATGTTCACAACATGCTCCATGAATATTTCCAGGATTTATTTCCAATAAAAACTTAACCAACCTCAGCAACCAAGACAATGCTGAATCTGTCTTCCTCAACACAGATATTCCCAGTAGCACACAATAAATTCTCAAATAAATAGTAAATCACCTAAAAAACATTTTTCCATCCTCATAGACATTTATAAACATCTTAGAGACATGTCGGTGAAAGAAAATCCGAAAAAAAAATTTCTACAATTTATTCTCGAATTTACAAGCATGCCTGTTTAAGGAATGTGCACAAACACAGCAACCAGAACATAAGGGAATAAATTAGCAAAACCATATCAAACCACATTGATAAATTCTTTCCTTCCACAGACATATTCAGAAACATCTTATGAGAAAATCTGGGCAAGAAAATTCCGAAAACAAGATTGCTACACTAATTTCGAATTTAACATAGTCAACATGCACAATGGTCACAAGCAATAGGCAGCATCAACCTAGTCATGCTTTCTTCTTTATATACGACAAGTGGCTCTGATACCACTGTAGGAAAATCCCGGTGTGTGCATTACATATACACGGTGCGGAAAAACAAAAATTTTTGTTCTAGGACCTTCCCGAAAGCTAGGATCTATGTGTCTATATAACGAAGTCAAACCATAACGACCAAAGGAGACCGTCTCTAACGGTATCCACGCAGAGGTCGGAGAACCTAACCGGGGTAAACCTTTTGACCCGGGAATAGCTAAAATAAGGGAGAGAGTGCTAGTTCTTACCTTATTCTTGGAGAGCCCAAGGAGAAAAAGATGGTGAAGCTTGGAGAAGAAGATGAAGCTTGAAGAAAGATGATGAAGAGAGGAGAAGCTTTGGATTTTAAAACCCTTTCTTAAAACCAACGACCATCAACACCATTTTTGTCTTCTTATGGCCATTTGTCTTTAACCATTTAAAGACATTAAATGCTAAAGTGGTGAGCTTTCCACGTTAGACATATATATATATAGTTAAGATAAGTCTTCTCCTCCTCCTTCCACGTTGATGATGATGATGATGATGATATATATATATATATATATTAATTACTTAATTAATTAATAAGATATATATATATATATATATAAATGCTGAAGTGGTCAAGTCACACTGGGGTCGGTCCTACCGGCCTACAAGTCCCGGTATGAAAAGAAAACATCAGAGACCTGTTTCAGCAATATCAATGTCGCGATCTCATCGGGACATATCCCGATCTCATCGGGATCCATTTAGTTCTATTACTCTCCATATATTGGATCTCTATGCAAAACTATTTTACGAATTCTCTGAGTCACTCTTATGCGTGTGACCCATTAGGTTTCCGATTATGTTGGTCACTTAGATTAACACTTAATCCAAGCAAGTCATGAGCGGTATCTAGCAACACATCATGACCCCCAATTGACCGGAAAGTAATTGGTTTGACGAATGAACCTATGTTCATCACGAACCATATCACGAACCTTTCTATAGACAATTACTGTGTAATTCGTTCTTTCACCATGCTACACCCCACTTGGTTTTGAGTGTGGGCAAAGTGTCAACTCTTACTAGACTGACTACGTCAAATCTAGTCCAAGTGATATCAGTTCTTGTCATGGGACTCATTACTTTATATGTCACTGAAGACACTCTTCATGACATATGAACTCCGGCCAGAGATTTCCAAGTAATGAACCTGACAAGAGGCCATGGGTATCATCTTCTGTTATCACAGAAGTGATGAATCCTTTATTGGCTACTCAATTACCTTCGAGTACCTCAAGCTGTACCTAATCACCATCCTATGAGCGACCTCTGTAAGGCAACAAGGAATGGAGTCAAAGAACAGAATCAGTATCCAAGATATCCTTGAGTACCTCAAGTCTAAGGATATTTGCACCATTGCTATGATGAGATTATCACTGACATTAGAATAGGACATCCATGTGATGATCTCATAGCAGGTCATCTAATGTACTTACTACCTCTAGTAAGCATTCACATCTCAACCCTAAACATCTCATATTTACAGTTTCTGAGATCTACTGCTTGATCAAATCAAGGAGCTTGACATGTGCTAGTCTCTCCGGATTAACGATGTCCAGTTTCAGTAATCCTATGACTAGGGATAATTTAGATACTGACATAATTGCACATGATAGGAATCTCAGTAGTATGATCACATCATAATTTCCATCATGCTATGTCATATATCATGGACTTCATTAATTTGCTTATAGAGCAATATCCATTCATAAATAATGAGCATCAAATTAATGAAATATGCCTTTATTTATTTATTCATAAAGTATGTACACAACTTTGTACAAAACGCGCTAAAGGCGATTGCCTTTAGGGTACTACTCTAACAACATTGTTTATCAAAAAGTATAAGTATGACATTTTAATTATTTATATTTTATGTTGATGATATTATATTTAGGGCTAACAATGAAAGCATTTGTAAAGATCCTAAGTAGGGAATTTGAGATAAACATGATGAAAGAGCTCAAATTTTCTAGGATTCCAAATCAGGAAAATGAATGAAGGTATCTTCATTAATCAATAAACGTACACCAAAAAACTACTCAAACATTTTAAATTGGATCATGCCAAATCACTAAGGACACCTATGGGCATCAAAACTAAGTTGAAAAAGGATGAAGAGCAGCAATTCAATTGATGCAGAGCTTAATCAGGGTATAAATAGTTGTTTGATTTATATCACCTGCAAGTATACCTGATATTATGTTTTGTGCATACTTGTGTGCCAGATTTCAATCGAGTCCTAGGGGGTCCTACTTTTTAGTTGTAAACATATATTTAGATACTTCTGTGGTACCTTATCATTAAGATTTTGGTATCCCAAGAACATAATTTTTGGTTTACTTGATATTCAAATGTAGATTATATTAGTGGTCTTTTAGATAGAAAAAGAACATCAGACACTTTCCAATTTCTAGGTAATGAATTAGAATCATGGTTTAGCAAGAAATATAATTCCTTTGACTATAAACCTTAGAAGTTGAATATAACAAGTTTTAAAACAATTTGCAAAAGACTAAGGAGAGATTAAAACCTCTATGAGAATGTCCTTTATTCTTTCTTTTCAATACAATTTTAATTCTAAAAAAAGTTTTAAAACAATTTGGAACTCTCCTTCATGTCTTTTTTTTTAATTTCTAGCTCTGAAATTTCTCACCTATCACCTATTGTTATCTTGTCACTGCCATTTTCTCACAATCTTCAAGCATCCATCTTGAGGGTGAGCCTTAGAGCAACTGATAAAGTTGCTCCTTTGTGACCTTAAGGTCACAGGTTCAAGTTACAGAAACATCCTCTTTATAGAAATACAAAGAAAAGGCTTTGTATATTAGGATTGTCCCTAGACCCCTGCAAAGTGGGGAGCCTTGTGCACTAGGTACATTAATTTCACTTTACTTCAAGCTTCCATCTTCACTCATTTGTTCTTCACTTTGCCACATATAAGAAGGGTTCCCAGAGCACTTCATATTTGGAGTTCTTAGCATTGCTTCCCTATCTTCCATCTTCGTTGAACCCCAGTTGACATAATTGGCTCTAATGAAGCCATGTTTATCTTTAAGACATGATTCCATCAACTGTAGCAATCAATTAGCCCATTTCAATTTATGGTAAATCCTAAACTCATTTGATTTGGTTCTTTTAATTTTTGATTATATACCCTATTTTCATACTTTTAAACATGTTTATGCGTTCAACTTCAAGAGATTGAATTCAAATTGAATCAATTGCAAACAGGATGAGTTAGGTTTAAGAGTTAAGGATTTTTCTGTTTCTTATGTATTTTTTATTACTTTTTCAAATTGATGCTTTATTAATGAAAGTAAAGATTAAATTGTGGTTTTCTAACTCCCATTTGCATATGATTATCTCTATTTTCTTTATTGAAATTAAGTTTTGGCATTTTTGTTAGTGAAATTTATGAATTTTTGAAGTTAGTTAACTTATGCATTTCCTTGTGTGATTGATGATTGCTTACAGTTACTAGGAATATATTTGAATTGTACCAATACTCAACTTTATTATTTTTATCCCACTTAAAATTTTTTTACCAATTCTTTCTCAAAATGACTTGATTTTGAATTTTTTTTCTAAGCACTACATATTTTATAATTTATCTTGCATTTTTCTATATGATTACGAAATACTTGCTATAGATAAGAATTGAAGTTAATGAGATTGAAGTTTTAAAAATTCATTGAGTTATTTTTCTTGTAGGTGGCCTTATAGTTTTAACTCACTATCACCTATCATTTTCTATTAGGTGAGGGAAATCCATTCTTATATCTAGGATATTTATTTAAAGGAGGACTAACCCCACCCCTACTAGATTTGAAAGACTTTAGAGATATCCCCAACTCCTCCACCATATATGCATCATTCCACTCATAAGGATGATTATTTCAATGTTCACTCTCCTTAATTTACTGACTATGATTCATGAAAATTACATGAAATCGTGTTATATCCTTATCTTGTCTAGAACAATTTAAAGCATATTGCCTTGTATTATCTTTTGAATTGTCTAGAACAATGTCGTCAAGTGATATCTTCTGAGTCGTATCTTCTTTTGCGAATGGGTTACTCTTCATCAGAGAAAGATTGTAAGAAGAATTGCTCTTTACTTGTGAAGAAACACGATTAATATAAGAATATTCTTCTTCACTTTGTTGAAAGAAGAGAATTAATGGCAATTCTAATAAGAGTTTTATAGAGTCAACATAAAGACGAGTTGTTTGTCGAATCATTGTAAAATTGATTCGCCTGTCTCTTTCCTTCCACTCTTTAAATTATTGTTCAGATATGTTATTAATTTATATTAAGATATTTTTCTTCATATATTTATTCTCATCAAAATGCCTTCATTAGTTAGAAAATAATTTTTAAATTTACAAACAGCCAATTCAACCCCTTCTTGGCTAGCATTAGGGACTAATAGATATCTAATGACTCACTCAAAAATTATTTTCTTGTTATGTTTTTCTAGCTATACAAAAAAGAATTTTCCATTCTTTAAGTTATTACATTGACCTAAAAAATTGCAATGGAATGCTATCTATGAAAAGGCCTATAAGGACTTTAAAGAATACATATGAAATATACCACTCTTAGCCATGTAAACTGTTGTGGATTACTTATACCTTTATTTAAGGGTATCAATAAATAAATGGGAGTTGTACACGAGTAGTATTTTTCAAGGGCTAGAGACAAGATATCAAGTATAGAAAAGCTTTTCATAATCTTAATAACAATTGTGAGAAAGCTTAAGCACTACTTCCAAGCCCACAATATGATATTATAAAAAATGTCATTTTGATTGGTCATGCATAAGCTTGATATTTCCAAAAGATTGTCAAAGTGACCCATTAAGTAGGGAAGTTCAATATTTGTCACTTTTTCTAGGGATTTAATAAAGTCACAAGTGTTATCATATTTAATTATTGAATGCACATTTTCAAAGGGGTAGAAGAAATAGATTCAAGCTTGCAGCAACTAATATGGGTCATACAAGTTGCGGGTGCTTTAAGAGAAAAAGGAAATGGAGCAGAAATACATGTCTAAGGTCCATACAAAGTATAAGTTAGATATCAGTAAAATCACAATTTCAAAGCAACCAACAATAAAGTTGAGTATAAATTAAATTTGTGCATAATTAGTTTATTAAAGAACTTATAACTTTAAAAACATAATTGATAAGAGAATTCATATTTTCAAAACTGACGGTTAGAAGCTTATTAAAATGCCAAAATTAAAAGGGGATAAAACCCCATCCAAACATCTAAACAAAAAGGAAGTGTAAGGTCTCATCAAAATATCTAAAAATAAAGAAAATAAATCATCACTAAATATCCACAAGTTTATATAAACAAAATAAGATAATCAATTTAAAGGAGCATCCTCAATAACATCAGAACTTGACTTTTAGATGCCCAATATACAAATTTAGCCCCAAATCCTTTTAGAGATTTGCATTCTTATATTTTTATACTTTAGTCTTTGGCATACAACTTAAGATAGGTGAGTCATTTATGATTAAGTCATCAATAACAAGATTATCTTCTCTTTGCACTTTTTGATATCCTTACTAAAAACATAACCATATTGTTGTAATTATTAGTTTTAAAAGATTTGTTTTCAAAAGTTCTTAGTACATGTTCATTTTATGCTAATTCTATTATGATGTCAATCATTTTAATACTAATTGTTATGATATCAATTACATTGATATTAATTATTAAGAATAATGGAGTTAATAAAATAGAAAATAAGGAAAAAATACAAGAATTTATATAGTTCGACCAATCTATATGACCTACATCCAGGGGTAAGAAAACATAATTCTTTTATTACTGTAAGAAAAATGATAGAAGGAGAATATATAATAATAACCTTACACAACCTCTCTCAAAAGTTCTTTCCAAAGGTTCTTACGAAGGTCTTGTCAAGTCTTCACTTACAAAACCCTTATTAAACTATTTATAAGAAATCTAATGATAGTCAAACTTTATTACCACATGAATAGAAGGTCACTAGATTCTCTTCCTATATAAATTTAAAGTCACTAAAACTCTATTTTTACAGATACTTGGTAATATAGAAACTTTATTGCACCAAAAGTCTAAGGTCACTAAAATTCTATTTCACCAAAATTCAAGGCATATCTCACGCTTTTCTTGTAAAATATTCATTTTTATAACACTTTCTATGATCCAAATTGTCGTAATTAGACTTTGAATTTTAGTTTTAACGACTTTGATTTGCTTACTCATTTCAACTACTTCTTTGATGCTCTTCTGTTTGTTAAAATTCTTCGTGTGCTATGAGAGTTTATCTATCTAAATATAAATATGAGAGTTTAACTCGTACAGTTACCTGCCAGATAGTCCCCTTCTACATTTTTTATTTTATTTTTATTTTGAGCCTTCCTTTTAATTAAATTAGTTTAAGTATGATTCGTAATAAATTTGAAAATATTTTCTAATTGTTTGAAAATTTATTTTCAAAAAGGGTTAACTTTAATAGAAATATTTGTGGAATTTAGTTTAATTTTTAAGAGTTAAATTATTGAATTAAATTAGTTATCAAATCAATAACTAGAATTAAGCAAATTTGTAAAAGGTTATCTTTTATAATTAGATTGTGTTCTCTAATTATCACATTGATTGTTCCAATAATTAGGGTATCATATGTCCTTGTTTCTTGACTAAATGAGTGTTCTCTATTATAAGCATTTGTAAGCATGTCATTTTAGTGATGATGAACTATTCTTTCATCAAATTTGCATGTTTATCTCTATAAAAATTGTTTCAAATGACCTTTGTGCAGCAATTTCTTAACCGTTCTTGTTAATTTGATGAAATCTTTAGTATCACACCCATTCTCTCAATAGAATATGAAATATTTCTCTGTGCTTCATCATCATATTAACATTTTCTTAGGAAGGTTACCAAAAATCATGTCCTTAAAATAATTAAGAGTATGATCAAAATTGGCATTCAAGGTAAGCAACTACCCTTCTACCCCTTTTACTTTACCTATATTGTTCTCTTTGATCAATTTTGTTAGTTTTTGTTGATATATTGCACTACAATGAATTACTCATACTTGTACGTAACTCTTCTCTTTAGTGTTTTGGAATTTTTTTAACTTGATGTGTGTTGGACCCCGTTTACAGAGCCCAACATCGGACATGAAAGCGTGGTGCGTGATGCGTGCGGTGAAACATATAAATGAAAAGAAAGAAAAGAAATCCCCTCGGAAGCACAAGGGGCTCGCCGTGGCGCCACGCCGCGGTAAGCAATGAAGCCCTCGCCGCGGCGAGCGAAACAACTCTCGCCATGGTGAGCCCTTTATGCGGCTTCGCCGCGGCGAACAGACAGCCTCGTCGTGACGACCGCATGCCTTCGGCCCACCATGAATAAACTTGAAACTTTCTCTCATTTTATTAAATCAACCCATCCCAAAACTTAACATTATGCACTCGAGCAAATTTCTAAATGATTCAATGCGTAAGATTTGAAACATAAACATGCATACCTCATTAATATCCAAAAAATGAGTTTTACAAAGCTTTAATAACATTTTAAACCAAATTACAAACTTTGAGTTCAAGTGTCAAAAGTACAAAGATACACTTGAACTAATCGAACTCGAAAAGAAACTAAAGCCTTGTCTTCCAAAAGTACATCTTGAAAATACACAAACATAATAAATCGGAGTGATGCCATAACCCTTGACTTACTCAGTCTCTTGCTCGTCACCTGAATGAGGAGAGTAAAGGGGGTGAGCTATAAAGCTCGTGGGAACACATTTATAATACAAAAATAAGCAAAACTATTTAAAAGATAGCTCATTGCCGTGGTGCACCTTGAAATCATAGTAATTGAGCATGAGAATTGTCAACTC
Organism: Erythroxylum novogranatense; assembly: GCA_029891385.1. NCBI lineage: Eukaryota > Viridiplantae > Streptophyta > Magnoliopsida > Malpighiales > Erythroxylaceae > Erythroxylum > Erythroxylum novogranatense. Next base: position 12,969,748 of record CM057225.1, on the reverse strand, counting down.
AAAAATGCTTGATTGATAACAATTCATGAGTAAAGTTCAAAACATGCATGCATGAAACATAACAATAGATCATAAGCACATAACATAGCCAAATGGTTTGGGTTAGTCCGGGTTCATGGCGTACGACACATTCCCATCGAAATGGTTATGTGTAGTCGTAGTTTCTTGAGGGAGTCCTGGTAGGGAGCTCTGTGCCACTAGAGGGCAGGCGGGAGAAGCCTTTTCATGGTCAACGTGCACGTGACGGTTCTTGGGACTACCACAAACCCACATAACATGCATGATTCACAGTCTTGAAAACTTGATTGCCTAACTGGCACTTGCTTGTAAACTTGCTTTTCATACATTTCGTAAAACATGATTTCATGTGCATGTATTCTTGAAAAGGGAAAACCCTTTTGAAACCTATTTATAAATCATGAATGCAAATCATATAGTAACCTATAATCATTTCACAATAGCAAATAAGACAACATTGATGATGCAATTAGAAATCATTAAATCTTTCTTGATTTGAACAAAACAATGAGTGACTTATTTACCCTATTATAAATATGAACCCTCCTTGAATTCCTTGCTTATACTTGCTTAGGAATGCCTTTCCTCTTGATCCTCTTGCTCCTCTTGCCTCACTTGGTTTCCTTAACCAAATAGCCAAATTTCAAAACAATTGGAGTAGAAAATCGGAAGGTCATACTTTAGCAATTCAAACTATAACTAAAGCTGAAACAAAAATTCTACACTCAACTTCCATCCAAACTTTCATATCCTTAGAGACTGATTCAGAACTTTATTTCTTTATAAAACTTGTAGCCCTATGTCTCTAGTTTACAACGCATCAAAAATCACCTTATTTGGACATCTACATCAATAGTTATGCCCAAAATACTAAAGTATGTCGCCGTAGGAAATTGGCCGCTCGCCGCGGCGAGAAAATTTGAGCGAGCCGCGGCGAACGAGTCCAGAAATCTCCCGTAACTTGTTTTTCTCACTTTCTTCAACCCTAATCCTCCCATACTTCAATTCTAACACATGTAAACCCTAAATCATGACTTAAACTTCATTTTTGAGCTCATTACAAACTTAAAAACAAACACAAACACAACATGATCATCAACCCTAAGAAATTTAACCATTTTTCCATAAACTTCTAACAATCGGTTCTAGCTCATGCCAAGCTAATCTAGGGTTTAATCCATCTCAAACAAGAATAAAAGAGCTTGAACTTACCAGATGAAGCTTCAATTCCTTCCAAAACCTCAAGAATTGCAACACCCTATTTTGCTCTTCTTCTTCCTCTCTTCCACGACACTCTCTTCTTCTTTTCTCACTTTCCTTATTTCTTTTTCTTTCTAACTCTTTTAACACTTAAGTCTAAAAGAATGAGCAAGGACTATAATGCCCCTTATGCAAGCCTTAAACCTCTTACCCTTAAGTGATCTTCCATGTTTGCCCTTATACACTTTTACTTCTTCATTTTTCACTTACACCATACTATACTCTAATTTAATCTTAATTTTCCACTAACACTTCCAATAAAATCAACTATGCAATAAATCATACAATGAACATAATTCAAGCTTAATAACATCAAACAAAGAAATCTGGGGCCCAACATTTCTCCCCCTCTTAAAAGAATTTCGTCCTCGAAATTACTACCTGAGTCATCGAAGAGTTGTGGATACTTCTGTTTCATGCTGTCCAATGGCTCCCACGTGGCCTCTTCCACCGAATGGTTTCTCAACAAGACTTTGACTAGCTGAACCGTCTTATTCCTGAGGACCTTTTCCTTGGTGTCTAAAATCTCCACTGGGATTTCTTCATAACTCAGATCATCTCTCAAATGAACCTCAGCAGCCTGAATGATATGAGAAGGATCTGATCTATACCTCCTCAGCATGGAGACATGAAAGACATCATGGATCTGAGACAATTCCGGAGGCAACGCCAACCTGTAGGCTAGTGGTCCAATCCTCTCAAGAATTTCATAAGGACTCACATATCTCGGACTCAACTTGCCTTTCTTGCCAAACCTCATTACTCCCTTCCAAGGAGACGTCTTAAGGAACACTTTCTCGCCGGCTTCATACTCCATCTCCTTCCGATGAGCATCAGTGTAACATCCCGTTACCTATAGGAAGTGTATATTGGTAATTCGGATGGATTAGGATTGGGTGCATGCATAATTTGAATTTGCACATGCATTTAGCCTCTTTAATTATTGATAAATGATTATTATTACACCAGCATATGTATGTGCGTACATGTATGACATATTCCCGGTATGATAATGTAACTTGGAAAATCAGGTGATAATTGTGCAGATTAGGTTTTGATAATAGAATTAGAATGAAAATTGAATTTAGGGGTTTGAAAATTGAAATTTGAGTATAGGATTATGTGTTTCCTAATTTTGAGGATTTTTTCGGGAATTTTTTTAGAGTAATGGGTCCGGACCGAAAAAATGGTTTAATGACTGATTAATTGGATTCCGGTTCCGAAATTGATTAACAATTGGCATGAGATAATTTGAGTTATGATTTTAGGATTTATTATTCATAGTCATTTCGAATTGGGAGAAAATTAGGATAAGAATTGGATTGTTAGACCCTAAGGTTTGGACATGTGGCAATTAAATTGCCAAACATGCCTTAAGCCCTAAGTATAAAACCCTAACCCTTTGAAATTTGTTTCCCACGACTCTCTCTTGCTTTTGAAAGGAAATTTGGCTTTTTTTCTTGGTTCTTCTCCTCTCCCTCATCGTGGATCTTCTTGCTTGCCTTGTTTCCATTTTTCTTCTTGCAAGAATTGCTCCCTTCCTTGTCTTTGATCTACTCTCTGAGTTTGGTGAAGAAAAGATGATGATAAGAGTGGGTTTGAGTGGTTGTCGTGGTTGTTGATTGAGTTGGTTGGGTTTGGAGATTGTGAAGAAATTGGGAGATAAAATAAGTAAGTTCTCTTTCCTTCTTGCGTCAGATAGTTGATTTATGGTTTAATTAGAGTTATTGATTAATGTATTTGATGATTGAAAAGTGTTTAGGTTTCGGATGATATATTTTGATGATGTTGCTTGATTTTGATTTGGGTAATTGAGGGATGATTGATTTTAGGGATTTGAGGTTAAGGGTTAGTAGTTTAGAGTATATTGAGTTGTTTTAGAGTGTTTTAAAAGAGAAAAGTTGAGTTATGGATGTAATTTAGAGAGAGAAATGAAAAAGGAGAATCGGAGAAGACGAACAAGAGTTCGCACGTCGCGACGTGAAAATAATTAGACGTCGCAACGAGCGTTCGTCGCGAAGAGCTAGACGTCGCGATGAGCGTTAAATCATGACGAGCTAGACGTCATGACGAAGCGGTGAGTAGACGTCATGACGAGTGAACTTATCGTCATGGCCGAGCCACTATGGAGACGTCGCGACAAGCCTGTGGAGACGCCGCGGCGAGGATGCCCTTTTGCCGAAAGTGATTTAGATTCTTTTGATTGATGATTTTGAGATTTAATTCCTAATGAATTGGTTCATGAGTGATTGAAATTAGAGATTAAGACTTGTGACTTGATTAGAGGGAAACTCAGAATTTAATTCGATGGTTCACGAAATCGGATGGCGATTAATTAGTGAATGTGATTTATCAATTGGAGTGGTTTTTAGTCAATTGAATTATGGTATTAAGCATTGCTATTATTTAGAGGAAAAGAGAATTGAATTGGAAGATTCAGGAATAGGATCAGGAATGTCATAACATGTATTGTACTAATCGCATTCGCTACATATGCATTATTGAATATTAGAAATTGTGCAATGAGTAATATTGATTTATTCTGATTGTTATAGAGGCTCAAGTGGAGCGTCGATCTTCCGATGTAGCAGAGACTTCCCGGCAGTAGCTCGGAAGTTTAGAGGTGAGTAACCTAGTTGGTTCCTCAATCTCTGATTTGTTAAATGCTCTGTATGAACTGTCTGCGAATGTGAATTGAATGAACTGCGTGACTTCAATACATACTGTTGAATGAGATGTGTTATTGTGAAATTGTGAACGCATGCTAGGCATGATTGGAAATTGGTAATTATCTGTTGTGACTGGAGCAATTTCTGATCGGAGCTATAAGCTCAACCACTGTGAAAAGGGGCCTAAGGCCCGAAAGGGAATAGTGCATACCCAGAAGGCTCTCCTATCCCTAATGCGCGTGGGCAGTAGTGCATTCCCAGAGGGCTCTCCTACCCCTAAAACGCGATCACTGTTTATTGTGCCCGAAATGGGACTATACTGATGCCCAGTCACAACATTGAAATGAAATATAAAATGTCATGTATTAAGTATCTGATTGTGTTGTAATCCTTAAAAAGGGTTAAATGTGTGATAATTGTTTAGTGAAGTTTCTGATTGCTGTTCTGAATGTGTTATTGTGTTGATCTGTACGCAATTTTGCGTAATGCATGAATTGGGTGAACCATTGATGATGGTTTCTCATTGAGTTCGTAAACTCACCCAACATTGTAATTTATTTTTCAGGGCAGCGATTGTAGACTCTTAGCTCCAGTTAGCAAGACTTTTCCTGTTGTGTGAGCGCTGGCAAGAGAAGTATGGCTCACAGGTCGGTCAGCTGGGATCTTTTGGGGATGACCTAGTTAGGCATTATTTCAGTTCCTTTTGGATTTGTACAGTATGTAATTATGACATAATCGTGTATTTATGGTTTTTAAGAAATGAATTGAAAAGTATTTCGGTTTTAAAATTTTATTGAAATTTGTCATTACAGTTTTATTTTATTGATGCCATGTGGATTTTAGAAATGATCGTTCGTAGTGCACCCTCATCGTAGATTATGTATCAGAATGACCTACGGGCGTTCCGGTGCGTACCCTACGATAAGGGGGCGCTACATTAGGTGGTATCAGAGCATGGTTTGGCATCTTTTGGGCATAGTATATTTTAGGCTTGAATTTTAGTAAGAAAAGCAGAAATTGATCAGAATTCTTGTTTGTTATAGGTCATCCATCCTTGGTGATCAGGTAGATCAACCAGCTGACCATGGATCAGTCGGAGCTAGTAGGGAGTCCTCAGTACCTCTTTTTGAGGAGCAGCCTCCTAGAGTCCCCATGAGACGGGAGAGGAGGTATGATCGATTCGCATGGCAGGAGTATTGACTTTTATTGCGGCCTGAGACCTACCGAGGTGAGGATGGTTGGAAGGACCGAGAGAGTCCTAGATCAGATGGACTGCGACTCTGATGAGCGCTTTGATTATGCGGTCTCTACATTACGAGGTCCGGCATATCGATGGTGGAAGGCTATTCAGGCGATACCACGGACCTGTATTCTGACATGGGAGGACTTCTTGAGAGCCTTTCGGGATAATTATATGCCCAAGGTCTATTTGGAAAATGAAGATGCAGGAGTTCTTGGAGTTGAGACTGGGTCAGATGTTTGTGGCCGAGTATGAGGTTCGGTTTAATGAGCTGATGGGGTATGCTTCTGTTTTGATTGCTACAGAGGCTGATAGGTGCCGGAGATTCGAGGGAGGACTTAATCTGGAGATCCGCACCAGGTTAGCCCGATCTGATATAGGCACTTTTGTCGAGTTGAGAGCTGCGGCTGTGAGGGTTGAACAGCTTCTGAGACAGAGTTAGACTGAGACTGGTCAGGGATCCAGGAGTAAGAGATCGAGTGACAGTCAGGGCAGCTCTAGTAGGAGCTTTAGCAGGCGTCAAAGTAGGTTTAAATTTTCAGGAGGATCCAGACAGTCTGGTTTTGTTCAAAGAGGGAGATTTGGGCAGACTGGCAGTGGCAGTGGTAGAAGTTCAGGTCAGATTCTCCCATTGTGTGAGTATTGTGAGAGGAGACATAGTGGAGAGTCCTGGAGATTTACCGGAGCTTGTCTCAAAGGCTCTATGGAACACGGATCGAAGCTGTCCCAGATCTTGTGGGAGCCCAGTCCGCTATGATCGGACGTTCAGGCAGTAATACCACAGTACAACAGAGCCGAGGTGGTGGACCTGGATTCAGAGGCCGAGGTAGAGGCTGAGGTAGAGGTGGAGATTCCTTTGTGGGGACCGAGGGACGTGGCAGTCGACCGCAGTCCTAGGCTAGGGTCTACGCCATGACTAGGCAGGAGGCCTAGGATTCTCTGGATGTCGTAGCGGGTATGCTTTTGATTTCCGGCTTTGAGGTTTTTGCATTGATAGATCCAGGTTCCATGCATTCTTTTATTGCACTGCATGTGGCATGTAAATTGCGTGGGGATAGGGAGCTATTGCAGTATGGGCTAGAGGTGAGTACACCTCTAAGTAGTACTACTGCTTTGGGAGAGGTCTGCAAGGGATGCTCGATCCAGATAGATCAAGCAGTGTTGAGTGCAGACCTGATAGTTTTGTCATTGAGAGAGATTGATTTGATTCTGGGGATGGACTGGCTCACTGCCTATAGGGCTATTATGGATTGCTATACCAAGGAGGTCGTGTTGGAGTCTCCTGGTCAGCCTAGAGCAGTTTTTCGAGGTGTTAGTCAGGCAGTGCCAGCCAGGATGAATTCTTTTCTGAGTGCCTTGAGGTTGATGCAGGGAGGTTGTGAGGCTTATTTGGCTAATGTGGTAGATTCCCGAGTTGAGCAGAGATTGCAGGATATTCCCGTGATCAGGGAATTTTTAGATGTGTTTCTCGATGAGTTATTGGGTTTGCCGCCGGATCAGGAGACGGAGTTCTCGATTGACCTCGTTCCAGGTACCGCTCCTATATCTATATCTCCATATAGGATGGCACCGGTGGAACTGAGGGAGCTTAAGGCTCAGTTGCAGGAGCTTCTGGATAAAGGGTTTATCAGGCCGAGTGTTTTACCGTGGGGAGCCCCAGTATTGTTTGTGAAGAAGAAGGATGGGACTTTGAGGTTATGCATCGATTATAGGCAGTTGAATCAGGTAACAGTCAAGAGTAAATATCCACTGCCTAGGATCGATGATTTATTTGATCAGTTGCAGGGAGCTCGGTGTTTACTAAGTTAGATTTGAGATCTGGGTATTATCAGTTGAGGATAGCAGAGGCCGACGTACCTAAGAGTGCTTTCAGGACCAGGATCCTGTGTTGGTGAGATTGATTGATAGAGTAAGATCTGGTTTGCCTTCTAATTTTGAGTTGAGAGATGGGACATTGTGGATGGGACAGAGACTCTGTGTTCCAGATGTTGATGATTTGAGGCGTGAGATTCTGGAAGATGCACATGTGGCTGCTTATGCTATGCATCCTGGTACTACCAAGATGTACCGCACTCTTAAGTTGCATTTCTGGTGTCCAGGCATGAAGAGGAGGTGGCAGAGTTTGTTTCTCGGTGTTTGACGTGCCAGCAGGTTAAGGCTGAGCACCAGGCTCCAGTTGGGAGATTGCACTCGTTGCCCATTCCGGAGTGGAAGTGGGAAAGAATTACCATGGACTTTATTATGGGGTTGCCTAGGACGCCTAGGCAGCATGATGGAATCTGGGTCATAGTGGACCGGTTGACTAAATCGGCTCACTTCTTGCCAGTGAGGGAGAGCAATACTCTCGATCAGTTGGCCCAGAAGTATGTGGCAGAGATTGTACGACTGCATGGGGTTCCGGTGTCTATAGTCTCTGACGGGGATCCCAGATTTACTTCGAGGTTTTGGAAGAGTTTGTAGTCGGCTATGGGTACTAGGTTAAACTTCAGTACGGCATTTCATCCTCAGACAGATGGGCAGAGTGAGAGGACGATTAAGACTGTTGAGGATATGTTGCGAGCCTGTGTATTGGAGTTCCGAGGTGCTTGGGATAAGTATTTGCCTCTGGTTGAGTTTGCTTATAATAATCAGTACCAGAGCAACATTGGTATGGCACCGTATGAGGCGTTGTATGGGAGGCAGTGTAGATCGCCTCTTTATTGGGATGAAGAGGGTATGAGGATGCTCGAGGGTCTCGAGCTGATTCAGGATACTATGGATAAGGTACAGCTAATTCGAAGTCACATTAAGGCGGCTCAGGATAGACAGAAGAGCTATGTGGATCAGCATCGGAGAGAGATGGAGTATGATGTGGGAGATAGCGTTTTCCTCCGAGTGTCTCCGTAGAGAGGAGTTTTGAGATTTGGCCGGAAGGGCAAGTTGAGTCCTCGGTTTATTGATCCTTATGAGATCCTAGAGAGGATAGGACCATTGGCTTATAGATTGGCGTTGCCGAGTGAGATGTCGCAGTTGCACGATGTCTTCCATGTGAGTATGCTCCGGAGATATCGATCAGACCCGACCCATGTGATCCCGGCTCAGGAGATCGAGGTAGCCAGTGATTTGAGTTATGTTGAGGAGCCGGTGTGGATTATAGGATCGCGGGTCAAGCAGTTGAGGAGCAGGGTGATTCCATTGGTGAAAGTCCTTTGGAAGAACCACTCCACTGAGGAAGCGACTTGGGAGACTGAGGAGCACATGAGGAGGCAGTACCCTCATCTGTTCGACCAGTCAGGTAAGAAAATTTTGGGACGAAATTTTTATTAGGAGTGGAGAATTGTAACGTCCCACTACCTATAGTAAGGGCATATTGGTAATTCAGATGGATTAGGATTGGGTGCATGCATAATTTGAATTTTCACATGCATTTAGCCTCTTTAATTATTGATAAACGATTATTATTACACCAGCATATGTATGTGCGTACATGTATGACATATTCCCGGTATGATAATGTAACTTGGAAGATCAGGTGATAATTGAGCAGATTAGGTTTTGATAATAGAATTGGAATGAAAATTGAATTTAGGGGTTTGAAAATTGAAATTTGAGTATAGGATTATGTGTTTCCTAATTTTGAGGATTTATAGGAATTTTTTCGAGAATTTTTTTAGAGTAATAGGTCCGGACCGAAAAAATGGTTTAATGACTGATTAATTAGATTCCGGTTCCGAAATTGATTAACAATTGGCATGAGATAATTTGAGTTATGATTTTAGGATTTATTATTCATAGTCATTGCGAATTGGGAGAAAATTAGGATAAGAATTGGATTGTTAGACCCTAAGTTTTGGACATGTGGCAATTGAATTGCCAAACATGCCTTAAGCCCTAAGTATAAAACCCTAACCCTTTGAAATTTGTTTCCCACGACTCTCTCTTGCTTTTGAAAGGAAAATTGGCTTTTCTTCTTGGTTTTTCTCCTCTCCCTCATCGTGGATCTTCTTGCTTGCCTTGTTTCCATTTTTCTTCTTGCAAGAATTGCTCCCTTCCTTGTCTTTGATCTACTCTCTGAGTTTGGTGAAGAAAAGATGATGATAAGAGTGGGTTTGAGTGGTTTTCGTGGTTGTTGATTGAGTTGGTTGGGTTTGGAGATTGTGAAGAAATTGGGAGATAAAACAAGTAAGTTCTCTTTCCTTCTTGCTTCAGATAGTTGATTTATGGTTTAATTAGAGTTATTGATTAATGTATTTGATGATTGAAAAGTGTTTAGGTTTCGGATGATATATTTTGATGATGTTGCTTGATTTTGATTTGGGTAATTGAGGGATGATTGATTTTAGATGGATTTGAGGTTAAGGGTTAGTAGTTTAGAGTATATTGAGTTGTTTTGGAGTGTTTTAAAAGAGAAAAGTTGAGTTATGGATGTAATTTAGAGAGAGAAATGAAAAAGGAGAATCAGAGAAGACGAACCAGAGTTCGCACGTCGCGACGTGAAAATAATTAGACGTTGTGACGAGCGTTCGTCTCGAGGAGTGAACTTATACGTCGCGGTGAGCCACTGTGGAGACGTCGCGACGAACCTGTGGAGACGCCGAGGCGAGGATGCCCTTTTGCCGAAAGTGATTTAGATTATTTGATTGATGATTTTGAGATTTAATTCCTAATGAATTGGTTCATGAGTGATTGAAATTAGAGATTAAAACTTGTGACTTGATTAGAGGGAAACTCGGAATTTAATTCGATGGTTCACGAAATCGGATGGCGATTAATTAGTGAATGTGATTTATCAATTGGAGTGGTTTTTAGTCAATTGAATTATGGTATTAGGCATTTCTATTATTTAGAGGAAAAGAGAATTGAATTGGAAGATTCGGGAATAGGATCGGGAATGTCATAACATGTATTGTACTAATCACATTCGCTACATATGCATTATTGAATATTAGAAATTGTGCAATGAGTAATATTGATTTATTTTGATTGTTATAGAGGCTCAAGTGGAGCGTCGATCTTCCGACGTAGCAAAGACTTCCCGGCAGTAGCTCGGAAGTTTAGAGGTGAGTAACCTAGTTGGTTCCTCAATCTCTGATTTGTTAAATGCTCTGTATGAACTGTCTGCGAATATGAATTGAATGAACTGCGTGACTTCAATACATACTGTTGAATGAGATGTGTTATTGGGAAATTGTGAACGCATGCTAGGCATGATCGGAAATTGGTAATTATCTTTTGTGACTGGAGCAATTTCTAATCGGAGCTATAAGCTCAACCACTGTGAAAAAGGGGCCTAAGGCCCGAAAGGAAATAGTGCATACCCAAAGGGCTCTTCTATCCCTAATGCGCGTGGGCAGTAGTGCATTCTCAAATGGCTCTCTTACCCCTAAAACGCGATCACTGTTTATTGTGCCCGAAATGGGACTATACTGATGCGTAGTCACAACACTGAAATGAAATATAAAATGTCATGCATTAAGTATCTGATTGTGTTGTAATCCTTAAAAAGGGTTAAATGTGTGATAATTGTTTAGTGAAGTTTCTGATTACTGTTCTGAATGTGTTATTGTGTTGATCTGTACGCAATTTTGCGTAATGCATGAATTGGGTGAACCATCGATGATGGTTTCTCATTGAGTTCGCAAACTCACTTAACATTGTAATTTATTTTTCAGGGCAGCGATTGTAGACTCTTAGCTCCAGTTAGCGAGACTTTTCCTGCTGTGTGAGCGTTGGCAAGAGAAGTATGGCTCATAGGTCGATCAGCTGGGATCTTTTGGGGATGACCTAGTTAGGCGTTATTTCAGTTCCTTTTGGATTTGTACAGTATGTAATTATGACAGAATCGTGTATTTATGGTTTTTAAGAAATGAATTGAGAAGTATTTCAGTTTTAAAAATTTAGTGAAATTTGTCATTACAATTTTATTTTATTGATGCCATGTGGATTTTAGAAATGGTCGTTCGTAGTGCACCCTCATCGTAGGTTATGTATCAGAATGACCTACGGGCGTTCCGGTGCGTATGCTACGGTAAGGGGGCGCTACAATCAGCGTAGCTTTTCATCCTATCCTGAGCTGCCTTAAGCCACTACTTAACTAGATTGACTTTATCCACTATCATCTGAATCAATTCTGGTCCTATCAGTTTCCTCTCTCCTTCTTCATCCTAACTTATCAGAGTTCTACACCTCCTTCCATACAAAGCCTCATATGGAGTCATCTGAATGCTTGAATGGTACGAATTATTATAAACGAATTTGACCAATGAAAAATGCTCATCCCAAGCTCCTTTGAAATGCAACACACATGCCCTGAGCATTCCCTCAAGTGTCTGAATGGTCCTCTCAGATTGACCATCCGTCTGAGGGTGAAAAGTCGTGCTAAAATTCAACTTAGTCCTTAAAGCTTCCTACAAGCTTCTCCAAAATCTCGAAGTAAACCGAGGATCCCTGTCAGAAACTATAGAATCTGGAATCCCATGCAATCTCACTATCTCATCGATGTACTTCTTTGCTAGCACATGCAGGAAATTAGTCTGCTTGATTGCCAAAAAATGGGCTGACTTCGTCAATCTATCCACAATAACCCATATGGCATCATGCTTCCTACTAGTCTTGGGCAAACCCATTAGAAAATCCATGGTCACTCTTTGCCACTTCCACTCAGGAATGGACAATGGCCTTAACTTGCCTGAAGTTGGTGTTCAGCCTTAACTTGCTGACACAATAGACACTTACTTACATACCCTGCTACATCCCTCTTCATGCCCTTCCACCAGAAATGCTATCTCAAATCTCTGTACATCCTGGTACTACCTGGGTGCATGACATAAGGCGCATTGTGTGCCTCATCCAAGATCTCATCCTTCACCTCCTTACTATCTGGAATGCAAAGCCTATTTCCGAATGACATGAGTCCATCATTCTCCACTACTACTTCAGAATTCTTATCATTTTGAATTTCCTCTCGAAGCTTGCTCAAACCTGCATCATGTACCTGCAACTCCCTAACCTTTTCCCTGAGTATCGGCCTTACTCGGAAGTTAGCTAGAAGGCAATTTGGTTCCTCCTGCTTCATGATTATCTTAAGCTTGGACATCTCTTCCAATAAAGGAAGATAAACTGCATGAACATGGGCAATTGAAGACTTCCTACTCAAAGCATCCGCCACTACATTTGCCTTGCCTGGATGATACCCAATCAGCAAGTCATAATCCTTAAGCAACTCAATCCACCTTCTCTGCCTCAAATTCAGTTCCTTCTGGCTTAGCAAGTACTTGAGACTCTTATGATCAGTAAAGATCCTCGTCTGAACCCCATATAGATAATGCCTCCAAATTTTCAAGGCAAAGATCACTGCTGCTAATTCCAAATCATGAGTCGGATAATTCAACTCAAAAGGCTTCAGTTTCCTTGAAGCATAAGCTATCACTCTGTCTACCTGCATCAATACACAACCTAGACCCTTCCTCGAAGCATCACTATACACGGTATAACCCTCATCACTAGAAGGCAGAATCAGAACCGGAGCACTTGTCAATCTGTGCTTGAGCTCCTCAAAGCTTTTCTGGCATTCATCAGTCCAGATAAACTTCTGATTCTTCCTTAATAGCTTAGTCATCGGAGCAGCTATCATGGAAAATCCTTCTACAAACCTCCTGTAGTAACCTACCAGACCCAGAAAACTTCTCACCTCTGTCACTGTCTTGGGCGCATGCCAATTCACCACTGCTTCGACTTTCCTCGGATCAACATGTACACCATCTTGTGAAATCACATGTCCAAGGAATGTCACCTCATGAAGCCAGAACTCACACTTGCTGAACTTAGCATAAAGCTCTCTCTCCCTGAGGGTCTGCAAAACAATCCTGAGATGTTCCTCAAGTTCTTCTTCACTCTTGGAATACACCAGAATGTCATCTATAAACACTATGACAAACTGATCCAGATACTCCTTGAAGACCCTATTTATAAGATCCACAAAAGCAGCTGGAGCATTAGTCAAACCAAATGGCATGACTAAAAATTCATAATTTCCATACCGAGTCCTGAAGGCTGTCTTGCTTCCATCAGACTCCTTGATTCTGAGCTGATGATAGCCTGACCTGAGATCAATCTTAGAGAAGACCCTTGCTCCTTGCAGCTGATCAAACAGATCATCTATCCGTGGCAAAGGATACTTGTTCTTAATTGTCACCTTGTTGAGTCTCCGATAGTCAATACACATCCGCCATGTACCATCCTTCTTCGACAAATGTAAGCCAAGGTGCTCCCCAAGGTGACGAACTCGGCCTAACATACCCCTTCTCTAACAGTTCCTCCAACTGTTCCTTAAGCTCCCTCATCTCAGCTGGAGCCATCCTATAAGGAGGTATTGAAATTGGTGCGGTTCCAGGAATCAAGTCGATAGCAAACTCGATTTCCCTCACCGGCGGCAAACCTGGTAATTCCTCTGGAAACACATCCGAAAACTCCCTCACGATCGGAAAATCCTCTAGCTTCCCTTCATTCCTACCGGCATCCACAACATGTTCCAAGAAGGCTTCACACCCCTGGCCCATCATTTTTTTAGCTAGTATAGCCGAAATAAGTCTTGGCGATGGTGTTTTCCTGTCCCCTTTGAAAATCACCTTCTCACTTGTTGGACCCCGAACTTTTGATGAAAATAGAAATATTAAAATGAATTTTAAATGAGAAAGAAATTGGTTAGAAAATTATGAATTTAAGGAAATTTGATGAAATTAAGAAAAATTTATGAGAAATTGTGAAATAGTTGACTTTTTGGCCTTTGAGGTTGACTTTTGATCTAGGCATAATTTGAGAAAATGACCTACATGAAACTTGTAGATTATGTCGAGAGCTTTTTGTGGACATAAAGTTTGCTATTTTTCGATGTCGGGATTGAGAGATATGATTTTCCAAAGATTTGCTTTGTTTTGAAAATGTTATTAAGTATCGATTTGCATGTGCTATACTTCGAGGCCACTCGTCGTATGGATTTAGTTTGAATTGGAATAAGTGGTCTTAATGAAAGTTGGAGCTTGTATTTCGATCTTTCCGACGCCATAAAGTTTGTAATTTTTCAATATCGGAGCTAGGAGTTATGAGCGATGAAAAATTGGAAGTCGTTTAGGAAAAGCTGTTTTGGACAGAATCTTTGATTGAGGTTTTGACCTCTTTTGAGACCTAATTTGATTTTGAGTTCTTCTGGGAAGTTGTAGAGCTTCCTGTTACCTTTCCATAGACACTAAATTCGTCAAATTCCGAGTTCGGAATTAAGAGATATGATTTTTGAAAAATTCAGTTATAAGTGGGTATTTAAGGTTTTGTAACTTTTGCTTGAACTCCGACCCTTTTGCAATCTTTTGTTATAAATCTTTCGTCCGATATCCGATTGATTTGATTCTTGAAGCGTTGGATTCCTAAGACAATTACGTTCATTTTTATGAAGAATTATGATTTTTAGGAGATTAAATGGAAAGAGATTTATTGAACCAAAGTAAGAGATGGGTTATAGGTTATAAGTGGGATAATTTTCTGAACATGGTTCAGTACTTTGCGATTTTCAGGAGTTATACAACTCCGATTGAGGTGATTATTGCCCGCAAATAAAGTTAAGATATAGGGCTACAAATCATGTGAAGGGATCAAAATTGAATTTCATCCCTAAGATTGTCAAATTCTGGACTGAAGTTATGTTAAAGTTCAGTTTCGGATTTTGTGCAGGTCAGTTAGTAATTCGGCCATATCTTCTTCGTTTTAGATCCGAATTGAGCGCCGTCAGTGGCGTTGGATTCTTAAGATCGAGAGAAACAATTTTTAAGAAGAAAGTTTGTTCAAATTATTTCGTTTAGTTGCTCAAATTCAGGTCGCAATGTATCAGTTTTTCAAAATCCTGTGCAGGGGCAATGGTGGAATATTGCTCAAATGGAGGGACAATTGGGTAATTGGCCACCCATTAATGAAACACCAAAGTGGATGTCGTTTTAAGCCAAAGAAATCCACGAATTGTCTGGAAAAATTAGAACAAAATAAGAGAGAAAAAGGGAAGAGAAGAAACGTAGAAGAAGAGAGAAGAAGGAGATGAAGCAATTGGTTATGGAGGAGAAGGAGGAAAGGTGGAAGATGCGATTTTTCCATGGGTTTTTCAGCCATTTTCATTTGTTTTTCAAGGGGGAAAGAGGATGAAAGAAGGTGAAAGTTCCATAGCTTCCAAGAATTTCGAAACTTAGAGAGAGAAGGTAAGAGAGAGAAAATTTTTATGTTTGAATTTTGATGAGTTTATTGGTTGATTTAGTTTAATATGATTGTGAATTGAAGTTTCCTATGATTAATTGAAGAGATTAGGCTATGATTATGCTTAATTTTGGATTAGGATGAAATGAAATTTATGTTAAATTTTGAAAGTTGGGGGTTTTGGATTAGGATGAAATGAAATTTATGTTAAATTTTGAAAGTTGGGGGTTTTCGAAATTGATGTTGTAGATAGTTTGAATTAGTGATGAATTTGAGATATCCTAAGTTAATTTTGATGTTTATGCTTTAGGTGAAGTTTAATTTGAAAAATTGTAAATTTGGAGTTTAGGCCAAATTAGAAATTTGGGATTTTTGTGAATTATTGGGGTTTTTGTGAATTAATGGTGTAGAATCATAATTAAGAGTAGGAATTGATGAAATGTGAAATCAATTGTGAAGAAATTATGTTTTATGAGATTGAATTTGGGTGTATTGGTTTAGGCCAATTTTGAAAATTGAGGATTTTCAAAATTGGAGATTGAAATAGCTTGGAATTATGGTAAATTGGTGAATTCCTAAGTTAATTTTGAAAATTATGCTATTTATGATGTGAATTTGGATGATTATGGTTTAGGTTTTGTTAAATTGGAAGAGAGAGAGAAGCAAAAGTCAAATTGAAGCATTGGACAAGTTGCTTGCATGGAAATAAGGTGGGTAGCATATTTATATTTTGATTTGTAAGTTATATATTACTTTTCGAAAATTCAAGGAAATGAAAGAAAAGATTTTAAGTATTTTATTAGTTTAGAATGACTTTTGAAACATTATTACAAGCTTAAATTTATTGTTTGAAATGATTTGATAAATCGATAGAAATTCTGAAAATTCATATGTTATGAGTGCATTGATAAAGCTGTGCAAAGTGTTGGATTTGATTTAATTGTATGAATTGTGTAGGCGAGGATGTGTATAGTAAGGCTGCGTATGAAAAACAAGACTTTTGAAAAGTGCCTTGAGCAATTTGAATTTCCGTTTTCGATATGTGTTATGTGGGTTTGGTAGGTTCTTTTTGTGAGTCGGTATTTGTCTCTATGTGTATAGCCTTACTTTGGCTGCCCATTAGTGACACAGACTCGATTTGGACTCCTTTCACGACTTCTAATGGACCGCTTTGCGAGAAAGTGTAATCACGTTCTGATTCACTGCAGTGCCTGAAGACCGCTATCTTGGAATGTGCGAGACGTTCTGTTGGACCTAGCAGGACCATTCGATATGTTATGTGTTTTCAATTTTGTTTCGAATGTTGCATTTATATTTATGAAAATTGAGAATGTTTGAAAAATAAGAAAAGTGAGATTACTATGAAAAGTTTGAAAAAAATTAAAAATTATAAAGTTTGAAAAATTAGCACTTTTGACAAAAGATTATTAAAATGATTTGACTTATTTATCGGTTTATAAATGTGTTATCCACGAGTTGTGTAGCTCACCCCTTTCATCCCCATCTCCGGGTTTGAGCGGAGATCGGATGAAAGTATGTCACGTTTGGTTTGATTTTGTATCATTTGGATTAGTGAGTTGATGTGTATATGAGTTAGATAAGTTTGGATAAGTATATTTGCGTAGAAAGATGAGTATGGTGTATGTACATAAATGATTGGGTTGTGTTTAGATTGAATTAAAGCATTGTATCTAGTATAAGAATAAATGTGAATGAGTTTTGGATATTAAATTGCGTTATGAATGTATATTGAGATTTATGGAAGTGTTAAATTTAGGTTTGCGTTTTCTTTGGTGTTTGGATTAGGACGGGAGTGTCAGATGATTACGAGATCATTTGGGATTATAGAAGTGGTTAATTACCTTTGCAGGTTTTGAGTTAGGATAAATGCAGCCGTTATGCTGCCGAAATTTTATTAGAAAATAAAGTGAAAATGAAGAAAAATAAGATTTAGATATATGAAAGATGGATTTATGAGATTGGTATAAATGTAAAGAAATTTGTTATTATTTGAGTGGGATGATGAAATTGATAAATATTGCTTTGTATGGGTTTAAGTAAAAATGGTCATAAGAGATGGAATAGAAAAGAAAAGAAAAAAAAATTATACCGGATTTTCACATAGGATTAGTCTAAGGAATTCCAACGCAATTATGTTCATTCGATCGTTTGCTTTGATTTTTGTGCTCGGATGTCGGATCTGTTCTACTTGATTTCGTTTCGCTTCGAAATCTATTCGTTTGATTCGATTAGTTATTGCTTCCGCTTTCCGATTCGTTTAGTTTGATTCGTATTAAACCGCATTTGCTTTGGCGTCGCTTTCATTTGATTCCGTTTTTGGCTTCCGCATTTTGTTTTCGATCCGAAATTTCCGTTTCCATCCGATTCCGCTTCCTTCGTTCGGTTGGGATCCGATTCCCAGATCGGGTCCCAACATTTATGGTATCAGAGCCCAGTATTATGAACTTGGGCGATATGTTTGTTTTATGGGCAATCTTGGATAAGTGTCGAGCCCGATTATGGTCTTAGCGGGCATATAAGATTGATGAGAGTGTATAAGGATAAAAATTGAATTTGTGAGAATGTCGAGCCAAAGATATTATGATCATACTTGGGCATTATGGTTATTAAGAATGAATTTAGTGATTATCTGAGTGAGTGAGGTTAAGAACTTTGATTGATTTTGGGTGTGTGTAAATGAACTTGAGATTTGAAGTTCATGATGGCGATTTGATTTTGTACATGCAATTATGAGATGAGATTAAGGTTAAAATTATGTTTGATTTAGGTTTATGATTATGAATTTGAGATCGAAATTTCATGGTGAATTGGGAAGAACCTAATTGATTGGTTGATTTAGATGGATTGAGAAAATGGAAATTTAGATTTGACTTACATGATGAATTTAGAGGAATTAATTTCGAATATGCATATGTGAGATGAAATTTTTGAATAATGAGATAAATTGATAGAGAAATGTGTATAACAATTCAAAGGATTAAGTGAAATGGTGATTTTGGTCCATATGAAGAGTCATTACGACGTGGACCATTGATTAAAGGAAAAATGTGAGTTTGATATGATTTTGGATGGAGTAATTGATTTAAGAAAATTGAGAAATTATGAAGAGATTGAGAAAATATTATGAGAAGGAATTAGATATGTAATATTATGTACTTAAGTGTGAATTTCGAGGACGAAATTCTTTTAAGAGGGGGAGAAATGTTGGACCCCGAACTTTTGATGAAAATAGAAATATTAAAATGAATTTTAAATGAGAAAAAAATTGGTTAGAAAATTATGAATTTAAGGAAATTTGATGAAATTAAGAAAAATTTATGAGAAATTGTGAAATAGTTGACTTTTTGGCCTTTGAGGTTGACTTTTGATCTAGGTATAATTTGAGAAAATGACCTACATGAAACTTGTAGATTATGTCGAGAGCTTTTTGTGGACATAAAGTTTGCTATTTTTCGATGTCGGGATTGAGAGATATGATTTTCCAAAGATTTGCTTTGTTTTGAAAATGTTATTAAGTATCGATTTGCATGTGCTATACTTCGAGGCCACTCGTCGTATGGATTTAGTTTGAATTGGAATAAGTGGTCTTAATGAAAGTTGGAGCTTGTATTTCGATCTTTCCGACGCCATAAAGTTTGTAATTTTTCGATATCGGGGTAGGAGTTATGAGCGATGAAAAATTGGAAGTCGTTTAGGAAAAGCTGTTTTGGAAAGAATCTTTGATTGAGGTTTTGACCTCTTTCGAGACCTAATTTGATTTTGAGTTCTTCCGGGAAGTTGTAGAGCTTCCTGTTACCTTTCCATAGACACTAAATTCGTCAAATTCCGAGTTCGAATTAAGAGATATGATTTTGAAAATTCAGTTATAAGTGGGTATTTAAGGTTTTGTAACTTTTGCTTGAACTCCGACCCTTTTGCAATCTTTTGTTATAAATCTTTCGTCCGACATCCGATTGATTTGATTCTTGAAGCGTTGGATTCCTAAGACAATTACATTCATTTTTATGAAGAATTATGATTTTTAGGAGATTAAATGGAAAGAGATTTATTGAACCAAAGTAAGAGATGGGCTATAGGTTATAAGTGGGATAATTTTCTGAACATGGTTCAGTACTTTGCGATTTTCGGGAGTTAAACAACTCCGATTGAGGTGATTATTGCCCGCAAATAAAGTTAAGATATAGGGCTACAAATCATGTGAAGGGATCAAAATTGAATTTCATCCCTAAGATTGTCAAATTCTGGACTGAAGTTATGTTAAAGTTCAGTTTCGGATTTTGTGCAGGTCAGTTAGTAATTCGGCCATAACTTCTTCTTTTTAGATCCGAATTGAGCGCCGTCAGTGGCGTTGGATTCATAAGATCGAGAGGAACAATTTTTAAGAAGAAAGTTTGTTCAAATTATTTCGTTTAGTTGCTCGAATTCAGGTCGCAATGTATCAGTTTTTCAAAATCCTGTGCAGGGGTAATGGTGGAATATTGCTCAAATGGAGGGGCAATTGGGTAATTGGCCACCCATTAATGAAACACCAAAGTGGATGTCGTTTTAAGCCAAAGAAATCCACGAATTGTCTGGAAAAATTAGAACAAAATAAGAGAGAAAAAGAGAAGAGAAGAAACGTAGAAGAAGAGAGAAGAAGGAGATGAAGCAATCGGTTATGGAGGAGAAGGAGGAAAGGTGGAAGTTGCGATTTTTCCATGGGTTTTTCAGCCATTTTCGTTTTTTTTTCAAGGGGGAAAGAGGATGAAAGAAGGTGAAAGTTCCATAGCTTCCAAGAATTTCGAAACTTAGAGAGAGAAGGTAAGAGAGAGAAAATTTTTATGTTTGAATTTTGATGAGTTTATTGGTTGATTTAGTTTAATATGATTATGAATTGAAGTTTCCTATGATTAATTGAAGAGATTAGGCTATGATTATGCTTAATTTTGGATTAGGATGAAATGGAATTTATGTTAAATTTTGAAAGTTGGGGGTTTTCGAAATTGATGTTGTAGATAGTTTGAATTAGTGATGAATTTGAGATATCCTAAGTTAATTTTGATGTTTATGCTTTAGGTGAAGTTTAATTTGAAAAATTGTAAATTTGGAGTTTAGGCCAAATTAGAAATTTGGGGTTTTGTGAATTATTGGAGTTTTTGTGAATTAATGGTGTAGAATCATAATTAAGAGTAGGAATTGATGAAATGTGAAATCAATTGTGAAGAAATTATGTTTTATGAGATTGAATTTGGGTGTATTGGTTTAGGCCAATTTTGAAAATTGGGGTTTTCAAAATTGGAGATTGAAATAACTTGGAATTATGGTAAATTGGTGAATTCTAAGTTAATTTTGAAAATTATGCTATTTATGATGTGAATTTGGATGATTATGGTTTAGGTTTTGTTAAATTGGAGAGAGAAGCGAAAGTCAAATTGAAGCATTGGACAAGTTGCTTGCATGGAAATAAGGTGGGTAGCATATTTATATTTTGATTTGTAAGTTATATATTACTTTTCGAAAATTCAAGGAAATAAAAGAAAAGATTTTCGTATTTTATTAGTTTAGAATGACTTTTGAAACATTATTACAAGCTTAAATTTATTGTTTGAAATGATTTGATAAATCGATAGAAATTCTGAAAATTCATATGTTATGAGTGCATTGATAAACTGTGCAAAGTGTTGGATTTGATTTAATTGTATGAATTGTGTAGAACTGAGGATGTGTATAGTAAGCTGCGTATGAAAAACAAGACTTTTGAAAAGTGCCTTCGGGCAATTTGAATTTCCGTTTTCGATATGTGTTATGTGGGTTTGGTAGGTTCTTTTGTGAGTTAATATTTGTTTATGTGTATAGCCTTCTTGGCTGCCGTTAGTGCACGGACTCGATTCGGACTCCTTTCACGACTACACTGGACCGCTTTATGGAAAGTGTAACACGTTCTATTCATGGTACCGCACAAGATCATTATCTTGAGAATGTGCGATATGTTCTGTTGGACTAATTAGACCATTATGATATGTTATGTTAGACCCCGAACCTTGAGTGACAATTTGATTTAGTAATATGAATGATCAAGTGGATGAGTTGATTGAAATGAAGTTATATAGCAAGAATTAGAAAGAAAAGTGTGAAAATTTGAAGGATTTAGAAAGTTTGACTTTTTGAGAGAGAATGTTTGACTTTGAGAGTTGACTTATGATTTAGGCAAAATTTGATAAAATGGTCTTCTGAAACTTGTAGGTTATGTGAAGAGATTTTGTGGACATAAAGTTTGTAATTTTTCGATATCGGGAGTGAAAGTTATGATCAGTCAAAGTTTATGTTTGATCGGGTTTGACTTTTATATTGGTTGGAACTTTGACTGAGAAATTAACCTAGTTAGAGGTTAATTGAGCTTTGATGTTTTTCATGAAAATTGAAGGATTTGTTTTGATCTTTATTTCGATATAAAGTATGAAATTTTTCGATCTCGGAAAATTAAGTATGATTTTTACAAGTTTGTATAGAGGATAGTATCTTTGACCGGAAAATGGGCTCTTGTAGGAGTCGAATTGATTTTTATGTCCTTTGTGGAAGATTTAGAGCTTCCTTTAAGCTTTCTATAGAGACTAAGTTTGTCAAAATCGGAGTTCGGGAGTAAAAGTTATGAATTTCGAAAGTTTTAGTTAAAAAAAAAATTAAATTAATTAAGCATCCCCGTCACTACGGCGACGCATCGCCGTAGCGACGGCGAGCGTTCAGCCGCCGTCACTACGGCGACGCATCGCCGTAGCGATGCGAGCTTTCAGCTCGCATCACCAGGGCGACGCGTCGCATACAGTGATCTGGCGTTTTCCTTGCCCAAACGACGTCGTTTTGCTCTGCTTCCTCCTCCAATCCGACCTTTGTTCACTATTTTGCCTATATCTTTTCCGTCCGATATCCGATTGAGTTGATTCTTTTTGCGTTGGATTCCTAAGACAATGAATTTCATTTTATAAGAAATTTGTGAACTTTTGAGATTAAATTAATGGTGATTAATTTAATCAAAGTGAGTCGGGAAATTTTACGAGCATGATTCAGTGTTTTGTGAAATTCGGGATCTGTAAAGATCCGATTGAAGCGATTCTTGAGGCGAAATAAAGATAAGACAAGGGGCTACAAATCATATGAAGACATGAAATGTCAATTTTGCCCTTAGGACTTTTAATTTTTGAATTTAAGTTCGGATTGGGGTGTAATTTTTGGATTGGGAACACCTGTGAGTAATTTGAGTATAACTTTTGATCTGGGAATCGAAATGAGGCGATTCTTGTTTTAAATTAAACTAGAGACATAAGGCTACAATTTTTATGAAGACATCGATTTTC